>OX451741.1:64485600-65685600 GCA_948472305.1 Vicia faba | reverse complement strand
AGTTTTAAATTTATTTGCAAAAATAACTCGTATTGATCTTTGAAGTTAGCCTGTAAATAGGCGTTTTTGTACAAGAGGCCGACGTCCTAGTAAGAGAATGCTGCCGAACAAATAGAATTTATACAATTTGTGAAAAACAAAGAAAAACAGCTATGTGAATAATCCCACTGGGTTCCAACTGTGATATTGCCTTTATGTCCTTGAGAATCTCATCACTTTGCTACTTGGTTGAAGGTAGATCAGATTGATTAGTGTCGTCCGAGCTTGGTAGTCGATACTGAAGTCTGGTCGCAAGGTGATCCAACGAGACATAGTGTTACGCTTTGATCCCTAATTTTTTCCTGGACCGCCCTTTCGGGTTTTCAGTCCACCGGGATACCCTTTTTTGTCCATGTTGTACCCCAAAATTTGCCCTCCCATATTCTCCAAAATTTGTCAAGTCAAGGTCACAAAATTCCCCAAGGGTTGTGCAGCTCAACTGTCTCCTATACAGTCAAAACTAGGGTTTGAGTTCTGATCAAGAAATTGAAGATTTCAAGGACCCAATCAAGTCTCATGTGCCTACAAATGTGGTCAAACATCCTCATATCAAGTTTCAAGGCATTCAGCTCAAAATTGCACAGTCAAAACCCTAGATTGCACTACAGTCAACTGTAGGGGCAAAATGGTCATTTGACAGTCAAAAGTTCAAATTTTTGGTCAACATATCATTTTGAAGCCACAAACATCATTTGATCAATGCTTGATCATGATTCTCAAAGTTTGGCTCAGAAATCATCAAAGATGCAAAAGTTGCTATATTTGGACAGCTGAAAAAGTCAACTGAAATTGACCAGGGCATAACTTTCACATGGATTATCAGAAAAATTCCATCCAAAGCTCATTTTGAAGAGAAAGACATTTCCTACAATTCATCTTCATATTTCAAGTCCAAGAAATGCTCTCACAAAAAGTTATCAATTTCAACATTATAGGTCATTTTCAAAAGTCAACAAAAAGGGACTTTAAGTCAAAGGCCATAACTTGATATTGGTAAATCAAAATGACATGGGACCAAAGGCATTGGTTAAAGGACTCAAAGACCTTTCCAAAATGTCCAAGAACATGTGAAAATCTTAAAAATTGAGCAAGCTATGCCTTGTGGAAGTTGGGAAATTTTTGGGAATTTTGAAAAGTCAACAATGGTTCAAATGACCTAAAAATGCAAATGGGCCCATTTTTCTTCCAAGTTTCTTCATGCCAAGCCTATGCACGACCACTAGGCCCAAAGGGAAGTATTTTCATATTTTTTAATTATTTATTTGAATTTATATTAATTTATATTCATTTAAATCATTTTAATACATGGAAAATACAAACCTAACCTAAAAAAATCTTTTTATGCATATTCCAAGGTCAATATTTCGTGCACTTCTTAATTAAGCAAGTTTTGATGAGAATTGATCAGATTTGAACCAAAATGCACATGGAAAAGATTTGGAAAAGATCTTGTAAAATCAAATATTGAAATCCATTATGGCATGAGATTTTGTACAACTTTCTTGACCTAAAAGCCTCTATACATACTCAGGATCAAACCCTAATGAAGAGGAGACAAAAAGCTGCGCATAAACAAGCCATTGCAAATTGAAAATTTCTCATAAAACTCAAATACTGAAATCAGGGTTTTAGGTCGATTCAAGCTTCAATCTTCATCCCATTAGCATCCTGAGACATCATTGAACATTTCTCAATCATTAACAACGACCAAAACGCCCTGAATCGGTACCCTTAAGTCAAACTGCACCTCAAAATTTCTGAATTCGCATAGCCCGATCCAAGCATATTTGTGCATTTTTATTTATGTATTCATATTCATGATGATGTTTCTAAACTAACTGAAGCGTTTGATTGCATTTTTATGCCATATATATGAATCTGCCATGATCGTCCTCTAGGGTTTGCAGGTTTTAGAATTAGGGGTTTCTTAATCAAGAAAAATCAGAGCTCCAGATGACCACCAATGGATTCAGGGGTTGAAGACGAAAAGGATGGCCCCCTCGCGCTCAATTTATGAGCAACGAGGGGCTATTCGCTATTTTTTGATAGAGGCCCTAAGGAAACACCCACAAAACCGTTGCCTCTGTGTTCTATTTTACAGGGATGGTGAGGAAGAAGAAGGCGTGTCAAGCAACGATTGATCCATTCAAATTTGCGCGCGTTTTAGTCAATGGGCGTTGGTTTTGCCTTTTCATTATTTGTTTATAATAATATATCAATTAACGCGTTTGGCTCAGTGGTAACACGCTATGCATGTGACATCAAAGACCTGGGTTCAAGTCCCAGGTCTGGCATAATTCCATGTTATTTTTCAAAATAAGATTCTATGCTATGCTAATATCCAGGTACATCATGTTCTCTCAAAGCATGACCATCCACGCGTCCTACACAACCAGATCAACGACCATGATGCAAAGAACATGCTAGGACCAAGTCAACATGCTGGCATACGAATTGGAAAAGTCAATGGACTCAGGCGTTAATGGGCCAGAAATCCCAGGCCTGAACCTTCCCAAATTGGGGCTACACCCCACCCTGGTTTGCATTTTATATTTTTTCTTCTTACCTTTATTTTTGTTATTTATTTTATTGTCTTAATTTAATTAATTTATTTTCTCTACAAAATATAAAAACATTATAAAAATCAGAAAAGACCAAAAAAAATAATAAATATTTTATTGTAATTATTTTCATCAATAAATTAATATATGTAAATATTTAGTTTAATTAGGTTATAGTTTTAATCTTTTTAATAAAAAAACACCAAAAATAGAATCTAGGTTTAATATCTTTTTTTGATTTTTTTCTTTTAATTTTTCCTTTTTTTCCACAATAATAATTATTATTTATTTATTTATTTTTATAATTAAAATTGTACATAATAAACTTTAGGTTTAATTTAGATCTTAATTTAATTCTTTCATAATAAATAAAAACATTAGAATTAGGGTTTGCCTTATAGTTTAATCTCAATTAACTCTTTTTTTTCTTTTAATAAATAAAAAAACATAAAAATCTAAAAAACATTTTCTTTTTGAATTTTAATTCTAATTCCCTATTTAATTCTAATTAATTAATTCTTGTAATTTAATTTTTGTAAAAAGGGTCCAACGCCCTAGTTTTGTTTTAATTATTTTCTTTTGCGCATTTACTTTATGTCGTTCATTATAATTATGTAAATCTCCCAAAGCCATGTAATTTTACTTTTCGCACTTTATTTACTTTGCTTTGTTTTTATTTTCTGTCAAATCGGGTCCGGTTTATTTTGGCGATGTGGACCCGCGCCATTTGTAATAGTCGTAGATTTATTTTTCCGCAACTTTATAACTGTTAAATATGCATGCAAGAATGAATGACCCTAATTAAAATCAAGCGTAGAACACTTCAAACATGACAAGACAAATAACTGAAACATGACACACAATTCGCACACACCACCCCTAGGGTACGCCTCACTGTTGCCTTTCGAAAGGTGGTCGTCGAGTAGAGGACGTCTTAGTAAGTCCTCATGATCCGGGAACCTGGCATGAGGGTAGCTTCTAAGGTGTCTTCCCATTGCTCTGGTGATCACCATGTCCCTAAAAATCGAATTGACCCGAACACCTCCAACGGTGGTGCTACCTACCTCTCAATGGTGGGATGGCACTACTTTTAAGGACATCTACACAGACGAATTCCTTAGGGTAGGTAGGTTCTCAAGGATACTTGCTCTCTTCAAAAAACAAACAAAAATCTTTTCACACTGACACTTTTCAAAAGCTTTCAAAGCGAACTTTTCAAACACTCTGACGTATGAGTCGATCTGAAATTTTTCAAAGAAACTTTTAAAACCCACATTGAAAAGCAAACAAGCAATTTTTGAAAACACATTGAGCAAGTATCTAAGAGCCCATGGATAACCATGGATAGAAAGGGTGCTAACACCTTCCCTTTCTATAACCTACCTCCCGAACCGAGAGCAATCTCTTTAAGGAATTTTTCTGTGCTTTTGTCCTTTCCATTTGGAGAAAATAAAAGACGGTGGCGACTCTTGCTTCCGCGACATTTCGCGAACCAGCGTTAAACAGTCAGTTCCAGATCCACCGATCACAGAACTGGCGACTCTGCTGGGGATATTCTTTTAAAGTGAGGTGTACCTTAGGACTAAGATCACTGTGTTTTCAATTGCTTTGACTTGTTTGCTTTAAATTGAGGGGCTGTCTTGGGAGTTCTATAGATCCTAACCCGGATCTGGGGATACCTTTCTTAGAAGGTAGCAACAAGGCTGTGAGGGAACTGTACGGGGTATACCGACATGGTTGAAACAGTCTGCTACGTTGATGTGGCACTTTGGTGTGTACCGGTAACCCTTGAGTTCAGTCAAGGAGAGTACGGGGCCTCCGCGTGGTGTCATGAAGCATCAACAGACCTTAGGAACCTTAATTGAACTATCTTGGCCTCTTTAGGGTAGTGAGATAACTGACTTTGGTGCAGTCCGAGGTTGGTTGATACTCGATACTACACTCAATTGAGGGTTGCTTTCCTGGAATATTTCGGTCGCCAGTTCAGTGGCTAAATCGAGACGATGAACAATGAAAGCAATCCCGTGATATTGGGAACCTTAGAACCCGGTTACTTTGATTAGGACAGGTTGAACCCACCAACCTCAAGAGGGTACTACCCAGACCCCATGCTGGCCCAAACCCTAAGGGCTTCTCTTGTGTGACTTGTGTGCCTTCGTACTTGACTACTTGCATGCTTGTTATCTGACCCTTGATGTCTTGCAGGTTTTGTTCATATTGGGGCTTATAACAAGGTGTACTAATTTCTTGCAGGTCTTGTTTATAGTCCTTAACTAGGACTCATGACAGGGTTTACCAAATTTCTTGCAGGTCTTGTTTATAGTCCTTAACTAGGACTCATGACAGGGTTTACCAAATTTCTTGCAGGTGTTGTTTATAGTCCTTAACTGGGACTCATAACAGGGTTTACTAGATCTTTTGCAGGTTTTGTTTATAGTCCTTAATTGGGACTCATAACAAAGTATACTGAATTTCTTGCAGGGTCTGTTTGTAGTCCTTAATTGGGACTCATAACAGAGTTACTCACATTACCCCATGCATAGCATGACATCATACCATTGCATACATCCTAACCCATTTCAAGGATCTCAAGGGCTTGTGATGCAGGTCATGATGAATCAAACATCTAGCAAGGGGCAAAGAGGATATATTTTCCTCTAGCCAAGGTTGTCAGGGGCTATGACCCACTGGATATGGTGAGCCTTTGACCCTTGAAGAAGGGCTCTCTACAACAGGAAGTTCCTTCAGTCAAGCTACCAGTTTCCAACTCTAACAAGTTTCTCCGTTTACCCTGCGAGATCCTTGAAAACATTGCATGCATATCATACATATCATTGCATTACAGATACCCGTTCTTTGCAGGTCACTCACCCTTCTCGCTGTTTATTTCAGCAATGGCTTGCCCACAAGACAACCAGGACTTTCTTGCTCAAGAGACTCGGTTCGGAGAAATCCTCCTGAATCTATCCAAGGGGCAGGAGGAGCTAAGGACACTTCTCACGGAGACCTCCGTCAGGGGTAATGCTGAGGAGGGAAAGTTGGAACACTTACGAGTTGAAATGGATGCTATGAAAGCCCAGATGCTGGGACAGAGGAATGTCATTCACTGCCTAGTTCAAAGACAAGAGGAGCTCTGGTTTCTCCTCAACCAACTGCTTCAGGGCAACCTACTGGGGCAAACATCTGAGAGTAAAAAACCATTCATCATCCAATCATCCTCGAGACAAGAGGATAAGGGGAAAGCTCCTCAAATGACTCCAGTGCCACAAATTCAGCGCCAACCTCGCCAAGTTCAGCCAGACAAGCCCAGGAGGCAATTCACCCAGCTCAACATGTCGCTGTTTCAAGCCTTGCAACGCCTATTGAGGTTGAATCTGATCACATTAAAGGCTCATCCTCGGAACCCCAACACAGCATCTCCTGCATATGATCCCAATAAGAGGTGTGCCTACCACTCTGCTAGCCCAGGACATGATACCAATGAATGTTGGGAGCTGAGGAACAAAATCCAGAACCTGATCGATGAAGGGACAGTGGAGTTCACACAAGATGGACAGGTTGAATTTTTCTACCATTCCTCCAAGGCTCATCAGTTAAAGTGACAAGCTCCGAGACTAGGAAACTTTTGTTCATTCGAATGTTCAAGTTGCAACTCTCTTTTGTTCAAACATTTACTCATTGTTAAAACATTGTTATTAATGCATCGCTTATGTCTATTTTGAACCAATATATTCGTATTCACTATACGCAAATTATTTTCATAGTTTTTCTGATGTCAACTCTTGATCCAAGATTCTAAGCCTCTTGAGGGAGGATGACGAAAACGATACCTAATCTACAGTATGCTTTTGAACAGACCCCGCTGATGAGGTACAGGCATTGTTTCAATCCCTAAACACTGGAGTTATAAGGATGATAAACCCTCGTCAACCCATCTGAGCCAAAGAAATAGGAGTTTTTATTTTCGAAAATCAAAACCCTTAATCATAACCTGGGGCAGGGTAGTCTCTCAGTTGATCCAAGTGCATGACGAATGGCACCGAAAAGATCTTTACAAAACGAACAAAGACAGTAATGGTTCAGAACAATCAAAAGGACGGGCAGTCATTATCAAAAAAAAAAAAAAAAATCATCATAAATGAAAAGCCCAAGAAAAGTCTAAACCTACAAAGGGGACTTACAAAACGGGGGCATCCCGCTGACTGTAATCACGAAAGAAACAGTTCAGGCAAAAAAAGAAAGGGATAACAAAAATCAAGAAAGAGGTATTATAAACCCTCGACAAAGATGACTGCCTAGTCAGAATAAATCATCAGCATCTGAACCATTATTGGAAAATCAGAGTAAAGACTCAAACAAGGTCTAACGTATGATCAACTGAGTTTAGGTTTGGAGAACATCACGAAGAGCGAGTGGGTACAAATAAAATTTGAGCCTTTATCCTTTGTTTCTTAAAACCGTGAACCAGGCCACGTTATAACCCTCAAAAGTCCTAGCTGAAGCATGGGTTAGTTCGAAAGCATACTGTTACGAAGGTATCCTGACTCCTTAAGGCTACGGTAAATACAGAGTTGACATCATGTTTTACAAACATTCATTTGTTTTATGAAAAAAATGTATTTTCAAAATCTTTGAAACAGACATAAGCTTTGCATTTTTAACATGACTTTGTTTGCATATGACTTTTTGTCTAAACAGCATGGAAATTTGCACGACGAAAGTCTAATGAACAAGAGTATCTCCAATCAAGGGGCAGGTATGGCTATTGTCCATCATCTGGGGCAGTTAAGTCAAGATTCTGAGAATCTCTCAAAAGGCCAACCATCCTGGGGCAAATCTCCACCTGAGTCACTTAGGGCATTTCAATAACGAATCTTGCATGATCAGACACCTTCTGGTAAAATGGCAATACAAGCAGCCAGGGGCAACTCCCTACATTCTAAGAGCGTGGACATAGTCGGAAAATACTACGCAAAGTCAAAGACCCGCTAGGTTGACACACCTAGGCAAAAATAAGGGCTTCCCGGCGAACCAAAAGGGTTCGGGCAAAATGAAGGGATGAAATGAAAAAAATCTGTACACCCGGCAAGTCGAAAACCTGAAAAGGCGGCTTGGGCAAAAATGGGTATCCCGGTGGACTGAAAACCCGAAAGGGCGGTCCAGGCAAAAGTTAGGGATTAAAAGCGTACGATTATGTCCCGCCATCTGTCTACCAGAAGAAGGTTTGTCCGCCAACAACTAGCAGCATCCCACAAGTGCCTCCCCCAGAGAAACAGGGGCAACGAAGGTTGGTCTAAGCAATCTGATTGTTATCCTCCAAGGTATCAGGGTAGGTTCCGTGGAAGAACATAACCAATACAGTTCAATACTTTCCCAGGAGAGTCTAATCTAGTTCCCCAGGACAGTTGGAATCCATCTCCCCAAGCAGTAAACTTATCCCCAGCAGATTCTGGAAGCTTATCCCCTCGCAAAACACGAACGCGTCGTCCGGCTTGATTTAAAGAGTTATTTCCTCAATAGGATATAACTGGGTTATCCTCAGCCAAAAGCCATGGAAAGAACGTCGTCGACAAAATCTTCCTATCCCCAGCGAAGTCCGTCAACACTTCATACAACAAGGGTATCCTCAGCAAACTACTATCAATATTCAGCAAAACTTCTCTATCCCCACAGAGTATTGCTTCCCAGCATGGTCGTCAGAGCATCTTTTCTCCCCGCAGAGTCTTCCATTTGCCAAGTTATTCCGCAACGGAGTCATCTTCTCCTACCGGTATTCTTGCAGTTATCATCCCCAGCAGAAGCAAAATCTATTCTTCAACGTCAGCCCAGGATACAATTTCCTGGCACCCGTCAAGGACTTACTTTCCTAGACGAAAACATACATAAAACATCACATACATCATTATAGCATGCATAACGCATTGCATCATACAAGTCTCATTTATATCGAGAACATCATTACTTGATCCATATCATGCATTGCATATGACTGACCTTTACCTTCCAGGAAAGGTACAGCTGAAATTCTCAATCACGTTTCAAGACCTAGACCGGTTCAGTTAAATCGACCCTAAGATTTTCCTGATTCTTACCCAGTCCAAGGCCTTCTCTTGGTTCAGTCAGATCGACCCTAAGATCTCCCTGATACTTATCCAGTTGAAGATGCTTCAAGACCTAGACCGGTTCAGTTAAATCGACCCTAAGATTTTCCTGATTCTTACCCAGTCCAAGGCCTTCTCTGGTTCAGTCAGATCGACCCTAAGATCTCCCTGATACTTATCCAGTGGAAGATGTTTCAAGACCTAGACCGGTTCAGTTAAATCGACCCTAAGATTTTCCTGATTCCTACCCAGTCAAAGGCCTTCTCTGGTTCAGTCAGATCGACCCTAAGATCTCCCTGATACTTATCCAGTTGAAGACGTTTCAAGACCTAGACCGGTTCAGTTAAATCGACCCTAAGATTTTCCTGATTCTTACCCAGTCCAAGGCCTTCTCTGGTTCAGTCAGATCGACCCTAAGATCTCCCTGATACTTATCCAGTTGAAGACGTTTCAAGACCTAGACCGGTTCAGTTAAATCGACCCTAAGATTTTCCTGATTCTTACCCAGTCCAAGGCCTTCTCTGGTTCAGTCAGATCGACCCTAAGATCTCCCTGATACTTATCCAGTTGAAGACATTTCAAGACCTAGACCGGTTCAGTTAAATCGATCCTAAGATTTTCCTGATGCTTACCCAGTCCAAGGCCTTCTCTTGGTTCAGTCAGATCGACCCTAAGATCTCCCTGATGCTTATCCAGTGGAAGATGTTTCAAGACCTAGACCGGTTCAGTTAAATCGACCCTAAGATTTTCCTGATTCCTACCCAGTCAAAGGCCTTCTCTGGTTCAGTCAGATCGACCCTAAGATCTCCCTGATACTTATCCAGTTGAAGACGTTTCAAGACCTAGACCGGTTCAGTTAAATCGACCCTAAGATTTTCCTGATTCTTACCCAGTCCAAGGCCTTCTCTGGTTCAGTCAGATCGACCCTAAGATCTCCCTGATACTTATCCAGTTGAAGACGTTTCAAGACCTAGACCGGTTCAGTTAAATCGACCCTAAGATTTTCCTGATTCTTACCCAGTCCAAGGCCTTCTCTGGTTCAGTCAGATCGACCCTAAGATCTCCCTGATACTTATCCAGTGGAAGATGTTTCAAGACCTAGACCGGTTCAGTTAAATCGACCCTAAGATTTTCCTAATTCCTACCCAGTCAAAGGCCTTCTCTGGTTCAGTCAGATCGACCCTAAGATCTCCCTGATACTTATCCAGTTGAAGATGTTTCAAGACCTAGACCGGTTCAGTTAAATCGACCCTAAGATTTTCCTGATTCTTACCCAGTCCAAGGCCTTCTCTGGTTCAGTCAGATCGACCCTAAGATCTCCCTGATACTTATCCAGTTGAAGATGTTTCAAGACCTAGACCGGTTCAGTTAAATCGACCCTAAGATTTTCCTGATTCTTACCCAGTCCAAGGCCTTCTCTGGTTCAGTCAGATCGACCCTAAGATCTCCCTGATACTTATCCAGTTGAAGACATTTCAAGACCTAGACCGGTTCAGTTAAATCGATCCTAAGATTTTCCTGATGCTTACCCAGTCCAAGGCCTTCTCTTGGTTCAGTCAGATCGACCCTAAGATCTCCCTGATGCTTATCCAGTTGAAGATATTCCAAGACCTTGTCCGGTTCAGTTAAATCGATCCTAAGATTTTCCTGATACTTATCCAGTCAAAGGCCTTCTCTGGTTCAGTCAGATCGACCCTAAGATCTCCCTAATGCTTATCCAGTTGAAGATATTTCAAGACCTAGACCGGTTCAGTGAAATCGATCCTAAGATTTTCCTGATTCTTACCCAGCCAAAGGCCTCTCTGGTTCAGTCAGATCGACCCTAAGATCTCCCTGATTCTTATTCCAGTAGAAGACACCCGAGATTTTTCTCAACGAGCGTTGTTGAAGTTAAAGTCGCCCAAGGTTCTCTTACCATTCATGCTAAGATAGTAACCATCCCTGGTTCATTCATCAGCGTTTGAAGCTCCAGATTTAGCTCCTATAACCAGTCAGGACACATCTATACCAAGCATCTAAAATCAGCTCCTGCAACGTGTCAGGTACTCATTTTCTCTTTTGCAGGTATGCAGGTTCTCGCTAAGGAATCTCCCACGCGATCAACATCCAGATGGCATCTATAAGCCCATCGTCCTATCCAGCAATCTCCAAATGGCATCTATAAGCCCATTCCACCATCACTGTCACTATGTGAGCGCAAATTTCTGGGCACTTTAGTGTTCAATCATCTTCTACCCTCGGATTACGAAAGGCACGTCAGCCAATCTATATCCTCAGGTCTAAGAAGATTGAACAGGGGCAACTGTTGTACCCCAAAATTTGCCCTCCCATATTCTCCAAAATTTGTCAAGTCAAGGTCACAAAATTCCCCAAGGGTTGTGCAGCTCAACTGTCTCCTATACAGTCAAAACTAGGGTTTGAGTTCTGATCAAGAAATTGAAGATTTCAAGGACCCAATCAAGTCTCATGTTCCTAAAAATGTGGTCAAACATCCTCATATCAAGTTTCAAGGCATTCAGCTCAAAATTGCACAGTCAAAACCCTAGATTGCACTACAGTCAACTGTAGGGGCAAAATGGTCATTTGACAGTCAAAAGTTCAAATTTTTGGTCAACATATCATTTTGAAGCCACAAACATCATTTGATCAATGCTTGATCATGATTCTCAAAGTTTGGCTCAGAAATCATCAAAGATGCAAAAGTTGCTATATTTGGACAGCTGAAAAAGTCAACTGAAATTGACCAGGGCATAACTTTCACATGGATTATCAGAAAAATTCCATCCAAAGCTCATTTTGAAGAGAAAGACATTTCCTACAATTCATCTTCATATTTCAAGTCCAAGAAATGCTCTCACAAAAAGTTATCAATTTCAACATTATAGGTCATTTTCAAAAGTCAACAAAAAGGGACTTTAAGTCAAAGGCCATAACTTGAGATTGGTAAATCAAAATGACATGGGACCAAAGGCATTGGTTAAAGGACTCAAAGACCTTTCCAAAATGTCCAAGAACATGTGAAAAGCTTAAAAATTGAGCAAGCTATGCCTTGTGGAAGTTGGGAAATTATTGGGAATTTTGAAAAGTCAACAATGGTTCAAATGACCTAAAAATGCAAATGGGCCCATTTTTCTTCCAAGTTTCTTCATGCCAAGCCTATGCACGACCACTAGGCCCAAAGGGAAGTATTTTCATATTTTTTAATTATTTATTTGAATTTATATTAATTTATATTCATTTAAATCATTTTAATACATGGAAAATACAAACCTAACCTAAAAAAATCTTTTTATGCATATTCCAAGGTCAATATTTCGTGCACTTCTTAATTAAGCAAGTTTTGATGAGAATTGATCAGATTTGAACCAAAATGCACATGGAAAAGATTTGGAAAAGATCTTGTAAAATCAAATATTGAAATCCATTATGGCATGAGATTTTGTACAACTTTCTTGACCTAAAAGCCTCTATACATACTCAGGATCAAACCCTAATGAAGAGGAGACAAAAAGCTGCGCATAAACAAGCCATTGCAAATTGAAAATTTCTCATAAAACTCAAATACTGAAATCAGGGTTTTAGGTCGATTCAAGCTTCAATCTTCATCCCATTAGCATCCTGAGACATCATTGAACATTTCTCAATCATTAACAACGACCAAAACGCCCTGAATCGGTACCCTTAAGTCAAACTGCACCTCAAAATTTCTGAATTCGCATAGCCCGATCCAAGCATATTTGTGCATTTTTATTTATGTATTCATATTCATGATGATGTTTCTAAACTAACTGAAGCGTTTGATTGCATTTTTATGCCATATATATGAATCTGCCATGATCGTCCTCTAGGGTTTGCAGGTTTTAGAATTAGGGGTTTCTTAATCAAGAAAAATCAGAGCTCCAGATGACCACCAATGGATTCAGGGGTTGAAGACGAAAAGGATGGCCCCCTCGCGCTCAATTTATGAGCAACGAGGGGCTATTCGCTATTTTTTGATAGAGGCCCTAAGGAAACACCCACAAAACCGTTGCCTCTGTGTTCTATTTTACAGGGATGGTGAGGAAGAAGAAGGCGTGTCAAGCAACGATTGATCCATTCAAATTTGCGCGCGTTTTAGTCAATGGGCGTTGGTTTTGCCTTTTCATTATTTGTTTATAATAATATATCAATTAACGCGTTTGGCTCAGTGGTAACACGCTATGCATGTGACATCAAAGACCTGGGTTCAAGTCCCAGGTCTGGCATAATTCCATGTTATTTTTCAAAATAAGATTCTATGCTATGCTAATATCCAGGTACATCATGTTCTCTCAAAGCATGACCATCCACGCGTCCTACACAACCAGATCAACGACCATGATGCAAAGAACATGCTAGGACCAAGTCAACATGCTGGCATACGAATTGGAAAAGTCAATGGACTCAGGCGTTAATGGGCCAGAAATCCCAGGCCTGAACCTTCCCAAATTGGGGCTACACCCCACCCTGGTTTGCATTTTATATTTTTTCTTCTTACCTTTATTTTTGTTATTTATTTTATTGTCTTAATTTAATTAATTTATTTTCTCTACAAAATATAAAAACATTATAAAAATCAGAAAAGACCAAAAAAAATAATAAATATTTTATTGTAATTATTTTCATCAATAAATTAATATATGTAAATATTTAGTTTAATTAGGTTATAGTTTTAATCTTTTTAATAAAAAAACACCAAAAATAGAATCTAGGTTTAATATCTTTTTTTGATTTTTTTCTTTTAATTTTTCCTTTTTTTCCACAATAATAATTATTATTTATTTATTTATTTTTATAATTAAAATTGTACATAATAAACTTTAGGTTTAATTTAGATCTTAATTTAATTCTTTCATAATAAATAAAAACATTAGAATTAGGGTTTGCCTTATAGTTTAATCTCAATTAACTCTTTTTTTTTCTTTTAATAAATAAAAAAACATAAAAATCTAAAAAACATTTTCTTTTTGAATTTTAATTCTAATTCCCTATTTAATTCTAATTAATTAATTCTTGTAATTTAATTTTTGTAAAAAGGGTCCAACGCCCTAGTTTTGTTTTAATTATTTTCTTTTGCGCATTTACTTTATGTCGTTCATTATAATTATGTAAATCTCCCAAAGTCATGTAATTTTACTTTTCGCACTTTATTTACTTTGCTTTGTTTTTATTTTCTGTCAAATCGGGTCCGGTTTATTTTGGCGATGTGGACCCGCGCCATTTGTAATAGTCGTAGATTTATTTTTCCGCAACTTTATAACTGTTAAATATGCATGCAAGAATGAATGACCCTAATTAAAATCAAGCGTAGAACACTTCAAACATGACAAGACAAATAACTGAAACATGACACACAATTCGCACACACCACCCCTAGGGTACGCCTCACTGTTGCCTTTCGAAAGGTGGTCGTCGAGTAGAGGACGTCTTAGTAAGTCCTCATGATCCGGGAACCTGGCATGAGGGTAGCTTCTAAGGTGTCTTCCCATTGCTCTGGTGATCACCATGTCCCTAAAAATCGAATTGACCCGAACACCTCCAACGGTGGTGCTACCTACCTCTCAATGGTGGGATGGCACTACTTTTAAGGACATCTACACAGACGAATTCCTTAGGGTAGGTAGGTTCTCAAGGATACTTGCTCTCTTCAAAAAACAAACAAAAATCTTTTCACACTGACACTTTTCAAAAGCTTTCAAAGCGAACTTTTCAAACACTCTGACGTATGAGTCGATCTGAAATTTTTCAAAGAAACTTTTAAAACCCACATTGAAAAGCAAACAAGCAATTTTTGAAAACACATTGAGCAAGTATCTAAGAGCCCATGGATAACCATGGATAGAAAGGGTGCTAACACCTTCCCTTTCTATAACCTACCTCCCGAACCGAGAGCAATCTCTTTAAGGAATTTTTCTGTGCTTTTGTCCTTTCCATTTGGAGAAAATAAAAGACGGTGGCGACTCTTGCTTCCGCGACATTTTGCGAACCAGCGTTAAACAGTCAGTTCCAGATCCACCGATCACAGTCCAAGTCGCCTTTTCAGGTTTTCGACTTGTCGGGTGTACAGTTTTTTTCATTTTCATCCCTTATTTTTGCCCGAACCCTTTTGTTTCGCCGGGAATCCCTTATTTTTGCCTTGGCCAGTCGACCTAGCAGGTATTTGTTTATGCGTAGTATTTTTTCACTATGTCTGTATTGATGGGGTGAGGAAGGTCGTCACCATCCATGGTGGTTAGAATCATAGCTCCTCCTGAGAAAATGTTCTTAACCACAAATGGCCCTTCGTAAGTAGGGGTCCATTTTCCCCTTGGATCATCTTGTGGCAGGATGATGCGCTTGATAACCAGGTCCCAAACTTGATACTCTTGTCGTCTAACTTTCTTGTTAAATGCCTTGATCATCCGCTTTTGATACGTTTGACCATGACAAATAGCAGTAAGTCTCTTTTCGTCGATTAAGTTCAACTGATCAAGCCGGGTCTGAATCCAGTCATCTTCGCTTAAACCTGCATCCTTCATAATCCAAAGAAAGGGTATCTGAACTTCAATGGGAAAGACTGCCTCCATACCATATACCAAGGAATAGGGTGTTGCCCATGTTGACGTCCGTGCTGAGGTACGATACCCATGAAGAGCAAAAGGTAACATCTCGTGCCAATCTTTGTACGTCACCGTCATCTTGTGCACAATCTTCATAATGTTCTTATTAGCCACTTCTACAGCCCCATTCATCTTTGGATGGTAAGGAGAAGAATTGTGATGATGTATCTTAAACTGCTTGCAGAGCTCAGTGATCATCTTATTGTTGAGATTTGTACCATTGTCCATAATGATCCTCTCTGGTAGACCGTATCGACAGATCAAATTGTGCCGAATGAACCGTGCCACGATGTTCTTGGTTACAGTAGCAAAGGAAGCTGCTTCAACCCACTTCGTAAAGTAATCAATCGCTACCAGGATAAAACGATGCTCGTTGGACGCACTAGGTCTGATTTCTCCAATCATGTCAATGCCCCACATTGCAAAATGCCAAGGTGCCGTCAATATTCACATCTTTTATATCAATAGGGTAATATGAGCCAACATGTATTGTCTCAGCCAGCAAGCAGTCCATGCCAAAGCGCAACAAGTTTTCTCGAGCAATGAGTATTGGGTCTCACAGTCGGTAAACTTTTTGCTAAAGAAGTAAATAGCATGCTCTTTTCGGCCAAACTCGTCATGCTGCCCCAGCACACCTCTTTGTATTAACCAGCACTTTTAAGTATAAGATCAACGGTCTTCCTGCAATTGGAAGCATCAGAATTGGTGGCTTGGAGGTAGTATGGCCCTCTCTTCTGGAAGCAATAGTCTAGCAAGTTCCCCAGGCACTTCTCAATCGTCCTCACCTTCGTCCTTGGTTTGGTTGATCGGATTTTCGAAGTCATAACTGGCAGTAGCAGAGTCGTTATCAGTGGGATCCAGAGTGGATGTAGATCATGATATGTGAGTGTGTGTAAAATAGTTGTTTTGCAAGATGAAAAGAAAAACAAGGAGCGCAAAATTCGTAATGTAAGAAAACGTCCAATGCTTTTATTAATGATATATGGAAATGACACATAATAAGCCCTCAAACAAAGCCACGGTGTCTCGGGTAAGGCACCGGGCTGTAAAAGTTTAAAATTGTCTGTTACAAATTCAAAACAAAAGTCTGATTACTGTGTAATAAAGGAAATTGGCACGAAGTCCTTTGCCATCCAATTGCTTAATCCGTCGTCGGTAGTCGGGTAGATCCAACTGTCAAATTCAGATTCTTCATCGTCATCAATGGAATTCACTCCCGAATTGTTGATAAATAGGGGAGGTCCTCCGATCCATGCACGTCGAACGGCCCTTTGAGCTTCTGCAGTGAAACCCAAACCAAACTTGTTAGTCTTATGTGCAAAGTCAGGGAGTTGACCCCAATTCGCACACCCACCTTTTTCAACAACAGCCCGGGCATCCTTTAGGGAAGCCATCTTCATTGGAGGATCTCCAACAACAATCTCAGTTGATGCTAGCGTCTGGGGAACTTCCTCAAAATGTTGACATGGGGTTTCAATGAACTCCCTGTCCATCTCCACATACCGAAAAGAGTTGAGGTGGCTCACCATGTACTCCTCTTCTCCTTGCACTGTAACAATTTTCCCCTTCACTGGGTACTTCAACATCTGGTGAAGCGTAGAAGTTACTTCCCCAGCTTTGTGAATCCATGGGCGACCCAACAAACAAGAATAAGATGGCCGAATGTCCATCACATAAAATGTAGACGCGAAAATCTGAGAACCAACCTTAACTGGAATATCCACCTCTCCATGTACCATCCTCTTGGACCCGTTAAAGGCCCTAACCATAATGTTACTCGGTTTCAGCACCAGCCCTTCACAATCTAACCGGTCTAACGCTTTCTTAGGTAAGACATTCAGCGAGGACCCAGTATCCACCAACACATGAGCTAGAGTAGTGCCCCTTCACTCGATTGAAACATGTAGAGTGTCATCGTGATTCTTCCCCTTAGCAGTCAAGTCTACATCGGAGAAACCCAAACCATTATCAGCAGTTAAACTAGCCACACAATCTTTGAACTGGTCAGCAGATGTTTCCTGGGGTACGTGCGCGGTTTTCAGGAAAGCAATCAGAGCCTTAGCATGGGCCTCTGAGCATAGCAATAAGGACAACATAGAGATCTTCGACGAGGTTTGCCCCAGCTATTTAACTACATTGTAGTCTCTTTTCTTGATGATCTTTAAAATTTCCTCTATCTCATGTCTAGAGGCTTCAGCAGTAATCTTCCTTGGTGCCTCCGTCCGGGAAGGCTCACCGGTGATCCCTTTGCCCCGAGTGTCAGATGATTCGGCGACAGGGGTAATGTGATCGGTGGAAATAGAAATGACTGTTTTTGAATGCTGGTTCGCGTTTGCGTTTCACAAAATGTCGCGGTAAGCAAGAGTCACCACAGTCTTTTATTTTCTCCAACAAGGAAAGGACAAAAGCACAGCACAATTCCTTTTCGAGATGTTTCTCGGGTTAGGGAGGTAGATTATAGAAAGGGAAGGTGTTAGCACCCTTTCTATCTGTGGTTATCCACGAGCTCTTAGGTACTTGCTCACTATGTTTTCAAAAGTTTTGCTTTTCTTGTGTTTGTGGGTTTTGAAAAAAGTTTTGTTTGAAAACTCCGATTTAACTCTTGTATCTGTCCTCAAGAGTGTATGAAGTGTTGTTTGAAAACTTTTGTCAGAAAAGTGTAGGTGCGAAAAGTATTTTTGTTTTGAAAGAGCAAGTATCTAAGAACATCTACCTACTCAAAAGAAATTAAGCTGTGTAAATGTCCTTTAGACAGTATTATCCCACTATTGAAAAGTAGGTAGCACCGTCGTTGGAGTTTTCGGGTCAATTCGGTTAATGGGGACATGTGGTCACTAAAGCAATGGTAGGACGCCTTAGCGGTAACCCTAATGTCCTAGATCATTTTTTATCGAGGCAACCATTTCGAGGCAACTTTGATCTTTAGACAGGAGGGCGACCTCTAAAACACCCTATACTCAATGACCACGTCGAGGCAACCAAGTGAGGCGTACCCTAGGAGTGGCATGTGCGAGTGTGTCAGGTTTCTGTTATGTTATCTTTGTACATGTTATGGTGAGCTACGATTGATTTTAATTTAAGAGAGATCTTGACATGCATAGCCTAGTTAGCATACATCTAGCAATTAATAGTTGCGGAAAAGAAAACTAAGCTATTACAAGGCGTCGGGTATTTACATCGCCAAAAACAAACCCTTGAAAAAGTAAATGCGAGAAATTAAATGAAAGCGATAAAAAGTCCTAATTAAAGCTATTACATCCTCAGAGCAAATACAATTATATGGATCAAAATATGAATCAAGAGTAATCACACGCGCGAGGAAAAAATTGAATCGGAGAGTTTTTAGGGTTTTGACCCTTTTTGTCAAATAAAACATATTTTTGTTATTTTCATGCATTTAATTAAATTAAACCTAAGCTAATTAATTAATTAAAAGAAAGAAATATTTTTTGAGTTTTTTATGTTTTAAGGAAAATAAAATAAAATGATTAAATATATTAATTAACCTAATTCTACATTGATTTTATTTATTGTGAAAAAGTTAAAATTAACCTAATTAAAACTAAACAAATTATATTAGTATTTATTTACAAAAATAAACTAATTAAATTTAATAAATAAAAATATTATATTATTTTTATGTTTTCTGATTTTTATTATGAAAATAAATATTAATTTGTTAGTTAAAATAATAATTATAAAACATAATTAAATGAAAGAAATAAAAAAAAGAAAAGAAAAGAAATAAACTTAAGGGGGTGTTGGGCCCAATTCTGGAGGTGTCTTTGGCAATTCTCAGGCCCACTAGTATTTCAGCCACATTGACTCTTCTGGTTTGCCCACACGCGTGTTGACTAGGGAGCATGATGATCTTTCACCCATGACCATTGGATTCATGTCTGGAGACATCTGGCATTTTGAGGTTAGAGGTGCATGGTGGACCATCTTTTGAAACCTGCATGTGAACATACAAAGAAAAAGGGAATAAATGTTTTGGGGGGACCTGGGATTCGAACCCAGGTCCCAGCACTCACAGGCTAACACGCTTACCACTCAACCACCTGCACCTTTTTGATATTATAATGATAAGCATTTAATATATATGAAAACAAGATAATATGCTATAAATAAAAAACAAACGCGCGCTTTTTTCAAATAAGCCAATGAGGTATCAACACATCATCATCTTCTTCGTTTGTCCTGAATAATCAGAATCAAATAGCGGGGGTTTTAACCCCTCACTACTTCCTGCAAGGAAAAACAGCGATTAGAAGCACAATGAACATAAATGTTTTGCGAGGTATGGGTCTTGATTTTCTTGGTCTCACGATCTCAACCATGTGTCTCACTGGTCCCAATTTTCCCTGGTTCAGAAAACCCTAATTTAAAGCTTAAGAACCCTAGAAATTTGATCATGGTATCTTTCGATTCAGGGCATTACAGTTCAATTCAATCATGCCATTAGCTTTGTATGGTCCCTAGCAATGCAAAACAATCAAAAAAACATGTTAAATGCGCATGAATTAGGAGATATAATTCTGAATAAGAAAGGCAAACCGTGAAACTGTGTTCAGTGATTCCTTAAGCTTTGATGTCTGAATTTGATTGCAAAACGTTCCTGGTACCTCCTGCAAGGTGTTTGGATAAACAAAATGCCTTGAATCGACCTATAATGCAAGAACAGGTTTTCACTTTTCTTGAAATTTCTTGAAACTGTATGGTTGTTTCTGCAGCCTTTCAATCGTGTGCTAGGGTATGGTTAGCTTGCTTATGTATAAGGGAAACAAATTAGGTCAAAAACTTGGATCCAACCCATGTGCATTGATGTTTAAATCTTTGATTGAAAATCAAATATTCTTGATTTCTCATGATTGAACAATGTTGCCAAATTTGGATTTTTTTGTATCTTTGAGTTGTACACGAATTTTCCAGCATGTTTTGATCATATTTGCTTCACAAGTTGATTTAAAAAACAAATCTTCTATTTTCTTATGATTTAAAATAATTAAATGGATTAATATTAATTAAAAATCCAATTAATCAATAAAAATAAGAAAATAAATCCAATTAATCTTGATGGGTCGTGCATAGGCCACGGGTGAGGTTTCAAGAATAGATTTGAGGCCCATTAGCAAAAAGAAGGTGTTTTGAGCAAAGTTGACTTTTGCAAATTCATGAAAATTTCCCAACTTCTCCAATGCACAACTTGCTCAATTTTGATCATATGACCATGTTCTTGGACATTTTGGAAAGCTCTTGAAGTCCTCTAACCAATTCCTTTTATCCCATGTCATTTGGGTTTACCAATCTCAAGTTATGGCCTTTGACTCAAAATGTACTTTTGTTGACATTTGAAACTGACCTATAATGTCAAAATTGGTAACTTCTTGTGAGTGCATTTTCTGATCTTGGAGTGTGAAGATCAATTGTAGGAAATTTCCTCCTCTTCAAAATGAGCATTGGATGGAATTTTTCTGATAAACCATGAAAAAGTTATGCCCTGGTCAAGATACAGTTGACTTTTCTTCTATCCAAAAATAGTAACTTTTTGCATCTTGATGATTTTTGAGCTATTCTTGTGGAATCATGATCAAGACTTGATCAAATGATGATTTTGAACTCAAAATAATATGTTGACCAAAAATTCTGACTTTTGAATGCAAAATGACCATTTTGCCCTTGCAGTTGATTGTAGATCAAATGGAGCTTTTGATTGTGCAAATTGGCACTGTGAGTCTTGAAACTTGGCATGTAGGTGCTTGAGAATGTATATAGGCCCATGAGACTTGATTGAGCCATTTAGAACCCCAAATTCCTTGAAAGAACCAAAACCCTAATTTGAGGTTGACTGCCTTAGGAGATAGTTTGACTGTACAACCCTTGAGCTAATTTGAGGATCATTCTTGACAAATCTTGAGGAATATGGGAGGGCAAATTTTAGGGTACAACAGTTGCCCCTGTTCAATCTTCTTAGACCTGAGGATATAGATTGGCTTGCGTGCCTTTCGTGATCCGAAGGTGGAAGATGATTGAACATTAAAGTGCCCAGAAATTTGCACTCGCATGGTGTAGTATCAGCAATGTGATGTCGGAAATGGGCTTACAGATGCCATTTGAAGAGATGATGGATAGGAGGATGGTCTTATAGATGCCACCTGGAGGTTGTTGGTTGGTAGTTGTCTGTGTTGACGAGTTGTCTTCATTGACTAGATGTCTCTATTGACGGGTTGTCTTCATTGACGGGTTGTCTCTATTGACGGGTTGTCTTCATTGACGGGTTGTCTTCATTGACGGGTTGTCTCTATTGACGGGTTGTCATCAGAAAAATCTTTAGGAATCCACTTAGCTGATTTTGTCTCCATTGACTGTGTTCGGATCAGAAAAATATTTAGGAATCGATTTAACTGGTTTTTGTCTCCATTGACTGCGTTCGCATCAGAAAAATCTTTAGGAATCGATTTAACTGGGTTTGTCTTCTTTCACTGGATTGCCTCAGAAAAATCTTTAGGAATTGATTTTAACTGATTTTGTCTCTATTGACTTGCTTCAGAAAAATCTTTAGGAATCGATTTAACTGGTTTTGTCTCCATTGACTGGCTTCGCCTCAGAAAAATCTTTAGGAATGGATTTTAACTGATTTTGTCTCTATTGACTGGCTTTGCCTCAGAAAAATATTTAGGAATCGATTTAACTGGTTTTGTCTCCGTTGACTGAATTAGCATCAGAAAAATCTTTAGGAATCGATTTAACTAGTTTTGTCTCCATTGACTGGCTTCGCCTCAGAAAAATCTTTAGGAATCGATTTTAACTGATTTTGTCTCTATTGACTGGCTTTGCCTCAGAAAAATCTTTAGGAATCGATTTAACTGGTTTTGTCTCCGTTGACTGAATTAGCATCAGAAAAATCTTTAGGAATCGATTTAACTGGTTTTGTCTCCATTGACGGGTTGAGAATTTGACTGCATCTTTCCTGAAAGGTAAAGGTCAGTCATATGCAATGCATGATATGGATCAAGCAATGATGTTCTCAACATAAATGAGATAGTATGATATGATGCGTATGTGCATCTATCATTATGTATGAAAATGTTATGTTTTAGCCGGGGGAAATAAATCCCGGAGCTGCTGGAGAATAGAGTTGAATTCTTCGTTTCCGCTGGGGATGATGAACGAAGATGATTGTGTGAATAAACCTGCAGGAGAAAAGAACTCCGTTGGGGAATAAACTTGATGAAGAGATTACTCTGTGGAGAATTACTTTGTGGGGAGGAGATGCTTTGTTGAGATTTTAACGATAACTCCGCTGGGGATTCCGCTGATAAGCTCTATTGGTGATTTTGATGATGAACTCCGCTGGGGATAGAAAGAACTTCACTGGGGATGGTCTTTCCTTTTGCAACTTGCTGAGGATAACCCAGTTAGACTCTTGTGGGGATAACCTCTGAATATGGCTGGGGAGATACATTTGTACTCTGCAGGGGACAAGCTTCCAGAATCTACTGGGGAAGATTATTCAACTCTGGCGGGGAAGCCCTTTTTAGACTACGCTGGGGAATGGCTCCACTGGGGGTATCCGGTATTCCGCCAGGGAACATTCTTATATTCTGTCGAGGAATATTAAGACTATCGGGGATGCTTGCTGAGGAATATTTGTATACTCCGTTGGGGAATATTAAGACCTACTGGGGATACCTAACTTTTTAGGGCTGACGGTAGGCTAACTCTGCTCGGGGGAGAGTATTGCTGATTTGTACATAGCTGCAAGTCTCGGCGGGGAGAGCTACCATTACTGTCTTTACTCTTGGGGAGTGAAGGTATCTTGGTCATATTCTCCAGCCGAACCTACCTTGGTACCTTAGTGGACAGAGCAACTAGATCGCTTAGACAATTCTTATTGCCCCTACTTCCGATGTCACCCGTAATTAATCCTTTGTTTCGCATGCAAATATTTATGATCAGCAATTAATGTCAAATGCATATATCAAAAATGAACATTGGACGTTCTTTGCAAAACAAAACAGATAAAGGAAAAAAACAATTTGCAATTTGTCTGAAAAATGAACTTGTATTGATTTTGAGGTTTGCCTGTAAATAGGCATTTTGTACAAGAGGTTGACGTCCTAGTAAGAGAATGCCGCCGAACAAATAGGATTTATATAGTTTGTAAAAAGAAAACAAAACAGCTATGTGAAAAATCCCACTGGGTTCCAACTCTGTTATCGCCTTTATATCTTCAAGCGTCTCATCACTTTGCTGCTTAGTTGAAGAGGAATCTGATTGATTGGTGTCGTCCGAGCATGATGGTCGATACCGAAGTCTGGATGCAGGGTGATCCAATGAGACATAGTATTACACTTATCCCTAACTTTTGCCTGGACCGCCCTTTCGGGTATTCAGTCCACCGGGATACCCATTTTTGCCCAAGCCGCCTTTTCAGGTTTTCGACTTACCGGGTGTACAGATTTTTTTGTTTTCATCCCTTATTTTTGCCCGAACCCTTTTGGTTCGTCGGGAAGCCCTTATTTTTGCCTAGGCCAATCGACCTAGCAGGTATTTAATCATGCGTGGTATCTTTTCACAATGTCTGCATTGGCGGGGTGAGGAAGGTCGTCACCATCCATGGTGGTTAGAATCATCGCTCCTCCTGAGAAGATATTCTTAACCACAAATGGCCCTTCGTACGTAGGGGTCCATTTGCCCCTGGGATCACCTTGAGGTAGAATGATGCGCTTGATTACTAGGTCCCCAACTTGATACTCTTGTCGTCTGACTTTCTTGTTGAACGCCTTGATCATCCGTTTTTGGTACGTCTGACCATGACAGATAGCAGTGAGTCCCTTTTCGTCGATTAGGTTTAGTTGATCAAGTCGGGTCTGGATCTAGTTGTCTTCGCTTAAACCCGCATCCTTCATGATCCGGAGAGAGGGTATCTGAACTTCAATGGGCAAGACTGCCTCCATGCCATATACCAAGGAGTAGGGTGTTGCCCCTGTTGACGTCCGTGCTGAGGTACGGTACCCATGAAGAGCAAATGGTAACATCTCGTGCCAATCTTTGTAGGTCACTGTCATCTTCCGCACAATCTTCTTAATGTTCTTATTAGCTGCTTCTACAGCCCCATTCATCTTCGGTCGGTAAGGAGAAGAGTTATGGTGTTGTATCTTGAATTGCTCGCAGAGCTCAATGATCATCTTGTTGTTAAGATTGGTACCATTATCTGTAATGATCCTCTCTGGTACACCGTATCGACAGATCAGGTTATGCCGAATGAACCGTGCCACGACGTTCTTGGTTACGGTAGCAAAGGAAGCTGCTTCGACCCACTTCGTAAAGTAATCAATTGCTACCAGGATGAAGCGGTGCCCGTTGGATGCCGTAGGTCTGATCTCGCCGATCATATCAATGCCCCACATTGCAAAAGGCCAAGGTGCTGTCATGACATTCAAAGGAACTGGAGGAATGTGCACCTTATCAGCATAGACCTGGCATTTGTGACACGTCCGAGAATGCTGATAACAGTCGGCTTCCATTGATGACTAGTAATATCCTGCCCGAAGGATTTTCTTTGCCATGGTATGTCCACTGGAATGCATTCCGAAGGTACCTTCATGCAGCTCTGCCATGATCCTTTCTGCTTCAATCTTATCCACACAACACAGTAAGGTTGAATCATGGCTTAGTTTGTAAAGAATGTCATTGCTGAGGAAGAACTTTGCCGCGAACCTTCTCAGAAACTTCTTGTCATTAACAGATGCACCCTCGGGGTATTCTTGAGCTTCAAGGTACCTCTTAACTTCATGATACCAAGGCTTTTCTGTTACCTCTTCGGTCTCAAGATCACAACAATATGCAGGTTCATCCACTTTCTAAATAATGATCCGAGGAGCCTCGTTGTCCCATTTGACTTTGAACATAGAAGACATCGTAGCTAACACGTCCGCCAACTGATTCTCCTCTCTTGGGAAGTGTTCAAAGGTTATCTCCTCAAAATGGGGAATCAACGTCAATACATACTCCTTGTAAGGAATAATATTTGGGTGTTTCGTATCCCACTCTCCTTTGATCTGACTGATCACGAGAGCGAAATCTCCGAAGACACTCAGAAACTTGATCCTTAGGTCAATTGCAGCTCGAAGACCCATAATGCATGCTTCATACTCCGCCATATTGTTGGTGCAGTTGAAATATAGTCGGGCGGTAAGTGGAGTATGTGAGCCTTTAGGAGATATGATCAAAGCTCCAATGCCGTTACCCAAAGCGTTTGAGGCTCCGTCAAAGTGCATAGACCATCGGGATCCTTCCTCAGGTCCTTCATCCGGTCCAGGTATCTCGCAATCAGTTACTACCATGATATTCTCGTCTGGAAATTCAAAGTTCATCAATTGGTAATCATCCATTGCCTGATGTGCCAAATGGTCTGCCAACACACTCCCCTTGATTGCTTTTTGAGTTGTGTACTGGATGTCATATTCAGTCAAGATCATCTGCCATCTTGCTATTCTTCCGGACAAGGCAGGATTTTCGAAGATATACTTGATTGGATCCATTTTTGAAATCAATAGAGTAGTGTGAGTTAACATATACTGTCTTAGCCGGCGAGCAGCCCATACCAGAGCGCAGCAAGTTTTCTCGAGCAGTGAGTATCGGGTCTCACAGTCGGTAAACTTTTTGCTAAGGTAATAAATAGCGTGCTCTTTTCGGCCAGACTCGTCATGCTGACCTAGCACGCACCCCATTGAGTTTTCCAGTACTGTCAAGTATAAGATTAGAGGTCTCCCTTCAACCAGTGGCATAAGAATGGGTGGCTCTTGGAGATACTCTTTGATTCTTTCAAAAGCGGTCTGGCATTCATCGTTCCAATGTACTACTTGATCTTTCTTCAGTAGCTTGAAGATTGGTTCACAAGTAGCAGTTAGGTGTGAGATGAATCGGGCAATGTAGTTCAGTCGTCCTAGAAAGCCTCTGACTTCTTTTTCTGTCTTGGGAATTGGCATCTCTTGTATGGATTTTACTTTGGCAGGGTCTACTTGAATACCTTTTTCGCTCACGACAAAACCTAGTAGCTTTCCAGATCTCACCCCAAAGGTGCACTTGTTCGGGTTTAACCTCAATTTGTACAACTTCAACCGGTCAAACAGCTTCTGTAGATGGTCAAGGTGTTCCTCCTCAGTTTGGGACCTTGGAATCATATCGTCGACATATACTTCGATCTCATGATGGATCATATCATGAAATAGAGCAACCATGGCACGCTGATACGTTGCCCCAGCATTTTTCAACCCAAAAGGCATGACCTTGTAACAGAAGGTGCCTCACTGAGTAACAAAAGTGGTCTTCTCCATGTCTTCGGGAGCCATTTTTATCTGATTATAACCGGAGAACCCGTCCATGAAGGAGAATACCTTATGCTGAGCAGTGTTGTCCGCCAGAACGTCGATGTGAGGCAGAGGGAAGTCATCCTTAGGGCTTGCCCTGTTCAAATCCCTGTAGTCAACACACATTCGGACCTTACCATCTTTCTTCGGCACTGGAACCACATTGGCAACCCACTGAGGGTAAGAAGTTACTTCTAGAAAACCGGTGTCAAATTGTTTCATAACCTCAGCTTTGATTTTCTTGGACATCTCTGGACGCATACGGCGGACCTTCTGTTTTACCGGAGGGAATTCTTCCTTGGTAGGCAGGTGATGAACCACAATGTCGGTATCCAACCCAAGCATATCTTCGTAAGACCAGGCAAATATTTCCACGTAGTCATGAAGCATCTGAATCAACCATTGTTTCACACTAAGCTCCAGATTTGCACCGATCTTGACTTCCTTCCTGTCTATCTCAGTACCCAGATTCACTGTTTCCACTAGCTCTTCATGTGGCTGAATGGCCCTCTCTTCCTGGAGTAACAGTCTTACAAGTTCGCCAGGCACTTCGCAATCATCTTCACCTTCGTCTTCGACTAAGTTGATCGGATTTTCGAAGTCATAACTGGCAGTAGCAGAGTCGTTACCAGTGAGATCCAGAGTGGATTGAGACCTGTATATGTGAGTGTGTGTAAATAGCTGTTTTGCAATATATAATAAAGAAAGACAAGGAGCACAAGATTTGAAATGCAAAAAAGTCCAATGCTTTTATTAATGATATATGAAAATGACACACAAAAGCCCTCACAAATGAAGCCACAGTGCCCCGGGTAAGACACAGGGCCATAAAGTTTCACGATATTGTATGTTACAAATTCAAAACAAAGGAGTTCATTACTGAGTAACAAAAGTAATAGGGATGAAGTCTTTCGATGTCCAGTTGTTTGGTCCACCGTTGGTCGTTGGGTAGATCCAGCTGTCGAATTTAGATTCCTCCATGTCATCTTCAATGGCATTTACTCCCGAGTTGCTGATGAATACAGGAGGTCTTCCAATCCTTGCACTACGAACAGCCCTTTGAGCTTCTGCAGTGAAACCCAAACCAAACTTGTCAGTCTTCTGAGTGAAATTAGGAAGTCGGCCCCAGTTTGCATACTCACCCTTCTTAATAACAGCTCGGGCATCCTTTAAGGAAGCCATCTTCAACGGAGAATCTTCAACCACAGTCTCAGCTGATGCCAGTGTCTGAGGAACCTCTTCAAAGTGCTGGAATGGAGTCTCAATGAATTCCCCATCCATCTCTATGTACCGGAACGAGTTGAGGTGGCTGACCATGTATTCCTCCTCCCCCTGTACTGTCACAATTTTCCCTCTGACCGGGTACTTCAGCTTCTGATGGAGTGTAGAGGTCACAGCTCCAGCTTTATGGATCCATGGACGACCCAGCAAAAAAGAATAGGACGGTCGAATGTCCATCACGTAGAATGTAGAATCTAAGACCTGAGAGCCAACTCTAATTGGAATATCGACCTCACCATGCACCATCATTTTATACCCATCAAAGGCCCGGACAACAATGTTACTTGGCTTTAGCTCCAAACCCTCGCAATCCAACCTATCTAAAGCTTTCTTGGGTAAGACGTTCAATGAGGAACCAGTGTCAACCAGCACATGTGCAAGAGTAGTGCCCCTGCATTCAATGGAGACATGCAGGGCATCGTTATGGTTCTTCCCTTTAGCAGTCAGATCAGCGTCGGAGAAACCCAAACCATTATCAGCAGTTAAGTTGGCCACACAGTCGGTGAACTGATCAGCTGATGTCTCTTGTGGTACGTGGGCCGTCTTCAGGAAATTAATCAGAGCCTTGGCATGGGCCTCTGAACACAACAACAGTGATAACATAGAAATCTTGGAGGGGGTTTGCCCCAGCTGCTCAACTACATTATAATCACTCTTCTTAATGATCTTCAGAATCTCTTCCATCTCTTGTTTAGAAGCTTCAACATTGATGGTCTTTGGTGCCTCCGTCTGGGCAGGCACATCAGTGGCGATCCCTTTGCCCCGAGCATCAGATGACTCAGCAGCAGGGGTAGAAATATGAACTTGGTCAGGAAGGGAAGTAGGCACACTTGCAGGTGTGATGACAATAGGTCTCTGGATAGTTGGTGGCGCAATATTTGGTAAGAAAAGTCTACCACTGCGGGTGACTTTAGCAGGCCCGGTGATGTTGCTGACGCCGGTATTAGTATCAAACTCTTGCTTAACCCTAAGAACATAAACATTTGCCCCATAGTGCCAAGGGACAACTTTGTCAGATGTGTAGGGAATAGGCCCCGGAACGGTGATGATTATAGGTGCAATCTTCTGGGCAAATGTAATTCTGACAGGCTTCCTCGAGGGAGCCTTGGGAGAGTTGTTGAAAATGGTAACAATGGAAACTTCTTCAGTAGGGGTGGCAGGAACAGCAATCTTCTCGAACAGGATCTCTTTATTATCCATCAGGTTATGGATGCCTGACTTCAAAGATGGACAACCAGTAGGTGAAACAGAACACAGATGGCAACTCTCACTACATCCCGGAAATAAACCGGCTAGCAACAGGTTCCTCTTGACAGTCAACAGCGGGGTGACAATATCATCCACAGAGGCAACAAACAAGTCTTCCTCTACAACATTTACTCCATGTTTGGGCATGGGAGCAGTCACAACATTGGGCCTCTCGGGCGCCTCAAACTTAATCTCTTTTGCGTCAATCAAGTCTTGGACCATATTCTTCAAAGTCCAGCAATCATCCGTATTATGCCCCGGGCTCTCGGAATGATAAGTGCAGCAGGCGTTGGGGTTATACTTTGATGATGTAGTATTCGGATTCTTTGGGGCTTCCCTTAGAGTTACCAAATTGGTTTTCAGCAACTGTGGCAATATTTGGGACAAGGTCATACTGAGTCGAGTGAACTGCCTTCTAGGTCTCTCTTCCCTTTGTTGGTTGTGATGCTGAGGAGCACCAGCAGGTTTTGAAATGACCACCGCGTTGACAGTTTGGCGGTGTTCAGATCTGTTGTGTCTTCTTGAACCATAGACAGCACTAGATTCTTTCTTGAACGGTTTCTTCTCGGTGCTCGATGAGGCACCCTTCTGTATCTTCCCTGCCTTGATACCAGCTTCGATCCTTTCACCAGTCAAGATAAGGTCTGTAAACCCGGCTAAAGAGTTTCCAATCAAATGGTTAAAGAATGGACCAGACAGGGTCCCCAAAAACATATCAACAAGTTCATAATCAGTTAAAGGTGGCTGCACCCTTCCGGCAAGGTCTCTCCACTTTTGAGCATACTCTTTAAATCCTTCACCCGTCCCTATTGACATACCCTGGAGTTGGGTACGCGTAGGAGCGAGGTCAGAATTATATTGATACTGCTTATAAAATGCGGTAGCCAAATCTTCCCAGTTACGGATACTGGCTCCATCCAGCTGATAGAACCACTCTAGTTGAGTCCCTGAAAGACTGTCCTGGAAGAAATGGATCCACAAATTCTTGTCAGCGGTGTAAGGCTGGATCTTCCTTACATATGACCGGAGGTGCAGCTTTGGGCAGGAGGCTCCGTCATATTTGGCAAAGGCAGGCGCCTTGAATTTATGGGGAATCACCACCCCAGAGGATAAGCCTAGGTCTCCAAAGTCCAACCCGGGAACATTCTGTATCTCCATGGCGCTCAGGCGGTCCTCCAACTGTTTGTACCTATCCTCAGCAGGAGGGTACTGTTCTTCATCATAATCTGTCTCGTTGTCGGAGACCACGGGGCTAGGAACCCTTATCTCTTGTGGACTGTGTTTCCCTACAGATGAAGTAGTCAGCTCAACCTCATTCTGCAGTCCATTCCCAAATCTGCGTCCAGTGTTGAACAAGACGGTCCTCTTCTTCTTCTTCTTCCTCTCTTTCAGAATCAGAGTCTTCAAATCCTGTTGACCCTGGGCTAGGCTCATAACCAACTCTTGGAACTGGGCGTTCTGGGCCTGGAGGGCCTTGATAGCTTGTTCAGTGGAAGGTTCGGTAGACATGATGATTGCTGAAATAAACAGCGAAGAAGATAAGTGACCTGTAAAAGAGGTACCTGTTATGCATATGATGAAATGAAATGCGTATGATTTATGTTTTCAAAGACAATCGGGATTCAAATTTGTAGACAAGAAAGGAAACACACTTTATTAGATTTATCTTTGGAATTTAAATTGTTCCACAAATTGCCCTTAGGCGTTACAAGAATGGAAATACTGAAACGTAAATAAAACCGTAAAAGAAATCCTCAAAAGTTCATCAATGTTCCCATGGCCTCTTCTTCTCAGTGTGGATATAATCATTCAGGATCCGCTCATTCTCCAGTTGCTTTGTCAGCTTCTGGATCTTCTGTTCCTGTTCATTGAACCTTTCCCGATAAGAATCCCGTTCTTCCTGCAGTTGCGCCCAAGATCTCTTTAGTGTGCCAACATCAGTGGGCGTAGGAGGATGGAGAGTAGTTGGAGGAACCCCGTCTTTGTCAGCAACTTCAAGAGTAATAGGCCTGACAGCTTCGTAGGGCATACCTAACTTCTAGGCACGGATGCAGACCCACCTGAAATATGACTCCATTGGCAGAGAAGTTTTTGGTCCCAACTCATGTGGGCCAGCTTTGTGAACTCTATCCCAAGCCCTGATGAATCTACGACGCAGCTCGTCGCTATCTACTTGAAAATCAAAGACGATATGAGGTATCAACATCTCATGAGGCCCTTCTCTTCTGGCTCTTCCAAACTGACGGAGAGCTAAACATGGGTTATAAGAGATTCCACCACGGGTTCCAATCAATGGAACATTAGGATACTCTCAACAATGATCAATGACAGCCACCTCATCTAAGCCTCTGAGAGTCCAAATAACGTCGTTATCAGTAAGAGACATTAGCCTATGAGCCCAGCCCCTTCCTTCTTTGTTCTTCAGCACGAACTTAGGGAGGTGCGAAATAAACCACCTCGCCAATAAAGGAGCACAACACAGCAAAGTTCCCCGTCTTCGGGCGGTACGAGTATAGAGCTGATAAAGGATATCACCCAAGAGAGTGGGTACATGGTTCCGAGAGATGAAGATCCTTATGGCATTAACATCAACAAAGGTGTCAGGATTTGGAAACAATACCAGACCATAGATTAAGAGAGCCAGAATGTCCTCGTATGCTTGAAAGTCTAAGTCATTCCAGAAACCATTAGCTTTGCCAACCAGAAACTTAGCCAAAAAGCCCTTAACTCCACTTCTAGTCTCCCAGTTAGCCATTACTTCCTCTTTGGTCAAGTGAAGGGCTGCAGCAATATCTTTAGGCCTAAGAGTCTTTTCCCAACCAGTGAATGGAGTCTGCTCCAGAACAGGGATACCAAGCAACTCAGAGAACAGGGACCAGCTGGAAGTCTTGAAAGGTGGAGCAATGGTATAGCGGATCATAAAACTGGACCAAGACACTCATCAATTATTGGTCCCACTTTGAGGTGACTAAACCGAGAAGAGAACCATGCCTCCTGATGAAGGTAGTAGTGTCTGGAATCCTGTCAACCAATTCCTTAAGCAAAGTAGGTGGTTGAACAAAGTTGAGCCGGATAGTGTTCCTACGCATGGGCATCATGATGTCCTACAAAACAGAGCAAAGATGAAATCTTCTTGTCTTTGAAATGGGTTAGTCCTTATGCAGGATGTATGCAATGCTATGATGTTATGATGTTATGATAAAGGCACACCACAAGTATTCACAAAAGGCAAACATGGTAAAGGCACTCAAGTCACACAAGAGCCCTTAGATTTCAGGCTGGCATGAAGTTTAGGTACTACCCTCTTTCAGTTTCAGTTGGTTAAAACCTGTCCTAAAAATAGTAACCGGGTTCTAGAGGATCTCAATATCACTGACTACCCTCGATCGGTCATAATTCCAGTTTGGCAACCTTTTCTTGCAGCCGGAACCATCGCGAGAGTTTAGTCTCAATGAGTGTAGCATACTGCTACTGTTCTATGGCCAAGTTGGTCAATTTAAGGTGCTAAGGTCAGTTGGTGCTTAATGACTCCTCAGAAGACCCATATTCTCCTTGTTCCAACACAAGGGATATCGGTACAGACCAAGGTGTCACACCAACGTAGCTACTGCTTCACCCGTGTCGGTCTACGTCGGACAGGTCCCTCACAATTTATTGCTACTTACCTAAAGGGTACCCCCAGATCCGAGTTAGGATCTATGAAACTCCGATAAAAATCCACAAAATTAAAGCATACAGGGCATACAATTGAAAACAAGAGTGATCTAATCCTAAGGTACACCTCACTTATTATGAACATCCCCAACAGAGTCGCCAGTTCTGTGATCGGTGGAAATAGAACTGACTGTTTTTGAATGTTGGTTCGCGTTTGCGTTTCGCAAAATGTCGCGGTAAGCAAGAGTCGCCACCGTCTTTTATTTTCTCCAACAAGGAAAGGACAAAAGCACAACAAAATTCCTTTTCGAGATGTTTCTCGGGTTCGGGAGGAAGATTATAGAAAGGGAAGGTGTTAGCACCCTTTCTATCCGTGGTTATCCACGGGCTCTTAGGTACTTGCTCACTATGTTTTCAAAAGTTTTGCTTTTCTTGTGTTTGTGGGTTTTGAAAAAAGTTTTGTTTGAAAACTTCGATTTAACTCTTGTATCTGTCCTCAAGAGTGTATGAAGTGTTGTTTGAAAACTTTTGTCAGAAAAGTGTAGGTGCGAAAAGTATTTTTGTTTTGAAAGAGCAAGTATCTAAGAACCTCTACCTACTCAAAAGAAATTAAGCTGTGTAAATTTCCTTTAGACAGTACTATCCCACTATTGAGAAGTAGGTAGCACCGTCGTTGGAGTTTTCTGGTCAATTCGATTAATGGGACATATGGTCACTAAAGCAATGGTAGGACGCCTTAGTGGTAACCCTAATGTCCTAGATCATTTTTTATCGAGGCAACCATTTCGATGCAACTTTGATCTTTAGACAGGAGGGCGACCTCTAAAACACCCTATACTCAATGACCACGTCGAGGCAACCAAGTGAGGCGTACCCTAGGAGTGGCATGTGCGAGTGTGTCAGGTTTCAGTTATGTTATCTTTGTACATGTTATGGTGAGCTACGATTGATTTTAATTTAAGAGAGATCTTGACATGCATAGCCTAGTTAGCATACATCTAGCAATTAATAGTTGCGGAAAAGAAAACTAAGCTATTACAAGGCGTCGGGTATTTACATCGCCAAAAACAAACCCTTGAAAAAGTAAATGCGAGAAATTAAATGAAAGCGATAAAAAGTCCTAATTAAAGCTATTACATCCTCGTAGCAAATACAATTATATGGATCAAAATATGAATCAAGAGTAATCACACGCGCGAGGAAAAAATTGAATCGGAGAGTTTTTAGGGTTTTGACCATTTTTGTCAAATAAAACATATTTTTGTTATTTTCATGCATTTAATTAAATTAAACCTAAGCTAATTAATTAATTAAAAGAAAGAAATATTTTTTGAGTTTTTTATGTTTTAAGGAAAATAAAATAAAATGATTAAATATATTAATTAACCTAATTCTACATTGATTTTATTTATTGTGAAAAAGTTAAAATTAACCTAATTAAAACTAAACAAATTATGTTAGTATTTATTTACAAAAATAAACTAATTAAATTTAATAAATAAAAATATTATATTTTTTTTATATTTTCTGATTTTTATTATGAAAATAAATATTAATTTGTTAGTTAAAATAATAATTATAAAACATAATTAAATGAAAGAAATAAAAAAAAATAAACTTGAAGGGGGTGTTGGGCCCAATTCTGGAGGTGTCTTTGGCAATTCTCAGGCCCACTAGTATTTCAGCCACATTGACTCTTCTGATTTGCCCACACGCGTGTTGACTAGGGAGCATGATGATCTTTCACCCATGACCATTGGATTCATGTCTGGAGACATCTGGCGTTTTGAGGTTAGAGGTGCATGGTGGACCATCTTTTGAAACCTGCATGTGAACATACAAAGAAAAAGGGAATAAATGTTTTGGGGGGACCTGGGATTCGAACCCAGGTCCCAGCACTCACGGGCCAACACGCTCACCACTTAACCACCTTCACCTTTTTGATATTATAATGATAAGCATTTAATATATATGAAAACAAGATAATATGCTGTAAATAAAAAACAAACGCGCGCTTTTTTCAAATATGCCAATGAGGTATCAACACATCATCATCTTCTTCGTTTGTCCTGCATAATCAGAATCAAATAGCGGGGGTTTTTAACCCCCACTACTTCCTGCAAGGAAAAATAGCGATTAGAAGCATAGTGAACATAAATGTTTCGCGAGGTATGGGTCTTGATTGTCTTGGTCTCACGATCTCAACCATGTGTCTCACTGGTCCCAATTTTCCCTGGTTCAGAAAATCCTAATTTAAAGCTTAAGAACCCTAGAAATTTGATCATGGTATCTTTCGATTCAGGGCATTACAGTTCAATTCAATCATGCCATTAGCTTTGTATGGTCCCTAGCAATGCAAAACAATCAAAAAAACATGTTAAATGCGCATGAATTAGGATATATAATTCTGAATAAGAAAGGCAAACCGTGAAACTGTGTTCATTGATTCCTTAAGCTTTGATGTCTGAATTTGATTGCAAAACGTTCCTGGTACCTCCTGCAAGGTGTTTGGATGAACAAAATGCCTTGAATCGACCTAGAATGCAAGAACAGGTTTTCACTTTTCTTGAAATTTCTTGAAACTGTATGGTTGTTTCTGCAGCCTTTCAATCGTGTGCTAGGGTATGGTTAGCTTGCTTATGTATAAGGGAAACAAATTAGGTCAAAAACTTGGATCCAACCCATGTGCATTGATGTTTAAATCTTTGATTGAAAATCAAATATTCTTGATTTCTCATGATTGAACAATGTTGCCAAATTTGGATTTTTTTTGTATCTTTGACTTGTACATGAATTTGCCAGCATATTTTGATCATATTTGCTTCACAAGTTGATTTAAAAAACAAATCTTCTATTTTGTTATGATTTAAATTAATTAAATGGATTAATATTAATTAAAAATCCAATTAATCAATAAAAATAAGAAAATAAATCCAATTAATCTTGATGGGTCGTGCATAGGCCACGGGTGAGGTTTCAAGAATAGATTTGAGGCCCATTAGCAAAAAGAAGGTGTTTTGAGCAAAGTTGACTTTTGCAAATTCATGAAAATTTCCCAACTTCTCCAATGCACAACTTGCTCAATTTTGATCATATGACCATGTTCTTGGACATTTTGGAAAGCTCTTGAAGTCCTCTAACCAATTCCTTTTATCCCATGTCATTTGGGTTTACCAATCTCAAGTTATGGCCTTTGACTCAAAATGTACTTTTGTTGACATTTGAAACTGACCTATAATGTCAAAATTGGTAACTTCTTGTGAGTGCATTTTCTGATCTTGGAGTGTGAAGATCAATTGTAGGAAATTTCCTCCTCTTCAAAATGAGCATTGGATGGAATTTTTCTGATAAACCATGAAAAAGTTATGCCCTGGTCAAGATACAGTTGACTTTTCTTCTATCCAAAAATAGTAACTTTTTGCATCTTGATGATTTTTGAGCTATTCTTGTGGAATCATGATCAAGACTTGATCAAATGATGATTTTGAACTCAAAATAATATGTTGACCAAAAATTCTGACTTTTGAATGCAAAATGACCATTTTGCCCTTGCAGTTGATTGTAGATCAAATGGAGCTTTTGATTGTGCAAATTGGCACTGTGAGTCTTGAAACTTGGCATGTAGGTGCTTGAGAATGTATATAGGCCCATGAGACTTGATTGAGCCATTTAGAACCCCAAATTCCTTGAAAGAACCAAAACCCTAATTTGAGGTTGACTGCCTTAGGAGATAGTTTGACTGTACAACCCTTGAGCTAATTTGAGGATCATTCTTGACAAATCTTGAGGAATATGGGAGGGCAAATTTTAGGGTACAACAGGTAAGGATTGGAACATGAACAGTGACAGTAGCAATGTACTGGAAGGTGTCATAACAACAGGTTTCCGAACAGTTGGTGGGGAAATTTCAGGAGAGAAAAGTCTTCTGCTGCGGGTGACTTTGCTAGATCCAACAATATTGCTGACGTCAGTATCAGCCTCTTCACCCTTCAAATCTTGTTTAACCCCATGATAATACACGTCAGCCCCATAGTGCCAAGGGACAGCCTTATCTGACGTGTAAGGGATTGGTCCAGGAATGGTGATGATCAATGGAGTAATTCTCGGAACAGATGTAATTCTAACAGGCTTTCTCGAGGAAGCCTTGGAAGAATTAGAGGAAATGGTGATTATAGAAACGTCTTTGAAAGGAATCAATGGAACCAAAGTTTTCTCAAACAGAATTTCTTTGTTATCCATCAGGCGTTGGACACCTGACTTCAATAGATGGCAACCAGTAGGTAGGACGGAACACAAATGGCAACCTTCGCCACAGCCCAGAAATAAATTGGCTAACATAAGGTTCTTCTTCACAGTCATCAATGGAGTAGCAATGTCTTTCACAGAAACCAAAAATGAGTCTTCATCTACATCATTCACTCCATGCTTGGGCATAGGAGCAGTCATAACATTAGGCTTTTCAGGCACTTCAAACTCAATCTCCTTAGCATCAATCAGATCCTGCACTTTAATCTTCAAAGCCCAGCAATTATTGGTATCATGCCCTGGGCTATCTGAGTGATAAGCACAGCGGGCGTTCGGATTATACAAAGGTGATATGGTGTTGGGATTCCTTGGAGCTTCCCTCGGAATCACCAAGTTGGTCTTCAACAACTGCGGCAGAATTTGAGATAAAGTCATGTTGAGCCGAGTAAACTATCTTTGTGGCCTCTCTGTTCTTGGCTGATTATTGCGTTGAGGAGCAACAGCAGGCCTTGATATAACCACTGCATTAACTGCTTGGCCGCTCTCAGGTCGATTTTGGTTTCTAGAACTATAAACTACGTTGGATTCCTTCTTAAAAGGCTTCTTCTTCGTGCTTGATGAAGCACCTTTCTGTATTTTTCCGCTCTTGATACCGGCCTCAACTCTTTCTCCAGTCATAATTAACTCGGTGAACCCGGACGATGAACTCCCAATCAGATGATTAAAATATGGACCAGACAAAGTCCCAAGAAACATATCCACTAGCTCCCTATCAGCCAGAGGGGGTTGTACTCTTCCAGCAAGGTCCCTCCATTTCTGAGCGTAGTCCTTAAAACCTTCGCTCGCACCCATAGACATACCCTGAAGTTGGGTACGCGTGGGAGCAAGGTCGGCATTGTACTAGTACTGCTTGTAGAAAGCAGCAGCAAGGTCCCCCAGTTACGGACGTTAGCTCCTTCCAGTTGGTAGAACCATTCAAGTTGAGTCCCTGAAAGACTATCTTGAAAGAAGTGAATCCAGAGGTTCTTATCAGCAGTGTATGGTTGAATCTTTCTAACATATGAGCGGAGGTGTAGCTTTGGGAAGGAGACGCCGTCGTACTTAGAAAAGACAGGCACTTTAAACTTGTGAGGAATCACCACCCCAGATGCCAAACCTAAATATCCAAAGTCCATCCCAGGTACCCTTTGAACTTCCATTGCGCTTAACCGGTATTCGAGTTGCTTATACCTGTCCTCAGCCGGAGGATACTGGTCTTCATCAAAGTCAGTCTCATTGTCAGAAACCACAAGGCTAGGATCCCTCCTTTCTTCTTGATTCTCTCCCCCTCAAGATGAGTGAGATAAATCTACATCCTGTCTTAATCGGTTCCCAAACCTGTGACCCATATTCAGGAGGACCGTCTTCTTCTTCTTCTTCCTCTTATCCTTCAAGATAAGAGTCTTCAGATCTTGCTGACCCTTGGCCAAGTTCATGAACATTTCCTGGAACTGAGCATTTTGAGCTTGTAGGGCCTTGATGGCTTGATCAGTTGATGTTTCAAAAGACATGATGTGCTGAAATAAACAGCGAAGAAGATGAGAAACCTGTAAGGGTACCTGTAATGAGGTGCATGGGAATGGAATGCGTATGATATGATTTCCAAGACTTTGGAGATTCAAATTCGTAAACCAAAATGAAACACACTTTTATTAGATTAAAAACTTGAAACAATGTTTGACAAATGCCTTTAAGGCGTTACAAAAAGAAAAACTGAAAAGTAAATCAAAACTAGAAATAACAAAAGACATCAGCGCTCCCATGGTCGTTTTCCTTGTGTACTGACATAGTCGTTGAGGACCTTCTCATTCTCCAGCTGCCTTGTAAGCTTCAGGATCTTTCGTTCCTGCTCGTGATATTTCTCTCTGTAAGTATCCCGTTCTTCCCTTAGTTGGATCCAAGACCACTTTAATGCCCCAATGTCAGTAGGCATGTATGGATGGAGGATGTTAGGAGGAACCCCTTCTTCATCAGTATTCTCAACAATTACCGGCAAGACAGCTTCGTACGGCATCCCCAATTTTTGAGCACGGGTTCGAACCCACCGGAGATAAGGTTCCATCGGAAGAGAGGTCTTCATCCCTAGCTCATGTGGATTAGACCTGTGCACCCTATTCCAAGCTCGTATGAACCTGCGGCGATGCTCCTCACTATCCCCTTGGAAGTCAAAGACAATGCTTGGAATCAGCAACTCATGAGGCCCGTCCCTCCTAGCTCGCTTAAACTGTCGTAAGGCTAAACAAGGATTATAGGTGATTCCTCCTCTAATTCCAAGTAGTGGAACATTGGGGTATTCCCCACAGCGATCAATAACAGCTACTTCTTCCATGTCTTTAGTGCTCTAGATAATGTCAGTGTGAGCTAGGGACATGATCCTATAGGCCCAACACATGCCTTCCTTGTTCTTCAAAATAGATTTGGGGAGGTGAGAAATAAACCACCTCGCCAGCAATGGTGCACAACACATAAGGGTTCCCCGTTTCCGAGCAGCACGGGCGTAAAGAGCATGCAGAATATCACCTAAGAGAGTGGGCACCGAATTTCGGGACATAAAGATCTTCACTGCATTCACATCAACAAAGGAATCTGAATTAGGGAACAAAACCAGGCCATAAATGAGAAGAGCCAGGATGTCTTCAAACGCTTGAAAGTCTAAACTGTCCCAGAACTGATTAGCCTGATCAACCAAGAACTTAGCCAAGAAGCCTTTTGTCCCACTCCGAGTCTCCCAGTTATACATTACCTCAGCCTTTGTCAGATGTAGGGCTGTAGCAACATCCTCTAACCTAAGAGCTATCTCCCAACCTATAAATGGTGTCTGCTCTAGAATGGAAATACCAAGTAAATCAGAGAACTCCTCCAAGGTAGGGACCAACTGATAGTCCGGGAAAGTGAAGCAGTGGTATAATGGATCAAAGAACTGGAACAAGACATTCATCATTTGTTCGTCCATCTTAGAAGTGACTAGACTGAGGAGGTGACCATGTCTTCTGTCAAAAGAGGAAGTGTCAGGAACCTTGGAAACCAAATCTCTAAGCTGAGTAGGAATCTGTAAAAAGCTGATCCGAATAGTGTTTCTACGCATAGATGCCATGATCTTCAAAACAGAACAAAGATGAATCCCATTGGTCTTTGAAATGGTTAGTCCAATGCAATATGCATGCAATGTCATGATGCATGATGTCATGATAGAAACACACCATAGGTATACATAGATAGAAAACATGGTAAGGGCAAAATAGTCACACAGATAGCCCTTAAATTTCAGGATGGCATGGAGTTTAGGTACTACCCTCTTTCCGTTTATTTGGTTCAACCTTTCCTAGTAATAGTAATCGGGTTCTAGAGGATCTCAATATCACTGACCACCCTCGATCAGTCATAATTCCAGTTTAGCAACCTTTTCTTGCAGTCGGAATCATCACGAGAGTTTGGTCTCAATGAGTGTAGCATACTGCTACTTTTCTATGGCCAAGTTGGTCAATTATAGGTTCTAAGGTCAGTTGGTGCTTAATGACCCCTTAGTAGTCCTATATTCTCCTTGTTCCTCGACAAGGGATATCGGTACAAACTAAGGTGCCACACTAATGTAGCTACTGCTTCAATCGTATCGGTCTATGCCGTACAGTTCCCTCACAGTATATTTGTTGTACCCCAAAATTTTCCCTCTCATATTTCTCAAAACATTGCAAGAAAAATCCCCAAGTGGCTCAAGGTTGCTCAAGAGTTGGACAGACAAGCTATCTCCTAAGGCAGTCAATCCCAAATTAGGGTTTTGTGTTGCATCAAGATCTTTGAATCCAAATGACCTCAAGTTCTCCCTAATGTCCTAATATGTTCTCAAGATCACCCATGTCAAATTTCAAGCCTTGCAGAGGAAGTTTGCTCAGTCAATTGCTCAAAGGGTCCAAAAATCGACTGTGCTAGGGCAAAAGTCAACTGTGACCTATGAACAGTCAAACTTCAAGATTTTTTATCAAAATTCTCATTTTTAAGGATATTTAATCATTTTATCAAGGTTTGATCATTATTCATCAAGGATTGCTCAAAATTCATCAAGACTCAAAAGTTGCTAAATTAGGGTTTGGAGGAAAAGTCAACTCAACTTTGACCAAGCATAACTTTGTCATACTTTATGAGAAATGACCCATCCAAAGCTCATTTTGAAGACGATGAAATTTTCTACAATCCATCTTCATACCCCAAGTTCAGAAAATGCACTCACAAGAAGTTATAAATTTGGACATTATAGGTCATTTTTGAAAGTCAACAAAAACACTTTTTTTGCCAAAGCTTATAACTTGAGCATGGAATATCCAAATGATATGAGGCCAAAAGGTGTGGTTATTAGAACATCTCCAAAAGTTCAAAATTGAAGAAGTTATGCATTGTTGAATTTGGGCATTTTTGCAAAATTGCCAAAAGTCAACTATCCCCAAAACTTCAAATTTTGTCAAATGGGCCCATTCTTTTCCACTTGACTTGAGCTTGCATCAGTGTCCACGTGTCCTAGCTTCAGCCATGAGCCCATGTCTTATTTTTATTATTTTATTTGATTTTTTATTGAATTATTTCATTTTAAATCAAATTAAATCATAAAAAATCCAAAGCTTTGATTACAAGATATCTTTTAGCTATTTCAGGATTGAATCATCATCATTAAGAGCATCAAATTCGTATCACACAAGATCATGTGCAAAAGGATGGATTTTTGACAAATTTGGCAAGCTTTCAAAATTGAATCAAATCAAATATGCAATGCATTTATGTGGAAGATTCAATCCATATTTGTTACCCTAACACATTCCACAATACATAAGGAAGGCAAAGGCACGAAAAATAGGGTTAGAGGCTGTAAGAACAAGCAGAACCAAACTTGAAAAAAGTGAGAAAAAATTGGAATTCGAAATCATAGCAAGAGAAGTTTTCAAAAGCCAAAAGCTATTCTAATCAATTGCTGGGTGTTCACTCAACCTTCTTGGATCCAAAGCACGCATTTTTCAACCTCCTAGAGCGTTGTAAGTGTCACGCGATCCCCTTCTGTATTTGATTTCGTATTTCAAAAATCATGCATTGTTATAATGAATCAGTGGCATATTTGTAATCACCAGATTATTTCCAAGCTTTTTGCATTATTTGATTTCATTTATATGCTTTGTGGTGCAAAACGCCATTGTTAGGGTTTTGCTTCTTGGATTAGGTTTTTTTATTATAGATAAAATTAGCCTTAGTGATGGCTATGGACGTGACCGGGAGAGAAAGACGAATGCAACCATGGTCTTCGGAGGAATTTATGTAGCCTGAGATGAATTTTAGGAATGGCCTATGCTTTTTGCTACAGATTCAAATCCGCAGGTAACTTTGTTACAGGCCTGAGGACAGGGACGAGATCGTGTCCTCCTTTGATTGGCCCTTTCAAATTTTCGCGCATTTTTTTTGTTTGCTGGCATATCAACGTATTTTAACATATTATATTTTATTTATATTTTATTAACAATTGAAGCAAAGTGGCCCAGTGGTCAGTGTGTATACTTCCAAGGCGTTGATGGCTGGAGGTCAGGGGTTCGATCCCTGCCTCCAGCGCTTTGCATTTTCTCTTGTCTTTTCATACAATCAGGTGCAAATCTAGGCTTGCAGCTCACCATGTGCCTTCATGTATCAAAGTGCCAGATGGCCCAAGGCCAAATCTGGTGATCCAGGAGTGAGGGTCCATCATAGATCTAGTCAATGCGCATACATCAGATCCAGGAAGGTCAACAAGGCCAGCGCCTAATGGGCCTCAGATTGCTTCTCAAACCACCCTTTTCAGGCCCAAACCCCCTATCTCTCTCTATTTCATTTATTTTGTTTTAATTGTTTTATTATATTTTATTTAATTAATTAACCAATTAAATTTTTTCTTTATAAAATTAAAACCATAAAAAATATTCTCTTTATCAAATTAAATTTTAGTATTTTATTTTTTTTATTAACAAATTTATTAATTAATTTAGGCTATTAACTAGAAATAACTTTAATACATTTTTGTAAATAATTAAAATTAACTTAGACTTAATTAGGTTTTTACTAACATTAATTAATTTTATTTTTTTTCTTTAAATACGAAAAACCCAAAAAAAAATTATTTTCATTAATTTATTTATTTATTTATTAATTTAATAATTAACTTAGGTAATTTCTCCCTCAATTCAAAAATAACAAAAAATCTTTTTCTTTAATAACAAAGGGTCAAAATTCTAGTTTGCGCTCGATTTAATTTCCCGCACGCGTTCTATTTATTCAATATTGTACTTGTTCCCGGAATGTAATAGATAATTAGGACCATTTAATTATTTTTATCGCTTTATTTATTTTTCCGAATTTAAATTTCAAAGGGTTGCTTTTGGCGATGTAAATACCCGACGCCTTGTAATTTAATTTCCGCAATTTATTTTCCACAAAATATAACTGTTAGATGCTTGATAAATAGGGATGCATGACAAGATTGAATGTTTTAACCTAAAATCAAATTAGATCACCATTAACATGTACAAAGATAAAATTAACTGAAAACGAAACACTCGCACATGCGCACTCTTAGGGTACACCCCACTTGGTTGCCTTCGTACACGGTCATTGAGTATAGGTCGTTTTAGAGGTCGCCCTCTTGTCTAAAGATCATAGTCACCTCGAAATGGTTGCCTCGGATATTGTTGCCTCAAACAAATGATCTAAGACATTAGGGTTACCACTAAGGCGTCCTACCATTGCTTTGGTGACCGTATGTCCCTCAATCGAATTGATCCTCAAACTCCAACGACAATGCTACCTACTCATTCATAGTGGGATATAATTGTCTAAAGGAAAATTGCATAGAACGATTCCTTTTTCGAGTAGGTAGATGGTTCTTAGATACTTGCTCTCTTAAAAAAAACAAAATCTTTTCACACTTACACTTTTCGAACAAAGTTTTCAAAAACACTTCATACGCTCTTAAGGACAGAAGCAAGAGTTAAATCGAAGTTTCAAAATAAAAACGTTTTCAAACCCACAAGCACAAAGAAAGAAAATTTTGAAAACAATATGAGCAAGTATCTAAGAGCCCATGGATAACCACGGATAGAAAGGGTGCTAACACCTTCCCTTTCTATAATCTACCCCCCGAACCCGAGAAATATCTCGAAAAAGGAATTTTTTTGTGCTTTTTTCCTTTCCTCGTTGGATAAAATAAAATTCGGTGGCGACTCTTGCTTACCGCGACATTTTGCAAACACAAACGCAAAACGCAAACCAGCATTCCAAAAAAAAAGTCAGTTCTTTCCCACCGTATCACACTATTGCTACTTACCTAAAAGGTATCCCCAGATTCGGGTTAGGATCTATAGTAACTCTGATTCAAACCCACAAAAATAAAGCATACAAATCAAGAAATTGAAAACATTATGATGAACTATTCCTAAGGTACACCCCACTTATTAAGTCCTCAGCAGAGTCGCCAGTTCTGTGATACGGTGGAAGAACTGGCTGTTTTTGGAATGCTGGTTTGCGTTTTGCATTTGTGTTCGCAAAATGTCGCGGTAAGCAAGAGTCGCCACCGAATTTTATTTTATCCAACAAGGAAAGGAAAAAAGCACAGAAAAATTCCTTTTTTGAGATATTTCTGAGTACGGGGGTAGATTATAGAAAGGGAAGGTATTAGCACCCTTACTATCCGTAGTTATCTACGGGCTCTTAGGTACTTGCTCATTGTTTTCAAAATTGTTTTCTTTGTGTTTGTGGGTTTGAAAAAGTTTGTTTTTAACTTCGATTTAACTCTTGCTTCTGTCCTCAAGAGTGTAATGAAGTGTTTTTGAAAACTTGTTCGTAAAGGTGTAAGTGTGAAAAAGTTTCGTTTTATTTGAGCAAGTACTTATGAACTAATCTACCTACTCGAAAAAGGAATTATTCTATGTTTGTTTCCTTTAGACAACGCTATCCCACTATTAGTGAGTAGGTAGCACCGTCGTTGGAGTTTAAGGGTCAATTTGAAAGAGGGACATACAGTCACTAAAGCAACATTAGGACGTCTTAGCGGTAACCCTAATGTCTTAGATCATTTATATGAGGCAACAATATCCGAGGCCACCTTTCCGAGGCAACTTGTGATCTTTTAGACAAGAGGGTGACCTCGAAAATAACCTATACTCAATGACCATTTACGAAGGCAACCAAGTGGGAGTGTACCCTAGGAGTGCGTATGTGCGAGTGTGTTGATTTCATATTATTTATCTTTGCACATGTTTAGGGTGATCTAACTGTTTTAAATTTAGTCATTCAGTCTTGTCATGCAAACCCTAGTTATTCATACATCTAACAGTTAACATTTACAGAAATTAAAGGTGCGGAAATTAAACTAAATTATTACAAGGCATCGGGTATTTACATTGCCAAAAACAACCCTTTGAAAATAAAAGCGGTAAAAGTAAATAAATGTCCTATTTAATTATTACAAATCTGGAGCAGATACAATAATTGATAAAGAAAAAATAAAGCGCGCGAGAGAATTGAATCGAATGTGAAACTAGGGTTTTGACCCTCCTAATTAAAAGAAAAATGTGTTTTTTTTGTTTTTAGTATTTTTTAAGAAAAGAAATTAAGTCCTAAAATTAAATGCTAAATTAATTAACTAATTAAATTAATAAATGAAAAATAATTAATGACATATTTTTGGAGTTTTGTTAATTTTGGAAAGAAAATAAAATAATTAAATTAGGGTTAAAACCTATTGATTCTAATAAATTTTAAATATTTACAAGATAAATGAAAGTTATCTAAAATTAATAACCTAATTAATTTAATTAATATTTATTAATGAAAAATAAAATTCTGAAATTTAATTGGACATAAAATATTTTTGTGATTTTTGATAAAAAGGAAAATAATTTTGGTTAGTAATTAAATTAAATAAAATAAAATAATTAAATGAAATATAGAAAAGAAAATATAAAGAAAGAGATTGGGCCTGATTTTTAAGGGTGTGCATAGCAATTTCCCGGGCCCAATTGAGGAGAGGTTTGTTTGACTTTTGCAATCCAGCGCGTGTGCATTGACTTGGCTTATGGTGTACTTGCAGTGGTGGCCACCAGATCTGGCCATCTGGCCATCTGGCGCCTGGATGATAAAGGTCCATGGTGGGCGCTTGGCTTGCATATGCACTGGATTTCCTGAAATAACAATACAAAATAACAAATGCTGGAGGTAGGGATCGGACCCCTGACCTCTAGCCTCTAATGCCTTAAGACCTGCGTGGCAACCACTAGGTTGCATTGTTTTAATTGTTATCATAATACAAAGTAATAATAATATATAAAAACAAAAGTTAGTTGACAAAAATTAAAAAAAAAATGTGCGCTTCGTTCAAACAAACCAATGGTGGGGTGACACGCCTTCATCCCCTTCCTCTCTCCGTAGCTAAAAAACTGCAATACCTATACCCACAAACAAATGTTCGTCGCTACAAACCTGTCCACTCTCAAAATCTCGTACAGGCCATGTAAATGAATTCTAACACCATGGTTAGACTCGTCTCCTTCTTCTGATCACAACCATACCCATTACTAGGGCCAATTATTCCTGAAATCAAAAACCCTAAAAAAACTCCAAAAAAACCTAACAATGGTGGCACAAGTTATAGGTCATATAAATGAAATTGAATAATACCAAAAGCTTGCAAACATCATGGTGATCAAGATTATGCTATTATTATACGCTATGGATGCAAGAATGAAGCTTTTGGAATCCAAGAAAAGAGTGATGTCGTGTGCGACTTACAGTGCGTGAGAGGGCTTGAAAACGCCTGCTTTTGATTGCTTTAGGTTGTGGAGATTTCCAGGAAACAATTGGGAGAGGTCTCGAGCCTTGAGGGTGCCTCTAATGGTGATTTCGAACTCACACTTTTCTTTGATTTTTTCAGATTTTGTTTGCCCTATAGCGCCTGTCTCCAACCCTTATTTTGATTTGCCTCGCCTCCTTATGTATCATACAATGCATTAGGGTTGTTTATTCAGTCCAAATCTTCTTCTTTCAATGACTTTGGATTTGATTTGACACCCTTTGAAGATCTTTCCAAATATGGCTTATTCTGAATCTTTTGTGCACACAAGCTTTGATGCGAATTTGAATGCCTTGCTAGCTGTAATTAGAGCCTGAAACAATCAAAAGATCCTTTGTTATCAATGCTTTGGATTTTTATTTGATTTATTTTGATTTAAATCAAATTAATTCAAATAAAAATCAAAATAATTAATAAAAATATGATATGGACAACTGGAAAAGGCTAGAGCACGTGGGCTATGATGCCAACTCAGAACAAGTGAACAAGAATGGGCCCATTTGGCAAAATTTGAAGTTTTGGGGATAGTTGACTTTTGGCAATTTTGCAAAAAAGATCAACTTCAACAATGCATAACTTCCTCAATTTTGACTCTTTGGAGGTGTTCTTGGACTTTTTTAGAAATCTTGAGATGTCTTATAACCAACCCTTTTGGTCTCATCTTAATTTGATATTTCATGCTCATGTATGAAGCTTTGACAAAAAAGGTGTTTTTGTTGACTTTTCAAAATGACCTATAATATCCAAATTCATAACTTCTTGTGAGTGCATTTTTTGATCTTGGGAGCTGAAGATGGATTAGAGGAAATTACATCCTCTTCAAAATGAGATTTGTATGGATCATTTCTCATAGAGTATGAGAAAGTTATGTTTTGTCAAAGTTGAGTTGACTTTTCCTACAAAACCCTAATTTAGCAACTTTTGAGTCTTGATGAATTATGAGCAATCCTTGATGAATAATGATCAACTCTTGATAAAATGGTGAAATATACTTAAGGATGAGGATGTTGACAAAAATTCTTGAAGTTTGACTGTATTTGGGTCACAGTTGACTTTTGCCCTAGCACAATCAATTTTTTGGACTTTTAAGCAATTGACTGAGCAAACTTCCTCTGCAAGGCTTGAAACTTGACATGGATGATCTTAATAACATATTAGGACATTGGTGAGAACTTGGGATCACTTGGACTCAAGGATCTTGATGCAACATGAAACCCTAATTTGGGGTAGACTGCCTAAGGAGAGAGCTTGTCTGGCCAACCCTTGGACTACCTTGAGCAACTTGGGGATCTTTCTTGAAATGTTTTGAGAAATATGGGAGGGAAAATTTCGGGTTACAACAGTGAAGACCTTCCTCACCCCGTCAATGCAGACATAATGAAAAAATACTACGCATAGTCAAAGACCCGCTAGGTCGACTGGCCTAGGCAAAAATAAGGGCTTACCGGCGAACCAAAAGGGTTTGGGCAAAAATAAGGGATGAAAATGAAAAAAAATTGTACACCCAGCAAGTCGAAAACCTGAAAAGGCGGCTTGGGCAAAAAAGGGTATCCCGGTGGACTGAAAACCCGAAAGGGCGGTCCAGGAAAAAGCTAGGGATTAAAGCGTAACACTATGTCTCATTGGATCATCTTGCAACCAGACTTCGGTATCAACTATCAAGCTCGGGTAGCACTAATCAATCTGATCTACCTTCGACCAAGTAGCAAAGTGATGAGATGCTCGAGGATATAAAGGCAATAGCAGAGTTGGAACCCAGTGGGATTATTCACATAGCTGTTTTTCTTTGTTTTTCATAAACTGTAAATTCTATTGTTCAGCAGCGTTCTCTTACTAGGACGTCAGCCTCTTGTACAAAAACGCCTATTTACAGGCTAACTTCAAAATCAATACAATTAATTTTCACAAAAATAAATTTCAAATGGTTTTTCTTTTTTCTTTTTTATTTTGCAAGAACGTCCAATGTTCATTTTTTGATATATGCATTTGACAATAATTGTTGTTCATAAATATTTACATACGAAACAAAAGATGATTACTCGTAATATCAGGAACAGGGGCAAATAAGAACTGTCCAGATCTTACAGTTGCTCTGTCCACCAGGTACAGGGATAGATTTAGCTGAAGAATATGACTACGGTACATTCACTCCCCGCAGAGTAAGAAAAAGACAGTAGTGTTAACTCTCCCCAACTGAGGCTCGCAACCGCGAATGAGTCAGTAAAATTATCCCCAAGCAGAGTTTAGCTATCACCAGCACTAGAAAATTATCCCCAGTGGAGTTTGGAGAATTGTCCCCAGTAGAGGCTGGAGGCTTGTCCCCAGAAGATCCTAAAAGATTATCCCCAGTTAAGTCGCAACTGGAAAATTATCCCCAGCGGAGTTCATTCCTTTTACAAACAGAAACTCAATTCCCAACAGGTTCCATTATCACCAACAACGGTAGTTCATCCCCGATTGAGGTTATTCTTCCAAATCAACAGGTCCTCTAGCAGGATACGTCCTCCCCACATAGTCATTTCCTCGCCAGTTTGTTCCCCAGCGAAGTTATCCTCTCCTGCAGGTTTATTCTCACAATCATCTTCATTCACTATCCCCAGCGGAAACGAAGAATTCAACTATTTTCTCCAGCAACAATCCGGGATTTATTTTCCCCAGCTAAAAACATCACATTTCCATACATCATGACACATGCATATACGCATCATACAAACACAGTCTCATTTATTTTGAGAACATCATTGTCTGATACACATCATGCATTACATACAGCTAACCTTTACCTTTCAGGAAAGATACAATCAAATTCTCAAAAAATTCAAGCTGTGAAGCCGGGTACGACTGATAATAGTTTAATCCCCAGTTGAATAACGGACGACCGAAGCTCCTAAAATTCAACTTTCCTCTTCAACAGAGATGATTCCTCAGTAGAATACGGATGACCGAAATTCCTAAAATTCAACAGAGATGATTCCTCAGTAGAATATAGACGACCTAAGTTCCTAAAATTCAACAGAGATGATTCCTCAGTAGAATACGGACGACCGAAGTTCCTAAAATTCAACAGAGATGGTTCCTCAGTAGAATACGGACGACCGAAGTTCCTAAAATTCAACAGAGATGGTTCCTCAGTAGAATACGGACGACCGAAGTTCCTAAAATTCAACAGAGATGGTTCCTCAGTAGAATACAGACGATCGAAGTTCCTAAAATTCAACAGAGATGGTTCCTCAGTAAGAATACGGATGACCGAAGTTCCTAAAATTCAAACAGAGACGACTCACCAGCAGAATAACGGATGATCGAAGCTCCTAAAATTCTACTTCCTTCAACAAATATCAGCCTTCCCCAGCGGAATCTTCCTCAAAGACGGGTATACAAGCTCTCGCTAAGGAATCCCTTATGCGATTGACACTCCTTCGGATGGCATATTTAAGCCCATCTCCCGTCATCAGTCTCCAAATGGCGTCATTAAAACCATTCCCGACATCACAAGACAATTACCACTTCATGCGAGTGCAAATTTCTGGGCACTTTAGTGTTCAATCATCTTCCACCTTCAGATCACGAAAGGCAGACAAGCCAATCTAAATCTTCAGGTTTAAGAAAATTGAACAGGGGCAGCTGTTGTACCCTAAACTTTTCCCTCCCATATTTCTCAAAACATTTCAAGAAAGATCCCCAAGTTGCTCAAGGTAGTCCAAGGGTTGGCCAGACAAGATCTCTCCTAAGGCAGTCTATCTCAAATTAGGGTTTCATGTTGCATCAAGATACTTGAGTCCAAGGAATCCCAAATGCTCAACATTGTCCTAATATGTTCTCAAGATCATCCATGTCAAGTTTCAAGCCTTGCAGAGAAAGTTTGTTGAGTCAATTGCTCAAAGGCCTGAAAGTCGACTGTGCTAGGGCAAAAGTCAACAGTGGCCTACATACAGTCAAACTTAAAGATTTTTAGTCAACATTCTCATTTTGAAGTATATTTCATCATTTTATCAAGGTTTGATCATGATTCATCAAGTATTGCTCATAATTCATCAAGAACCAAAAGTTGCTAAATTAGGGTTTTGTAGGAAAAGTCAACTCAAATTTGACCAAGCATAACTTTCTCATACTTTATGAGAAATGACCCATCCAAATATCATTTTGAATAGGATTCAATTCCTTACAATCCATCTTCATTTACCAAGTTCAAAATATGCACTCACAAGAAGTTATGAATTTGGACATTATAAGTCATTTTGAAAAGTCAACAAAAACACCTTTTTTGTCAAAGCTTCATACTTGAGCATGGACTATCAAATTGAGATGATACCGAAAGGATTTATTAGAGGAAATTTCAAGCTTTCTAAAAAGTCCAAGAACACCTCCAAAGAGTCAAAATTGAGAAAGTTATGCATTGGTGAAGTTGACCTTTTTTGCAAAATTGCCAAAAGTCAACTATGCCTAAAACTTCAAATTTTGCCAAATGGGCCCAATCTTTTTCACTTGTTTTGAGTTGGCAACATAGTCCACGAGCTCTAGCCCTTTCCACTTGTCATTGTCATGTTTTTATTATTTATTTTGATTTTTGTTTGACTTAAATCAATTTTAATCAAAATAAATCATGAGAAAATCCAAAATATTGAAAACAAAAGATTTTGTGTTTGTTTCAGGTTTCAATTACAGCTAGCATCAAATCAAACTCGTGCAAGGCATTAGGGTGAACAAAAAGATTGATTTTAGGCCAATTTTGGAAAGCCTTTTAAGGTGTATCAAATCAAGATCCAATTCATTGATGGGGGAAGATTGAGATCAGTTATCAACCCTAATTCATTCCTTGATACATATAGAACAAAGGCAGACCAAAAACTAGGTTAGAAGGAGGCGTAGCAAGGAGAACCAAACTTGAAAAAGTCACAACAAAAGTGTTGGATCGAATTTAGTGTTCCAGGCATCCTCAAGGCATCCTAGCTATCTCAATCACTTCCTAAGAATCCCAGCTAGCGAAAGCAATCAAAATCAAGCATTCCCAGGCTCTATATCGTGCTGTAAGTCAGTCACGATACCTAGCTTTTCTTGAAATCGAATTCCATAATTTAGGCATTGATAGCATGAACTAATGGTATATTCTTGATCCTTAAGACATTTGCAAGCTTTCTGCATCGTTTAATTTCATTTATATGTCCTGTGCAAGATTTCACCATTGCTAGGGTTGCTTGTTTCGATTTGGGGTTTTCTTTTACAGGCTAAATTAGACCATGAAAGGGCCACCACTGTATTCAGGAGGTCCAGACGAATTAATTGGTGGCCCTAGGTTTCATTTATCTTGCTCATGGTTAATTTTGGAGAATGACAGGGATATAGCGACGGACAAACGTCTGTAGGTAAAAGTTTCCCACTTTTACCAACGGAACAAGGTCAGGGATGACCTACGTGTCACATTCCTATTGGAGCATTCAAACTATGGCGCGCGTTTTTTGTCATCCTCCACTAATTCTTGTTTTTTATATATTATTATTATTATTCATTATATGTACAAACAGAAGCAGACGGCACAGTGGTAGTAGAGTGGTTGCAAAATGCATCAGGACCTGGGTTCGAATCCCAGGTCCCCCAATTTCTCCATGTTATTTTTCTTTTCAGGATCCAGCGCATTTACAAATTAAGGGACTACCATAGACACTCAAGATCTAGCCCTTAGATCTCCAGATGGCCAAATCTGATGGCCATCATCTGAAGGTGTATCATGAGGCCCAGTCAACGCATGGCAAGAGATCAGAGAAGTCAAGCATGGACTTCAGAATGTTAGGCCCAAGACGGCTTTTCACACCCCCCCAAACTGCTAAATCCAGGCCCATTTCTTTTCTCTTTTATATTTTTCTATTTATTTAATTTATTTAAATGGTTTTTATTAACAAAAATTAATTTTCTTTTTTTTTAAATCACAAAAAATATTTTTCTATCCAATTAAATTGAAGATATTTATTTTTTATACAAAAAATTAAATTAATTTAATTAGGTTATTAATTTTAGATAATTTTAATTCTTTTTGTAAATAATTAAAAATAATTAGAAAATTAGGGTTTTGTCCAAATTTAATTACACTTTCTTTTTTTTCTCTCAAAAATAACAAAACACAAAAATAGGCCATGTAATTATTTTTATTAATTAATTTAATCACTAACTAATTTTTGTATTTAATTTAGAAAACTTAATTCTTTTATTAAAAACAACAAAAAACGCTTTCTCTTTTAATTAGGATAGAAGGGTCAAAACCCTAGTTCGCCTTTGTTCTAATTTTCATCGCGCGCTTTATTTTTATTATTTATCATATTGATGTAACTGCCTACAGTTTATAATAGTTTAATTAGGACGTTTATTTACTTTTATCGCTTAATTTTCAAAGGGTTTGTTTTTGGCTATGTAAATACCCGAAGCCTTGTAATAGCGTAGTTTAATTTCCGCATTTTAAATTCCGCAAATATTTAATTGTTAGATGTATGATATTAGGATGCATGACAAGAATGTATCTGATTAATTTTAAAACAGTTAGATAACCCTAAAATGTGCAAAGATAAATAATATGAAATTGAATCACTCGCACATGCGCACTCCTAGGGTACACTCCCACTTGGTTGCCTTCGGTAAACAGTCATTGAGTATAGGATGCTTTTGTGGTCGTCCTTTTGTCCAAAGATCAAAGTTGCCTCGGAAAGGTTGCCTCGAATATTGTTGCCTCGGATAATTGATCTAAGACATTAGGGTTACTACTAAGACGTCCTAACATTGCTTTAGTGATCGTACGTCCCTTTTCGGATTGACCCTCAAACTCCAACGATGGTGCTACCTACTCACTAATAGTGGGATAGCACTGTCTAAAGGAAACGAACATAGAACGATTCTTTTTTCGAGTAGGTAGATTAGTTCTTAAGTACTTGCTCAATCAAAACAAACTTTTTCGCACTTACACTCCTTTGCAAACAAAGTTTTCAAAAACACTTCATTACACTCTTGAAGACAGAATCAAGAGTTAAATCAAAGTTAAAATAAAATCTTTTCAAATCACACAAACACAAAGAAAACAATTTTGAAAATGATGAGCAAGTACCTAAGAGCCCGTAGATAACTACGGATAGAAAGGGTGCTAATACCTTCCCTTTATATAATCTACCCCCCGTACTCAGAAATATCTCAAAAAAGGAATTTTTCTGTGCTTTTTTCCTTTCCTTGTTGGATAAAATAAAAGTCGGTGGCGGCTCTTGCTTACCGCGACATTTTGAGAACGCAAACGCAAAACGCAAACCAATAATTCCTTAAAAAAGGGAAACACGTCCAGGTTCTGGACACCGTATCACAATGACCATTTGAAGCTTTGGGTTCAATCATTCCAATCATATCAATGCCCCACATAGGGAAAGGCCAAGGTAAAGAGATAACATTGATGAGGGTCGGTGGCACATGTATCTTATCCGCATAAATTTTACATTTGTGACATTTCTTCACATATTTGCAGCAATCAGATTCCATCATCATCTAATAGTAACCAGCCCTCAACATCTTTTTAGCCATTGCATGTCCATTGGCATGAGTGCCAAAGGATCCTTCATGTACTTCTTGCATCAACGTGTCTGCTTCATGTCTGTCTACGCATCTGAGCAAAACTGTGTCATAATTCCTCTTATATAATACTTCTTCATTGAGGAAGAAACTACTTGCCAATCTCCTCAACGTCTTCCTATCTTTATTGGATGCCCCAGAAGGGTACTTTTGAGTTTGAAGAACACGTTTAATGTCATAGAACCACAGTTTGTCATCGGTGACTTCCTCAGTCATTTGATTTTCATCTTTAGGGATATGATGTAATTCCACTTCGTTGAAGAAAGTTAACAATCTTCTAACATAATCTCTGTAAGGGATCAAACCAGGATGACGAGTCTCCCATTCTCCTTTGATTTGATTAATTACCAATGTCGAGTCTCCGTATATATCAAGAACCTTAATCCTTAAATCCACTGCTTCTTCGAGACCCATAATGCATGCTTCATATTCATCCACGTTATTCTTACAGTCAAACTTCAACCTCGCTGTGAACGGGATATGAGCACCTTGGAGGGTGACGATGATTGCCCCAATTCCATTTCCATAAGCATTTACAGCTCCGTCAAATATCAAACCCCAACGGGATTCGAGATTAGGTCCTTCTCTAGGTAATGGCTCCTCACAATCTTTAGCTTTCAAGTACATAATATCTTCATCTGGGAAGTCAAACTTGATGGATTGATAATCGTCAATTGGTTGGTGAGCCAAATGATCGGCTAAAGTACTCCCTTTGATTGCTTTCTGAGTGTGATACTCAATGTCATATTCAGATAATAACATCTGCCAATGGGCTATTCTTCCAGATAAGGCGGGCTTCTCAAAAATATACTTGATCGGATCCATTTTGGAGATCAACCAAGTGGTATGGTTAATCATATATTGGCGCAGACGGCGAGCAGCCCAAGCTAAAGCAAAATAGGTTTTCTCAAGCATTGAATATCGAGACTCACAGTCTGTGAATTTCTTACTCAGATAATATATGGCATGTTCCTTTCTTCCAGTCTCATCTTGTTGACCGAGCACACATCCCATGGAATCTTCCAATATGGTCAGTGTGATCGGTGGATTTAGAACTGACTGTTTAACGCTGGTTCGCGAAATGTCGCAGAAGCAAGAGTCGCCACCGTCTTTTATTTTCTCCAACATGGACAGGACAAAAGCACAACAAAATTCCTGATGATATTCTCTCTCGGTTCGGGAGGTAGATTTATAGAAAGGGAAGGTGTTAGCACCCTTTCTATCCGTGGTTATCCACGGGCTCTTAGGTACTTGCTCTTATGTTTTCAAAATTTATTTGCTTTTCAAATGTGAGTGGGTTTGAAAAAGTTTCATTGAAAGATTTCTGAATAACTCTTGTATCAGTCCTCAAGAGTGTTTGAAAAATTGTTTTGAAAGCTTTTTGAAAGTGTCAGTGTGAAAAGATTTTTGATTTGTTTTTTAATAGAGCAATTATCCATGAGTCATCTACCTACCCTAAGGAATTAGGCTGTGTAAGAGTCCTTAAGATAATGTTATCCCACCATTGAGAGGTAGGTAGCACCACCGTTGGAGGTGTTCGGGTCAATTTGATTTAGGGACAGTGTGGTCACCGAAGCAACAGCAGGACACCTTAGAAGCTACCCTTATGTCCTTGATCCTTTTTTTAATCCGGGGCAACCGTTTCGAGGCAACTATTTCGAGGCAACTGTTTCGAGGCAACTGTTTCGAGGCAACTGGATTATGGACATAAGGACCGCTAAGACGTCCCATACTTGACGACCACGTTTCGAAGGCAACAGGTGAGGCATACCCTAGGAGTGGTGTGTGTATTTGTGTGTTATTTTCAGTTTAACAGTTATCTTTGATCATGGCATTGTGAGCTACGCTTGTTTTTTAATTAGCATACATTCTTTCATACAAAGCTAGAATTTAAGAGTGCGGAAAGTAAAATACAGAAAGATAAAAGCTACGTTATTACAAGGCGCGGGTCTATACATCTCCAAAATACAAAGACCCGTTTGATAAAAGATGCGGAAAGTAAAAAATGCGGTAAACCTAATTACTATTACAATCCTTGAGCAGTTACATAATATTCAAAAGAAAATAATGCGCGAAATAGAAATTAAAATTGAACGTCTGAGGGTTTTGACCCTTTGCTTGAAATTAAATTAAATTAAAGTCTAATTATTATTTAATTAAAGAGAGGTGTTTTTTATGTTTTTGTATTTAATGAAAATAAGAAAATTAAAATTAGAAGGAAACCCTAGTTCTAAATTATTTTAATTATTAATAAAACGTCAAAGTTGACCTAATTTAAACTAATTAGTTAATTTACATATTTATTTACAAAAATAATAGTTAATAATAATAATAAATAATGATGAAAGTAATTAATTAAGAAAAGATAAAAAATGTCAAAAAATACCTAATTCTATATATTAAAAAAAATGTTAAAATTAAAACCTAAATTAACTAAGTTAATTGTTAATTATTTATTTACAAAAATATTCTAATGGTGAAATTAATAATAATTAAATATAAAACATTTTTTGACTTTCTGTTTTTTTATTATGAAAATTAATTAATGGTGAATTAATAAAAACAATTAAAAACAATTAAAAAGAATTATAATTAGAAAAGAGAAGAAAACAAATATGCAAACCAAGGGGGTATCATGCCTAAAGGGGAGGTAAGATTGAAGAATTCTGGCCCATTAGCACAAGGCCTCATTGACTTTTAGGGATCACGTGCGTGTTGGCTGACTGAGGTACACCATGGAATTCTTTCTGAAGCCAATGTATTGGACCTTGAAGCCACTTGGCAAGTCATGCGTGAGGCTGTATGGTGAGACGTTGGAAAAGCGCTACATGTGAACATGTTAAAACAAAATTCATTAAGTATATGGGGGGCCTGGGAATCGAACCCAGGTCCCAATGCCTACAGTACACGTCCTCAACCACCAGGCCATTTGCGTTTGTTATTAAATATAATAGACAACAATCATTATGTAAGAAAACAAATGTTAGTGGTATAACACAAAAAAAATGCGCCAGATTTTAAATGCTCCAGTCACCATATGCCACGCGTGCTTCGTCTTCGTTTGCCTGCAATTATATGAAACAAGTAGCGGGGGTTTTAAACCCCCACAAATTGAAAGTGTGGAAAATAGCGATTACGCCCATAGGTTAAATAAATTGAGCGCGAGGGTTTCAATCGCTTCGTCTCGTTGCAAGGAATTTGTCTATACTGGTTTGATAGTCCAATTTTACAGCATATGCAAAGCCCCGATTTTTGAGCTCTGAAACCCTAAAACATGTTAATGGCAACTCACGATACAGAGCCTTATAATGCAATTGAATCATATCATTAGCTTCAGAAGGTCCCTGTGAATACAAAACAACCAATAATATGTATCAAATGCGCATGAATCATGATATGGAATTCAAGAAAATGTGGCAAACCGTATGGCCTGTGTTTTTCAATTCTTTGCATGTTTTGACTCGTTCTTGATTGCAAACGCTTCCTGGAGACTTAAGCAACGTATTGGAATCTTTTTTAGGCTTTGGAATGTACTGCAAGCATGAAATCAGTTTCAAGCTTTTCTTGGAATTTTTGCAAATTGGTTATGAGCTTTCAGCAGCTTTTTCGTGTCTCTATGAGTAGGGTTTCACTCAGCCTTTGTATGTGAAGCAAATTAGGTCAAGAAAGAGCCCAAAAGTCCATGAATTTATGATTTGAATATTTGATTTTTCAATCATGAAATTTCAATCTTTTTTCAATGAAACTTTGCCAATTATGGAAGATTTTGTCTTGTTGATTGATGCACGAAATCTTTAGCATATTTGGAGTATATTTGCTGCATAAAAAGATTTGAAAACCATTATTTGATATTTTTCTACAATTAAAACTAATTAAATGAATTAATAAGAATAAAAATTCAATTAATTAATTAAAAATAAGAAAATAAATCATTTTGAGCTCAATGGGTCGTGCATAGGCTTTGGGTAATGATTCAAGGAAGAATTTGAGGCCCATTAGCAAATTTGAAGTGTTTTAGGCAAAGTTGACTTTTGAAAATTCCTAAAAATTTCCCAACTTCTCCAATGCATATCTTGCTCAATTTTGAAGCTATGATCATGTTATTGGACATTTTGGAAAGGTCTTGAAGTCCTCTAACCAATGCCTTTGGTCCCATGTCATTTTGATTTACCAATCTCAAGTTATGGTCTTTGACTTAAGTGCCTTTTTGTTGACTTTTGAAAATGACCTATAATGTTGAAATTGATAACTTTTTGTGAGAGCATTTCTTGGACTTGGAGTGTGAAGATGATTTGTAGGAAATGTCATCCCCTTCAAAATGAGCTTTGGATGGGATTTTTCTGATAAACCATGAAGAAGTTAAGCCTTGGTCAATTTGCAGTTGACTTTTCAGCTGTCCAAAAATAGAAACTTTTGCATCTTGAGACCTTTTGAGCCATGCTTGTGGAATCATGGTCAAGAATTGATCAAATGATGATTATGGCTTCAAAATAAGATGTTGACCAAAAATTTTGACTTTTGACTGTCAAATGACCATTTTGCCCCTACAGTTGACTGTGAAGCATTTAGGGTTTTTGACTGTGCAACTTGATGTTGTGAGTCTTGAAACTTGACATATGGATGCTTGACAATGTATGTGGGCATGTGGGACTTGTTTGGACCCTTGTAAACCTCAATTTCTTTGCAAGAATCAAAACCCTAATTTTGACTGTGTTAGGAGGCCATTGGACTGTGCAACCCTTGAGAGATTTTGGACCATGCTCCTGCCAAATCTTGAAGGATATGGGAGGGCAAATTTTGGGGTACAACAGTTGCCCCTGTTCAATCTTCTTAGACCTGAGGATGTAGATTGGCTGGCGTGCCTTTCGTAATCCGAAGGTGGAAGATGATTGAACACTAGAGTGCCCAGAAATTTGCACTCACATAGTGGAGTATCAGCAGTGTGGTGTCGGGAATGGGCTTACAGATGCCATTTGGAGACTGTCGGTAGGTGGATGGGCTTATAGATGCCATCTGGAGATGTGACAGAACCTTGTCGGGAATGGGCTTATAGACGCCATTTGGAGACCGTTGGTAGGTGGATGGGCTTATAGATGCCATCTGGAGGTTGTCTGTTGAATTGTAATTTTTGTGAGTTGAAAGAGGGAACCTGTGTAGGGTTTCCTGATGACGAGCTCGTGTAAAACTGCATCCTGGAAGAAGTAAAACCTGGGTAGGGTTTCTGATGACGAGTCCGTGTAAAACTGCATCTGAAAGGGAGAAGGAACCTGTGGAGGCGCTTTGATGACGAGTCCGTGTAAAACCGCATCTAGAGCTGAGAAGGAAACCTGTGTAGGGTTTACTGATGACGAGTCCGTGTAAAACTACGCCTGGAGATTGAGGAGGGAACCTGTGTGGGGTTACTTTGATGATGAGCCCGTGTAAAACTGCATCCTGGAAGAAGTAAAACCTGGGTAGGGTTTCTGATGATGAGTCCGTGTAAAACTGCATCTTTGGGAAAAGAGAACCTGTGTAGGGTTTCTTCGGGATAAGTTCGTGTAAAACTTCTGGAGGAACCGGGGTAAGGTTACTTCGGGATAAGTCCGTGTAAGACTTCTGGAGGAACCGGGGTAAGGTTACTTCGAGATAAGTCCGTGTAAGACTTCTGGAGGAACCGGGGTAAGGTTACTGCAGGATAAGTTCGTGTAAAACTTCTTGATGAACCGGGGTAAGGTTATCTTGAGATAAGTCCGTGTAAGACTTTTGGAGGAACCGGGGTAAGGTTACTGCAGGATAAGTTCGTGTAAAACTTCTTGATGAACCGGGGTAAGGTTATCTTGAGATAAGTCCGTGTAAGACTTTTTCTGAAAGAAAAGGAACCGGTGTAGGGTTACTTTGATGATAAGTCCGTGTAAGACTTCGTCTGAAAATTGAGAAGGAACCGGTGTAGGGTTGCCTGATGATGATCAAGTGGATGATTGTCCTGTCTGGTTTCGGATATTAACCCACAATTAGTCGTCCATAGAATTTTCCTGGCTTGTTACCAATGTTGATCTAGAACTGTAGAGGTAGATGGTAATCATCTTTTGATTGACCTTTTGCTGAAAAGGAAAAACGTTAGCTGTATGCAGTGTCATGATGCATGAACTGCATGATATTAAGATGTTCTCAAGAATAAATGAGATTGTATGTCCATGATGCGTATGTGCATGCTATAATGTATGAAGGTGTGATGTTTATGAGCGTATTTTTGTCTAGGAAAGTAAATTCTTGACGAATGCCGGGAAGTCAAGTCTTGGGCTGATGTTCAAGAGTAGAGCTTTTTGTTTCCGCTGGGGATGATGGTTGCAAGAATAAACCTGTAGGAGAAGATTACTCCGTTGGTGAATAAACTTGTTGAGGAGATTACTCTGCGGGGAATGCTCTATGGGAAGAGATACTTCGTTGAGGTTTGATGATAACTCCGCTGAGGATACCATCGATAAGCTTTGTTGAGGGAATTGATGAACTCCGCTGAGGATAGGAAGACTTCGCCGAGGACGATCTTTCCGTGGTTTTCAGCTGAGGATAACCCAGTTATATCCTGGTGGGGAAATAACCTTTGAATAAATCCGGGAGGGGCGTTCATGCTTTGCAGGGGTAAGCTTCCAGAATCTACTGGGGATAAGCTTCCTACTGGGGGAATTGATTGTGTTCACCTGGGGAGACTTTTCAGATTGGACTGGGGAATGGCTCCACTGGATGTCTGGTATTCCGCCAGGGAACAATCTTAGATCAAGATTGTCGAGGATGCTTGTTAGGAATGTTTGTGTACTTCGTTGGGGAATGTTGAGATCTTCGGGGGATAATCCAACTTCCTTGAGGCTGACAATAGCCTAACTCTGCTTGGGGAGAGTGTTGCTGACTTGCTAGGGATACCGTGCCTTTTTGGGGCTGATGGGAGATCAACTCTGCTAGGGGAGAGTATTGCTGGGTCTTGTCCTACTCTGCGGGGAGTGAAGGTATCTTGGTCACGTTCTTCAGCCGAACATACCTTGGTACCTGGTGGACAGAGCAGCTTGTACAGTTCGGACAATTCTTATTGCCCCAGCTTCTGCGGGAGAAAGTACCTGTGGAGGTGCTTGATGACTGCCGATTGACAAATCTTCTTCTGGTAGGTAAGTGACGAGATGACCGGACATAGTCGTACGCTTTGATCCCTAACTTTTGCCTGGACCGCCCTTTCGGTTTTTCAGTCCATCGGGATACCCATTTTTGCCCAAGCCGCCTTTTCAGGTTTTCGACTTGCCGGGTGTTCGTATTTTCATTTTCATCCCTTATTTTTGCCCGAACCCTTTCGGTTCGTCGGGAAGCCCTTAGTTTTGCCTAGGTGTGTCAACCTAGCGAGTCTTTGATTATGCGTAGTATTTTTTCCGACTATTTTCGTTCCCTCAGGATGTAGGGAGTTGTTACTGTCAGTATTGCAGCGTTACCATACCACCAGAAGATCTTCGTTTGATCGTCCAATGCCCCAAGTGATCCAGATGGAGATTTGCCCCAAGCTGGTTGGCCTTGTTGAGAGATTCCCTGAATCTTGACTTAACTGCACCAGATGATGAACAATGATCATGCCCTGCCCCTTGATTGGAAGTGCTTTTGTTCACTAGATATTCTTCGTGCGAATTTCTTTGTTGTTCGAACAAAAAGTCATATGCAAACAAAGTTATGTTAAAAATGCAAAGCTTATGTATGTCTCGAAGTTTTTTGAAAATGTATTTTTCAGTAAAAACAAGTGAATTTTGTAAAATGTGATGTCAACTCGTTATTTTACCGCAAGCCTTAAGGAGTCAGGATACCTTTCGCAACAGTATGCTTTCGAACTAACCCATGCTTCAGCTAGGACTTTTAAGGGTTGTAACGTGGCTTGGTTCACGGTTTAAGAAACAAAGGATAAAGGCTCAAATTTTATTTGTACCCACCCGCTCTTCGTGATGTTATTCCATCCTAAACTCAGCTAATCGTGCGTCAGACCTTGTTTGAATCCTTGCTCTGATATTCCGGTGATGGTTCGGATATTGACATTTTATTTTGAATAGGCAGTCATTTCTTTTTTGTTGGGGGTTAATAGGACCTCTTTCTTTTTGATTTTGTTATCCCTGTTTTTTGCCTGAACTGTTTCTTTTTGTATTTACAGTCAGCGGGATGTCCCAGTTTTGTAAGTCTCCTTCATAGGTTTTGACTTATTGGGTTTTAGTTTTTTTTTTGGTAATGACTGCCTGTCCTTATGATTATTCGAAACCATCATCGTCTTTTGTTTTGGAAGGACTTCCTTGAGACCATTCGTTGTGCACTTGGATCAACTGAGAGAATTACCCTGCCCCAGGTTATGATTAAGGGTTTCAATTTTCGAAAAGAAAAACTCCTACTTCTTTGACTCAGAGGGGTTGACGAGGGATTATCTTCCTTATAACTCCAGTGTTTAGGAATTGAAACAATGCATGTACCTCATCAGCGGGGTCTGTTCAAAAGCATACTGTAAATTGTGGTATCGTTTTCGTCATCCTCCCTCACGAGGCTTAGAATTTTAAAAGCGAGCGTTGAACATCAAAAATAAAAGCAATTTTGAATATAATGAACACAATTACTTCAAAACAGACACGTAGAATGCATTAATGAAATAACCAAGTTTGACATGAAATAAAATGTTTGAACAATCAAAGAAAATTACAACTTGAACATTCGAATGAACACAAATATTCCAATCCTAGCCATGTTTTGGCAAGGGAGCGGTGGTCACATTGGGAGTCTCAGCAGGCTCGAATTCGATCTCCTTAGCATCGATCATATTCTGGATCTTGTATTTTAACGCTAAACAATCCTCAGTATCGTGCCCCGGACTATCAGAATGATAAGCACACCTCGCATCTGGGTTGTAATTTAGAGACGAGGTCTTGGGATTTGCAGGAGGGTATCACCGCAATCAGATTCATTTTCAACATGTGCTGTAATGCTTGTGACAATGGCATGTTGATGTTGGTGAATTGTCTTTTAGGCTTGTCCGGCCTTCGCTGATTTCCCTTTTGTGGTTGGCGGCATGGTGCAGAACCAGAGATCATGACTGCCCCTGCATGTTGGTCACGACGACTCTTTTGACTGTATGCAGCATTAGACTCTTTCTTCCCCATGTAAGGCTTTTTGTGAGTATCAGAAGGTGCGGCCTCTTGAATCTTCCCAGCCTTGATACCAGCTTCAATTCTTTCCCCAGTCAAAATCAAATCTGTAAACCCAACAGAAGAATTCCCAATCAAATGGTTGAAGAAAGGTCCGGACAGGGTCCCCAAGAACATGTCCACAAGCTCACGGTCAGTTAGAGGTGGCTGCACCCTCCCAGTAAGGTCTCTCCACTTTTGCGCATATTCTTTAAAGCCTTCGCCTACACCCATAGACATTCCCTGAAGCTGAGTGCGCGTGGGAGCCAGGTCGGCATTGTACTGGTACTGCTTGTAGAATGCAGTGGCCAAGTCCTCCCAGCTGCGGATGTTGGATCCATTCAGTTGATAAAACCAGTCGAGTTGAGTTCCTGACAGACTATCCTGAAAGAAGTGAATCCACAAATTCTTGTCAGCCGTGTAGGGCTGGATCCTCCTTATGTATGACCTGAGATGCAGCTTAGGACAGGAGGCCCCGTCGTACTTTACAAAGGCAGATGCCTTGAATTTGTGAGGGATCACCACCCCAGAGGATAAACCTAGATCTTCGAAATCCAGGCCGGGCACCTTTTGTATCTCCATCGCACTTAGTCGGTCTTCCAACTGTTTATACATGTCCTCAGCTGGAGGGTACTGTTCATCATTGAACTTTGTCTCGTTGTCGGAGACCACTGGACTAGGAACCTCTCTATCATGGGGGCTGTCCTTTCCAACAGATGGGGTAGTCTACTCAACTTCATTTAGTGATCCATTCCCAGATTTGCGTCTCGGGTTGAACAACACCGTTCTCTTCTTCTTCGAGAGAGAAGAGTCTTCAAATCCTGTTGGCCCTGGGCTAGACTCTTAATCAACTCCTGGAACTGGGCGTTCTGAGCCTGGAGGGCCTTGATAGATTGCTCATTATATGATTCAGGATTCATAATGAGATTGCTGAAATAAACAGCAAAGAAGGTAAGTGACCTGTAAACAGTGGTACCTGTAATGCAATGATATGTATGATATGCATGCAATGTTTCCAAGGGTCTCGCAGGGTAAACAGAGAAATTGGTTAGAATTTTGTAGCTTGATTGAAGGAACTTCATGTTGCTGAGAGTCCTTCTTCAAGGGTCAAGGCTCACCATATCGAGTGGGTCATAGCCCCTGACAACCTTGGCTAGAGGAAAATAAATCCTCTTTGCCCCTTGCTGGACAGTTGGTTCATCATGACCTGCATCACAAGCACTTGAGATCCTTGAAACGGGTTAGTCTTTATGCAGGATGCATGCAATGGTATGATGTTATGCTATGTATGGGGTAATGTAGGTAAACCCTGTTATGAGTCCCAATTAAGGACTGTAAACAAAGCCTGCAAGAAACTCAAGTGTCAGATAACAAGCATGCAAATAGTCAAGTTGGAAGGCACACAAGTCACACAAGAGATCCCTTAGAGTTTAGGCCAGCATGGGGTCTAGGTATTACCCTCTTGAAGTTGGTGGGCTCAAAGCCTGTCCTATCAGAGGTAACCGGGTTCTAAGGAGCTCAATATCATTGGATTGTTTTCTGTGTTCATCGTTTCGATTTAGCCACTGAACTGGCGACCGAAATATTCCAAGAAAACAACCCTCAACTGAGTGTAGTATCGAGTATCAACGAACCTCGGACTGCACCAAAGTCAGTTATCTCACTACCCTAAAGAGGCCAAGATGGTTCAATTAAGGTTCCTAAGTTCAGTTGATGCTTCACGACACCACGCGGCGGCCCCGTACTCTCCTTGACTTGACTCAAGGGTTACCGGTACTCACCAAAGTGCCACATCAACGTAGCAGACTGCTTCAACCGTGTCGGTATACCCCGCACAGTTCCCTCACAGTCTTGTTGCTACTTTCTAAGAAGGTATTCCCCAGATCCGGGTTAGGATCTATAGAACTCCCAAGACAGGCCCAATAATATTAAAGCACACAAATCAGGCAATTGAAAACATAAGTATGAGCTATCCTAAGGTACACCTCACCTTCAGTACTCCCCAGCAGAGTCGCCAGTTCTGTGATCGGTGGATTTAGAACTGACTGTTTAACGCTGGTTCGCGAAATGTCGCGGAAGCAAGAGTCGCCACCGTCTTTTTATTTTCTCCAACATGGACAGGACAAAAGCACAGCAAAATTCCTGATGAGATTGTCTCTCGGTTCGGGAGGTAGATTTATAGAAAGGGAAGGTGTTAGCACGCTTTCTATCCGTGGTTATCCACGGGCTCTTAGGTACTTGCTCTTATGTTTTCAAAATTTATTTGCTTTTCAAATGTGAGTGGGTTTGAAAATGTTTCATTGAAAGATTTCTGAATAACTCTTGTATCAGTCCTCAAGAGTGTTTGAAAAATTGTTTTGAAAGCTTTTTGAAAGTGTCGGTGTGAAAAGATTTTTGATTTGTTTTTTAATAGAGCAAGTATCCATGAGTCATCTACCTACCCTAAGGAATTAGGCTGTGTAAGAGTCCTTAAGATAATGTTATCCCACCATTGAGAGGTAGGTAGCACCACCATTGGAGGTGTTCGGGTCAATTCGATTTAGGGACAGTGTGGTCACCGAAGCAACAGCAGGACACCTTAGAAGCTACCCTTATGTCCTTGATCCTTTCTTTAATCCGAGGCAACCGTTTCGAGGCAACTATTTCGAGGCAACTGTTTCGAGGCAACTGTTTCGAGGCAACTGGATTATGGACATAAGGACCGCTAAGACGTCCCATACTTGACGACCACGTTTTGAAGGCAACAGGTGAGGCGTACCCTAGGAGTGGTGTGTGTATTTGTGTGTTATTTTCAGTTTAACAGTTATCTTTGATCATGGCATTGTGAGCTACGCTTGTTTTTTAATTAGCATACATTCTTTCATACAAAGTTAGAATTTAAGAGTGCGGAAAGTAAAATACAGAAAGATAAAAGCTACGCTATTACAAGGCGCGGGTCTATACATCGCCAAAATACAAAGACCCGTTTGATAAAAGATGCGAAAAGTAAAAAATGCGGTAAACCTAATTACTATTACAATCCTTGAGCAGTTACATAATATTCAAAAGAAAATAATGCACGAAATAGAAATTAAAATTGAACGTCCGAGGGTTTTGACCCTTTGCTTGAAATTAAATTAAATTAAAGTCTAATTATTATTTAATTAAAGAGAGGTGTTTTTTATGTTTTTGTATTTAATGAAAATAAGAAAATTAAAATTAGAAGGAAACCCTAGTTCTAAATTATTTTAATTATTAATAAAACGTCAAAGTTGACCTAATTTAAACTAATTAGTTAATTTACATATTTATTTACAAAAATAATAGTTAATAATAATAATAAATAATGATGAAAGTAATTAATTCAGAAAAGATAAAAAATGTCAAAAAAAACCTAATTCTATATATTAAAAAAATGTTAAAATTAAAACCTAAATTAACTAAGTTAATTGTTAATTATTTATTTACAAAAATATTCTAATGGTGAAATTAATAATAATTAAATATAAAACATTTTTTGACTTTTTGTTTTTTTATTATGAAAATTAATTAATGGTGAATTAATAAAAACAATTAAAAACAATTAAAAAGAATTATAATTAGAAAAGAGAAGAAAACAAATATGCAAACCAAGGGGGTATCAGGCCCAAAGGGGAGGTAAGATTGAAGAATTCTGGCCCATTAGCACAAGGCCTCATTGACTTTTAGGGATCACGTGCGTGTTGGCTGACTGAGGTACACCATGGAATTCTTTCTGAAGCCACTGGATTAGACCTTGAAGCCACTTGGCAAGTCATGCGTGAGGCTGTATGGTGAGACGTTGGAGAAGCGCTACATGTGAACATGTTAAAACAAAATTCATTAAGTATATGGGGGGCCTGGGAATCGAACCCAGGTCCCAATGCCTGCAGTACACGTCCTCAACCACCAGGCCATTTGCGTTTGTTTGTAAATATAATAGACAACAATCATTATGTAAGAAAACAAATGTTAGTGGTATAACACAAAAAAAACGCGCCAGATTTTAAATGCTCCAGTCACCATATGCCACGCGTGCTTCGTCTTTGTTTGCCTGTAATTATATGAAATAAGTAGCGGGGGTTTTAAACCCCCACAAATTGAAAGTGTGGAAAATAGCAATTACGCCCATAGGTTAAATAAATTGAGCGCGAGGGTTTCAATCGCTTCGTCTCGTTGCAAGGAATTTGTCTATACTGGTTTGATAGTCCAATTTTACAGCATATGCAAAGCCCCAATTTTTGAGCTCTAAAACCCTAAAACATGTTAATGGCAACTCACGATACAGAGCCTTATAATGCAATTGAATCATATCATTAGCTTCAGAAGGTCCATGTGAATACAAAACAACCAATAATATGTATCAAATGCGCATGAATCATGATATGGAATTCAAGAAAATGTGGCAAACCGTATGGCCTGTGTTTTTCAATTCTTTGCACGTTTTGACTCGTTCTTGATTGCAAACGCTTCCTGGAGACTTAAGCAACGTATTGGAATCTTTTTTAGGCTTTGGAATGTACTGCAAGCATGAAATCAGTTTCAAGCTTTTCTTGGAATTTTTGCAAATTGGTTATGAGCTTTCAGCAGCTTTTTCGTGTCTCTATGAGTAGGGTTTCACTCAGCCTTTGTATGTGAAGCAAATTAGGTCAAGAAAGAGCCCAAAAGTCCATGAATTTATGATTTGAATATTTGATTTTTCAATCATGAAATTTTAATCTTTTTTCAATGAAACTTTGCCAATTATGGAAGATTTTGTCTTGTTGATTGATGCACGAAATCTTTAGCATATTTGGAGTATATTTGCTGCATAAAAAGATTTGAAAACCATTATTTGATATTTTTCTACAATTAAAACTAATTAAATGAATTAATAAGAATAAAAATTCAATTAATTAATTAAAAATAAGAAAATAAATCATTTTGAGCTAAATGGGTCGTGCATAGGCTTTGGGTAATGATTCAAGGAAGAATTTGAGGCCCATTAGCAAATTTGAAGTGTTTTAGGCAAAGTTGACTTTTGAAAATTCCCAAAAATTTCCCAACTTCTCCAATGCATATCTTGCTCAATTTTGAAGCTATGATCATGTTCTTGGACATTTTGGAAAGGTCCTGAAGTCCTCTAACCAATGCCTTTGGTCCCATGTCATTTTGATTTACCAATCTCAAGTTATGGTCTTTGACTTAAAGTGCCTTTTTGTTGACTTTTGAAAATGACCTATAATGTTGAAATTGATAACTTTTTGTGAGAGCATTTCTTGGACTTGGAGTGTGAATATGATTTTTAGGAAATGTCATCCCCTTCAAAATGAGCTTTGGATGGGATTTTTCTTATAAACCATGAAGAAGTTATGCCGTGGTCAATTTGCAGTTGACTTTTCAGCTGTCCAAAAATAGAAACTTTTGCATCTTGAGACCTTTTGAGCCATGCTTGTGGAATCATGGTCAAGATTTGATCAAATGATGATTATGGCTTCAAAATAAGATGTTGACCAAAATTTTTGACTTTTGACTATCAAATGACCATTTTGCCCCTACAGTTGACTGTGAAGCATTTAGGGTTTTTGACTGTGCAACTTGATGCTGTGAGTCTTGAAACTTGACATATGGATGCTTGACAATGTATGTGGGCATGTGGGACTTGTTTGGACCCTTGGAAACCTCAATTTCTTTTCAAGAATCAAAACCCTAATTTTGACTGTGTTAGGAGGCCATTGGACTGTGCAACCCTTGAGAGATTTTGGACCATGCTCCTGCCAAATCTTGAAGGATATGGGAGGGCAAATTTTGGGGTACAACAGTTGCCCCTGTTCAATCTTCTTAGACCTGAGGATGTAGATTGGCTGGCGTGCCTTTCGTAATCCGAAGGTGGAAGATGATTGAACACTAGAGTGTCCAGAAATTTGCACTCACATAGTGGAGTATCAGCAGTGAGGTGTCGGGAATGGGCTTACAGATGCCATTTGGAGACTGTCGGTAGGTGGATGGGCTTATAGATTCCATCTGGAGATGTGACAGAACCTTGTCGGGAATGGGCTTATAGACGCCATTTGGAGACCGTTGGTAGGTGGATGGGCTTATAGATGCCATCTGGAGGTTGTCTGTTGAATTGTAATTTTTGTGAGTTGAAAGAGGGAACCTGTGTAGGGTTGCCTGATGACGATCTCGTGTAAAACTGCATCCTGGAAGAAGTAAAACCTGGGTAGGGTTTCTGATGACGAGTCCGTGTAAAACTGCATCTGAAAGGGAGAAGGAACCTGTGGAGGCGCTTTGATGACGAGTCTGTGTAAAACTACATCTAGAGCTGAGAAGGAAACATGTGTAGGGTTTACTGATGACGAGTCTGTGTAAAACTACGCCTGGAATTTGAGGAGGGAACATGTGTGGGGTTACTTTGATGATGAGCCCGTGTAAAACTGCATCCTGGAAGAAGTAAAACCTGGGTAGGGTTTCTGATGACGAGTCCGTGTAAAACTGCATCTTTGGGAAGAGAGAACCTGTGTAGGGTTTCTTCGGGATAAGTTCGTGTAAAACTTCTGGAGGAACCGGGGTAAGGTTACTTCGGGATAAGTCCGTGTAAGACTTCTGGAGGAACCGGGGTAAGGTTACTTCGGGATAAGTCCGTCTAAGACTTCTGGAGGAACCGGGGTAAGGTTACTGCAAGATAAGTTCGTGTAAAACTTCTTGATGAACCGGGGTAAGGTTATCTTGAGATAAGTCCATGTAAGACTTTTGGAGGAACCGGGGTAAGGTTACTGCAGGATAAGTTCGTGTAAAACTTCTTGATGAACCGGGGTAAGGTTATCTTGAGATAAATTCGTGTAAGACTTTTTCTGAAAGAAAAGGAACTGGTGTAGGGTTACTTTGATGATAAGTCCGTGTAAGACTTCGTCTGAAAATTGAGAAGGAACCGGTGTAGGGTTGCCTGATGATGATCAAGTGGATGATTGTCCTGTCTGGTTTCGGATATTAACCCACAATCAGTCGTCCATAGAATTTTCCTGGCTTGTTACCAATGTTGATCTGGAACTGTAGAGGTAGATGGTAATCATCTTTTGATTGACCTTTTGCTGAAAAGGAAAAACGTTAGATGTATGTAGTGTCATGATGCATGAACTGCATGATATTAAGATGTTCTCAAGAATAAATGAGATTGTATGTCCATGATGCGTATGTGCATGCTATAATGTATGAAGATGTGATGTTTATGAGCGTATTTTTGTCTAGGAAAGTAAATTCTTGACGAATGCCGGGAAGTCAAGTCCTGGGCTGATGTTGAAGAGTAGAGCTTTTTGTTTCCGCTGGGGATGATGGTTGCAAGAATAAACCTGTAGGAGAAGATGACTCCGTTGGTGAATAAACTTGTTGAGGAGATTACTCTGTGGGGAATGCTCTGTGGGAAGAGATACTTCGCTGAGGTTTGATGATAACTCTGCTGGGGATACCATCGATAAGCTTTGTTGAGGGAATTGATGAACTCCGCTGGGGATAGGAAGACTTCGCCGAGGACGATCTTTCCGTGGTTTTCAGCTGAGGATAACCCAGTTATATCCTGGTGGGGAAATAACCTTTGAATAAAGCCGGGAGGGGCGTTCGTGCTTTGCAGGGGTAAGCTTCCAGAATCTACTGGGGATAAGCTTCCTACTGGGGGAATTGATTGAGTTCTCCTGGGGAGACTTTTCAGATTGGACTGGGGAATGGCTCCACTGGATGTCTGGTATTCCTCCGGGGAACAATCTTAGATCAAGATTGCCGAGGATGCTTGTTAGGAATGTTTGTGTACTTCGTTGGGGAATGTTGAGATCTTCGGGGGATAATCCAACTTCCTTGAGGCTGACAATAGCCTAACTCTGCTTGGGGAGAGTGTTGCTGACTTGCTAGGGATACCGTGCCTTTTTGGGGATGATGGGAGACCAACTCTGCTAGAGGAGAGTATTGTTGGGTCTTGTCCTACTCTGCGGGGAGTTAAGGTATCTTGGTCAGGTTCTTCAGCCGAACTTACCTTGGTACCTGGTGGACAGAGCAGCTTGTACAGTTCGGACAATTCTTATTGCCCCAGCTTTTGCGGGAGAAAGTACCTGTGGAGGTGCTTGATGACTGTCGATTGACAAATCTTCTTCTGGTAGGTAAGTGACGAGATGACCGGACATAGTCGTACGCTTTGATCCCTAACTTTTGCCTGGACCGCCCTTTCGGGTTTTCAGTCCATCGGGATACCCTTTTTTGCCCAAGCCGCCTTTTTAGGTTTTCGACTTGTCGGGTGTTCGTATTTTCATTTTCATCCCTTATTTTTGCCCGAACCCTTTCGGTTCACCGGGAAGCCCTTAGTTTTGCCTAGGTGTGTCAACCTAGCGAGTCTTTGATTATGCGTAGTATTTTTTCCGACTATGTCTGTTCCCTCAGGATGTAGGGAGTTGTTACTGTCAGTATTGCAGCGTTACCATACCACCAGAAGATCTTCGTTTGATCGTCCAATGCCCCAAGTGATCCATATGGAGATTTTCCCCAAGCTGGTTGGCCTTGTTGAGAGATTCCCCGAATCTTGACTTAACTGCACCAGATGATGAACAATGATCATGCCCTGCCCCTTGATTGGAAGTGCTTTTGTTCACTAGATATTCTTTGTGCGATTTTCTTTGCTGTTCGAACAAAAAGTCATATGCAAACAAAGTTATGTTAAAAATGCAAAGCTTATGTCTGTCTCGAAGTTTTTTGAAAATGTATTTTTCAGTAAAAACAAGTGAATTTTGTAAAATGTGATGTCAACTCGTTATTTTACCGCAAGCCTTAAGGAATATAGTTCAGCCTTCCAAGGAATCCTCTTACTTGTTTTTCCGTCTTGGGTGCGGGCATCTCCCAAATAGCTTTGACTTTATCAGGATCTACCTCAATACCTCATTGGCTGACAATGAAACCCAGAAGTCTTCTAGAACAACGAACACCAAAAGTGCACTTATTAGGATTCAGACGGAGTTTATACTTTCTAAAACGTTGGAATAATTTCAATAAATGCTCCAAATGATCTTCTTCAGTTTGTAATTTGGCAATCATATCATCTACATAAACTTCTATCTCTTTATGCATCATATCATGGAACAAAGTAGTCATGGCTCTTTGGTACGTTGCACCAGCATTCTTCAAACCAAATGGCATTACTCGATAATAAAATGTTCCCCAAGGTGTAATGAAAGTTGTCTTCTCCATATCTTCATGTGCCATCTTGATTTGATTGTAACCAGAGAAACCATTCATGAAAGAAAAGACTTTGAACTTTGCGCTGTCAACTAATACGTCAATGTGTGGTAATGGGAAATCATCCTTTGGGCTAGCTCTATTCAGATCTCTGTAGTCCACACACATTCGAACTTTTCCATCCTTCTTAGCAACTGGCACTATATTGGCTAACCATTGAGGATAGACTGATGTAACGAGGAAACCTGCATTAATTTGTTTTTGAACCTCTTCTTTGATCTTATCAGCCATATCGGGACAAGTCCTTCTCAACTTCTGCTTAATCGGCGGACATTCAGGTCTCAATGGCAAATGATGCTCCACAATATTGTTATATAAACCTGGCATGTCTTGGTATGACCAAGAAAATACATATACATACTCTCTGAGAAGTTCCAACATTCTTTCTTTGACCTCTAGGATAAGCAACGCTCCAACCTTGACTTCCTTTTTGTCTTTTTCATTACCCAAATTGATCATCTCTACAGGCTCTTCAAACAGCTTAATAGTCTTTTCATCATGCTCAAGTAAATGGGAAATCTCATTAGGAATCTCTTCATTATCCTCTTCCTCGGCTCTGAACACAGGGAATTCAAAGTTGGGAGGGGGCATAGGATCATTGTTTTCAATGGTTAAGTCATGGATTAATCTGCACATATGATTATGCTTTATTTTAGAAATCAATTAATGTGAATTTTGTATAGATATAAAAAATATTATTATATTTTCCCATTATTACTATTTAATTTTCGTTACCATTTTTTCCAGAAAAAGTGAAAAATAAAAACAATATGGGACAAAATAACATTTTTATTCATGATTGGCAATACTTGAAACGAAAGAGCCCAAGCAACTTCTCTTTTGCCTTGGGCAGAGCAAAAGGATTTATTTTCAACATAGCCCGACACAAATACTCTTTTGCCTTGGGTAGAGCGAAAGGTTTTTTCAAAGTAAAACAAAGCATTACTCAGAAATGTGCATCACAACAGGAATATCAACAGTGATCCAGTTCTGGAAAACCACTCCATGCGCTACAAAGTTGGGTAAATCCTCTTCAGAATTGTCTCCTATTATAGCATCAACTTCAGGCGGAGTCGGATGGATAAAACTTGCGCTTCGGAAAACTTCTTGTATCGGATGGGTAACTGTATCTTGCTTAACTCTTGAAGACACGGTATAAAAGCCAAGACCTTCTCCAAACTTGTTCTTAGGCAAAGTCAACACCTGGCCCCAACCTTCATTCGAACCACTCTCAACCACTCGTCGCGCATCTTCAAAAGAAGAAATAGATGTCCCTTGTTTCTTCGCTTTATTATTAGAAACTGATAGAGCTTGGAATTGGGTTCCAACATCCTCATCAGCATCAATAAAAGAGAAAGATGACAAGTGGCTTACCACCATAGCTTGTTCTCCACCAATTATTACCAGCTTTCCATTTCTTACAAACTTCAATCTTTGATGGAGCGTGGAAGTGACTGCCCCTGCATCATGGATCCATGGGCGACCCAATAGGAAACTGTAGGCAGCACGAATATCCATTACTTGAAAAGTGATCTGAAAGGCATGAGGACCAACTGTTATAGGAATATCCACTTCACCGATGACAATTTTCCTAGAACCATCAAATGCTTTGACAATTACCCCACTAGGTCTCATAGGAGCACCTTGATGCGAAAGTTGAGATAATGTAGTTTTGGGCAGTACATTTATGATGAACCTATATCTACTAGCACACTTGATAAAGTATCATTTCCACAACTTATTGAGATATGCAAAGCCATATTATGGTTCCTTCCCTCCTCCGGAAGCTCTTCATCACTGAAACCAAGATTGTTACATGAAGTAATATGTCCCACAATTCCATCAAATTAGTCAACTGTCACACCATGATCTACGAATGCCTGATCCAAGACCTTCATCAAAGCTTCCCTATGGGCACCAGAATCTCTTAGTAAAGCAAGCACAGAAATTTTGGAAGGAGTTTGCAATAGTTGGTCCACAATCTTGTATTCACTTCTCTTAATGAATTTCAAAATCTCATCATTATCAGGATGTGGGCTAGGTTCATTGGATCGGCCAACCTCAACTCTTGGTTCAACATTCATCATCGGAATCTCTGTCAGTATAGGCCTTCTAACTTGAACTTCAGGCCTTTTCGATGGTACTGCTGCAAAGATACGTCTGCTCCTTGTGACTCTACTCACATCAGCAATATTAACAAAAGATGGCATTTGCAGTATAGGAACTTCTACCCCATTCTTAATCATTGTGGCATTATATTTGTATGGTATGGCTTGGTCCGAGTTGTAAGGTACGGGACCAGGTGGACAAATAATCAAAGGAGCAGCAGGTGAAGTCTGACTATCATAAATAATCTCTATTGGCTCAGGCATGTTGAACTGTGGCATTATAACATTCACTTCATCATTCGGATCTCTGTCATATGTAATGGCGATAACCATTTGATCCAACAACTTCTGAATATCCTCTTTCACAATAGGGCAATCATCTTCTATTGAACAAAATTCACAAACGTCATAATCATGTCGATGCTTAAAGAAGGAAAGTCTACCTAAGCTTTGATGTATCCTGATCAACGAGTCCCTTATATGATCAACTTGGTAAACTCAAAACTTTCCAGGACATCCTTCCACCATATTCACTGACTATGGCCCATGTCTAGGCAAAGGATTATCTCGAACATTCGGGTTGACATCTTTGAAAGATAAAATACCGTTCTTGATTAACCTCTAGACATCTGCCTTCAAAGCAAAGCAATTTTCAATATTATGCCCCGGCGGACCTTGGTTCTATGCACAAAATTGATATGCCTTGTACCAAGGAGAAGTATTATTCGGTGCAATAGGAGGAGGCTTCGTCGTTATGAGATTTTTTCGGATCAGAGCGGGAAACAACTCAGTGTAAGTAATTGGGATGGCATCAAATTGTGGTTTCCTCAGCGAATGATTCTGATTTTTGAATTGATGAGCCTGTTGTCGAGGTTGTTGCTAAAATTGTCGTTGTTGAATTGGAGGGGCTTGATAAGTTGGGGTCGCCATTGTTGGGCAGACAGCAGGAGTGACTGTCGCAACATGTGAATACCCTCTCCTCGGCCTCCCAAGAAAAATTGCACTGACATCTTGTTCTTTCCTCTTGGGGAAGACACTTACAAACTTCTTGACACCACTAGATGTACCTCCTTCCTTGACCAAACGTCCTTCATGAATTCCTTCTTCAAGCCGCATGCCCATATTCACCATCTCAGTGAAGTCGTTAGGCGCACTCGCAATCATTCTCTCATAGTAGAAAGAACCTAAAGTTTTCAAGAAAATATTTGTCATTTCTTTCTGTTGTACCCAAAAATTTTCCCTCTTATATTTCCCAAAACATGTCAAGAAGAATCCCCAAGTGGCACAAGATTGCTCAAGAGTTGGACAGTCAGGTCATCTCCTGAGGCAGTCAATCTCAAATTAGGGTTTTGTGTTGCATCAAGGTCCTTGCATCCAAATGACCTCAAGTGATCCCCAATGTCATAATATGTCCTCAAGTTCATCCATGTCATTTTCAAGCCTTGCAGAGGAAGTTTGGTCAGTTAATTGCTCAAGAGGCCCAAAAATCGAATGTGCTAGGGCAAAAGTCAACTGTGACCTACAAATAGTCAAACCTTAAGATTTTTTGTCAACATTCTCATTTTTAAGGATAATTCATCATTTGATCAAGATTTTATCATGATTCATCAAAGATTGCTCAAAATTCATCAAGACTCAAAAGTTGCTAAATTAGGGTTTTGCAGAAAAAGTCAACTCAAATTTGACCAAGCATAACTTTCTCATATTTTATTATAAATGACCCATCCAAAGCTTATTTTGAAGAGGATGCAATTTCCTACAATCCATCTTCACACCCCAAGATCAATAAATGCACTCACAAAAAGTTACAAATTTGGACATTATAGGTCATTTTTGAAAGTCAACAAAAACACCTTTTTTACCAAAGCTTATAACTTGAGCATGGAATATCAAAATGCGATGAGACCAAAAGGATTGGTTATAGGACATCTCAAGGTTTCTAAAAACTCATAGAACACCTCCAAAAGTTCAAAATTGAAGAAGTTATGCATTGTTGAAGTTGGGCATTTTTCCAAAATTGCCAAAAGTCAACTATCCCCAAAACTTCAAATTTTGTCAAATGGGCCCCCTTTTTTCCACTTGATTTGATCTTGTCACACTACACACGTGTCCTATCTTCAGTCTTGTGTCCAATTATTAATTTTTCTATTTTATTTGATTTTTATTGAATTAATTCATTTTAAATCAATTTAAATCCAAATAAAATCTAAATATTGATAACTTGGTATCTTTTTAATTGATACAGGCTTTAATTATCATCATGGATAGGATCAAACTCGTATCAAGCCATATCATGCACAAAATATTGGTTTTTGGTCAAATTTGGAAGCTTGTTCATGGAGGATCATATCAAATCCTAAATCATCAATGCATAAGGATTCAAAGCCCAAAACTTGACCTAATTCATCCCATTATACTTATACAAGCTAAAGGCACGAGCAAAAAGAACCTGGAGGCTGCATAAACATCAAAACCAAACTTGAAAAAAACTTGAAAAACCTTGAATCTGAAATCACTCTTATAGGCTGATTCAAAGAAAAATCTCAAGGCTATTCTCTTACTTGACATCCACTGAGTTTGTAGCAATCAAAAGCAAGGCCATTCACCTCCTAAAACGCATTGTAAGTCTCCTGAAAAACGCCCCTGTACTCGAAATCACAATCTCTCATTCTTGCATTTTTTGACAAATTATTAGCATGATCATGATCGTGTGTGATTTCTAAACTTTCTGCAATAATTGATTGTGTTTTTATAGCCTGTAATGCCATACCCGAATCTAGGGTTCTTGTTTCTTGTTTTTGGGCGTTTTAGTTTCAGGAAAAATCAAGGCAAATAATGGACATGGATGAAATCAGGAGAGGAAGACGAACATGGCTATGGTCTTAGAATTAATTTCCATGGCCTATAACTCGTTTTATGAGACACCTATGGATTTAGCTGCGGATAAGAATCCGCAGGTAAATAACCAGGGCTGGGCGAAGAAGATGAATACGTGCCCCTTTCCCATTCGTCCATTCATAATTTCGCGCTTTTTATTTTTTAATTCTGGCATTTGTTTTGTTTTCCAATATATTAATTGTTACCTAATCCATTAACAAACAAAGTCCAGTGGTCCAGTGGTGAAGGCGTTAGTGCATAGTCCAACAGGGCCTGGGTTCGAATCCCAAGTCCATCATATTGTATATTATTATTTTTCTGCAGATATTCCAACGCGTTTCAAGGATTGTGGACCACCATACTCCTTCAAATCTCCAAACGCCAGATGGCCCTAGGCCAGATCTGGTGGCTAGGATTGAATGAGCACCATATGCTAAAGTCAATGCACACGCATGGAATCAGAAAGTCAACCAGGCTTCCAGCGTAAATGGGCCTCTGAATTGCCAATCTCACTCCCTTTCCAGGCCCAAACCCCCCTGTGGATATTTCTTTCTCTATTTTCTTTCTTTTATTTATTTATATTGTTTATTTATTTTTCATAATTTCACTAATCAATTAAAATCTTTTTTCTCATAAAATCAAAAAACTAAAATATATTTTATTTATTAAAATTAAATTCATGACTTTATTTTTGTAAATAAATTAATTTAATTAATTTAGTTTAATTAGCTATAACTTTTAATGTTTTTTTGCAATAATTAAAATTAATGTAGAATATTAGGTTTTACTAACTTTGACCAAATTTATTTTATTTCTTTAAATATCCAAAAATCCAAAAAATATCTTTTTAATTAATTTATTTATTTATTTATTTAATTAACTTAGATCTAATTTCTTTTTAATTCAAAAATAAACTAAAAAATGCTTTCTTTCAAAAAAGGGTCAAAACCCTAAAAAATACGCCCGATTTAATTTCTCGCACGCGATCCATTTGATTCCAATATTGTAATTGTTTTCCGGTATGTAATAGCTTTAATTAGGACCTTTGATTATTATATCGCTTTATTTTATTTTCCACATTTTAAATTAAAGGATTGTTTTTTGGCGATGTAAATACCCGACGCCTTGTAATAGTTTAGATTTAATTTCCGCAAATTTAATTTCCGCAATCTATAAACTGTTAGATGTTTGGTAATAGGGAATGCATGACAAGATCAAATGTATGAACTTAAAATCAACATAGCTCATCCATGACATGTACAAAGATAAAATTAACCGAAATAACACACTCGCACATGCACACTCTGAGGGTACACCTCGCTTGGTTGCCTTCGAACGTGGTCATTGAGTATAGGAAGTTTTAGAGGTCACCCTCTTGTCCAAAGATCATAGTTGCCTCGAAACGGTTGCCTCGGAAAAATGATCCAAGACATTAGGGTTACCGCTAAGGCGTCCTAACATTGCTTTAGTGACCACACGTCCCATAATCGAATTGACCCTTAAAACTCCAACGACGGTGTTACCTACTCATTCATAGTGGGATAGCATTGTCTAAAGGAAGATAGCATAGAACGATTCCTTTTTCGAGTAGGTAGATGGTTCTTAAGTACTTGCTCTTTCTAAAACAAAACAAAACTTTTCGCACTTACACTCCTTTTCAAACAAAAAAACTCTTTCAAACCCACAAACACAAAGAAAAGCAAATTTTGAAAACACTTTGAGCAAGTACCTAAGAGCCCGTGGATAACCACGGATAGAAAGGGTGCTAACACCTTCCCTTTCTATAATCTACCCCCCGGACCCGAGAAACATCTCGAAAAAAGGAATTTTTCTATGCTTTTTTCCTTTCCTTGTTGGATAAAATAAAAGACGGTGGCGACTCTAGCTTACCGCGACATTTTGCGAAAACAAATGCAAAACGCAAACCAGCATATCCAAAAACAGTCAGTTCTCTCCCACTGTATCACAGAACTGGCGACTCTGCTGGGGATTTAAAGTGGGGCGTACCTTAGGATTAGATCATTGTGTTTTCAATTGTATGCTTTGAATGATTTACATTTGTGGGCTTGTATCGGAGTTTCTATAGATCCTAACCCGGATCTGGGGATACCCTTTAGGTAAGTAGCAATAAACTGTGAGGGAACTGTACGGCGTAGACCGATACGGTTGAAGCAGTAGCTACGTTGGTGTGGCACTTTAGTCTGTACCGATATCCCTTGTGTTGGAACGAGGAGAATATGGGTCTTCTAAGGGGTCATTAAGCACCAACTGACCTTAGAACCTTTAAATTGACCAACTTGGCCATAGAACAGTAGCAGTATGCTACACTCATTGAGACTAAACTCTCGCGATGATTCTGGCCACAAGAAAAGGTTTCTAAACTAGAATTATGACCGATCGAGGGTAGTCAGTGATATTGAGATCCTCTATAACCTTGTTACTATTTTTAGGACAGGTTTAAACCAACTGAACTGAAAGAGGGTAGTACCTAAGCTCCTTGCCAGCCTGAAATCTAAGGGCTCTCTGTGTGACTTGTGTGCCTTTACCATGTTTGCTATTTATGGATACTTGTGGTGTGCTTACTATCATGACATCGTAACATTGCATACATCTTGCATTGGACTAACTTATTTCAAATACAGGAGGGATTCATCTTTGTTCTGTTTTGTAGGTCATCATGATGCCCATGCGTAAGAATACCATCTGGATCAACTTTGTCCAGGTACCCATCTTGCTTAAAGATTTGGTTGCAAAGATTCCTGATACTACTTCCTTCCTCAGGAGACATGGTTATCTTCTCAGTTTGGTCACCTCCAAATTGGACGAGCAGATGATGAGTGTCCTAGTCCAGTTCTATGATCTGTTGTACCATTGCTTCACTTTTCAGGACTATCAGTTGGTTCCCACCTTAGAAGAGTTCTATGAGCTGCTCAGTATCTCTGTTCTGGAGCAGACCCCGTTTACTGGTTGGGAGAAGACTCTTAGGCCCGAAGAGATTGTTGCAGCCCTTCATATGACCAAAGAAGAGGTAATGGCTAATTGGGAGACTAGAAGTGGGGCAAAGGGCTTTCTGACTAAGTTCTTGGTTGGTAAGGCTAACTATTTCTAGGATAGCCTAGACTTCAAGGCATTCGAGGATATTCTGGCTCTTCTGATATATGGCTTGGTATTGTTTCTGAATCCCGACTCCTTTGTTGATGTGAATGCAGTAAAAATCTTCATCTCTCGGAATCCGGTACCCACTCTCTTGGGTGACATTCTTCATCAGCTCTATGCTCGTACTGCCCGAAAGCGGGGAACCTTGATGTGCTGTGCTCCATTATTGGCAAGGTGGTTTATTTTGCACCTTCCCAAATCAGTGCTGAAGAACAAAGAAGGCATGGGCTGGGTCTATAGGGTCATGTCTCTCTCTCACAGTGATATCATTTGGACTCTTAAGGGTATGGATGAAGTGGCTATCATTGATCGTTGTGGGGAATACCCCAATGTTCCACTGATAGGAACCCATGGAGGAATTTCTTACAACCCATGCTTAGCTCTACATCAGTTTGGGCGTGCCAGAAGAGAAGGACCTCATGAGCTGTTAATGCCTAGTATCATCTTTGATTTTCAAGGGGATAGCTACGAGCAACGTCGCAGATTCATAAGGGCTTCGGATAGAGTTCACCAATCTGATCCACATGAGCTGGGTCCAAAGACTTCACTTCTGATGGAGCCATATCTCAGATGGGTCTGTATCCGTGCCCAAAAGCTAGGTATGCCATATGAAGTCGTCCGGCCTATCATTGTTGAAATTGCTAATGAAGAAGGGGTTCTTCCGACCATCCTCCATCCTCATATGCCCACTGACATTGGGGCACTCAAAAGGTCTTGGATGCAGCTGAGGGAAGAACGGGATTCTTACCGAGAAAAGTTCAACGAGCAAGAGCAGAAGATCCAGAAGTTGACTAGACAGCTGGAGAATGAGCGGATTCTCAATAATTATGTCTGCACCGACAAGAAGAGACCATGGGAGCATTGATTGGCCTTTGTTGATTTCCTTTCCAGTTTTATTTACTTTTCAGTATTTCCTTTCATGTAACGCCTTAATGGCATCAGTTGAACAATTTGAATTTCAAAGTTTATCTAATAAAGTGTGTTTCCTTTCTGGTTTACAAATTTGAATCTCTCAATTGTCTTTGAAATCATGTCATATGCATTTCATCCCATGCACTTCATAACAGGTACCCCTTACAGGTCTCTTATCTTCTTCGTTGTTTATTTCAGCACTCACCATGTCTGCTGAACCTTCAACTGAGAAAGCCATCAAGGCCCTCCAGGCCCAGAATGCCCAATTTCAAGAGTTGTTCATGAATCTAGCTAAGGGTCAGCAAGACCTGAAGACCCTGATTCTGAAAGAGAAGAAGAAGAAGAAGAAGAGGACAATCCTGTTTAATACAGGGCACCGGTTTGGAAACAGGCTACAGAATGGAGTTAATTTGACCACCTCATCTGGAGGGAAAGATAGTCAGGAAGAAAGGAGGGCTCCTAGCCCTGTGGTCTCCGACAACGAGACGGACTTCGACGAAGAACAGTATCCTCCGGCCGAGGATAAATACAAGCAACTGGAAGATCGGTTGAGTGCTATGGAAGTTCAGAAAGTGCCTGGTCTGGATTTTGGTGATCTGGGTCTATCATCTGGGGTGGTGATTCCCCACAAATTTAAAGCGCCAACATTTGCTAAGTATGACGGAGTTTCTTGTCCGAAGCTGCACCTCTGGTCATACGTAAGTAAGATTCAGCCGTACATCGCTGATAAGAACCTATGGATCCATTTCTTTCAAGACAGTCTCTCATGGACTCATCTTGAGTGGTTCTACCAGTTGGACGGAGCCAGTATTCGCAGTTGGGAAGATTTGGCTACTGCTTTCTACAGGCAGTACCAATACAACTCCGACCTCGCTCCCACGCGTACCCAACTCCAGGGTATGTCAATGGGAACGGGTAAAGGATTCAAAGATTATGCTCAGAAGTGAAGGGACCTCGCTGGTAGAGTGCAACCACCCTTGGCTGATCGGGAGCTTGTGGACATGTTTTTGGGGACCCTGTCTGGTCCATTTTTTAACCATCTGATGGGAAGCTCTTCAACTGGGTTTACAGAGCTTATTTTGACCAGTGAGAGGATTGAGGCTGGTATTAAGGCTGGTAAGATACAGAAGGGTGCCTCATCGAGCACCGAGAAGAAGCCCTTTAAGAAAGAGTCCAGTGCTGTCTACAGTTCAAGAAGCCAAAGTAGACCTGAACGCTGCCAAGCTGTTAATGTGGTTGTTATTTCAAAACCTACTGGTGCTCCTCAGCACAACAATCAACAGAAGGACGAGAGACCTCGAAGGCAATTCACCCGTCTCAGCATGACCTTATCTCAGATTCTGCCACAGTTGCTGAAAACCAATCTGGTGATTCTGAAGGAAGCCCCAAAGAATCCAAATACAACATCACCAAGGTACAACCCTAATGCCCGCTGCGCTTTTCACTCTGATAGCCCAGGGCATGATACGAATGATTGTTGGGTTTTGAAGAATAAGGTACAAGACTTGATCGATTCGAAGGAGATTGAGTTTGGAGCACCAGAAAAGCCTAAACAAGATGCAGGGGTGAATACTATCGGGGATGACGATGATGAAGAGTTTGATATCGACAGTTAGATCTACCCGACTACCAACGGTGGATTAAGCAACTGGACAGCGAAGGATTCTATGCCCGTTTCTGTTATCACCCAGTAATGAAACTTTTTGTTTTGAATGTGTAACAGACAATGTTTTAAACTTTACGGCCCGGTGTCTTACCCGGGGCACCGTGGCTTCATTTGTGAGGGCTTTATGTGTGTCATTTTCATATATCATTAATAAAAGCATTGGACGTTCTTGCATTTCAAATTTTGCGCTCCTTGTTTTTCTTTATTATATATTGCAAAATAGCTATTTTACACACACTCACATATACAGGTCCACATCCACTCTGGATCTCACTGGTAACGACTCTGCTACTGCCAGTTATGACTTCGAAAATCCGAACAACTTAGCCGAAGACGAAGGTAAAGATGATTGTGAAGTGCCTGGTGAACTTGCAAGACTGCTACTCCAAGAAGAGAGGGCTATTCAGCCGCACGAAGAGCCGGTGGAATCAGTAAATCTGGGTACAGAGACAGATAAGAAAGAGGTCAAGGTCGGTGCAAACCTGGAGCTTAGTGTGAAGCAACGGTTGATTCAGATGTTGCGTGACTACGTTGAGATCTTTGCCTGGTCTTACGAAGATATGCTGGGGTTGGATACCGACATTGTGGTTCATCGCCTGCCTACCAAGGAGGACTGCCCTCCAGTAAAACAGAAGGTCTGTCGGATGCGCCCAGAGATGTCTGAGAAAATCAAGGCTGAAGTTATGAAACAGTTTGACATCGGTTTTCTCGCAGTTACTTATTACCCTCAGTGGGTGGCCAATGTGGTTCCTATGCCAAAGAAAGATGGTAAGGTCCGAATGTGTGTTGACTACAGGGATTTGAACAGGGCGAGTCCCAAGGATGATTTCCCTCTACCTCATATCGACGTTCTGGTTGACAACACTGCACAGCATAAAGTCTTCTCCTTTATGGATGGTTTCTCTGGTTATAATCAGATTAAAATGGCTCCCGAAGACATGGAGAAGACAACTTTTGTTACTCAGTGGGGTACCTTTTGCTACAAAGTCATGCCTTTTGGATTTAAAAACGCTGGGGAAACATATCAGCGTGCCATGGTTGCGTTGTTTCATGACATGATCCATCATAAGATTGAAGTATATGTCGATGATATGATTGCAAGGTCTCAGACCAAGGAGGAACACCTTGACCATCTGCAGAAGCTGTTTGACAGACTAAAGTTGTACAAGCTAAGGTTAAACCTGAACAAGTGCACCTTCGGGGTGAGGTCCGGTAAACTGTTGGGTTTCGTCGTAAGCGACAAAGGTATTCAAGTGGATCCTGCAAAGGTGAAAGCTATACAGGAGATGCCAGCTCCCAGAACAGAGAAAGAAGTCAGAGGCTTTCTAGGACGACTGAATTACATTGCTCGATTCATCTCGCACCTGACTGCTACTTGTGAGCCAATCTTCAAGCTGTTGAAGAAAGATTAAGTAGTACGTTGGAACAATGAATGTCAGGCCGCTTTCATAAGGATCAAAGAGTATCTCCAAGAACCACCTATCCTGATGCCACCAGTTGAAGGGAGACCTCTGATCTTCTACTTGACAGCACTCGACAACTCAATGGGGTGTGTGCTGGGTCAGCATGACGAGTCTGGTCGAAAAGAGCATGTTGTTTATTACCTTAGCAAAAAATTTACCGACTGTGAGACTCGATACTCACTTCTCGATAAAACTTGTTGCGCTTTGGCATGGGCTGCTCGCCGGCTGAGACAGTATATGTTGACTCACACTACTCTGTTGATATCAAAGATGGATCCAATCAAGTATATCTTTGAAAAGCCTGCCTTGTCCAGAAGAATAGCGAGATGGCAGATGATCTTGACTGAGTATGACATCCAATATACGACCCAAAAGGCAATTAAGGGAAGTGTGTTGGCAGACCATTTGGCACATCAGGCAGTGGATGATTACCAGTCTATGAACTTTGAATTTCCGGATGAGAATATCATGTTGGTAACTGATTGTGAGACACCTGGACCGGATGAAGAACTTGAGGAAGGATCCTGATGGTCTATGTACTTTGATGGAGCTTGGAACACTTTGGGTAACGGCATTGGCGCTATAATCATATCTCCTAAAGGCTCTCATACTCCATTTACCACCCGACTATGTTTCAATTGCACCAACAACATGGCGAAGTATGAAGCGTGCATCATGGGTCTTCGAGCAGCAATTGACCTAAGGATTAAGTTTCTAAGTGTCTTCAGAGATTCCGCTCTCGTGATCAGTCAGATCAAAGGCGAGTGGGATGCGAAACACCCAAATCTTATTCCTTATAAAGAGTATGTATTGAGGTTGCTTCCCCATTTCGAGGAGATAACCTTTGAACACTTCCCTAGAGAGGAGAATCAGTTGGCGGACGCGTTGGCTACGATGTCTTCTATGTTCAAGATCAATTGGGACAACGAGGCTCCCCAGATTATCATTGAAAAATTGGACGAACCTACACATTATTGTGACGTTGAGACTGAAGAGGTAACAGAAAAACCCTGGTTTCACGAAATAAAAAGGTATCTTGAAGCTCAGGAATACCCCGAGGGTGCATCTGTTAATGACAAGAAGATTCGTGGCGAAGTTCTTCATCAGCAATGGCATCCTTTACAAGCGTAACCATGATTCGACCTTACTGTGTTGTATGGATAAGAATGAAGCAGAAAGGATCATGGCGGAGTTACATGAAGGTACTTTCGGAACTTATTCCAGTGGACACACCATGGCAAAGAAGATCCTACGGGCAGGATACTATTGGTCCGCAATGGAAGCCGACTGTTATCAACATTCTCGGACATGTCACAAGTGCCAGGTCTATGCTGATAAGGTGCACATACCTCCAGTTCCTCTAAACGTCTTGACGGCACCTTGGCCTTTTGCAATGTGGGGCATTGATATGATCGGTGAGATCAGACCTACGGTATCCAATGGGCATCGTTTCATCCTGGTAGCTATAGATTACTTTACGAAGTGGGTTGAAGAAGCTTCCTTTGCTACAGTAACCAAGAACGTCGTGGCACGGTTCATTCGGCACAATCTGATCTGTCGATACGGTGTATCAGAGAGGATCATTACGGACAATGGTACCAATCTCAACAACAAGATGATCACTGAGCTCTGCAGGCAATTCAAGATACAGCATCACAACTCTTCTCCCTACCGGCCGAAGATGAATGGGGCTGTTGAAGCGGCTAATAAGAACATTAAGAAGATTGTGCAGAAGATGACAATGACATACAAAGACTGGCACGAGATGTTACCGTTTGCTCTTCATGGGTACCGTACCTCAGCACGGACGTCAACAGGGGAAACACCCTACTCCTTGGTATATGGTATGGAGGCAGTCTTACCTATTGAAGTTCAGATACCCTCTCTCCGGATTATGAAGGATGCAGGTTTGAGCAAAGATGGCTGGATTCAGACCCGGCTTGATCAGCTGAACTTAATCGACGAAAAGAGACTTACTGCTATTTGTCATGGTCAGACGTACCAAAAGCGGATGATCAAGGCATTTAACAAGAAAGTAAGATGACAAGAGTATCAAGTTGGGGATCTGGTTATCAAACGTATTATCCTACCTCAAGGAGATCCCAGGGGCAAATGGACCCCCACTTACGAAGGGCCATTTTTGGTTAAGAGCATTTTCTCAAGAGGAGCTATGATTCTAACCACCATGGATGGTGACGACCTTCCTCACCCCGTCAATGCATACATAGTGAAAAGATACTACGCATAATCAAAGACCTGCTAGGTCGACTGGCCTAGGCAAAAATAAGGGCTTCCCAGCGAACCAAAAGGGTTCGGGCAAAAATAAGGGATGAAAATGGAAAAAATCTGTACACCCGGCAAGTCGAAAACCTAAAAAGGCGGCTTGGGCAAAAATGGGTATCCCGGTGGACTGAAAACCCGAAAGGGCAGTCCAGGAAAAAATTAGGGATCAAAGCGTAATACTATGTCTCATTGGATCACCTTGCATCCAGACTTCAGTATCGACTATCAAGCTCGGACGGCACTAATCAATCTGATTCATCTTCAACCAAGCAGCAAAGTGATGAGATGCTCGAGGACATAAAGGCAATAGCAGAGTTGGAACCCAGTGGGATTACTCACATAGCTGTTTTATTTAGTTTTTCACAAATAGTGTAAATTCTATTGTTCGGCGGCGTTCTCTTACTAGGACGTCAGCCTCTTGTACAAAAACGCCTATTTACAGGCCAAACTTCAAAATCAATACAAATTCATTTTCAAAGAAATTTCAAACTGTTTTTCCTTTATCTATTTTATTTTGCAAAGAACATCCAATGTTCATTTTTGATATATGCACTTGACATTAATTGCTGCTCATAAATGTTTACATGCAAAACAAAAGATGAATTACTGGTAACATCATAAACGGGGGCAATAAGAATTGTCCAAAACTGTATAGTCGCTCTGTCCACCAGGTACAGGGTGAATTCAGCTGAAGAATATAGCTAAGATACTTTCACTCCCCGTAGAGTAAGATAGTAATGGTAGCTCTCCCCCCAACTGAGACTTACAACCATGAACGAATCAGCAATACTCTCCCCAAGCAGAGTTGGTCTACCATCAGCACTAAAAGGGTCTTAATATTCCCCAATAGAGTATAAGAATATTCCCCAGCAAGTATAAGAGTATCCCCGACAGTCTTAATATTCCTCAACGGAGTATAAGAATGTTCCCATGTAGAATACAAGATACCCCTGGTGGAGTCAATATGTCCCCCGTACGGTCTGAAAAAAGCTTCCCCAACAGAGTTGAATCAACATCCCCAGTAGACTCTGGAAGTTTTTCCCCAGCGGAGTACAACAATAAATCTCCCCAGCCAAGTTCAAAGGATCATTCCCAGCAGAACTCAGAGGTTTATCCCTACAAAAGTCTAACAGGGTTATCCCCAGCAAGTTGCAACTGAAAGATCGTCCCCAGCAAAGTTCTTTCCTTTCACAAACAAGAATTCAACCCTCAACAGATTTAATATCACCAGCAACGGTAATCCATCCCCAGCGGAGTTTATCGTTAAAATCCCCAGCGGAGCTTATCAGCGGAATCCCCAGCGGAGCTTATCAGCGGAATCCCCAGCGGAGTTTATTGTTAAAATCCTCGGCAAAGCATCTTTTCCCCACAGAGTAATCTCCCCATCAGTTTATTCCCCAACGGAGTTCTCTTCTCCTGCAGGTTTATTCTCGCAATCATCTCCGTTCATCATCCCCAGCGGAAGCGGAAAATTCAACTCTACTCTCCAGCAGCTATCCGGGATTTATTTTCCCCAGCTAGAAACATTACATTTCCATACATCATAATACATGCATACACGCATCATACAACACAATCTCATTTATGTTGAGAACATCATTGCTTGATCCATATCATGCATTGCATATGACTGACCTTTACCTTTCAGGAAAGATGTAGTTAAATTCTCAACTATGTGGAAAACCTTCTCTGGTCCCGTCAAATTGATTCCTAAAGATTTTTCTGATGCCGATCCAGTTGAAGTTATCCCCTTTGGTCCAGTTAAATCGATTCCTAAAGATTTTTATGATACTGATCCAGTCAAAGGAGACAAAACCAGTTAAATCGATTCCTAAAGATTTTTCTAATGCCAATCCAGTCAAAGGAGACAAGACCTTTTAAATCGATTCCTAAAGATTTTTCTAAGGCCAATCCAGTCAAAGAAGACAAAACTAGTTAAATCGATTCCTAAAGATTTTTCTGAGGCCAACCCAGTCAAAGGAGACAAAACCAGTTAAATCGATTCCTAAAGATTTTTCTGAGGCCAACCCAGTCAAAGGAGACAAAACCAGTTAAATTGATTCCTAAAGATTTTTCTGAGGCCAATCCAGTCAAAAGATTTTTCTGAGGCCAATCCAGTCAAAAGAGACAAGACCAGTTTAATTAATTCCTAAAGATTTTTCTGATACCAACCCAGTCAAAGAAGACAAAAACCAGTTAAATTGATTCCTAAATATTTTTCTGATGCCAATCCAGTCAAAGAAGACAAAACCCCTTGGTCCAGTTAAATCGATTCCTAAAGATTTTTCTGATACCAATCCAGTCAAAAGAGACAAAACCTCCTTTGGTCCAGTTAAATCGATTCCTAAAGATTTTTCTGATACCAATCCAGTCAAATAAGACAAAACCTCCTCTGGTCCAGTTAAATCGATTCCTAAAGATTTTTCTGATGCTGATCCAGTCAAAGAAGACAAGACCTCCTCTGGTCCAGTTAAATCGATTCCTAAAGATTTTTCTGATGCCATTCCAGTTAAAGTTCAGACAACCTACCAACAAGTCTCCAAATGGCATATGTAAGCCCATTCCCGACATCACAATGCTGATACCACTTCACGCGAGTGCAAATTTCTGGGTACTCTAGTGTTCAATTATCTTCCACCTTCGGATCACAAAAGGCCCGAAAGCCAATTTATATCCTCAGGTTTAAGAAAATTGAACAGGGGCAGCTGTTGTACCCAAAAATTTTCCCTCTCATATTTCCCAAGACATGTCAAGAAGAATCCCCAAGTGGCACAAGATTTCTCAAGAGTTGGACAGTCAGGTCATCTCTTGAGGCAATCAATCTCAAATTAGGGTTTTGTGTTGCATCAAGGTCCTTGCATCCAAATGACCTCAAGTGATCCCGAATGTCATAATATGTCCTCAAGTTCATCCATGTCAAATTTCAACCCTTGCAGAGGAAGTTTGGTCAGTCAATTGCTCAAGAGGCCCAAAAATCGACTGTGCTAGGGCAAAAGTCAACTGTGACCTACAAATAGTCAAACCTCAAGATTTTTTGTCAACTTTCTCATTTTGAAGGATAATTCATCATTTGATCAAGAGTTGATCATGATTCATCAAGGATTGCTCAAAATTCATCAAGACTCAAAAGTTGCTAAATTAGGGTTTTACAGAAAAAGTCAACTCAAATTTGACCAACCATAACTTTCTCATATTTTATGATAAATGACCCATCCAAAGCTCATTTTGAAGAGGATGAAATTTCCTACAATCCATCTTCACACCCCAAGATCAAGAAATGCACTCACAAAAAGTTACAAATTTGGATACTATAGGTCATTTTTGAAAGTCAACAAAAACACCTTTTTTGCCAAAGCTTATAACATGCGCATGGAATATCAAAATGCGATGAGACCAAAATTATTGGTTAGAGGACATCTCAAGGTTTCTAAAAAGTCCAAGAACACCTCCAAAAGTTCAAAATTGAAGAAGTTATGCATTGTTGAAGTTGGGCATTTTTCCAAAATTGTCAAAAGTCAACTATCCCCAAAACTTCAAATTTTGTCAAATGGGCCCACTTTTTTCCACTTGATTTGATCTTGTCACACTACACACGTGTCCTATCTTCAGTCTTGTGTCCAATTATTAATTTTTCTATTTTATTTGATTTTTATTGAATTAATTCATTTTAAATCAATTTAAATCTAAATATTGATAACTTGGTATATTTTTTATTGATACAGGCTTTAATTATCACCATGGAGGAGGCTTTAATTATCATCATGGAGGATCATATCATGCACAAAATATTGGTTTTTGGTCAAATTTGGAAGCTTGTTCATGGAGGATCATATCAAATCCTAAATCATCAATGCATAAGGATTCAAAGCCCAAAACTTGACCTAATTCATTCCATTATACTTTTAAAGCTAATGGCACGAGCAAAAAGAACCTGGAGGAGGCTTTAATTATCATCATGGATAGGATCAAACTCGTATCAAGCCATATCATGCACAAAATATTGGTTTTTGGTCAAATTTGGAAGCTTGTTCATGGAGGATCATATCAAATCCTAAATCATCAATGCATAAGGATTCAAAGCCCAAAACTTGACCTAATTCATTCCATTATACTTATAAAATCTAAAGGCACGAGCAAAAAGAACCTGGAGGCTGCATAAACATCAAAACCAAACTTGAAAAAAACTTGAAAAAAACTTGAAAAAGCTTGAATTTGAAATCACTCTTATAGGTCGATTTAAAGAAAAATCTTAAGGCTATTCTCTTGCTTGACATCCACTGAGTTTGTAGCAATCAAAAGCAAGGCCATTCACATCCTAAAACGCATTGTAAGTCTCCTAAAAAACGCCCTTGTACTCGAAATCGCAATCTCTCATTCTTGTATTTTTTTTGACAAATTATTGGCATGATCATGATCCTTGTGTGATTTCTAAACTTTCTGCAATATTTGATTATGTTTTTATAGCCTGTAATGCCATACCTGAATCTAAGGTTCTTGTTTCTTGTTTTTGGGCGTTTTAGTTTCAAGAAAAATCAAGGCAAATAATGGACATGGATGAAATCAGGAGAGGAAGACGAACATGGCTATGGTCTTAGAATTAATTTCCATGGCCTAGAACTCGTTTTATGAGACACCTATGGATTTAGCTGCAGATAAGAATCCGCAGGTAAATAACCAGGGTTGGGCGAAGAAGATGAATATGTGCCCCTTTCCCATTCGTCCACTCATAATTTCGCGCTTTTTATTTTTTAATTCTGGCATTTGTTTTGTTTTCCAATATATTAATTGTTACCTAATCCATTAACAAAAAAAGTCCAGTGGTCCAGTGGTGAAGGCGTTAGTGCATAGTCCAACAGGGCCTGGGTTCAAATCCCAGGTCCACCATATTGTATATTATTATTTTTCTGCAGATGTTCCAACGTGTTTCAAGGATTGTGGACCACCATACTCCTTCAAATCTCCAAACGCCAATTGGCCCTAGGCCAGATCTGGTGGCTAGGATTGAATGAGCACCATATGCTAAAGTCAATGCACACGCATGGAATCAGAAAGTCAACCGGGCTTCCAGGGTAAATGGGCCTCTAAATTGCCAATCTCACTCCCTTTCCAGGCCCAAACCCCATTGTGGTTATTTCTTTCTCTATTTTCTTTCTTTTATTTATTTATACTGTTTATTTATTTTTCATAATTTCACTAATCAATTAAAATATTTTTTCTCATAAAATCAAAAAACTAAAATATATTTTATTTATTAAAATTAAATTCATGACTTTATTTTTGTAAATAAATTAATTTAATTAATTTAGTTTAATTAGCTATAACTTTTAATGTTTTTTTGCAATAATTAAAATTAATGTAGAATATTAGGTTTTACTAACTTTGACCAAATTTATTTTATTTCTTTAAATATCCAAAAATCCAAAAAATATCTTTTTAATTAATTTATTTATTTATTTATTTAATTAACTTAGATCTAATTTCTTTTTAATTCAAAAATCAACCAAAAAATGCTTTCTTTCAAAAAAGGGTCAAAACCCTAAAAAATACGCCCGATTTAATTTCTCGCACGCGATCCATTTGATTCCAATATTGTAATGGTTTCCCGGTATGTAATAGCTTTAATTAGGACCTTTGATTATTATATCGCTTTATTTTATTTTCCGCATTTTAAATTAAAGGGTTGTTTTTGGCGATGTAAATACCCGGCGCCTTGTAATAGTTTAGATTTAATTTCCGCAAATTTAATTTTCGCAATCTATAAACTGTTAGATGTTTGGTAATAGGGAATGCATGACAAGATCAAATGTATGAACTTAAAATCAACATAGCTCACCCATGACATGTACAAAGATAAAATTAACCGAAATAACACACTCGCACATGCGCACTCTTAGGGTACACCTCGCTTGGTTGTCTTCGAACGTGGTCATTAAGTATATGAAGTTTTAGAGGTCGCCCTCTTGTCCAAAGATCATAGTTGCCTCGAAACGGTTGCCTCGGAAAAATGATCCAAGACATTAGGGTTATCGCTAAGGCGTTCTAACATTGCTTTAGTGACCACACGTCCCTTAATCGAATTGACCCTTAAAACTCCAACGACGGTGCTACCTACACATTTATAGTGGGATAGCATTGTCTAAAGGAAGATAACATAGAACCATTCCTTTTTCGAGTAGGTAGATGGTTCTTAAGTACTTGCTCTTTCTAAAATAAAATAAAACTTTTTGCACTTACACTCGTTTTCAAACAAAAAAACTCTTTCAAACCCACAAACACAAAGAAAAGCAAATTTTGAAAACACTTTGAGCAAGTACCTAAGAGCCCGTGGATAACCACGGATAGAAAGGGGTGCTAACACCTTCCCTTTCTATAACCTACCCCCCGGACCCGAGAAACATCTCGAAAAAAGGAATTTTTCTGTGCTTTTTTCCTTTCCTTGTTGGATAAAATAAAAGACGGTGGCGACTCTTGCTTACCGCGAAATTTTGCAAAAACAAACGCAAAACGCAAACCAGCATATCCAAAAACATTCAGTTCTCTCCCACCGTATCACACTTTCTCTTCAAGGGGAGGATATATCTGGGCGGCAATCTCGCGCCACCTCTGGGCATATTCTTTAAAGGACTCTCTATCTTTCTGGGACATAGCCCGGAGTTGATCTCGGCCCGGGGCCATGTCAACATTGTACTTGTATTGACGAACAAATGCTTCACTATGGTTATTGAAGTTACGAATTCGGGTGCTATCCAAACCCATGTACCATTTCAGAGCGGCACCAGTCGAACTGTCTTGGAAGTAGTGAATTAATAAATTATGATCATCAGAATAGGTGGACATATTTCTCACATACATGGTCAAGTGACATTTGCGGACACGAGTCACCTTTGTATCTTTCAAAGTCCAGCACTTTGAACTTAGCTGGAATTTTCACGTTTGGGACTAAACACAAGTCATGAGCATTTTTTCCAAACAAGTCTTTCCCTTTAAGCGCTCTAATTTCCCTCTGCATTTCTTGGAATTGGTCTTGGAACTCCTCCATCCTATCGAAGAGGCCCAAACTTTCAGCAGGTTCAGCATGATAAATGGGTTCATTCATGTATGGAATAGTGTAAACCACAGGAGTGGCAGTAGTCATCACATGTTGAGGGAAAGATACCATAGGCTGGATTACAGGTTGCACAGTAGTTGTCTCAGGTTGTGGAAAGGACACAACAGGTTGAATCATGGGTTGTACAGCAGGCTGGTACCCTTTTGGCATGAAGTTGTACGGCATACCCCACGGAAAACCTTTCGGAATTTGATGTTGGAGCGGAGAATTGACTTGGGTCACAGATGTTGGAGCATTGACGGTCTCGGAAACCACAGTAGTTAGAGTTTGAATTACAGCAGCTGAAGTCGATGGCTGATTCTGAGCATCCATCAAGCTTTCCACTAACGCGATCAACTTTTCCATTCCAACACGAAGAGTAGTAACTTCTTCGCGAAGCTCGTGATTTTCCTGCTCCAGATCCCCCATCCTCTTTTGACGATTGGCTCGGGTATCGTACCAGTGAGACAGCTTGACAATCTATCAGAGTGAAAAAAGAAACAAGAATAAGACTCTAGAAAACATGTGAAGTTGAATGTTGGATGATGCATGATATGCGATGTAAATGATCATTTATTTTTGATAGTTTTTTCAAGGAGCTTTAGAACTTTGATAACTTTGCACACATCAATGGTAAAGGAATTTGGAACAACAAAAAATCATTTCATTAATCAAAGTGGTAAATTACAACTTTGGGACAACAAAACCCATTAATAAAAACAATAGATTATAACTTTGGGACAACAAAACCCATTAATTAAAATAGTAAATTATAACTTTGGAACATAAAGCCCTTTTACAGAGTTTTACAAAATTACATAAGTAATAATAATAATAATAATAATAATAATAATAATAATAATAATAATAATAATAATAATAATAATAATAATAATAATAATAATAATAATAATAATAATAATAATAATAATAATAAAACTAGGAACTAAAGTTCACTCAGAATCATCATCAGATAAAGGACCAAATGCCAATTGTAACTGGAGCTTCCTAATCTTCTCTTCATAGAAGTCTTCCATCTCTTTCTTCTCAGCTACCAGTTGATCAATGATTTCCTCCCGTGGATTAGGAACAGGAGCAACACCTACCAAATCTTCCTTCTTCCTCTTCCTTTCATTTGCATATTTCTTGAGTAATGCATCCTTTTGATGAAGCTTCTCATCATGATCAATAAACCAACCTTCTTGAATAAATAGCATATCCTCCTTCTCCTTCAGCTGTCGAATCAGGACCCTATTTTCGTATTCATACATATTATAATTTTCCTTCCAAGCATCTCTTTAGGACTTTATTCTAGCCAGATTTTCTTGGTACTCTCTCATGTTCTCGATAGGGATATCAATAGATGATGATGCAACAGCAGGGAATAAAGGTTTCTCGGGATTATAAGGCATCTTGAGAGCACAAGCCCTAGCATGAACCCATTGAAGGTAAGTGTTGTACCCCAAAATTTACCCTCCCATATTTCTCAAAACATGGCAAGTGAGGTCCCCAACTTGCTCAAGGAAGTTCAAGAGTTGACCAGACAAACTCTCTCCTAAGGCAGTCTATCTCAAATTAGGGTTTCCATTTTCATCAAGATGTATGAACCACAAAGGACTCAAATTCTCACCATTGTCCTAATATTTTCTCAAGATCATTCATGTCAAGTTTCAAGCCTTGCAAAAGAAGTTTGCTCAGTCAATTGCTCAAATGCCTGAAAATCAACTATACTAGGTCAAAAGTCAATTATGGCCCACATACAGTCAAACTTCAAGATTTTTGGTCAACATCCTCATTTTTAATTATTATCCATCATTTTATCAAGGGTTGATCATGATTCCTCAAGGATTGCTCACAATTCATCAAAACCCAAAAGTTGCTAAATTAGGGTTTTGTAGGAAAAGTCAACTCAACTTTGACCAAGCATAACTTTCTCATACTTTATCAGAAATGACCCGTCCAAAGCTCAACTTGAATAGGATGAAATTCCCTACAATTCATATTCATCTCCCAAGTCCAAAATATGCACTCACAAAAAGATATGAATTTTTACATTATAGGTCCTTTTGAAAAGTCAACAAAAACACCTTTTGGGTCAAAGCTTCATACATGAACATGGAATACTCAATTGAGATGAGACAAAAATGGTTGCTTAGAGTACATCCTAATATTTCTAAAAAGTCCAATAACACCTCTCTAGGGTCAAAATTGAGAGAGTTATGCATTGGCCAAGTTGACCATTTTTGCAAAATTGTCAAAAATCAAATGTGCTCAAATTTGCATTTTTTGCTAAATGGGCCCAACTTTTTATGCTTGCACATCAATTATAATGTGGTCCACGACTCAAATGTTCACTCTCCCATTATGTGCTTCATTTTTCAATTTATTTTGATTTTTCATTAATTAAAAAGTGGATTAAATCAAATAAATGATAAAAATTAACAAAGATATGATTTGATTTGTTTTTTTTTTACATATTGGCAATCAAGATATGCTGAGTTTACGTGATCAAATCGAATTAAGCAAATTGGTACAAGAAAGGCATGATTTGGCTCAAAATAGGAACATATCATACAACTTGAAAATCAAATCAAATCTTGGATAAATGCAAAGATTCATGCCAAGTTTGTTAACCTAATTCATTATAGGTTATATAATGAAGCTTTCCAGATCAAAAAACAAGGGAGAGGTCGTGTAAAACCATAACAAAACTTGAAAATTTCCAAAAAAAGTGTGAGACGAATCTTCCTCCACGGGCCAATTCAAGGTGTGCTGAAGGTTCCAATCGCTTGCTAGACATCCCAAGAAGCTATTCCAATCACTTCCAGGTCTTGAACGCCCAGAATCTCACCCTACATGCACCACGGTTTGCCTAAAAACTTGATTCTGATTTCACTGATTTACTCATCATAAGCATGTTTTAATTATATATTCTTGTTCATCATCATGTTTGCAAGATGACCGTGCCATTTAATTTCATTTTTGATACCTATACGTGATATTGCCATGGTTAGGGTTTTGTGTTCTTGTTTAGGGGTTTTTTGTACAGGCAAAATTAGGCCTTGATTCTAGTACCATGATGCTCGTGAGGATGAGACGAGTTGATTGGTACCAGTACTTGTCATTTATCTTGCTCGTATGCAATTTTGGAGATGAATAAGGTTATACCTACAGTAAACTTCTGTAGGTAAAAGTCTTGTTTGCTAAAACGACAGTCCAAGGAAGAAGACGCTTGCGTGTCAGCCAGCCACTCGTCCGTTTGAATTTCGCGCGTTTTGGAATCAGATCTTTTGCTTTTATTATATTATATTGTATTATTATTATAATCACAACTAACCATCATAGCTCAACTGGCAGTATGGCATTGGATTTGAGTATAAGGACCTGGGTTCGATCCCTAGGTCCCAACATTTGCTTCATATTATTTTTCTTCATGTGATCAGGTGCATTACAATCTCAAGCGCCCACCATATGCTATCAACGTCCATCCTTTGATCTAGCGTGCCATCAGATCCCATGCCTCTTCAATGAGAGACCACCATAGTCCTCAAGTCAACCCCCACACCAAATCAAATATGGTCAAACAGGCTTGGAGCATCTTGGGCCCAGAATTCAGATGTGCACCCCCTGCATTTGCTAACACTATCAGGCCCAATTCTCAAATTCTCTTGATTTTTTATTTCCTATTTTAATTTTTTTAATCATTTATTTTATTTTAAAATCATTTTTTTTAATAAAATCATAAAATCAAGAATTCACAAAAATTAGAATTAGGTTTTTTTATCAAATTTAATTTAATTAGTTTAATTTAATTTAGGGAAATTTTAACTTGTTTTTTATAATTAAAACCAATTAGAAAATTAGGGTTAAGTTCTTGATTTAATTCTTTTCTTCTTTCAAACAAAAAAAAATACAAAAATAGGTTGTTTAGAATTAACTAACTTATTTTCAAAAATTATTATTAATTAGAACTTAGGATTTTCTTTTAATTTAATTATTCATTATTTTCTTAAATAACAAAACATGACAAAAACATTTTTTTCTTTAATCAATCGCAAATAGGATTAGTCAAATGGTCAAAACCCTAATCGTCCTCGCATTTAATTCGCCGCGCGCTTGTTAATTATGTTGCCAATATTTTTGTAATTGTTCATGGTTTGTAATAGTTAATTTAGGGTTTTTATTTACTGTTTAAATCCCCAATTTTTGGCTATGTAATTAATCCCCCTCCCCGAAGCCTTGTAATAGCTAGGTTTATTTTCTCGCATTTTTAATTCCCACAAATATTTAATTGTTTAGATGTATGCTAATAGGATTGTATGGCAAGAATGCATGACAAAATTAAAATGGCTAGAAAACCCTAATGTGAAAAGATAAATAACTGAAACAAATCACTCGCACATATCACTCTTAGGGTATACTCTCACTTCGGTTGCCTTCGGTAAATGATCATTAAGCATAAGGTGTCTTAGTGGTTGCCCTCCTGTCTAAAAAAGATCAAATGTCCCATTCGAATGTTGCCTCGGAAATGTTGCCTCGGAAATGTTGCCTCAAATATGATCTTAAGACTCTAGGGTTACTACTAAGGTGTCCTAATATTGCTTTAGTGATCGTACGTCCCTTTCGAATTGACCCTTACAACTCCAACGATGGTGCTACCTATTTCTCAATAGTAGGATAGCGTTGTCTAAAGGAAAAAAGAATAGAAACGATCTTTTCTCGAGTAGGTAGATGCTAGTAGGTACTTGCTCAAATCAAAACTTTTCACACTTACACATTTCAAACAAATTTTCAAAACAGCTTCATCACACCTTTGAGGACTGATACAAGGGTTATCACGAAGTTAAACTTTTCAAAACAAAGCACACAAACACAAGCAATTTAAAAATGAGCAAGTACCTAAGAGCCCATGGAAAACCATAGATAGAAAGGGTGATAACACCTTCCCTTTCCATAATCTACCCCCCGTACTCAGAAATATCTCGAAAAAGGTTTTTTCTGTTATTTTTTCTTTTCCTTTGTTGGATAAAATAAAAGTCGGTGGTGACTCTTGCTTACCGCAACATTTTGCGAACAAAAAACGCAAAATGCAAACCAGTATTAAATAGTAAGTTATGCCACCGTATCATAGTAAGGCTCCAAAGAAACAGCACCTATATGCCCTAACATGTCTCTACCCTTTCTATGGATGTGACGCCAAGCCCTTTCAATCTCCTCCTTAGTTTCTTGGTGATCTTTTCCTTCTTGTAGAAAGAAACCACTTACATGAATGTTGTTCGGCTTGTCCCTCATCGGGTATCCAAGCTGGCGGCGTGCGAGAACAGGATTATAATTAATTCCTCCCTTCGTACCAAGAAGGGGCACGTTGGGAAAAACACCACAACTATCGATAATCTTCACGTCATAGTAAGCTCGACTATACCAATATATGTCAGAATGAGTAAGAGCCATAATTTTTGGCGCCCACCGTGGCTCCTTCTCGAGATCCTAGAAAACATCAGACCTAGGTAGATGAGAAACATACCACTGGTATAGCAACGGTGCACAACATATAATCATCCCTCCTTGATAGGAGTTTCGAAGATGGATGGGATAGTAGGTATCTCCTAGCAGCGTAGGGACCGGATTTCCAATCAAAAAGATTATAATGGCGTTGATATCCACGAACTTATAGATGTTAGGGAATAAGAACAATCCATAAGCAAGTAAAGTACAGACATCTTCAAAGGCAACAATATCTTTTATCTCAGCGAAGTGACGAGCTTCCTTCAACAAAAACTGCGCAGATAAGCCTCGGATTCCCCCCTTAGTAATCATGTTCTCTTCTATCTCTGACTTCCTCAAGTGGGTGATTGTTGCTATCTCGTGAGATTTGGGTTCCTCTTCTAAACCAGAGAAAGGAACACAGTCGGCGATTGGAAAACCAAGTATATAGGAGTACTCTTCTAAAGTAGACATTAACTGGTAATCAGGAAAGGTGAAGCATTGATACAATGGATCATAGAATTGGACCAACGTACTAAGGATGCCTTCCTTCATCTTGTGCTTCATGAGAGGGATAATGGATCCATATTTATTTTGAAACTCTGTTGGGTTCTCAATCTTGGGAATCAAACTCTTCAACTCTTCAATCTCAGGCTCTTTAAAACTATAACTTTGAGTGTTTCTTTTTCCAAAATCCATAGTAACAGTACCTGAGATGTCTGCAAAAATCATTCTTAAGTTCCTTGAAAAACATGTTTTACAAAAAATGCTTATGGATGTATGGATGAATGATAATGCAACAATTACACATAAGTTCACAAACATGGGGTTCAAAGATTCAACGCTTCGAGCATGGAGTCAAAGGTAAAGCCCACCCCCAGGGTATGTACTAAAGGTTTAATCACACCTGCAAGACAAGGTACTAAGAGTTCCCATAGTCTACATTCCTCCTTTGGATATTACCAACGTCTTGATTACTCAATAATTAGCAATATTTTCAAGAGAAACTCATCTGAGCGTAACATCGCATGACAACTACTTCCGGATTACTCTGTTATAGTCTCCACGCTACACCTAAAAGGCCAAGCTGGGTTAGGGTTCTACGGTTCTCAGCTTCTCTGACTCCCAGGTCGAAAGCAATAATGTCTTCCCGATTACTTGGTAAACAAATACTACGTTCAAAGGGGATTTCCACTGAGTCGGGGATTTCATGCCTCCTTCTTCGGGATTACTCTCTCAAAGTTAACATGACTATACCGCCCGTCCTATTCTTAAGTGTAACTTAGTCCGGGTATAGGACTTGTCCTTTGTAAATATCATTAACACCCAAATAACCAAAATATAAACATATAATCAAACAATCAAATAATGATAAAACAGATAAGACAAATTAGGCTTAACCCACTTAGGGATGGACCAACAAGAGGTCAATCTCATCCCCAGCAGATTCGCTAATTCTGTAGCGATGAAAAATGTAGCAGGGTAAATCGGAGATCGAGCTATTAATTAACTCGACTCACAAAAGCAAGAGTCGCCACCGCGCTTTATTATTTCCAAAGGAAAAGGGAAAGAGCGAAATAAAACCCTAAAATATACAATGTAAAATAATACTTAAAAGTAATGAAAATACAATGCATTTTGAAAAGAGATCTAGAGTTCGGGGGTTGGTTATGCAATGGGAAGGTACTAGCACCCAATGCATGTATAGTATCCTATAGGAACCTTTTGAAATATCTTATTATTAAAATTGTTTGTTTGATTAAAAATAGTCAGTTTGGCTAAAAATGGGTGTGGATGAGATTTTGAAGATGCGACGACCTAGTGTCGAAGTTTTGACTTAAAAGATGTGAGTTTGAAAATTGGATATTAAGTTTGGAAAAAAGAGTAAATAGAAAAATGAATGAAGGTATTTGCACAATCGGATGAGATGTGTTTGATGACGTGAAGTCAACAAAGTTAAAACATTTCTCTTGGAATTGAGACAGGTGAAAGATAGAAAGATTAAACGATCAATGATAAAATTAATTAAAATGACAATTGAATAATTAAATAATGAAAACTAAATTACACTAGCATGCATTATGAATAAATTAAATAAATAGCAAATATTAAAGAAAGAATAAATTATGAAACATGTATTTTGAATAATTAAAAAAAATAAATAAATAAAAGCATATATTTGAATAATTAAATAAACAACAACAAAAATTAAATAAAAGATTAATAGCATGTTGACAAAAATTAAATAAAAGATAAATTTATAATAACATGTTTTTTGAATAATTAAATAAATAGAAAAAATTAAATAAAGACTAATTTTATAAAACATGTATTTTGGAATAATTAAATAAAATAACAAAAATTAAATAATAAGACTAAATTATAATAGCATGGAATAATTATATAAAATAAACTAAGTTAATGTTTTATTATCAAGTATATTTAATAAAAGTGGGAAATAAGACTAAAAGAATCAAGAAAAACTGGAAAAAAAAAAAGGCCCAGCAAAGAGTTGAACTCGGGTCTCCTTGGATTATTTGTGATATGCTTTGTCAACTAAGCTAAGCTGATTATCTGTTATATTTATGATTCTATTAATAAATAAGGTGAATATGGTTGAGTGATTGGGCCAATAGGCCCAATGGGGCTGACCCGGTTGGGAAAGAAACAAGGAAAAGTTTGGGAGAAACCCTAAAGGTGATAGAGAGGCGCTGTACTGTTTACATGGGGAAGACAAAATAGATTAATTATTATCGTTATTGTCATCTTCAATAAAATTAATAAAAAAAGTTGAAACAAAGAACAATCCTTTCCTCTCTCATCCGTAGCAGCAACGATTCTTCTCTCTCACACTAAGACTCCACCATTATCTCTTCCTCACGTTTCTCCCTCACTTCTCAGAATCTTAGGTATCAAATCCTTGTGCTGTGTGTAAACAATTTTCTTAGCGTTCTCATTCTGTTTGACTATAGCATCATAAGCAACATTTCCAAGAGCATCAAAAGTGACTGGAAGAATCTTGGAGCCAGGGTTTGAAGACTTGTTCCTTCCCATGTCAAGTGGATACTATGAAACATGGATCTCCAGGAAAGCTCCACCTTTGCTGAAATCCTCCACCTTCCGAGGAACAAAGCCAGATCACTTCATATACGGTGGCACAAGTTGGGGTTAATAGCAACAGACTTATCCTTATCTCCAGTTACAGTGAAATGTTTCTTGAACCATGGATTATTGGTATGGTCATAATAAGTTTTTGAGAATGATTTTGGTTCGAGAAGAAGCTCCCTGAGAGCCGCCATGGCTTCTGTTGTTTTGATACTGTGATTCTTCCCTAGAAGGAAAATGGGGAACGGTTGTTGTCAACAGTGTTGCATGTAGAATTGTATTATAAGAGTTAGTTATTTACTTTGGTTTTGATTTATGAGAGAGAGTGTCACGGGATAGAATACAAGAGCCAGAAACTCCAAGAGACAAAAGGAAGAAGAAGATGCGTGAAAAGGAATGTGTGTGTTTGCTCTTTGTTGTACCCCAAAATTTGCCCCCCCATATTCATCAAGAATTGTCAAAGTCAAGGTCACAAAATTCCCCAGGGTTGTGCAGCTCAACTGGCTCCTATACAGTCAAAACTAGGGTTTGAGTTCTGGTCAAGCAAATGAACTTTTCAAAGGCCCAATCAAGTCTCATAGGCCTACAAAGATGGTCAAGCATCCTCATATCAAGTTTCAAGGCATTCAGCTCAAGATTGCACAGTCAAAACCCTAGATTGCACTACAGTCAACTGTAGGGGCAAAATGGTCATTTGACAGTCAAAAGTTCAAATTTTTGGTCAACATATCATTTTGAAGCCACAAACATCATTTGATCAATGCTTGATCATGATTCTCAAAATTTGGCTCAGAAATCATCAAAGATGCAAAAGTTGCTATATTTGGACAGCTGAAAAAGTCAACTGAAATTGACCAGGGCATAACTTTCACATGGATTATCAGAAAAATTCCATCCAAAGCTCATTTTGAAGAGAAAGACATTTCCTACAATTCATCTTCATATTTCAAGTCCAAGAAATGCTCTCACAAAAAGTTATCAATTTCAACATTATAGGTCATTTTCAAAAGTCAACAAAAAGTGACTTTAAGTCAAAGGCCATAACTTGAGATTGGTAAATCAAAATGACATGGGACCAAAGGCATTGGTTAAAGGACTCAAAGACCTTTCCATAATGTCCAAGAACATGTGAAAAGCTTAAAAATTGACCAAGTTATGCCTTGTGGAAGTTGGGAAATTTTTGGAAATTTTTGAAAGTCAACATTGATGCAAAAGGCCTAAAAATGCAAATGGGCCCAATTTTCTTCCAAGTTTCTTCATGCCAAGCCTATGCACGACCACTAGGCCCAAAGGGAAGTATTTTCATATTTTTTAATTATTTATTTGAATTTATATTAATTTATATTCATTTAAATCATTTTAATTCATGAAAAATATAACCTTAACCTAAACAAATCTTTTTATGCATGATTTGGACTTGAGATTTCGTGCACATGCTGATATAGAAGGTTTTGGCTTGATTGAAACCTAATTGACACAAGAACCATGAAAAAAGATTGTAAAAGATCCTTAACAAATCAAAGATTGAAAACAATTATGGACATGGATTTTATTGAATCTTTTTAACCTAATTGCTTCCATACAAGTATGAGATCATAACCCTAATGTTGCTAGACTGGAGGCTGCGCCCAAAACAAGCATTGCACATTGAAATTTCTCAAAAAAAACTCAAACACTGAAATCTAGCTTTAAGGTCGATTCAAGCATCAACTCTCATCCCATTAGCATTCTGAGACATCATTGAGTGTTTCTCAATCATTAACAACAAGCAAAACACCCTGAACTGGTATCCATGAGTCCAACCGTACCTTGAAAATTTTGAAATCACATAGCATGATTCCATCATCTTTATGCATTTTTCTTTGTTGATTCGTATTCATAATGGTGTTTCTAAGCTAACCACTATGTTTAATTATGTTATTTTGCCCTATATGCCAATTCACCATTAGAGAGGCCTAGGGTTCCGAAACTTCCAAATTGGGCGTTATCAGTTCTTGTAAAATTAAGACATACCAATGCTATGATTGAAATCTGCAGGTTGAGACGAAGAAGACAGGATGCTCGCGCTCAATTTATGAGCATTCAGGACCTAATCGCTATTTTGGAAACATGCGTATATGGAGGGGGTTCAAAACCCCCGTTAAACGTTTGTTCTTTTTTCAGGCAGAAAGAAACATGAAGAAGACGAATACATGGCATCATCTGAGTGGCCGTTTCAAATTTTGGCGCGCGTTCCAAGCGTGAATCCACTTTTCTTTTATATTGTTTGTATTATATTATATGTTAACTAAATGCGCTTGGTTCAGCTGGTAACATGTGACATGAGTAATCCTCAAGACCTGGGTTCAAGTCCCAGGTCTGGCAAAATTTCACTATTATTTTTCAACGCATATTCTCATGCAGGCACCATCCTAAGACTCACCATACACACTCAAGATTCATCGCCCACGTGTCCCAGACAACCAAATCAAGGGCATGGATTCCAAGAGTGCAATGAATATCAGTCAACACGTCATACAGAATTCAAAAAAGTCAACGAAGACTGAAGCTTATTGGGCCTGATCTTTGGACCTATACCTCCTGATTTGGGGCCACACCCCACCCTGGTTTGCATTTTATATTTTTTCTTCTCACTTTTATTTTTGTTATTTTATTTAGTTTATTGTCTTAATTCAATTAATTTATTTTCCTATAAAATCTAAAAACATTATAAAAATCAAAAAAATACAAAAAATATAGTATTTATTTTATTATAATTATTTTCATAAATAAATTAGAATGTAAATTATGTAGTGTAATTAGGTTTTAATTTTAATTCCTTTTTTAATAAAAATCCAAAAATGTAGAATTTAGGTTTTAATTGTTAATTCTTTTTATTTCCCTTTTTTCCACAATAATTATTATTATTTATTTATTTATTTTCCTATTTAAATTATACATAAATAAATTAGGTTTAATTTAGGTCATATTTTAATTCTTTCTTAATAATTAAAAAATATTAGAATTAGGGTTCGCCGTTTAATTTAATTGACTTCTTTTCCTTATTGAATCTAAAAAACACAAAATACCAAAAAAAACATTTAATCATTTAATTTGTAATTCATTATTAATTTTAATTGTTTGCAAAAGGGTCCAACGCCCTAGTTTTGTTTTAATCTCTTTATTTCGCGCATTATAATTTTGTAAATATCCCAAAGCCATGTAATTTAAATTTCTCGCACTTTTATTTATTCGCTTTATTTATTTTCCGCTAAATCGGGTCCGGTTAATTTTGGCGATGTGGACCCGCGCCATTTGTAATAGTTTAGATTTATTTCCTCGCAAAATATTTAACTGTTAACCAAGCATGAAAGAATGAATGTCTAATTAAAATCAAGCGTAGAACACGACAAACAAGACAAGACAAATAACTGAAACATGACACACGATTCGCACACACCACCCCTAGGGTACGCCTCACTGTTGCCTTGCCTCGAAAGGCGATCGTCGAGTAGAGGACGTCTTAGTAAGTCCTCATGATCCGGGAACCTGGCATGAGGGTAGCTTCTAAGGTGTCTTCCCATTGCTCTGGTGATCACCATGTCCCGAACCTCGAATTGACCCGAACACCTCCAACGGTGGTGCTACCTACCTCTCAATGGTGGGATGGCACTACTTTAAAGGACATTTACACAGACGAATTCCTTAGGGTAGGTAGGTTCTCAAGGATACTTGCTCTAATCTCAAAACAAAAGGACTTTTCACACTGACACATTTTCAAAAGCTTTCAACACAAACTTTTCAAACACTCTAACGTATGAGTCGATCTGAAATTTTTCAAAGAAACTTTTAAACCCACATTGAAAAGCAAGCAAACCATTTTTGAAAACACATTGAGCAAGTATCTAAGAGCCCATGGATAACCATGGATAGAAAGGGTGCTAACACCTTCCCTTTCTATAACCTACCTCCCGAACCGAGAGCAATCTCTTTAAGGAATTTTTCTGTGCTTTTGTCCTTTCCATTTGGAGAAAATAAAAGACGGTGGCGACTCTTGCTTCCGCGACATTTCGCGAACCAGCGTTAAACAGTCAGTTCCAGATCCACCGATCACAGAACTGGCGACTCTGCTGGGGAACCTTTATAAAGTGAGGTGTACCTTAGGGCTAGCTTATAACTATGTTTTCAATTGTATTGCTTTGTGTGCTTTAAATTGTGGGTTGCTTGGGAGTTCTATAGATCCTAAACCCGGATCTGGGGGATACCTTTCTTAGAAAGTAGCAACAAGGCTGTGAGGGAACTGTGCGGGGTATACCGACACGGTTGAAACAGTCTGCTACGTTGATGTGGCACTTTGGTGTGTACCGGTAACCCTTGAGTTCAGTCAAGGAGAGTACGGGGCCTCCGCGTGGTGTCGTGAAGCATCAACAGACCTTAGGAACCTTAATTGAACTATCTTGGCCTCTTTAGGGTAGTGAGATAACTGACTTTGGTGCAGTCCGAGGTTGGTTGATACTCGATACTACGCTCAATTGAGGGTTGCTTTCCTGGAATATTTCGGTCGCCAGTTCAGTGGCTAAATCGAAACGATGAACAATGAAAGCAATCCCGTGATATTGGGAACCTTAGAACCCGGTTACTTTGATTAGGACAGGTTGAACCCACCAACTTCAAGAGGGTACTACCCAGACCCCATGCTGGCCTTAAACCTTAAGGGCTGGTCTTGTGTGCCTTGTTTGCCCTACATGTTTGTCTTTGTAAATATATGTGGTGTGTTTAATCATAGCATCATGACATCATCCTGCATCATATGCATTGACTAACCATTTCAGGGGTTCGAATTTTCATCTTTGTCCTTGTTTTGTAGGACATGGGAACTGCTCGTAGAAAGACAATTCAGGTCAATCTTGTAAGGGTACCCCCTCAGCTTAAGGAGCTTATATCCCGGATTCCCGAGAACTCTTCATTCAGTGAAAGGCATGGAAGCCTCATCAGCTTGGTCAACACCAACATTGAGGAAGATATGATAAAGGTCTTGTTCCAATTCTTTGACCCTCTGCATCACTGTTTCACCTTCTTGGACTATCAGTTGGTACCTACATTGGAGGAGTTCTCCCGGCTCCTGAAGATCCCTATCCTTGATCAGCTACCTTTCAACGGTACAGAAAAGGAACCTAAGCTTGAAGAGATTGCTAAAGCCTTGCACCTGCAGTCATCTGACCTCAAGGGACATTGGGAAGTCAGAAGTGGTATCAAAGGGTTCTTAGCCAGGTTTCTGTTTGAAAAAGCCCTTGAATGTTGGAACTCTCTTGACTTGCAAGCTTTTGAAGAGGTTGTGGCCCTCCTTGTTTATGGTTTGGTACTGTTCCCTAACCCGGATCAGCTCATTGATATCAGTGCCGTTCAGATCTTTATGTCCAGGAATCCTATACCTACGTTGCTGGGGGACATCCTTCACTCATGTTACACTCGAACCATGAGAAAAAGAGGTGTCCTTATGTGTTGCACTCCTCTCCTGGGAAGGTGGTTTATTTCGCACCTTCCCCAATCAGTCCTGAAGAATGAGCGGGGTTTGAGATGGTCACAACGGTTGATGACTCTTACACATGCAGATATACATTGGTGTCCTAGGTCCAGGGAAGATGTCACTATCATTGATCGATGTGGGGAGTACCCTAATGTTCCTTTACTTGGAATCAGAGGAGGTATTACTTATAGCCCGTGCTTGGCTTGGAGACAGTTTGGTTATGCTCGGAGGGACGGTCCTCATGACATGCTAATTCCCGACATAGTTTTTGACTTCGACAGTGATACTCAAGGACTTCGTCAGAGATTTATCAGAGCCTGGAGGATGCCTAGTAGGATAGACAGCAAAACACTAGGGCACAGGAACTCCATCCCTTTGGAGCCTTATCTCAGGTGGGTACGCGCCCGCTCTCAGAAGTTAGTGATGCCTTATCCTCACATGCTTCCAGTAATCAAAGAGCCTGTCTTGGAAGGGGAAGTGTCTCATGTTATTCAGCACCCTGATATGCCCACATCCTGGGAAGAGATGCAGAAGAGCTGGATCCAGCTTAAGGAAGAGCGGAATTCTCTTGAGACTAGTCTGCATGCTAGTGAAAAGAAAGTCTTGGAGCTCACTCGTCTGTTGCATGAGGAGAGGAACCTCAACACCTACATAGCTCCGAAGAGGATGCGCAGTGTATTTTGGGATTGACCTGACTTTTGTACTTTTTGCCCATGAGGCTTTGATGTATTAAACAATGATCTCTTTAATGATAACGTGTGTTCTTTTCTTGTCTACAACGAATTTGAACTTTCGAACCCTTGAATGCATTGCATACGCATTTCATACATCATGTGCATAGCAGGTTTTTCCCCTTTTCAGGTTGCTTACAGTTCTTCGCTGTTTATTTCAGCATCATGAATCCCGGATCTGAATCAACTGAGACTTCAATCAAGGCTCTCCAGGCGCAGAATGCGCAGTTTCAAGAGCTAATCCTGGGTCTAGCTAAAGGCCAAGAAGAACTGAAGACCATGCTCCTGAAGAAGGAGAAGAAGAAGAAAAGAAGAACTGTTCTATTCAACTCGGGCCGAAGGTTGGGTAATACTCTGCACCAGGAAGAGGCTGTTTCTTCTGTTGGCAAGAGTCCTTCTCAGGCAGAAGTAAAGCTTCCTACTCCAGAAGTCTCCGACAACGAGACAGATTTTGATGAAGAGCAGTACCCTCCTGAAGACAACAGGTACAAACAACTGGAAGACAGGTTAAAGGCTATGGAGGTGCAACAGGCACCTGGGCTGGATTTCGGAGATCTGGGTTTGTCGACTGGTGTGATCATTCCGCACAAATTCAAAGCACCCACCTTCTCCAAGTATGACGGGGCATCTTGTCCCAAGCTGCATTTGAGGTCCTATGTTAGAAAGATTCAGCCGTACTCTGCGGACAAAAATCTATGGATCCACTTCTTCCAGGAGAGTCTTTCAGGGACTCATCTCGAATGGTTCTATCAGCTGGATGGGACCAAAGTTCGTAACTGGGAGGAGCTGGCTACTGCTTTCTACAAGCAGTATCAGTATAATGCCGACCTTGCCCCCACGCGTACCCAACTCCAGGGTATGTCGTTGGGCGTAAGCGAAGGTTTTAAGGAGTACGCTCAGAAGTGGAGAGACCTGGCTGGCAGGGTGCAGCCACCATTGACTGATCGGGAGTTGGTGGACATGTTCTTGGGGACCCTATCTGGGCCGTTTTTTAACCACCTCATTGGGAATTCTTCTGCTGGTTTCACTGATTTAATCTTGACTGGAGAGAGAATCGAAGCTGGGCTGAAATCTGGGAAGATTGCAAAGGGGGCATCATCCTCTAATTCAGAAAAGAAGCCGTTTAAAAAGGAGTCTAGTGCCGTGTATGGTTCTAGGAAATCAGAAAGACCTGATCACCGCCAATCTGTCAGCGCGGTAATGATCGCTAAGCCTGCTGCCGCTCCCCGGCCAAACAATCCTCAAAGGGCTGATAGACCCCGGAGAGAATTTACCCGGTTAAGCATGACCCTATCGCAAATCCTGCCACAGTTACTAGCCACCAATTTGGTGACTGTCAAGGAGGCGCCAAAGTTCTCAAACACTACCTCTCCTAAGTACAACCCGAATGCCCGTTGTACTTACCATTCAGAAAGCCCGGGGCACTCTACTGATGACTGTTGGGCGTTAAAGAACAAGCTGCAGGATCTCATTGACGCTAAGGAGGTACAGTTCGAGGTATCTGACAAGCCTAATGTGGTGACAGCTCCCCTACCTGCTCATGGAGTTAATGCTATTGGGGATGAAGAGGAAGTTGATGAAGCTGAGTTTGATAGCTGGATCTATCCGGCTGCTGATGGTGGACTTAACAATTGGAGCGCCAAGGACAACCTCTCTGTTTCTTTTGTCACTAAGTAATAAACTTCTTTGTTTCGTTATGTTTTTGTAATAGACAATGATAAACTCTATGGCCCGGTGTCTTACCCGAGGCACCGTGGTTCTATTTGTGAGGGCATATGAACTGTCATTTTATACATCATGAATGAAAATCTTGGACTATTTTCGCATTGCAAATATTGTGTTCCTTTTTTTTATCTTTCATTTCCTTTACATAATTTTCAAAAAAAACAGCTGTATTTACACACACACTCACTCATACAGGTTCCAATCCACTCTGGATCTTACTGATAACAGCTCTGCTAATGCCAATTATGACTTCGAAAATCCGATCAACTTAGCCGAAGACGAAGGTGAAGATGATTGCGAAGTGCCTGGCGAGCTTGCTAGACTGTTGCTTCAGGAAGAGAGGGCAATTCAACCCCATGAAGAGCCAGTGGAAACCATAAACTTGGGTACTGAGGCAGATAGAAAAGAGGTAAAGATCGGTGCTAACCTAGAGCTCAGCGTGAAGCAACGGTTAACCAAGATGCTACATGACTATATGGAGATCTTTGCCTGGTCCTACGAAGATATGCCAGGGTTGGATACCGATATTGTTGTCCATCATTTGCCGACTAGGGAAGACTGCCCTCCAGTTAAACAAAAGGTTCGTCGGATGCGCCCAGAGATGTCAGAGAAGATTAAAGCCGAGGTCATGAAACAGTTTGATGCCGGGTTCCTTGCAGTGACTTCTTACCCTCAGTGGGTTGCTAATGTGGTGCCGGTACCTAAAAAGGACGGCAAGGTCAGAATGTGTGTCGATTACAGGGATCTGAACAGGGCCAGCCCCAAAGATGACTTCCCCTTACCTCACATTGATGTCCTTGTTGATAATACGGCTCAGCACAAGGTATTCTCTTTCATGGATGGCTTTTCAGGTTACAATCAGATCAAGATGGCACCTGAAGACATGGAAAAGACTACATTTGTTACTCAGTGGGGCACCTTCTGTTACAAGGTCATGCCGTTCGGATTAAAGAATGCTGGGGCAACCTACCAACGTGCCATGGTTGCCTTGTTTCATGATATGATCCATCATGAGATCGAAGTGTATGTGGACGACATGATCGCTAGGTCCCAAACTGAAGAAGAGCATCTAGATCATCTACAGAAGTTGTTTGACCGGTTGAAACTGTACAAGCTGAGATTGAACCCGAACAAGTGCACCTTCGGGGTAAGATCTGGGAAGCTGCTAGGCTTTGTGGTCAGTGATAAAGGTATTCAAGTGGACCCTGCTAAGGTCAAAGCCATTCAAGAGATGCCAGTTCCCAAGACAGAGAAGGAAGTCAGAGGCTTTTTAGGACGCCTGAATTACATCGCTCGATTCATATCTCATTTGACTGCTACCTGTGAGCCAATCTTCAAGCTGCTGAAGAAAGATCAGGTAGTACGTTGGAACGATGAATGTCAGGCTGCCTTCGACAAAATCAAAGAGTATCTCCAAGAACCACCCATCCTTATGCCACCGGTTGAAGGGAGACCTCTGATATTATATCTGACAGTGCTAGACAACTCAATGGGGTGTGTGCTGGGGCAGCATGACGAGTCTGGCCGAAAAGAGCATGCCATTTATTACCTTAGCAAAAAGTTTACCGACTGTGAGACCCGATACTCACTGCTTGAGAAAACTTGCTGCGCTTTGGTATGGGCTGCTCGCCGGCTGAGACAGTATATGCTGACTCACACTACCTTGTTGATCTCAAAAATGGATCCGATAAAATACATATTCGAAAAGCCTGCTCTGTCTGGGAGAATTGCAAGATGGCAAATGATCTTGACGGAATACGACATTCAGTATACAACCCAGAAAGCCATCAAGGGGAGTGTATTGGCAGACCACTTAGCTCATCAAGCTGTAGATGACTACCAATCAATGAACTTCGAGTTTCCGGATGAAAGCATCATGATTGTAACTGATTGTGAAAAACCTGGACCGGATGAAGGACCTGAACCAGGATCCCGATGGTCTATGCACTTTGACGGAGCTTCCAATGCTTTGGGAAATGGTATCGGCGCCATTATCATATCTCCACAAGGTACTCATACTCCACTCACTGCCCGGCTGTGTTTCAACTGTACCAACAACATGGCGGAGTATGAGGCGTGTATCATGGGTCTTCAAGCTGCGATTGACCTAAGGATCAAATTTCTAAGTGTCTTCGGAGATTCCGCTCTTGTGATCAACCAGATCAACGGAGAGTGGGATACGAAACATCCAAACTTGATCCCTTACAGAGAATGTGTGTTGACCCTGATTCCCCACTTCACAGAGATAACCTTTGAGCACTTTCCAAGAGAAGAGAATCAGTTAGCGGACGCGTTAGCTACAATGTCTTCAATGTTCAAGGTCAAATGGGATAATGAAGCTCCCCGGATCATCATTTGGAAACTGGACGAACCGGCATACTGTTGTGATATCGAAATTGAATTGGTAACTGAGAAGCCTTGGTACCACGAAGTGAAGAGATATCTGGAAGCTCAGGAATACCCTGAAGGTGCCTCTGTCAACGATAAGAAATTCCTGAGGAGGTTCGCAGCAAAGTTCTTCCTAAGCAACGGCGTCTTGTACAAGCGAAACCATGATTCAACCTTACTGCGTTGCGTGGATAAAACTGAAGCGGAAAGAATCATGGAAGAGCTACATGAAGGGACCTTTGGTACGCATTCCAGTGGGCATACTATGGCTAAGAAAATCCTACGGGAAGGATACTACTGGTCCACAATGGAAGCTGACTGCTACCAACACTCCAGGACATGCCACAAGTGCCAGGTCTATGCAGATAAGGTGCATGTTCCTCCGGTTCCCCTGAATGTTCTGACTGCGCCTTGGCCGTTTGCGATGTGGGGCATAGACATGATCGGCGAGATAAAACCTACAGCATCCAATGGACATCGCTTCATCCTAGTAGCGATTGATTATTTTACGAAGTGGGTTGAAGCAGCATCCTATGCTACGGTAACCAAGACTGTGGTGGCACGGTTCATTCGGCACAATCTGATATGTCGATATGGCGTCCCTGAGCGGATTATTACAGACAACGGTACCAATCTGAACAACAAGATGATTGCTGAGCTTTGCGAACAATTCAAGATACAGCACCACAATTCTTCTCCTTACAGACCGAAGATGAATGGGGCTGTAGAAGCAGCTAACAAAAACATCAAGAAGATCGTGCAAAAGATGACAGTAACTTACAAAGATTGGCACGAGATGTTACCGTTCGCTCTGCATGGGTACCGTACCTCAGCTAGGACATCAACCGGGGCAACTCCCTTCTCTCTGGTTTATGGCATGGAGGCAGTCTTGCCAATCGAAGTGCAAATACCCTCTCTCCGGATAATGAAGGATGCAAATCTAGGCGAAGATGATTGGATTCAGACACGACTTGACCAACTCAATCTCATTGACGAAAAGAGACTTGCTGCTATCTGTCATGGTCAGACGTATCAGAAACGGATGATCAGGGCATTTAACAAGAAAGTCAGACCACAAGAATATCAAGTTGGAGATCTGGTTATCAAGAGAATCATCCTTCCTCAGAGTGATCCAAGGGGCAAGTGGACCCCTACGTATGAAGGGCCATTTGTGGTTAAGCATGTGTTCTCAGGAGGGGCAATGATCTTAACTAACATGGATGGTGACGACCTTCCTCACCCCGCCAATGCAGACATAGTTAAAAAATACTACGCATAAAAAAGACCCGCTAGGCTGACATGCCTAGGCAAAAATTAGGGCTTCCCGTCGAACCAAAAGGGTTCGGGCAAAATGAAGGGATGAAAATGAAAAAATCTGTACACCCGGCAAGTCGAAAACCTGAAAAGGCGGCTTGGGCAAAAATGGGTACCCCGGTGGACTGAAAACCCGAAAGGGCGGTCCAGGCAAAAATTAGGGATAAAAGCGTAAAACTATGTCTCATTGATCACTTTGCATCCAGAATCCGGTATCTGCATCAAGTTCAAAACGGCATCAAGCAGTCAGCTTCACCTTCAACCAAGGTCATCAAGTGATGAGACGCTCGGAGTTATAAAGACAATAGCAGAGTTGAAACCCAGTGGATCATTCATCTTTCACACAGCTGTTTTATTTTCCTTTGTACAAAACTTGTATAAACTCTTTTGATCGGCGACGTACCTCTTACTAGGACGTCAGCCTCTTGTATACAAAACGCCTATTCAGGCCATTCAAAAATCAATAAAAATATATTTTCAGTTAAACGTCACCAAGTGTTTTTCTTTTTTCTGTTTTGTTTTGCGAAGAACGTCCAAGGTTCAATTTGTGATGTATGCATTGACAATAATTTGCTAACTCATAAATATTTGCATACGAAACAAAGGAATTAATTGCAGGTGACACTGGAAACAGGGGCAATAAAAGAGTTGTCTGAGCAGTCTAATTGTTCTATCCTCCGAGGTACCAAGGTAGGTTCAGCTGAAGAACACGGCCAAGTGTATCTTAATTCCCCAGAGAGTAGTTCAGTAAAACAATACATGTCTCTCCGAGCTATCATCAAACATCAAGGGAAATTGAGTATCCTCCTGTAGATCTCAATACCTCCCCAGCAACAAGCATTCTTAACAAGCATCCCCGGCAGTCTTGGTCTAAAGATTGTTCCCCGGCGGTATCTCACTATTCAAAGGAATCACTTCCCCAGCATATCAAACTCCCCAGAAGAGTCCAATCCAGCTTCACCAACAAAGTTGGAAGTTCATATCCCCAAGTAGTAAGCTTATCCCCAGTAAATTCTGGAAGCTTATCCCTCGCAGAGCACGAACGCGTCGTCCGACTTTATTCAAAGAGTTATTTCCTTAACAGGATATAACTGGGTTATCCTCAGCCAAAAGCCACGGAAAGGTCGTCGTCAATGTAGTTCTTTCCTATCCCCAGCGAAGTCTATTCACACTCCCAATACAACAAGGGTATCCCCAGCAAATTATTATCAACAATTCAGCAGAGTATCTCTCTCCCCACAGAGTATCACTTCCCAGCATGGTCGCTAGAGTATTTTCTCCCCGTAGAATCTTCCATTTGCCAAGTTTATTCTGCAACGGAGTCATCTTCTCCTACCGGTATTCTTGCAGTTATCATCCACAGCGGAAGCAGAATCTCTTCCTCAACATCAGCCCAGGATATGACTTCCCGGCACCCGTCAAGGATTTATTTTCCTAGACAAAAACATACATGAATCATCACATACATCATTATAGCATGCATGTACACATCATATCATATAAATCGTATCCGTGTTTGCTTGATCCATATCATGCATTGCATATAACTGACCTTTACCTTTCAGGAAAGATGCAGTTGAAATTCTCAAACATATTTCAAGGGCTTCTCTAGTCCAGTTAAATCAACTCCAAACAGATTTTTCTGATAAAGACTCAGTAGAAGTTCTCTTATGGTCCCCTCTCCAACGGCGCGTGAGGTGGTAATTCCTTCTTCAGATGTTCCCCTCTCCGGCATGAGCGTGAGGTGATATTCTCTTATGGTCCCCTCTCCAACGGCGTGTGAGGTGGTAATTCCTTCTTCAGATGTTCCCCTCTCCGGCATGAGCGTGAGGTGATATTCTCTTATGGTCCCCTCTCCAACGGCGTGTGAGGTGGTAATTCCTTCTTCAGATGTTCCCCTCTCCGGCATGAGCGTGAGGCGATATTCTCTTATGGTCCCCTCTCCAACGGCGTGTGAGGTGGTAATTCCTTCTTCAGAGGTTTCCCTCTCCGGCATGAGCGTGAGGTGATATTCTCTTATGGTCCCCTCTCCAACGGCGTGTGAGGTGGTAATTCCTTCTTCAGATGTTTCCCTCTCCGGCATGAGCGTGAGGTGATATTCTCTTATGGTCCCCTCTCCAACGGCGTGTGAGGTGGTAATTCCTTCTTCAGATGTTCCCCTCTTCGGCATGAGCGTGAGGCGATATTCTCTTATGGTCCCCTCTCCAACGGCGTGTGAGGTGGTAATTCCTTCTTCAGAGGTTTCCCTCTCCGGCATGAGCGTGAGGTGATATTCTCTTATGGTCCCCTCTCCAACGGCGTGTGAGGTGGTAATTCCTTCTTCAGATGTTTCCCTCTCCGGCATGAGCGTGAGGTGATATTCTCTTATGGTCCCCTCTCCAACGGCGTGTGAGGTGGTAATTCCTTCTTCAGATGTTCCCCTCTCCGGCATGAGCGTGAGGCGATATTCTCTTATGGTCCCCTCTCCAACGGCGTGTGAGGTGGTAATTCCTTCTTCAGAGGTTTCCCTCTCCGGCATGAGCGTGAGGTGATATTCTCTTATGGTCCCCTCTCCAACGGCGTGTGAGGTGGTAATTCCTTCTTCAGAGGTTTCCCTCTCCGGCATGAGCGTGAGGTGATATTCTCTTATGGTCCCCTCTCCAACGGCGTGTGAGGTGGTAATTCCTTCTTCAGATGTTCCCTTCTCCGGCATGAGCGTGAGGTGATATTCTTTTATGGTCCCCTCTCCAACGGCGTGTGAGGTGATATTTCCTTTCAGATTATAATTTCCTATAGTTCCCTCTCCAACGGTGAGTGAGGTGACTCCCTTTGAGATTATAATGTCCTCTGGTTCTCTTCCTGACACTACGAAGATGGTAATTCTCACCAAGATTTTTCTCAACGAGCGTTGTTGAAGTTAAAATCACTCAAGGTTCTCTTACCATTCATGCTAAGGCAGTAACCATCCCTGGTTCATTCATCAGCGTTTGAAGCTCCAGATTCAGCTCCTGTAACCAATCAGGACATATCCATATCAAGCATCTAAAATCAGCTCCTGCGACGTGTCAGGTACTCATTTTTCTGTTTTGCAGGTATGCAGGTTCTCGCTAAGGAATCTCTTACGCAATCAACATCCAGATGGCATCTATAAGCCCATCATCCCATCCAGCAATCCCCAAATGGCATCTATAAGCCCATTCCCTCATCATCATTGCTACTATGTGAGCGCAAATTTCTGGGCACTCTAGTGTCCAATCATCTTCTACCCTCGGATTACGAAAGGCACGTCAGCCAATCTGCATCCTCAGGTCTAAGAAGATTGAACAGGGGCAACTGTTGTACCCCAAAATTTGCCCCCCCATATTCATCAAGAATTGTCAAAGTCAAGGTCACAAAATTCCCCAGGGTTGTGCAGCTCAACTGGCTCCTATACAGTCAAAACTAGGGTTTGAGTTCTGGTCAAGCAAATGAACTTTTCAAAGGCCCAATCAAGTCTCATAGGCCTACAAAGATGGTCAAGCATCCTCATATCAAGTTTCAAGGCATTCAGCTCAAGATTGCACAGTCAAAACCCTAGATTGCACTACAGTCAACTGTAGGGGCAAAATGGTCATTTGACAGTCAAAAGTTCAAATTTTTGGTCAACATATCATTTTGAAGCCACAAACATCATTTGATCAATGCTTGATCATGATTCTCAAAATTTGGCTCAGAAATCATCAAAGATGCAAAAGTTGCTATATTTGGACAGCTGAAAAAGTCAACTGAAATTGACCAGGGCATAACTTTCACATGGATTATCAGAAAAATTCCATCCAAAGCTCATTTTGAAGAGAAAGACATTTCCTACAATTCATCTTCATGTTTCAAGTCCAAGAAATGCTCTCACAAAAAGTTATCAATTTCAACATTATAGGTCATTTTCAAAAGTCAACAAAAAGTGACTTTAAGTCAAAGGCCATAACTTGAGATTGGTAAATCAAAATGACATGGGACCAAAGGCATTGGTTAAAGGACTCAAAGACCTTTCCATAATGTCCAAGAACATGTGAAAAGCTTAAAAATTGACCAAGTTATGCCTTGTGGAAGTTGGGAAATTTTTGGAAATTTTTGAAAGTCAACATTGATGCAAAAGGCCTAAAAATGCAAATGGGCCCAATTTTCTTCCAAGTTTCTTCATGCCAAGCCTATGCACGACCACTAGGCCCAAAGGGAAGTATTTTCATATTTTTTAATTATTTATTTGAATTTATATTAATTTATATTCATTTAAATCATTTTAATTCATGAAAAATATAACCTTAACCTAAACAAATCTTTTTATGCATGATTTGGACTTGAGATTTCGTGCACATGCTGATATAGAAGGTTTTGGCTTGATTGAAACCTAATTGACACAAGAACCATGAAAAAAGATTGTAAAAGATCCTTAACAAATCAAAGATTGAAAACAATTATGGACATGGATTTTATTGAATCTTTTTAACCTAATTGCTTCCATACAAGTATGAGATCATAACCCTAATGTTGCTAGACTGGAGGCTGCGCCCAAAACAAGCATTGCACATTGAAATTTCTCAAAAAAAACTCAAACACTGAAATCTAGCTTTAAGGTCGATTCAAGCATCAACTCTCATCCCATTAGCATTCTGAGACATCATTGAGTGTTTCTCAATCATTAACAACAAGCAAAACACCCTGAACTGGTATCCATGAGTCCAACCGTACCTTGAAAATTTTGAAATCACATAGCATGATTCCATCATCTTTATGCATTTTTCTTTGTTGATTCGTATTCATAATGGTGTTTCTAAGCTAACCACTATGTTTAATTATGTTATTTTGCCCTATATGCCAATTCACCATTAGAGAGGCCTAGGGTTCCGAAACTTCCAAATTGGGCGTTATCAGTTCTTGTAAAATTAAGACATACCAATGCTATGATTGAAATCTGCAGGTTGAGACGAAGAAGACAGGATGCTCGCGCTCAATTTATGAGCATTCAGGACCTAATCGCTATTTTGGAAACATGCGTATATGGAGGGGGTTCAAAACCCCCGTTAAACGTTTGTTCTTTTTTCAGGCAGAAAGAAACATGAAGAAGACGAATACATGGCATCATCTGAGTGGCCGTTTCAAATTTTGGCGCGCGTTCCAAGCGTGAATCCACTTTTCTTTTATATTGTTTGTATTATATTATATGTTAACTAAATGCGCTTGGTTCAGCTGGTAACATGTGACATGAGTAATCCTCAAGACCTGGGTTCAAGTCCCAGGTCTGGCAAAATTTCACTATTATTTTTCAACGCATATTCTCATGCAGGCACCATCCTAAGACTCACCATACACACTCAAGATTCATCGCCCACGTGTCCCAGACAACCAAATCAAGGGCATGGATTCCAAGAGTGCAATGAATATCAGTCAACACGTCATACAGAATTCAAAAAAGTCAACGAAGACTGAAGCTTATTGGGCCTGATCTTTGGACCTATACCTCCTGATTTGGGGCCACACCCCACCCTGGTTTGCATTTTATATTTTTTCTTCTCACTTTTATTTTTGTTATTTTATTTAGTTTATTGTCTTAATTCAATTAATTTATTTTCCTATAAAATCTAAAAACATTATAAAAATCAAAAAAATACAAAAAATATAGTATTTATTTTATTATAATTATTTTCATAAATAAATTAGAATGTAAATTATGTAGTGTAATTAGGTTTTAATTTTAATTCCTTTTTTAATAAAAATCCAAAAATGTAGAATTTAGGTTTTAATTGTTAATTCTTTTTATTTCCCTTTTTTCCACAATAATAATTATTATTTATTTATTTATTTTCCTATTTAAATTATACATAAATAAATTAGGTTTAATTTAGGTCATATTTTAATTCTTTCTTAATAATTAAAAAATATTAGAATTAGGGTTCGCCGTTTAATTTAATTGACTTCTTTTCCTTATTGAATCTAAAAAACACAAAATACCAAAAAAAACATTTAATCATTTAATTTGTAATTCATTATTAATTTTAATTGTTTGCAAAAGGGTCCAACGCCCTAGTTTTGTTTTAATCTCTTTATTTCGCGCATTATAATTTTGTAAATATCCCAAAGCCATGTAATTTAAATTTCTCGCACTTTTATTTATTCGCTTTATTTATTTTCCGCTAAATCGGGTCCGGTTAATTTTGGCGATGTGGACCCGCGCCATTTGTAATAGTTTAGATTTATTTCCTCGCAAAATATTTAACTGTTAACCAAGCATGAAAGAATGAATGTCTAATTAAAATCAAGCGTAGAACACGACAAACAGGACAAGACAAATAACTGAAACATGACACACGATTCGCACACACCACCCCTAGGGTACGCCTCACTGTTGCCTTGCCTCGAAAGGCGATCGTCGAGTAGAGGACGTCTTAGTAAGTCCTCATGATCCGGGAACCTGGCATGAGGGTAGCTTCTAAGGTGTCTTCCCATTGCTCTGGTGATCACCATGTCCCGAACCTCGAATTGACCCGAACACCTCCAACGGTGGTGCTACCTACCTCTCAATGGTGGGATGGCACTACTTTAAAGGACATTTACACAGACGAATTCCTTAGGGTAGGTAGGTTCTCAAGGATACTTGCTCTAATCTCAAAACAAAAGGACTTTTCACACTGACACATTTTCAAAAGCTTTCAACACAAACTTTTCAAACACTCTAACGTATGAGTCGATCTGAAATTTTTCAAAGAAACTTTTAAACCCACATTGAAAAGCAAGCAAACCATTTTTGAAAACACATTGAGCAAGTATCTAAGAGCCCATGGATAACCATGGATAGAAAGGGTGCTAACACCTTCCCTTTCTATAACCTACCTCCCGAACCGAGAGCAATCTCTTTAAGGAATTTTTCTGTGCTTTTGTCCTTTCCATTTGGAGAAAATAAAAGACGGTGGCGACACTTGCTTCCGCGACATTTCGCGAACCAGCGTTAAACAGTCAGTTCCAGATCCACCGATCACACTCTTAAATCTTCAATATTATCTTTAGTATTTTTATTTGTTGCAGAGAAGAAAAGAACGAGGCGATGGGTGATGACAATATGTTCAGTTATTTGAGTTTAAGGTATTAGATTTGGGTTCTAGTGGAGAATACCTTTCTGATACACCAAAAACATTATGCTCAGAGGACAGCTTATAAGTTATATGAGGTGGTGAGGAGTGAAGCTCGGTGATGATATAGAAACGGTGGAAGGAGTATTTAAAATTGATGGTGAGTTAGGGTTTGGGCCGATCAAGAACGCCAGTAGAAAGCTTGTTGGTTAGACATGTTAAAACAATTATAATAGGCAGTAATCCAATCATTAAGCCAGAAGCAAATTTTAGAATTTTTTTTATTAATAACCATGTATTAAAAAAATATTTCGTAAATAATCGGGTTTTGGAAAAAATTACGCAAATAACCATGTTTGAGATGGCTCCACAAAGGAGGAGTCATCTCAATTGGCGCATGCACCTCCTTTTTTAAGGGAGGCGCCATCTCACTTGGCGCCTAAGTGCTTAGGGCATGCCCTAAGCCAAGTGAGATGGCGCCTATGTACAAAATTAGGGCAAAAAAAATTTTTTTTTATTTTCTTTCCTGTGCGTTGCCTATTAGACAGAGATCCACAAAATGGATTTTTTATTTAAAAAAAAATAATTACATTCAACTATTTTACATTAAAAGAACAGTAAAAAAAATGGATACAAAAAATACTTGGAAAAAAAAGATACATCAGTGATCCCCCGGAACCCGGTAATGACCCCCGGTTCTGTAACACCCCAGTTTCAATTATTTGATTTATTTAAATTGGGAAATTATTTTATTAGAATTAATAAAATAAAAAGGAATTATCTATTTTGGAATATTTGAAGAAAATAAAAGAAATAAGAAAACATTGGGTTTTTAAGTTATTGGGCTTGGATGTCGTTAGTAAAGAGTGGGGGTGCAAAAGAAATAAGGATATATTTTGGAACTCAAGTTATTTTCTCATTATTCACGATAACACAGAATTTGGGAAATTTGGGAAGCTGAGCTCTGAAGGTGCGAAGAACGAAGAACATCGCTCAAAGTTCAAAGCTGCAATTTGATAAGGTAAGGTGGGCTACTACTCAATTTATATTTGCTTATGGGTTTAGGTACGATTGATTTTGGATAATGGTAGGGAGAAACCCCAATTTTTTAGATGTTCTTAGGAATCAATAACCTTAGGGTTGAACCTTGTTAGAAAAGGTTTAGGTTCCCAAATTTTATAAATCAATTAGGGATTTTAGGTTCCTATGGTGGATTTGGAGTATAACTGTATGATCATGAGTTTACCTTAGGTGTTCTAAGGATAACCTTGATGTTGTTAGAATTTCCCTAAAGGACGGGTAATATGTAACTTAAGGTCAATTTTATAAAACTTGTTGTTGATGAAAGAATGGTTGATAAAATAGGATGTTTCGAGACAAAAATTATGAGTTGTGTATGATTTGAAAAATAAGACCTTAAGTGAAATAATGTTGTCCTTAAGATTGGAAATTGACTAACGTAGGAGGGAATTGTGTTTCCAATTGATGTGTTGTTTTGAGTTATGCATAATTGATGTTCTTATGTACCGAAATGTGCGTTTCGGCTGGTATTTTTCGTGTTTGGCTGCTGTTCTGAGCTGCTGCAGGTACAGGAAAAATTTGGTACGCGCTCATCAACACGGGCCGTGTTGATTCACACGGGCACCCATGTTGATCTACTGTATTGGCAAAAAAATGTGTTTCCAGACACATTTCAACACGGGCCGTGTTGATTCACACGGGCACCCGTGTTGATCCCCTGTATTGGCAAAATAACGTGTTTCTGGACACATTTCCACACGGGCAGTGTTGATTCACACGGGCACCCGTGTTAAACCTCCTGTGTTGGTTTATGAATTTTGTTTTTTGTGCATGCTGTTATGTACGGGATTGATCCTGTTTTGATGTGCAGTGTTTGATATGTTTTGAATATGCTGTTTATTGATTTCCTAGTGTTGATTGATGCTTGTATCGAATAACGTTTGTATGTTATGATACCAACACTACGTAGATTTATTGTCATGCTTTTAGATGATGTGATCAAGCATGAATTATGATATAACTTGATATGGTTGGTTGATGTTTAATAGTATGCTGAGTGATTACATGCTATCCATATCCTGTTGAGATTGATAATGTTGATGTTGCATGATATGTTTTATTGATGTGAATAGTATGCTGAGTGTTACATACTTTACATATCATGTTGCATTTGTTAATTCCCATTGTGTGGAATTAACATGGTGGCCAATATACGTGTCCGCTATTTAATGGAACGTTGAGGTGGTAGCCGTGTCCGCGATATAATGGAACGGTGAGTTATCCGTGACCCGAGATTTAATGGGGCGGTAAAATGGTACCACATGCATGGGTGTGTTGCATTATATTGAATATGACATGAATGGATGATTTTCCAATGTTGTATTTAATTGATTGTATGCATGTATTGTTGCTGAATTGTTAATGATGTTTGATGTTAATTATAAGTATGAAAAGTAATATATTATGAATATATGAATTGTAAAGGTTTTCGTAAACTATGAAACGTGCTAACTGTTGGGTGATGCTTATGGTTTATCTGAATTGATTGTTATGAACGTATAATCAAATGTATAGTTGAGATGCTCACCCTTACTGTTGAACATTTCAGATTGAGGAGCTTCGTTCAGGTGCTTGGCGAAGGCTTGTTGCTTCTAGTTTATTTCCGTTTAAGTATTGTCCGGGTCATGCTCTGATAGTTGTAACTCCGGGAACGTTTGTTTGTCGAGCTGCTTTAGTCAGACTCGTTCATTTCCTTATGTTTGTTATAATATGATGTTGATATATTCCAGGTGTTAATCCCTGATGATTTTGAAAATATTATAACATTGGTTTTGTTAATTAAATTATTCCGCTGTGTAAACATGTATGAGTTGCTTCTATGTTATGCATGACAGGAACTTGTTTTTTTATTAAAAGAGAATTGTGACATCCTCGTTAATACATGTACTCTGAAAATATGATTTTAATTATTTGCGAAATTTTGTTCGGGGTTTTAGAGGTTGTTACAATAGTGGTATCAGAGCATAGTCGGTCGTTGCGACCAGAGTCTTGAGTCAGTCATTTCTTTTGTATGCGGCTAGTGTAAGGCAACACTGTCGATACTGTATTCTGATAAGGAGTATGTTTTAATTCTCAGGAATATGGCTGGAAGAGGTAACGGACGAAATGATGTTGCACTCGCTGAGGCTTTGGGGATGTTAGCTGGTGTACTTGCTGGAAATCCAAATGGAGGCGTGATTGGTGCTGATAGGCAATTGGGGAACTTCCAAAGGAACAATCCTCTGTTGTTCAAAGGTACACATGACCCTGAAGGTGCTTAGAAGTGGCTGAAGGAAATCGAAAGGATCTTCCGTGTGATTGATTATGCTGAAGATCTGAAAGTCAGATATGGTACGCATATGTTGGCAGAAGAGGCCGACGACTGGTGGGTTGCCACAAGGACTGAAATGGTTCAGGATGGAGAAGCACTGACTTGGGCTAACTTCAGAAGGGCTTTTCTGAGGAGGTACTTTCCTGAAGATGTTCGGGGAAGAAAGGAAATTGAATTTTTGGAGCTTAAGCAGGGCAATCTGACTGTTAGTGAGTATGCTACTAAGTTCACGGAGTTGGCAAAGTATTATGCGCACTACAACAATGATGAGGCTGGAGAATTCTCTAAATGTATCAAATTTGAGAATGGTCTCCGAGACGAGATTAAGCAGGGAATCAGGTACCAGCGTATTCGTAGATTTTCTGATCTGGTGGATTGTAGCAGGATCTTGGAAGAAGATATTACCAAGACTAGGTCGTCTCACTCTCGTGGGGCTGTTGATAAGAGAGGAAAGCAACATATGGACCGTGGCAAGCCATATGGTAGAGGTAACCAGAAATCAGGTGGATGGAAAAGGCCTAGTGGGGGAGATTCTAAGGCTCCTATCAGATGCTACAAGTGTGGTGAGTTTGGTCATCATATTCGAGATTGCAAGAGCGATGAGAAGAAGTGCTATAAATGTGGAAAGACTGGTCATTTGTCTATTGATTGCAAAGGGAAGTCTATTACTTGTTACAATTATGGCGAAGAAGGTCACATTCGTCCGCAGTGTCCTAAGCCTAAGAAGGATCAGTCAGGTGGAAAAGTGTTCGCTTTGTCTGGATCTGAGACTACTCCAGAGGATCGATTGATTAAAGGTACGTGTTTTATTCATGGCACACCTTTAGTTGCAATTATTGATACTGGTGCAACTCATTCTTTCATTTCCTTGGCTTGTGCTGAGAGGTTGAAACTGGACATATCTGGTATGCGAGGTAGCATGGTTATTGATACTCCTGCATCGGGTTCAGTGACAACTTCACTAGTATGTAGGAATTGTCCTATTGAGATTTTTGGTAGAGGTTTCGGTATAGATTTAGTGTGCCTACCGCTTGAGCAAATTGATATTATCCTTAGGATGAACTGGTTGGAATTCAACCGGGTTCATCTGAACTGTTTTGCTAAGACGGTGATTTTTCCAGAAGCAGTTGGTGTCGAGAATTTGACTATGACTGCTAGGCAGGTACAAGAAGCGATGGAAGACGGTGCTAATGTGTTTATGTTACTTGCTTCGTTAGATGCAACAGGAAAGGTCAGGAGTGGCGAATTGCCAGTGGTGTGTGATTTTCCAGAAGTCTTTCCTGATGATGTTGGTGAGTTACCTCCTGAGAGAGAAGTGGAATTTTCTATAGATTTGATTCCTGGTACGAGACCATTGTCGATGGCACCATATCGTATGTCTGCATCTGAGTTGGCTGAATTGAAGAGTCAGTTGGAAGATTTACTGGAGAAGAAGTTTATTCGTCCAAGTGTTTCGCCTTGGGGTGCTCCGGTATTGTTGGTCAAGAAGAAAGAAGGTTCTATGAGACTGTGTGTTGATTACAGGTAATTGAACAAGGTAACCATTAAGAATCGGTATCCATTACCGAGGATTGATGATTTAATGGATCAGCTAATTGGAGCCAGTGTATTCAGTAAGATTGACTTGAGATCTGGATATCATCAGATTCGTGTGAAAGCGGAAGATATTCAAAAGACTGCTTTTCGAACGAGGTATGGGCATTATGAATATTCTGTTATGCCGTTCGGAGTTACTAATGCACCTGGTGTTTTCATGGAATATATGAACAGGATTTTTCATCCGTATCTGGATAAGTTTGTTGTGGTTTTTATTGATGACATTCTGATTTATTCCAAGAATGACGAAGAGCATGCGGAACATCTCAGAATTGTGTTAGAGTTATTGAAAGATAAGAAGTTGTATGCAAAGTTGTCCAAATGTGAGTTCTGGCTGAATGAAGTTAGTTTTCTTGGACATGTGATTTCTAAGAATGGTATTGCAGTGGATCCTACAAAAGTAGAAGCAGTATCTCAGTGGGAAGCGCCGAAGACTGTTTCTGAAATCAGAAGTTTTCTTGGTCTTGCAGGTTATTACAGAAAGTTTATCGAAGGATTCTCAAAGTTAGCATTGCCGTTGACGAAGTTGACTCGTAAAGGATAAGCATTTATTTGGGATTCTGATTGTGAGAAAGGTTTCCAAGAATTGAAGCGGAGATTGACTAGTGCTCCTATTCTGATTTTGCCGAATCCGGTGGAATCTTTTGTGGTTTATTGTGATGCATCTCTGATGGGATTAGGTGGTATTTTAATGCAGAATCAACAGGTAGTTGCGTATGCTTCGAGACAGTTGAAGGTTCATGAAAGGAACTATCCTACTCATGACTTAGAGTTGGCAGCAGTTGTGTTTGTCTTGAAATTGTGGAGACATTATCTGTATGGTTCGAGATTTGAAGTGTATAGTGATCATAAGAGTTTGAAGTATCTTTTCGATCAGAAAGAGCTCAATATGAGGCAAAGAAGGTGGCTGGAATTTCTCAAAGATTATGATTTTGGTTTGAATTACCATCCTGGTAAGGCAAATGTGGTTGCAGATGCTTTGAGCAGGAAATCCTTGCATATGTCTATGATGATGGTTCGTGAATTGGATTTAATTGAACAATTCTGAGATTTGAGTTTACTTTGTGAAAGTACTCCGAAGTGTGTTCGTTTGGGTATGTTGAAACTTACTAGTGGTATTCTAGAAGAGATCAGGATCGGGCAGAAATCTGATGTTAATTTAGTTGATAAATTGACATTGATCAACCAAGGTCAAGGTGGTGAGTTTAGAATTGATGAAAATGATGTTATGAGATTTGGCGATAGAGTTTGTGTTCCTGATGTTGCAGAAATCAAGAAGAGTATATTAGAGGAAGGACATCGCAGTGGGATGAGTATTCATCCGGGTGCCACGAAAATGTATCATGATTTGAAGAAATTGTTTTGGTGGCCGGGAATGAAAAAGGAAATAGCTGAATTTGTGTATGCATGTTTAATCTGTCAGAAATCGAAGATTGAGCATCAGAAGCTGTCTGGATTTATGCAACCGATGTTTATTCCAGAATGGAAGTGGGATAGTATTTCTATGGATTTTGTATCCGGGTTGCCGAGGACTCCTAAGAGTTGTGAAGTGATATGGGTTGTTGTGGATAGACTGACTAAGTCTGCTCATTTTATACCGGTGCGAATGGATTACTCAATGGAGAGATTGGCACAGTTATATATTGAGAAAATAGTGAGTTTGCATGGAGTTCCTTTTAGTATTGTGTCAGATAGAGATCCGAGGTTCACTTCGAAATTTTGGGAAGGATTGCAGAAGGCTTTAGGTACTAAATTGAGGTTGAGTTCAGCTTACCATCCTCAGACTGATGGACAGACGGAGAGGACGATTCAATCGTTAGAAGATTTATTGCGTGCTTGTGTTTTAGAGAAGGGTGGAGCTTGGGATAGCTATTTGCCATTGATTGAATTTACTTATAACAATAGTTACCATTCGAGTATTGGTATGGCTCCGTTTGAGGCATTGTATGGTAGACGGTGTAGAACGCCTTTGTGTTGGTATGAATCTGGAGAGAGTTCAGTAATTGGGCCAGAGATTGTTCAGCAGACTACTGAAAAGATCAAATTGATTCAAGAGAAGATGAGAGCTTCTCAGAGTCGTCAGAAAAGTTATCATGATAAGAGGAGGAAGAATTTAGAATTCAGTGCTGGAGATCATGTGTTTATGAGAGTTACTCCGATGACGGGTATTGGTCGAGCGTTGAAATCTAAGAAGTTGACTCCGTGTTTTATTGGTCCGTTTCAGATTACGGAAAGAATTGGAGAAGTTGCTTATCGTATTGCTTTACCTCCGAGACTTGCGAATTTGCACGATGTTTTTCATGTTTCTCAGTTGAGGAGATACATTCCAGACCCATCTCATGTAATCCAAGTAGATGATGTACAGGTGAGAGATAACCTGACGGTAGAAACATTGCCTATGAGGATAGAAGGTCGGGAAGTGAAACAGTTAAGGGGTAAAGAGATAGCATTAGTGAAGGTTGCTTGGGGAGGTCCAGCAGGTGGAAATATCACTTGGGAACTGGAGAGCCAGATGAAAGAGGCTTATCCGGAACTGTTCATCTAAGGTATGTTTTCGAGGACGAAAACTCTTTTAGTAGGGGAGAGTTGTAACACCCCAGTTTCAATTATTTGATTTATTTAAATTGGGAAATTATTTTATTAGAATTAATAAAATAAAAAGGAATTATCTATTTTGGAATATTTGAAGAAAATAAAAGAAATAAGAAAACATTGGGTTTTTAAGTTATTGGGCTTGGATGTCGTTAGTAAAGAGTGGGGGTGCAAAAGAAATAAGGATATATTTTGGAACTCAAGTTATTTTCTCATTATTCACGATAACACGGAATTTGGGAAATTTGGGAAGCTGAGCTCTGAAGGTGCGAAGAACGAAGAACATCGCTCAAAGTTCAAAGCTGCAATTTGATAAGGTAAGGGGGGCTACTACTCAATTTATATTTGCTTATGGGTTTAGGTACGATTGATTTTGGATAATCATAGGGAGAAACCCCAATTTTTTAGATGTTCTTAGGAATCAATAACCTTAGGGTTGAACCTTGTTAGAAAAGGTTTAGGTTCCCAAATTTTATAAATCAATTAGGGATTTTAGGTTCCTATGGTGGATTTGGAGTATAACTGTATGATCGTGAGTTTACCTTAGGTGTTCTAGGGATAACCTTGATGTTGTTAGAATTTCCCTAAAGGACGGGTAATATGTAACTTAAGGTCAATTTTATAAAACTTGTTGTTGATGAAAGAATGGTTGATAAAATAGGATGTTTCGAGACAAAAATTATGAGTTGTGTATGATTTGAAAAATAAGACCTTAAGTGAAATAATGTTGTCCTTAAGATTGGAAATTGACTAACGTAGGAGGGAATTGTGTTTCCAATTGATGTGTTGTTTTGAGTTATGCATAATTGATGTTGTTATGTACCGAAATGTGCGTTTCGGCTGGTATTTTTCGTGTTTGGCTGCTGTTCTGAGCTGCTGCAGGTACAGGAAAAATTTGGTACGCGCTCATCAACACGGGCCGTGTTGATTCACACGGGCACCCGTGTTGATCTACTGTATTGGCAAAAAAATGTGTTTCCAGACACATTTCAACACGGGCCGTGTTGATTCACACGGGCACCCGTGTTGATCCCCTGTATTGGCAAAATAACGTGTTTCTGGACACATTTCCACACGGGCAGTGTTGATTCACATGGGCACCCGTGTTAAACCTCCTGTGTTGGTTTCTGAATTTTGTTTTCTGTGCATGCTGTTATGTACGGGATTGATCCTGTTTTGATGTGCAGTGTTTGATATGTTTTGAATATGCTGTTTATTGATTTCCTAGTGTTGATTGATGCTTGTATTGAATAACGTTTGTATGTTATGATACCAACACTACGTAGATTTATTGTCATGCTTTTAGATGATGTTATCAAGCATGAATTATGATATAACTTGATATGGTTGGTTGATGTTTAATAGTATGCTGAGTGATTACATGCTATCCATATCCTGTTGAGATTGATAATGTTGATGTTGCATGATATGTTTTATTGATGTGAATAGTATGTTGAGTGTTACATACTTTACATATCATGTTGCATTTGTTAATTCCCATTGTGTGGAATTAACATGGTGGCCAATATACGTGTCCGCGATTTAATGGAACGTTGAGGTGGTAGCCGTGTCCGCGATATAATGGAACGGTGAGTTATCCGTGACCCGAGATTTAATGGGGCGGTAAAATGGTACCACATGCATGGGTGTGTTGCATTATATTGAATATGACATGAATGGATGATTTTCCAATGTTGTATTTAATTGATTGTATGCATGTATTGTTGCTGAATTGTTAATGATGTTTGATGTTAATTATAAGTATGAAAAGTAATATATTATGAATATATGAATTGTAAAGGTTTTCGTAAACTATGAAACGTGCTAACTGTTGGGTGATGCTTATGGTTTATCTGAATTGATTGTTATGAACGTATAATCAAATGTATAGTTGAGATGCTCACCCTTATTGTTGAACATTTCAGATTGAGGAGCTTCGTTCAGGTGCTTGGCGAAGGCTTGTTGCTTCTAGTTTATTTCTGTTTAAGTATTGTCCGGGTCATGCTCTGATAGTTGTAACTCCGGGAACGTTTGTTTGTCGAGCTGCTTTAGTCAGACTCGTTCATTTCCTTATGTTTGTTATAATATGATGTTGATATATTCAAGGTGTTAATCCCTGATGATTTTGAAAATATTATAACATTGGTTTTGTTAATTAAATTATTCCGCTGTGTAAACATGTATGAGTTGCTTCTATGTTATGCATGACAGGAACTTGTTTTTTTATTAAAAGAGAATTGTGACATCCTCGTTAATACATGTACTCTGAAAATATGATTTTAATTATTTGCGAAATTTTGTTCGGGGTTTTAGAGGTTGTTACAGGTTCCGCATCCCCGTCCTCGCCTTTCATTTGCTGGGTGCCGTCGTGTTTCCTGCTGCGGCAAGGTTGATGGCCCAGCGAAGTCAATGCGATCTGAATCCATAAAATCAGTAAGATCTCCATATCTCGAAGATCCGCTCTGGTACAGTCGGTTACCCATACCCTCAAAGTTTGGTCGTGTTGGCGGTGGGTGGGGTTCCATGGTTGGTCGGTAGCATTGGTCGTCTGAGTATGGGGGGTAGAAAGGAAATGGATCTTGGGGTGTTTGGTATTGTGGATGTTGGGTTGTTTGGTGATATGGTGGTTGATGGTAGGTTTGGTCGGCTTGGTCATAATCTTCTAACATTCCCATATCAGGGCTAAGGTTGGATGTTGAGGGCGCCATATTGGGATATGTGGAAGACTGAAATTGTGTCTGGGGTATGTGGGTGTGCTGGTATTGGGGTTGGTATTGTGGTTGGGTTTGAGGCATTTCCGGGTATTGGTAGTTTGGTGGTGATTGTGGTTGGTAGTACGGCATTTGATTGTAGTTGTGTTGTGGTGGGGAATGTGGTTGTGTGTTTGTTGGTCTGTTTCTTCTTGGGGGTTGGTTTGAGGTTGATGGATTTTGGGTTTGTTGATGGGGAATCGAGGGTTGTTCCCATTGTGTGCGTGGGTCAACCAAGTACCTCGGATGAGACACGTGCATTTCTGGGTTACTAACCGACCTGTACCACGACATATATTGATCAGTGTGTTGCATGTTACCTTGAGTAAGGAAAATCGGGGATTGCAAGATGTAGCGGTGACGCCTTTGCCACATTTTACACCATTCCAGAGCGAAGTCTTTCCAGTTGGTAAGACCCCATTGGGCGTCGACCCTTTTTAGATGCCAGGGGGACAAATCTGTTGGATCACTTGGTATCTCTTGATGCATTCCGAACTGCATCTTCACACGGTCGCTGTGGTGCATCTCCACAATGTTGAACCGAATGAGTGCAGTCTTTGCAGTCCAAGTTGCTGCATCCTCTGGGTTTGGAGAATGGCCCAAACCCAAATATGGTCTCCAGACGAACTGCGATAAAATTTAAATCAGGTTAGCGCAAAAGTAATGTATATATAATTAAAATGAACAAAAGTGAAAAGCTACGACGTACGTCATCTGGGCCTAAGTGATCCAACAGATTCCGGTAGAGTGCGACATTGAATCTTGGATTCTTGCCGTAATCCATACCCCTCACGCAGTACCTAAAGGAAATGAGAAACATGTTATTTTTAGCATATATTTTGGAAAGAGCAGAATATTTATAAATGCTATAACTTAATGACTTACTTTGTTGCGTACGGGAAACCAAAAGTGTTGTTGTTGATGGGGTTTAAGGACTCCATCCTCCACCAACCCCAGGCTTGTAGTAAAAATGCGCACCCATAAAATGTACATTTTTCCTTTACTGCGTTTTTGCACAAGGAACTGTACAGGTGGGCTAATACTGCAGAACCCCAACTATATTTTCTAGTTTTTTCAAAATTTGTTAGTAAATGTAAGTACATGAAATTTACACTATTTCCCGTACTTTTGGGAAATAAAAATGTACCAAAAAGTATCATAAGATACGTTCTGGCTTTTACTACTCGGTCATTCTCTGAGGAATTTTCATTTAATTCCATACTTGCATAATGTCGTTTCAGGTCAGTGAGTAGTATTCCCTGCCCTCTTGCTCCACCACCTTCTACCATATCCCTACCCAACAGTTCTTCACACTGTGAGTTGGGTTGTTGAACCGACCCGTTCACCGCTTTACCGTCGATAGGGAGGCCCAGTAGCATGTACACATCCTCGAGAGTGATGGTACATTCACCTATTGGTAGGTGAAATGTATGGGTCTCCGATCTCCACCTCTCCAACATTGCAAGAATGAATTTTGAGTCAATGGTGCAGTTGGAGATCTTTATTACATGTCCAAAACCTGCATATTCCAGATAAGGGACGATAAATGGGTCCGGAGCCAGGTAGTTGTGCGAACGGATTCTGAATCTTTTTGTATCCTGAGATCATAATTAAACAAGTGTAAGATCAATTAAGATGAACAACACGTTATTTGAAGTGTGAAAAATGTATAACCAAAGAAGAGACTTACAAATGCAGCAATGTTTTCCCTTGTGCCTCTGTGAGTATCGCCCATTGTTAGAAGAGCCATTGTTCAGAATGCTTGTGAGTATGAAAGACTTATGAAGAAATAGAGAGTATGATAGACTTAAGAAATATTTCGTAGCAAAGAGTGAGAGTTGTGTGGGTGTGAGAGATGTTTCATAAGGTATGTATTTATAGGAAAATAAGTTTGATGTAGTGGTTGCTTGTGCTTGCATGCCTGCGATGTGTCACATTTGCATGCTTAGGGTGTTACACATATGCATGCATGCATTTACAAAAAATGTAAGGTGTCACTCTTGCAGGCTACAGCCCATGCATGTATCACGATTGGACAGTAAGGGAGGCGCCATCTGACTTGGCGAAAGAGTACAAAAATGAATGGTGTCACCACCCCATTTGGCGAATAAGAGGTGTCACTTCTTACAGCATTGGCTCAGGCTACGTGACAGCCTTTGGGATTCCTTTCTTTGTTGCATGCAAGGCCATTGGAGTTGATGGGTGGAGTCTTACACAAAACATTTATGTGTGCAGAATAGGGTCAGGATAGGTGGCAGGCTAGGTGGCTTCATAAGCCTATGCATGTATCACGATTGGACAGTAAAGGAGGCGCCATCTGACTTGGTGAAAGAGTACAAAAATGAATGGTGTCGCCACCCCATTTGGCGAATAAGAGGTGTCACTTCTTACAGCATTGGCTCAGGCTACGTGACAGCCTTTGGGATTCCTTTCTTTGTTGCATGCAAGGCCATTGGAGTTGATGGGTGGAGTCTTACACAAAACATTTATGTGTGCAGAATAGGGCCAGGATAGGTGGCAGGCTAGGTGGCTTCATAAGCCCATGCATGTATCACGATTGGACAGTAAGGGAGGCGCCATCTGACTTGGCGAAAGAGTACAAAAATGAATGGTGTCGCCACCCCATTTGGCGAATAAGAGGTGTCACTTCTTACAGCATTGGCTCAGGCTACGTGATAGCCTTTGGGATTCCTTTCTTTGTTGCATGCAAGGCCATTGGAGTTGATGGGTGGAGTCTTACACAAAACATTTATGTGTGCAGAATAGGGCCAGGATAGGTGGCAGGCTAGGTGGCTTCATAAGCCCATGCATGTATCACGATTGGACAGTAAGGGAGGCGCCATTTGACTTGGCGAAAGAGTACAAAAATGAATGTTGTCGCCACCCCATTTGGCGAATAAGAGGTGTCACTTCTTACAGCATTGGCTCAGGCTACGTGACAGCCTTTGGGATTCCTTTCTTTGTTGCATGCAAGGCCATTGGAGTTGATGGGTGGAGTCTTACACAAAACATTTATGTGTGCAGAATAGGGCCAGGATAGGTGGCAGGCTAGGTGGCTTCATAAGCCCATGCATGTATCACGATTGGACAGTAAGGGAGGCGCCATCTGACTTGGCGAAAGAGTACAAAAATGAATGGTGTCGCCACCCCATTTGGCGAATAAGAGGTGTCACTTCTTACAACATTGGCTCAGGCTACGTTACAGCCTTTGGGATTCCTTTCTTTGTTGCATGCAAGGCCATTGGAGTTGATGGGTGGAGTCTTACATAAAACATTTATGTGTGCAGAATAGGGCCAGGATAGGTGGCAGGCTAGGTGGCTTCATAAGCCCATGCATGTATCACGATTGGACAGTAAGGGAGGCGCCATCTCACTTGGCGAAAGAGTACAAAAATGAATGGTGTCGCCACCCCATTTGGCGAATAAGAGGTGTCACTTCTTACAGCATTGGCTCAGGCTACGTGACAGCCTTTGGGATTCCTTTTTTTGTTGCATGCAAGGCCATTGGAGTTGATGGGTGAAGTCTTACACAAAACATTTATGTGTGCAGAATAGGGCCAGGATAGGTGGCAGGCTAGGTGGCTTCATAAGCCCATGCATGTATCACGATTGGACAGTAAGGGAGGCGCCATCTGACTTGGCGAAAGAGTACAAAAATGAATGGTGTCGCCACCCCATTTGGCGAATAAGAGGTGTCACTTCTTACAGCATTGGCTCAGGCTACGTGACAGCCTTTGGGATTCCTTTCTTTGTTGCATGCAAGGCCATTGGAGTTGATGGGTGGAGTCTTACACAAAACATTTATGTGTGCAGAATAGGGCCAGGATAGGTGGCAGGCTAGGTGGCTTCATAAGCCCATGCATGTATCACGATTGGACAGTAAGGGAGGCGCCATCTCACTTGGCGAAAGAGTACAAAAATGAATGGTATCGCCACCCCATTTGGAGAATAAGAGGTGTCACTTCTTACAGCAATGGCTCAGGCTACGTGACAGCCTTTGGGATTCCTTTCTTTGTTGCATGCAAGGCCATTGGAGTTTATGGGTGGAGTCTTACACAAAACATTTATGTGTGCAAAATAGGGCCAGGATAGGTGGCAGGCTAGGTGGCTTCATAAGCCCATGCATGTATCACGATTGGACAGTAAGGGAGGCGCCATCTCACTTGGCGAAAGAGTACAAAAATGAATGGTGTCGCCACCCCATTTGGCGAATAAGAGGTGTCACTTCTTACAGCAATGGCTCAGGCTACGTGACAGCCTTTGGGATTCCTTTCTTTGTTGCATGCAGAATAGGGCTAGGATAGGTGGCAGGCTATGGGGTTTCATTATTGCATGTAATATTATTGGCAGCCTTGGTGGGTTGCATCCCTTACTTAATTGAAATTTTTTGCCTTACGTTGAACATAACATTCATTCACATAATCTGTAAAATTTTCCAACCTTCGAATCAGTCATCTAACCTTCAAACATTCCAGCATTCATACCTTCATACAATCAATAAACCTAAAACATTCCAACCTTCATACCTTAAAACAATTCTACACAATGGCCTCTTCACCATAATTTGTTGTCAAAGCACATTTCAACGGTGAGACATACATGTGTCCCACAGTTGGGTTCTTGTTTAGAAACACCGACAACGTTCGATTTCTCTTAAACGGGAAAGCAAATTTCTCGTACTTTAAGAAAAGATTGGAGGCCAAACTTGAACGAGGCCCGGTATCCCAGATATTTTATCAGAGTCCAGTCTTTTTTGGAAACAACCAAGTTATTTTTTATAAGGTTGAAGTTCAAGATGACGAGGATTTCCAGAACATGATTTCCAGCCATGTCTATTCTGGAAACGACTCTATTGAGTTGTACGTTTTGCTTCAAGAGCCTCCGGTGACACAGGAGGTTGATCCTTTGGAGAATGAGCAAGATGAGGTGGATGCAATTGATGATGAAGAAGAAGATAACGAGTTAGAGTTTGATGAAATGGTGAACGACGATTCTGACGATGATGGCATCCCAAGTATTCCTACTGACAAAATCTACACACCACCTACGCACATGACAAACTTCAACATGGGAGGAGATGAACCTTCTACGGACTTGTTTTTCCAACCGTATATGCAGTCGGATGAAAATTTAAAAGAGAAGGACAAGTTTCGTAACAGAGAGGAATGCATAAGGGCCATCAAAAAATTTCACATGCTCAACTCGGTTGATTATAAGGTGGATCGTGTAAACCCGGAAAGGTACAAGATCAAGTGTGTCCACCCTGACTGTATGTTCAAGCTGACCGCATCATACAGACTAAGGGGTGACTGCTGGGTCATAGGTTCCATGACTACCCATACTTGTGTAAGTTCCACTCAATCACAAGACTACCGAAAACTCAACCATGATCTAATCTGTCAAGAAATCCTACCCCTGGTCAGCAACGGCCCTTCTTTGAAGGTGAAAACAATCATCTCCCACATCACCACGGTTTTTAACTACACTCCGTCTTACCGTAAGGCGTGGTTAGCAAAGACTAAGGTGATTGAAAGGGTGTACGGAAACTGGGAGGAGTCATACCGAGAACTTCCCCGCTACCTAAATGCCCTCAAGACATATTCTCCAGGTAGTGTTTATGTTCTGGAAACATTGCCTGCGTACGCCCAAGATGGTAGTCTACTGCATGGCAACGGAATATTCAGTCGCGTGTTTTGGGCATTTCAACCATGCATCACAGGGTTTGCATCATGCAAACCAATTCTACAAATTGACGGGACTTGGTTGTATGGGAAGTACAAAGGCACGCTTTTGATGGCAGTTGCACAAGATGGCAACAATAACATTTTCCCCGTTGCGTTTGCCCTTGTCGAGGGGGAGACCGGTGGTGCTTGGAGCTTTTTCCTGAAAAATCTTCGTACACACGTGGCTCCTCAACCAGATCTCTGTTTGATCTCTGACAGACATGCCTCCATTGAAAGTGCCTATAATAATCCAGCAAATGGTTGGCATGACCCTCCTTCTACGCATGTCTATTGCGTCAGGCATATCGTCCAGAATTTCTCGAGGGAGGTCAAGGACAAAACATTGAGGAAAGCAGTGATGAATGCGGGATACGCACTGACACAGCCCACATTCAAATATTACCGCAATGAGATCCGTTTGTCTAACCCAGAAGCCGGTACATGGATCGACAATATACCGGTCAAAAAGTGGACTAGGTCATACGACAATGGCCAAAGATGGGGGCATATGACAACAAATCTTATTGAATCAATGAATGGGGTATTCAAGGGCATACGAAACCTCCCAATCACTGCCTTGGTGAAATCCACGTATTTTAGGATGGCTGCGTTATTTGCCAAAAGAGGTGAAATGTGGTATGTGGTCTTGCAATCAGGACAACTATGGAGTGAAAGCTGTATGAAATACATTAAGGCTGAAAGTGCTAAAGCCAACACTCACATGGTTACACGGTTTGACCGCCATAGCCACAACTTCATTGTGAAAGAGATAATCGACCACAATGAAGGCCTGGCAAGACAAGAATACAGGGTCATTTTACCTTCTCAATGGTGTGATTGTGGCAGGTTTCAAGCTTTTCGTATGCCTTGCTCTCATGTCATTGCCGCTTGTGCTCATACCCATCAAGACGCGCTTCAACTGCTCTCAAACGTTTATAAATCTGAAACGTTGCTCACTGTTTACAACAACAACTTTCCTTTGGTGGCAAAACCGGACTATTGGCCTGAATACAACGGCGATATAGTTTGGCACAATGACCAAATGCGAAGGAACAAGAAGGGTCGTCCCAAAAGCAGGCGCATCACAACAGAAATGGACGATCTTGATAGGTTGGAAAGAAAGTGTGGTTTATGCCGTCAGGTCGGACACAATCGCAAAAACTGTCCGAATCGGGCGTCTGGCTCGACCACATAAATTGTGTAATACAATAAATCTTTTCAATATTTGTGTTGTAAACATTATGGGTTTTCCGTTAATAAAATTGTTAACACAATTTAAGAAATTAAATATAGGAAATTACATTAGGGTTTTCGCGTACAACAATAATTAACGATATTCAATCTAGGAAATTACAACTGTTAACACAATTTCATCTGACCCATGCATCATCAGCATTACATCACTGTCTGTTTTGACTTCCTCCAACCACACATTAGGTCTTCCTGTCGCATGCGAGGTTGTTGTTCGTTTTCGCTAGATCCTTCGAATTTTTTCCCCCTCCGCGATGTCTCTATCTAGCCACCGCATCAACTCCCGCTTCAGACGCTCCATGGAGTGAATGTGCCAGAATTTCATTTTCATCGCAGGTTTCGTGGCGGAGAATATAACGTAACCATCTCTGCTAAAAATTATAGGCGACGTCATTACGTAAATAAGGGAGTACAAAATAAAAATACAGTGCGAGAAAGTGTGAGAAATTTCAAAGAAACGGACGAATTATTTATAAAACAGCAAAAAACCCTAGTTTTGCCCTAGGCGCCAAGTGAGATGGCGCCTCCTCTCATTTTTAAGGAGCATGCGCCATCTCACTTGGCTAAAAGACAAGGGAGGCGCCAAGTGAGATGGCGCCTAGGGCAAAACCCTAGGTGCATGCGCCAATTAAGATGGCTCCTCCTTTGTGGATCCATCTGAAATATGGTTATTTGCGTAATTTTTTCCGAAACCCGGTTATTTGCGAAATATTTTTTTAATACATGGTTATTAATAAAAAAAATTCCAAATTTTAAACAGGTTATAGGATGAAATTTCGAAAGAAGGATTCCAAACAGCAATGCTCCAGCTATCTTTGATAAGATATGAATTCGATTTAGAAAAACATTTGCTTGGGCAAGTGCGGCTGGTCTATTTACTCTCGTGAGCAGCACAACCCAGTCACGTTCACTTGCAACCCCCAAATCTACACTACATAGCTTCTCAATAGCTCTGACTGAAACCAAATATGACAAACCATGGACGCAAAAATAAAGTAGACACTGGAGTAGGAGACACGGGATGGGTATGGATAATCATTACCTCTTATAATTGTTTACTATACATTATCCTGCTACTAGATCTTATCCTAACATATTTTGATAGCTTTAGAATTTCTTATTCCTTGGCAGCATTATTCATATACTTTGAGTCATATGAAATCTTCCACTCCTTTGGGCCTAGTGGTGTTTCTCTTTGGCCTGCATCTATGGTTGAGGGAAAAGAAGTCGCAGTTTAGATCTTTGGTTATGGCCAGAAGCTGTTAGGTACAAGCTGGAAATGGTGAGACGTTGTTTTAACAGTAGTTTTGAAGTATTTGTTCTCTGAATTTTTATGTTATTTACTATGTATTTCTGTCTGCACTTATTATTATTATTTTTAAACAATTTCTATATATCAATACATTGCAGCAACTCAAAAATACAACAAAGGGATAAATCAAGCGATAGTACTGTATAAAAGTAGTGCAGAAGAAGATTCAAACATGGATATATGAGAAAGTTATGCAGAAGTAAATATGGAGAAGAAATACCTATCGGAGTCTCTCCGATGGAGCTTCAAAAAATCAGTAAGTTCTCCCCCCCCCCCCTCTCTTGTTGATGCTCAAACTTCTGTAGCTCTAGTTCTTGTTGTGATATTTGAAAAAAAGCTCCTTTTCCTTTTTTTTTTCTTGCTGTTAAAACTTGAACAAACTTATCCTCTTTTCTGTTTTACCTCTCCTTGAATTTTTCCGTCTTTTCCCTCTCCTGTGTGTTTTCTGTTGTATCTCCTTTCTTTTGTGTTGTTCCCCCTTCTATTCATGAAGAGGCCTCTATTTATAGTGAAATATGTGGGGTTTTAGGGGGGGAAATAGTAGAGGTTTGAACTATTTTAGGCTCTGTTTTGATGTTTTATGAGACAGCTTTTTGAAGTATGCATTTTAGTTCAATATTTGGAGTTTTGTAGACTAGTGTTTGTAGCAGCAAAGGTGCAGATTTTTGTCTTACGGGCTGCATTTTAGACTGTTTTGCAGGGCAGATTAGGACGGCAACTTGGCATGGTTTTTGTTGAAACAAGGTTGGAGAAAATGGACAATATTATACTCAAAAATTGGACTGTTATTGGATTAAAACAGTGCTGGAAAAATGGGCAGCATTGGGACTGTTTTGTAGCAAGAATAATAGCTTGATTTTCATGTACAAAATTTTCATTTCTTTTGTAACTTTGTAACAATAAATCCAAGTAAATTGTAACATGAATGAATATGTATTCTTTAATATATTCTCAATTCCCTTGTAGTTGTAAATAATTTTGAATCTTCATATGTCTTGATAAAAATTCAAGACCTTCCATTTGAATTGGGAAAGAATTGAATAATACTTGAATAAATTGCTGAATGATGAATAAATGATAATGCAAGCCTTAGACTTTAATCTTGCATTTTGTAATAGAGATCCAAATAAATCACATGAATTGATTTTGTAATCAAATAGCAACCTTGATGTAATTAATCTTGTGATGAACGATTATTTGAATCGAATTTCTTTTCTAATATCTCCTTAATAAATGCTTCATGTGTGTTCAAATAACCATAATGTAAATCCACCAAAATAATCACACAAAATAATCTTGAATAAATATTTCATGCGATAAATAATTATTCTTGAATGAGATCTCTTGGTAGCTCCTCTTTAATTATCGCTTGAATTCAAATAAAGAAAATTCTAAGTATTCCGAATAAATTCTTCTAGAATGGTTTTGAATTTAATCATCCCATTTTGACGAAATTCACCCCACGTCATGAGAAAATTTGCAGATGACTTTTGGTCGAAGTGATCGAAAATGACTGGCATAGCTTGGTTTTTTTTGTATTTAAAGCAATGTGAAACACACATGAACCAATGGCAGTAGAACTTCGACTATTCTTTCTGGGGAAAAATCAGAGACGCTCGAGACTATCTGTTGGACAGTGTGTGGAAATAAACACATGATTCTCTGAAATTCTTTTTGATGAATCAGCCTTTGAGAACCAACGATCGACCGCATTTCTGTCCTGAGACTCGAAACCCTAATTGATGTGTGACGTCCAATGCTCTTCTTTCAGATCTATTTCCTGCACATGAAATCAAAAAAACAAAACATACACTTCGTGTTTGATTAGTGGTTAGTCATTCATAAGATAAAATACTCACAACACTCGATAATCTCTACACAGTCAAAGCTCGAAGGCGAAACGTTTGAAACCTACCATATTCTGTGACCTTAATGTATATATAAAACAATGCAAATGAAGCAGGGATCTTAGGTCAAAAATTGGGGTATGACAAGTAACAAACAAAGACCTTGTCAAGACCCTTTACTACAAACAAGGTCCGCTAGGTCGCGATCATGGGTGCGTTAAGTGAACACAGGCGAAATAAAACTTAAAGGTCAAGGTATTCCATGGTGAAGGAATGATTTGTGCGCTAGTCAAAGATAAGCGGTGTTTCTATCAAGTTAGAGCAGTTGTAGGACAATTGACATTGCCTAAGAAGGAAGAAAGTAGACGCGCTAGGCGAAGATGGACGGTGTGCCTACCTTTCTCAAGTCTATAAATAAGGGTGTCGGGTTCATTTCAAATAGAGTTTCGGTGTTAAGATAGTACAGAAAGAAAATAGGTTCACCTTAAATCTCAATAAAGGAGACTAAAATAAGGAAAAGTAAAGACGAAAACATTGCTCGAGGAATCATTGAAGATGTTGTTCAACCTCTTTCTTCTAAGAATTAAGTGTAAAGATATGATAAGTATAACTAATTCTCTTTTGTTGCGGTTAGGTGTACTCATCATTATATTCAGAGTAATCCTTAAACATTATAAAATTGAATGAAATTAATTTGATTTGGGTGAATTCAGATTTTAAAATCTAGACTTTTTACTTTTGATTTAAAAAAGAAAGAAAAAAAAGAGAAATTTTAGTATTTTAAATAGGTCCAGAGAATAAAATTCAAATTATAAAGATATTATTGGATTTTCAGTATGATACGCAGTAGATGAGCAAACATATAGGATATAAATAGCAATATTTATAATATGTAAATACCTATTTAGGCTGTTTTTTTAATAAATATAATGAATTGATTGTTTAAAGGCCTAAATGTAAAATAAATTCTAAAATAGACTATCATATCAAACATTTAATAAGACTATCAAACCTAGTCTTTACAATTTTAAAATAGATCAAACTCAAATCTTACAAAGTTTTCCTTTTCCTTGCCGTGTTCTCACCCACTAATAGCAGGTTTTTAATTACAATAACTAACTTGAATAGTTTATCAAATAGATAAAACTATATACCTAAGTAGCATATCTCTAATATCTAAAGATTAACTAATGAAATATTTGTGCGTATTGTGCCTATGTATAATATTGATGTCTTAAGTATGTTTTTATTTTTAAAATACAATAAAAATATTAATAAAAATAAATATGTATTACTAAAATATATTTTTTTTAAATAAAATAAAATTCTTGTACTAAAATTATCTATTAATTTTAAAAGAAATACATATTTTAAACATAAAAACAATTTTTTTATTAAAATAGTTTACATCAATAACATATATTTTAACTTTCTAAATAGTTTCTTAAAAAATAATATATCTTAAATTAAAAATATTTTCAAATTAAAAATATTAAATATATAAGTAATTAAAAAATATATATTTTTCTCGCATTTTGATAACGATGTTATTTTTATTTTTAATTTCGTTAATTGTACAAAAAAAAATATAATATCATGTGAATTCACATGAGTTCTGGTATGGTTATCCGTGTGTTCACATAATACTAGTATATTACATATGTATTTGTACAAGTACTGATGTGGTACGCTGTAATATCACAATTTTTCATAATCATTGGAAAAAAAGTTAATTAAATACATAATTAATAGAAAAATATTTTGATCAGTAATTTCGGGTTCTCGTTAATATTCAATATTTTAATCATTAATTTCATATTCTCGTTAATATTTAATATTTTGATGAATAATTTCATATTTTCATTATTATTTACTATTTTAATAAATAATTTCATATTCTATAATTTCATATTTCGGTTATTATTATAAAAATATATAATCGCAAGAATATTAATATTTGCAACAAAAAAAAAATTAGCTTCAATATCTTATATGCATAGAATATATCTCTTTTGTCAAAATAGTATGAGTATGAGTTTTCATATGAGTGTGTAATTTAAATTCTCTACCTTTGTATAATTTTCTTTTCTAGTATCTACACTAGTAACAATTATTTTCTTTTCTATTCGATTAATTCATTAAAAGTAATTACTCTATATCATATATCAATTATATATATATTATTATTGAAAAGGATGGATTATATAATTAATTATGTTACGTAAATAAAATATCTCCTATCATATACTTTTATAATAATTTTAAAAAACATAAGAGTATCTCCTAAAAGTTATACTAATTTAATACTAATAATTATCAAAACATTAATGCTTTTACATTTTTCAATACTTTTAAACAAAATATTAATGATAAATTTTGGTCATCGAAACAGAAAAAGTGAAACAATTTTCTTAATTTAAATAAGGCAACATGTGATGTGAAATCCTATTATACAGACTACACCTACTTTGACAGAAGTATATCATGAAATGTGTACAGAGAGACATTTAATTCAATACAAGTGAACATGTGGTGGAAAATTAACACACCATTATTTTGTTCACAAATTTATTTTTGAATGCATATCAAAATGTGTACAGAGTATAGTAGATTATGATGGAACAAATATGAAAGAATAAGAAAAACTAAGCAAGATTTTGTGAAAGTTGCACAAGAGACAAAAAAAATTTAGGGTTTTTGAACTTTTTATTTTGAGAGTAAAAGGGATAAAGGAATAAAACCCTTATTTTGTATTTATTGATTATTGAAATTATATTTTACTTATAAAGTATGAAACTATTTATACATTAAGATGTAACAAAATTTTAAACAATAGTAAAAATTAGTTTTAACTAAACTGAATTACTAAATCAATACAACTCCTTAATTTATTTAGTTAGATGTTTCAGTTATTCCAAGCTTCATCTTCAAGTAATCAAAGTTGTTTGACTTTAAAGGCTTTGTGAGCAAGTTTGCTATCTCCTCATTTGTCTTGCAATATTACATTTCTAACTTTCCTTTGTTCACCTGATCTCTTAAGAAATGGAACTTCGTTTCAATGTGTTTACTCCTACCATGAGTTACTGGATGCTTTGTCAAGTCTATAGTTGACTTGTTATCAATTTTGAGCTCTATTTTTTCATTATTTACCAGTTTCAATTCCATCATTAGCATGTTGATCCATTGAGCTTGACATGCTGCCATGGAAGCTGCAATATACTCAGTCTCACAAGAAGATAATGCAACCACCGGTTCCTTCTTAGAACTCCATCAAAAAACTGCATTTCCAATAATGAACACATAAGCTGCAGTGATTTTCCTGTCATCTTTATCACCACTCCAGCCAGAGTCTGAGTAGCCTACTAGATCACCATTTTGATCCTTACAGTATTGAATGCCATAGCTGCTTGTGTAACAACCCGATTCTACCCCGACAAATTATATAAATAAATCAGAGTTATAAAAATCATTCATGCAAACGAATCGGGATGCCACAAATTCTTCTATAAAAATTCATTGCATTCATCGTGGATATATAACACTTTTAAAACATCGGATGAACCATCATCATAACATCTTTAGTTAAATAATTCAACATCTACGCATCGGAATTCTTAATAACATCTTTATCATCATTACAACAACTTCAAACCAACAAATACTTAATAATAATTCAACTTAAGGTTCAACAACTGAATAATCAACAATCAAAAGCAACAAGCGTTCATCCCCCCGAGTGTTACATATCAGAGCAATGACACCGACTCAAACTATTGAAGATATACAACCTTCACTCTCGATTACCTGCATGTTACCAACATAAGGGCAACATTCAAACAGAAGGGGTGGGATATCTAACAATATAATAAAGCGCATGATAATTAATATATTAAATTAGATCACATAACATCACCACTTCTCATCTCATAATCAACAATAATAATACATATTCACCACATCAATGCACACTTCTTTATGCAGTCATATAATGCGACTCAATACTATGCAAATGCATGTGGTACCATTTGGAGCAGAACTCCCATCTCAAAACTTTGCCAATTAATAGAGGCATCAACAAGACATAAGCCTTCATCTCAATATTCACCAATACATGTCATCTCAGCGAGCATAAGCTCCATCTCAAAATGCAATGTATGCGACACAATCATGAATGTAATAACAACACCACAATTAACAACATCTCAATACATCATCGTTGTTGGCCAAAGGCCTACATCTCAAAAGCATATCAACACCTCTTCATCAAACATCTCATATCATTCATAATAATTCACCAAACATCATTTATTCAGCAAACATCATTTATTCATCAAACACAACTTTATTAATAACATTTCATCAACAACTCAGTTGTACTTTAATACGACAGTAACTCATCAATTTCACAATTTTGGCCATAGGCCTATACTAGATATTGCCTATAATTAATTAACAAACTAAGGCTTACTTCTAAATCACTAAATCTCTACATGCTACTATTCCATAATATTACATCGTTATCTACTGTTACAAATCAACAGCAACTTCTAAGCATCTCATCGTCATTCTTCCCCACAAAACCAACATAACGATCATCACGGGAACTAATTCAAATCCTATGGTTATCCTTCCTATCTTCATTTTAACCCTTAAGAACAAAGCTCGTCGCGTTATCTATTCAACGCTTCGAACGGCACCTCAAACGGAGTCCGAAAACTCAAGTTACAGCATTCTCAAATTGATTCTGCCAAAAACCAGGCAACATGGATCGACGCATAACTCCTTGGACCGATGCGTACTACACTAAATTTGCAACATGAGTCGACGCATCCTCTCTTGTATCGACTCATACTGAGTCTACCACACAGCATGTATCGACACATGCCTCTACGTATCAACTCATCCTGAGTCTAAAAGTCCTCATGTATCGACGCAAAACCTCTTCGCGTCGACTCATCCTGAGTCTCTAAACCTTCATGTATCGACACATCATGTTTGGGGTCGACGCATACTGCTCTGTCCTGCATAATTTCTGCGATTTTATTTGCATTTTCGCTACGGGTTCTATACTTTAAGCCCTAAAAACTTAATCTAATCATAGATAATCATCACTTACAATTATCCTATAATTCTACGTCAATTAAACAGCATCGGAACATCGTTATTCATCTAAAATTCATCAATTTCATCATACAACATCATATACATTTAATTTATGAACAAGACAACAATCACCTCTAACCCCACATACCAATTATCATGAACCCAATTATAGAGTCAGAACCCCACCCTTACCTTGGATTAAAGGTCGCTCTAAAATCTTCCGGTTGAAACCTCGTTCTTCCATTTTTCCTGTTTTTCCAGCAGCTTCAAGTTCTTCTTCTCAATCCTTATTCTTCTATTGCCTCCTCTTTTCTATTGTTTCTAACAAAAATAAAATAACCTATTATTCTCTTAACTCCTTATTAGGCTCAAAACTAATACACCCCCTTTATTACTTCTATTCCTTAAAAACAAGCCCAAATCAAATAATATCATACTTCTAATATTATTTCACCACTTAATAAAATAATTAAATCCAATTAATCACAACACATCGTCTCAAACATTCCAAAATAATTTAATTAAATAATTAATTAAATTACGGGCGTTACGGCTTGTTCCCTTCACATATCTCAGTATTCTCTTAGCTGCAACTAGGTGTGATGTGGTAGGTTTTACCATGTATCTGCTGATCAAACCTACACCATAAGCAATATCAGGTCTTGTATGGCACAAATATCTCAAGGAGCCCATAATTTATTTGAATAGAGTTGGATTTACTTCTTTCTCATTATTTACCAAGGACATTTTTACTCATGTATCAACAGGGGTTGAGATTGATTTGCAATTCAGCATATTAAATCTCTTCAAAACATCTTGTGCATATTTCCTTTGATGAATCACAACTCCTTGTGAATTCATTTCAAACTCAATTCTCAGAAAATATGTGAGATTGCCTAAATCAGACATCTCAAACATCTTCATCATATTTCTCTTAAAGTCCTTCATCTCTGCTTCATTGCTTCCAGTAACTAGCATATCATCCACATATAAGCATACAATGAGCTTATTAGTGGTGTCTCTGCAGTAAATTCCATGTTCATTTACACACTTCATGAAGCCTTGTTGAACAAGAAAGTTGTCTATCTTCTTATTCCAAGCTCGTGAGGCTTGCTTCAAGCCATACAGAGCTTTATCAAGCTTTTATACATATTTTTCCTTCCCCTTTACCACAAATCCTGGTGGTTGATTCACATACACTTCTTCTTCTAACTCACCATTGAGAAATGCAGATTTTACATCTAACTGGTACATAGACCAATTGTTCTTGACTGCTATAGCAACAATCATTCTAATTGTTTCCATCCTTACTATTGGAGCATAAACTTCATAGTAATCTTGTCCATACTTTTGTAGGAAGCCTCTTGCAACTAGTCTAGCCTTATACTTTGCCACATGATCATTTGGCTTTAGTTTTGTTTTGAATACCCACTTAACATCAATGCACTTCTTGTCAGTAGGTAATTAAACTAATCTCCATGTTTCATTCTTCTCTATAGAATCTAGTTCTTCAATAATTTCTTTCTTCCAGTGTTTTTGTTTAAGAGCTTCCTCAAAAGACATTGGTTCAGTTTCAGCAAACATTGCTAATTGTACTATGTCACCTTCATCTGTGACTACTTGATTAGGGAATCTCTCATAATCTCTCAACTTGGCTGGTGGTTGAGTGCTCCTTGTTGGCATTTTACTGACTCTTGTACCTCCTTCATTTGTATTCTCAATAACTTATTCTTGTTCCTCAGTCTCAACTTCTTCTATCTCTAAATCAAATAGATAGAGGTGACTGTCAAGCTTATTTTTTTCCTTGTCTTTCCAGTTCCAGCATTTTGATTCATCACACTTTACATCTTTGCTGAACATTATTTTCTTACTATTTGGATCATATAATTTGTAGGCACTAGTTGAGTGATAACCAACCATAATCATTGCCTGAGATTTATCATTTAATTTTCTTCTTGGTTGATCAGGTACATGTTTAAAACATAATGAGTCAAAAATATCCAGATGTTGAACACTTGGTTTTACTCCACACCATGCTTCTTCTAGTGTTTTCTCTTCTAGATTATTTGTAGAACTTTTATTGACTAGATGTGTTGTAGTAGCAGTTATTTCACCCCACAAGTAATGAGGCATCTTCTTTTGCTTCAGCATGCTTCTTATCATTTTTACCAAAGTTCTGTTCTTCCTCTCTGAGATCCCATTGTGTTGAGGTGTGTATGATGTAGTGACTTCATGATTTATGCCATTCGATGAGCAAAAATCATTAAACTTCGTGGAAGTATACTCACCTCATCCATATGTTCTTAATCTTCTAATTACTTCACCACTTTCATTTTGAACTAGCAGTCTAAACTTTTTTAACACACCAAACACTTCACCTTTCTTAGCTAACAAATAAATCCATAACTTTCTAGTGAATTCATCTATGGATGTTACAAAGTAGTTGTTTCCTCCTAATAATTTCACTTCAAATAGTCCACATACATCAGAGTGAATTACCTCGAGTTTCCTGGTTGCATTGAATGGTACTTTTGCATTATATGAATTTATGGCTTGCTTTCCAGTGCAGCATACATCACACACTTCATCAGGCAGCTTTATCTTTGGTAAACCTTGCACCATTTTATTCTTATGAAGCATATTTAAATTCCTAAAATTGATATGTCCATATCTTTGATGCCATAACCAGTTTTCACTCTTAGTTTCTGATAGCAAGCACGATCTGTAATCACATTGATGTTGATTTTGAAAGTCCTTTGCTTTGACAGTGGAGCTTTCATAATCAATCTATTCTTGCTATCAAAAACCTTTATAGCTTGTGCTTCCATCTTCATAGTGTACCCCGTTTGCAGTAGTTGACCAATACTGATGAGGTTGTTCTTCATACTTGGTACATACAACACATTAGTGATGCATGCTTTCTTACCATCCTTCCTATGAATCAATACTTTCCCAATACCGGCTGCACAGACTATGCTATTGTCTGCAAATTTCATCTTTCTATTAACTGAATCATCTAATTCAGAGAACCAAGCTTTCTTGCATGTCATATGATTTGAACACCCAGTGTCCAAGTACCATTCATAACTTCTTTCTTCTTCCTCCTTGGTTGTTTCCATTAGGAGTACTTCACCATAATCTGAATCCTCATTTTGAGAAAATTGAGCTTTATCTTTGTTCTTTGGGACTCTCTTTGATCTACATTCATATGCATAATATCCCCACTTCTGACAATTATAGCACCAAATATCTTTCTTATCCTTCTTCCTTTTCTGATCATGCTTCACATCTTCTTTCTTATTGCTTTCTTGAATCTTGCTAGAACCTTCACCATTTTTGTTAGAACAATCACTCCAGGGTTTCTTCCCCTTCTTGAATTTTCCTTTCTTCACATATTAGGCCTGCAATGCTTGATTAGAAGATGCACCTTTACTCCTTTCTTTAATCCCATCAGTTACCCTCAATTCATGTGCTTAAAGACTTGCTTGCAGTTCTTTTATCTTCATAGAATCTAGATCATTAGATTCCTCTAAAGCAACCACAATGTGATCAAATCTTAGTGTAAAAGTTCTGAGAACTTTCTCGACCTTCATCACATCAGTGAATGTTTCACCATTCCTTGTCATCTAATTTGTGAGTTTGATCACCTTATCAAAGTATTGACTGATGGTTTCTTTCTCTTCCATTATCAATACTTTATATTGTCTTCTTAATGCTTGAAGCCTCACCTTCTTCAATTTACCATCCCCGGAATACAATATCTCCATTACATCCCGTGTCTCATTTGCACTTTCATAATGCATAATCTTCTCAAAGATCTCATTACTTACGGTGGGAGAACTAACTTGGGTGTTTTGCGTTTTATCACAAATGTTGCAGTTAGCAAGAGTCGCCACTGACTTTTCTTTTATCCAAAAGGAAAGGTGAAAAAGAACAGGAAAGAACTTTGAGATTTTTTCTTGAGTTCGGGGGGTAGATTATGAAAAGGGAAGGTATTAGCACCCTTTTTATCCATGATTTTCCATGGGCTCTTAGTTACTTGCTATATCACTTGCTTTTGTTTGAAATTGTGCTTTGTGCGGTTTTTGAAAGTATTTTGTAAAGAGGCTATTGTTTATGAAAACTTTGTAATGATTCTCGTTCGTAAGAATGTATACAAAGATGTTGATCTTTTGAAAATGTTTTCAAGTTTTGTAAGATGTTTTGAAAGTGTAGATGTTTGTTTTGAAAATAGCAAGGATGTTTTGTTTTGAAATGGAGCAAGTAATTAGGAGCATTCTACCTACATAAAAGTCTTTCATGTTCATTTCCTCTTTCCTTTGACATTGTTATCTTACCATTGATTTGGTAAGTAACCTTATCTTTGGATGTAAATGGGACGGGCGTGGGTCATCGTATAACCATGATTAGCAATGTTGCAAGGTATCTTAGAATTCTCTTTTAGGGACTAAGATCATTTGAAAGGCAACATAGATAGCGTCATCGGGGGACTATGATCTTATATTTATTTTTTTGCTAAGATACCTCACATGCATAATATGGCCATTTTGTAAGGCAACCAAGAGGATTTTACCCTAGGGGTGCTTGTGTGCAAGTGTATTATTTTCCATGCTTAGTTTTGTCTTTGATTAGGGTTTTCTAATTGATTGGTTTTAGTCTTTCCATACAAATCCTAATTACTAGCATTTATATATAAAGCGATAAATTGCGGAATTTAAAATTGCTACGCTATTATAATACTTGTGGGAGGGGGTGTACAAATTACAAATGGGGATTACAAGAAAATAAAGCTTAATTATCTATTACAATCATATTGAATTTGGATAAATAATGTACAAAAATAAATAAATATACAAGAATATAAATGTAAAGAAAATGGATATTTGTTTGGATTTTTTAGGGAAAAGGGGTTTTGGTTTTAAACTAATTAAAAAAAAGAAAATAATTAATTAAAAGTAAACCTAAATTTACTAGGAAAAGAATTTAAATAAAACCCTAATCTATTAATTGATTAAAAAAGAAATTAAGTTTATAATAAGAATATTTTTTGGTATTTTTGTCTTAAAAATAATTTATAGTATTATAAAATATTTTTGGTCTTTTTTGGTTTTTAAAAATAATATATTTTAAGAAAATAACTAAAACCTAGTTTTTTTAATTAAATTTACAAACCAATTAGTAAAATAAATAAAGTATGATTAAATAAAATAATTTTTTGTATAAAAAATAAATAAATTAAATCAAAATATAAATCTAATATTTTTATATTTTTTCTAATTTTTTTTTAGTATTAGATAAAATATTTAAGAAAATAAATAAACAAAAATGAGAAAAAGAAAATAAAATGGGCCAGGGTGTGAATAGCCAGCAAGAGGGTCAAAAGTGAAAAAAAAAACAAAAGGCCCAAGGGGATGAGGCCGAGCGCTGCCAAAAAAGAGTCAGAAAGTGAAAAATATGAAAAAATCCAAAAGGGTACCACTGGGGCTCGAACTCAGGTCCCTATAGTCACAGTGCACGCTTCTACCACTAGGGTGGCTATACATCTGTTTATTAATATCAAACCATAAATATATATGGTAAACACATTTCTGAGGCCAACTTCATCTTCAACCTCACGCCCAGCCTGAACCTCTGTATCTTGTTCAATTCTCAACAAAAATGAAAAATGTAAACAGGAAACTTGTAGCAAATTTCCTCACGATTTCAGAAATGCAAAGCAATAAAATTAAAGATCAAAGACAAGCATGAATTTTAATGGCCCTAATTTGAACCCCAAAAATTTCAGAAACTTCAATCTTAAAATTCTCTAAGCTCAAGCAATATAAATGAAAATTATGGACATGGTTAGCTTTAGGGCAATGATATCTACATTTTTCATTCACAAATAAACTATTAATGATGCTTGTATGAAAAGTTCAAAAGTCAGAAAACTTACCTTGCAAAAGGGTATCGTGTTTGGAGTTTGAGTAGCTTTTAGTGAGTTCTAATGATTGGATTAGCTCCCTCAAGTTCCCAGGAAGCTAATGTGATGCTTATCTTGAGCTGAAAGTGCCTGAGGAGTTCTGGAGAAGTCAAGGTGCAAGGTGTTGTTTTTGAAAATGGTGGATGATGATGGAGGTGTTACAGTGGTGTTGCAGGTGTTGGAATTGTTTATGTATGTTATTTAGAAGCTTTTGAAAGTAAAAGGCCAAAAAACGCACGAGTAAACTTGGAGATTGGATTCAAAACTCATAAATGACAAGTTTTGAGGTGTTTTTGGTGATTCTGTATTCTTGGTGTTTTTAGGGCTTAAGCATGCATAGGATTTGTGGAAAATAACTTGTGTATGTATAAGCCAAAGGTCTTGAGTGCTTTGGAGAGTCAGAAGTACAAGTTACAAGCTAATTGTTAGGTTACTTGATTTTGAAGAAAAGTGGGAAAACAAGTTTCAATGTGTAGTACAAGCATGGGTTGGGTGATTGTAAGTGTTGAGATCAACTTCTCTTGAGTTATAAGACATGTATGATCATAAAATAACAAGTGCAAGGCTCAAGAACAAGTTTTATGCAAAAAGCTACTTTATCAAAATGGCATTGTGCACTTTCTTCTCAAAATGGATATAAAGCATGGTCTTGCATTCAATGCTTGAATTGAGACCTCAAACATTTGTGAAAGTAATTAATTACGGAGTGCCTAACAAGTTTTAGGCCTGCAAAGTAGAGGTTATGCAGCATAATTTTGAATTTTGAATTTGTTCATCACAAAATGACTTGTAATTCAAGTGTGAAAACCCTAACTTCATCTCTTCGATTCTCCCTACTCAGAAATGATCTCAAGAAGTTATTAGACATTTTGGAAATCTTGTAATGTTCTCTACAACCCCTCTTTGAATAACTTTTGAAAATTCCCCTTGGAACTATATGAAAAAGTGCCATGAAGTTAGGTCAAAATCCTGACCAAATTAGGGCAAAATTTCACTAAGTGTTTTGTTTCATGACCATGTGTTCTTAAAATTATAACTTGAGATCCAAGAAATTTTGGAAGGAGATGTGTAAAGCAAAGTTGTATATTTCAAGTAGATCTACAACTTTCATGATGAAAGTTTCTTTTGAATCATCTTGCATCATGGTGAAAATTTTGCTCAAAGTTGTGAAAAAATAAGAAACTTCCAACACTTAGAAAATTTTCTAAGTTTAGAAATTTTAACTTTTCAAAATGAAATCTTGAATTTTTTATTTCTTGATGAATAAGTTTCATATTTTGACATGCTTTGATGAATTGTGATCTTTGACATTTGATTTTGACCAAAAAGTCAAAGTTTGACTTTTTAGTATATAGTTGACTTTTGATCAGTTGACTGAAAATTCATCTGTCAATCCATTGGACTTGAGAAATGTTTTGAGCCATGTCATTAGGTCAAAATTATGCAATTGTACTCTTGAGATAATTCCTTAAACCAATTGATCATTTTCTAGGTCAAAATCCAGAAATTGCCCCTTCTCAGTCAAAACCCTAATTTTAACCATTTTGCTCTTTTGAAGATTTGATCAAATTTCTTGAGGAATTATGGTCCAAACTTGATCAAATGATACATATGAGTTTAAAATGTTGATGTGGGTAAAAAATTATGAAGTTTGACTGTAAATTGGTCATAGTTGACTTTTTCCCCAATACAGTTGATTTTTAGGTCAACTGCTTAATTGACTGAGCAAAAGTGTGATCCAAAGCTTGAAACTTTACATGAGTAATCTTGAGGGTCCATAATGATCCATGAAAGTAATATGGGGCATTGGAAGTTCAAATATCCTTGTGCAATCTCAAACCCTAATTTTGGTCATCAGTGCTTAAGGATGTGTCTTGAGCTTATCAACCCTAGTACAGTCTTGAGCCAAAGGAGATCTTGTTAGCAAATTCTTGATAAGTGAGATGGAAATTTTTTGGGTGCAACATCTGCCCCTGTTCAATCTTCTTAAGCCTGAAGAGTTAGATTGACGAGTTTTGCCATTCGCGACTCGAAGGTGGAAGGTGATTGGACATTAGAGTGCCCAGAAATTTGCACTCGGTGATGTGATGGTTGATGGTATAGGGAATGGGCTTAAAGATTCCATTTGGAGGGATGATGGAAAGTTTTTGGAGATGGTCTTGTAGATTCCATCTAGAAATGATTGTCGGACTGTATCTAAAAGAGAATCTGAATGAGTATCAGAATGGCGTTCGTGTCTGAAGCGTATATGAACTGTATCTGAAAGTTGAATCTGAATGAGTATCAAGATGGAATCCATGTCTGGAGTATCTGAATTGTATCTGAAGATTGAATCTGAATGAGTATCAGAATGGCATCCGTGTCTAGAGCGTATCTGAACTGTATCTGAAGATTGAATCTGAATGAGTATCAGAATGGCATCCGTGTCTGGAGTGTATATGAACTATATCTGAAGATTGAATCTGAATGAGTATCATAATGGCATCCGTGTCTGGAGCGTATATGAACTGTATCTAAAGATTTAATCTGAATAAGTATCAGAATGGCATCCGCGTCTGGAGCATATCTAAACTGTATTTGAAGATTGAATCTGAATGAGTATCAGAATGGCATCCGTGTCTGGAGCGTATCTGAACTGTATCTGAAAAGCCTTTGAACATTGTTAATGGTAGCTGTTGATTAACCTTATCCTGAAAAGGGTAAAATGTTAGCTAATATGTAATACCGTGATGTATGAAATGCATACATAATGATACATGCATTCATGTTATCGATGTTAATGATATATGGATGCGATGTATGCGTATTTGAGCTAATCTGCTGCACTGCTTGTTGGTTTTGGGAAAACTAAATCCTCGACTGTTGTTGAGGATATAGAGTGCAAGTCTTCGTGTTTTGAAGTGTTGATGAATTTCCACTTAGGGAAATAAACCTTGTTGTAAGGGAAATGCCGTGTACTGCTTGTAAAATCCAGTTGGGGAATCCTGAGAAATTTGGCGACTTCTAACGGGGAGTGATAACTGGAAGTTTTGTTTCGCTGGGGATTAAACTGCACATTACGGGGGATTTTATGGAAATAGCTTAGAGATATTTCCCTATATCTTAAATCCATTAGTGATTGTCTTTCTATTTTGTTCATTTGTAAACGGTAGTTACGTTCAAATGCATATGTTAAAAGATAAATCATTGGACGTTTTCGTAAACAAATCACAAGAGTAAAGAAAAATAGATAGTTTTGCACTTTCAAAGGGATATCTTTGTATTGACTTTGAGTAAGTATTTTTGTACAATGAGAAAAACATTCTAGTAAGAGAATGCCGCCGTAAAAAATGAAAATTTGATACAAAGAAAAGATAGCTATGTGAAATAATCCCATGGGGTTCCCATTTTGCTATAGCCTTCGTGTCTCTGAGCATCTTATCTATTTGTTGCCTTGTCCAAAGCTGATTTAATTGATCAGAACCGTCAAGCTTGTAGGTTGTCTGTAAGGTGATCCAACAGGGCATAGTCATACGCTTTTATTCCCTAACTTTTGCCTGGACTGCCCTTTTGAGTTTTCAGTCCACCGGGATACCCTTTTTTGCCCAAGCCGCCCTTTCGGGTTTTCAGCTTGCCGGGTGTACATATTTTTTTTGTTTTATCCCTAATTTTTCCCGAACCTTTTGGGTTCACCGGGATGCCCTTGTTTTGCCTAGGTGTATCAACCTAGAGGGTCTCTTATGCATAGTATCTTTTGACTATGTCTGCGTTCACAGGGTGTGGCAGGTCGTCACCACCCATAGTGGTCAAGATCATTGCTCCACCAGAGAATATGCTTTTGATCACAAATGATCCTTCGTATGTAGGAGTCCATTTTCCCCTGGGATCACCTTGCGGCAGTATGATGCACTTGATCCCCAGATCACCCACTCGATATGCTTGGCGTCTGACCTTTTTGTTGAAAGCCTTGATCATCTGTTTTTGATACATTTGACCATGACAGACAGTAGTAAGCCTTTTCTTATCAATCAAGTTCAGTTGATCAAGTCGAGTTTGGATCCAATCTTCTTCATTCAGCCATGCATCCTTCATAATTCTCAGAGAGAGGATCTGGACCTCAATAGGCAAGACAGCTTCCATGCCATATACCAAAGAGTAGGGTGTTGCCCCGGTTGATGTGCGCGCTGTGATACGATACCCGTGGAGAGTGAATGGTAGTATCTCATTCCAGTCTTTGTATGTGACTGTCATTTTTTGTATGATCTTTTTGATATTCTTATTTGCGACTTTGACAACACCATTCATCTTTGGCCGGTAAGGGGAAGAATTGTGATGTTGGATCTTGAATTGCTCGCACAGGGTGGTGATCATAGTATTGTTTAGATTTGTACCATTGTCTGTGATGATCCTCTCCGGGATACCATACCGACATATGAGATTTTGTTTAATGAACCGGGCTACAACATTCTTGGTAACGGAAGTGAAAGAGGCTACCTCAACCCACTTTGTAAAATAGTCAATGGCCACTAAGATGAAGCGGTGTCCATTAGAGGCTGTTGGTTTGATTTCCCTAATCATATTGATGCCTCACATAGCAAAGGGCCAAGGAGCTGTCAAGACATTCAAAGGAACTGGAGGCACGTGTACCTTGTCGGCATAAATCTGACACTTGTGGCAGGTTCGAGAGTGTTGATAGCAATTTGCTTCCATGGTAGACCAGTAATAACATGCCCATAGAATTTTCTTTGCCATCGTATGTCCACTGGAATGGGTGCCAAAAGTGCCTTCATGTAACTCAGCCATGATCCTTTCCGCTTCAACCTTGTCTACACACCGAAGTAACACAGATTCATGGTTGCGTTTGTAGAGAATGCCATTACTAAGGAAGAATTTAGCAGAGAATCTCCTTAAGAACTTCTTATCATTGACTGAAGATCCTTCCGGATATCCTTGAGCCTCGAGATACCTCTTGACTTCGTGAAACCAAGACCGGTCCACTACTTCTTTAGTATTAATCTCGTGACAGTGAGCTGGTTCAACCATTCGCTTAATGGTGATATGGGGAGCCTCGTTATCCCATTTAAGTTTAAACATGGATGACATTGTGGCTAGTGCATCTGCTAGCTGATTTTCTTCTTGCAGGAAATGCTCGAAGGTAATCTCCTCAAAATGTGGGATCAATGTCAACACATGTTCTTTGTAAGGGATAAGGTTAGGGTGTTTGGTGTCCCATTCCCCTTTGATCTGGCTGATGACCAAAGCTGAATCTCTGAATACATTTAAGGATTTAATCCCCAAATCCATGGCAGCTTTGAGACCAAAAATGCACGCTTCGTATTCTGCCATATTATTTGTACAATTGAAGCAGAGTCTTACCGTAAAGGGGGCATGACATCCTTCAGGAGATATGAGTACAACACAAATACCATTTTCGAGTGCGTTGGACGCCCCATCAAAAACCAGGGTCCATCGGGATCCTTGTTCAGATCTGTCATATGGTCTGAATTCTTCACAGTTGTTTACCATCATGATGTCTTCATCTGGGAATTCAAACTTCATGGATTGGTAGTCCTCCATAGCTTGGTGAGCAAGTTGATCCGTTAGTACACTGCCCTTTATTGCTTTCTGGGTATTATATTGTATGTCATATTCTGTTAGGATCATTTGTCATCTCGCTATTCTCCCAGAGAAGGCATGTTTCTCGAAGATGTATTTTATTGGATCCATTTTAGATATCAATAAGGTAGTATGGGTCAGCATATACTGTCTTAGCCGGCGAGCAGCCCATGCCAGAGCACAACAAGTTTTCTCGAGCAGTGAATATCTTATTTCACAGTCGGTAAACTTTTTGCTCAGGTAATAAATAGCATGCTCTTTTCGGCCAGACTCGTCATGTTGCCCTAGCACACACCCCATTGAATTTTCCAAAACAGTTAGATACATGATCAATGGTTTTCCCTCGACTGGTGGCATCAAAACAGGAGGCTCTTGCAGGTACTCTTTGATCTTGTCAAAGGCAGTTTGGCACTCATCATTCCATTTGACTACTTGATCTTTCTTCAGTAATTTGAAGATTGGTTCACAAGTAGCTGTTAGGTGAGAAATGAATCTGGCAATGTAGTTTAACCGTCCCAAGATTCCCCTGACTTCCTTCTCAGTACGAGGAGCAGGCATCTCTTGTATCGCTTTTACCTTGGCCGGATCCACTTCGATACCTTTACCGCTGACGACAAATCCTAGGAGTTTACCAGGCCTTACCCTAAATGTGCATTTATTCCGGTTCAACCTTAGCTTGTACTTCTTTAACCTCTCAAATAGTTTCTGTAAATGATCGAGATTCTCTTCTTCTGTTTGAGATTTGGCTATCATGTCGTCCACATAGACCTCTATTTCGTGATGTATCATGTTGTGAAATAAGGCTACCATGGCACGCTGATAGGTTGCCCCAGCATTTTTCAGCCCGAATGGCATAACCTTGTAACAGAATGTGCCTCACTGTGTGACAAAGGTTGTTTTCTCCATGTCCTCAAGCGCCATTTTGATTTGGTTGTAGCCTGAGAAACCATCCATGAAGGAAAACACCTTATGTTGTGTTGTATTGTCAACCAAAATATCAATGTGGGGAAGTGGGAAATCATCCTTAGGGATTTCCCTATTCAAATCTATGTAGTCCACGCACATTCGTACCTTGCCTTCCTTTTTGGGTACGGGAACAACATTGGCAACCCATTGTGGGTAGGAAGTGACGGCCAAGAATCCGGCATTGAATTGTTTCATGACTTCTGCTTTGATCTTCTCTGATATGTCTGGTTGCATGCGATGGACCTTTTGTTTTACCGGTGGGCAGTCTTCTTTTGTTGGTAGACGATGTACCACGATATTTGCATCAAGTCCTGGCATGTCTTCCTACGACCATAAAAAGACCTCAACATAATCATGTAGCAACTGAATCAGATGCTCTTTGACACTGGGTTCTAGATTGGCACCTACCTTGACTTCTTTCTTGTCTTCTTCAGTACCTAGGTTAATTGTGTCCACTGGTTCTTCGTGGGACTGTATGGTCCTCTCTTCTTGTTGTAGTAACCTAGCTAGTTCCCCTGGTACTTAACAATCTTCCTCACCTTCGTCTTCGGCTTGGTAGATTATATTTTCAGAATCACAGAAGGCCATAGCAAAACCATTACCCATGGGATCCCGAATGGATGTAGATCTGCATTTTGAATGTGAGTGTGCGTAAGAGTGTGGCTATCTTTGAAAGAAATGAAAATGTAAAAAGAAAAAAAAAAGTGAGCACAAAGTTTGTATGCAAAAACGTCCATGATTCATTGATGTCATATGGAAATGAGATAATAACCCTTACAAATGGACTGTTGTGCCTCGGGTAAGACACAAGGTTTTAAGAGTCTGAATTGTTTAACATTACAGGTCTGACAAAATTTAAAGACAAATTATTGTTGGATAAAAGTGATCGGGACAAAATCTCTAGCTTCCCAGTTGTTGAGCCCTCCATTGACAGTTGGGAAAATCCAATCCTCCAGGTTATATTTGTCTTCATCATCCTCCACGGTGTTGACTTCGTGGTTGCTGATCTTCAAGGGTGGTCCTTCGGAACAAGCACGGCGTACAGCTTTCTGGGCTCCTGAAGTGAAACCCAAACCAAATTTGTCAGATTTGTATGGGATATCTGGGAGTTTGCCCCAAATAGTAAACCCACCTTCTTCTATCACTGCCTTGGCATCTTTGAAAGACGACATTTTGAGCGGAGGCCTTGTAATCTTTAGGACTTGAGAAACAGTCTTGGTTACTGCATAGCTTGCGAGACTTATTCAAAGTGCTGGAATGGAGTTTCAATAAATTCACCATTTAATTCCACATATCTGAAGGAATTTAGATGGTTGACCATATACTCTTCTTCTCCATGAACAGTGATGATTTTCCCCTGAATTGGATATTTCAGCATTTGATGCAACGTGGAGGTAACGACACCAGCATTGTGAATCCACGGTCGGCCTAATAAGCAGGAATATGAAGGGCAAATATCCATTACATAAAAATTTGAATCAAATGTTTGGGTTCCAACTTTTATGGGGATGTCCACTTCCTAATGCATCATCCTTTTTGAGTCGTCGAAGGCCCTCACCACTATGTTGCTAGGTTTCAAGGTTAATCCTTCACAGTCAAGCCTATCAAGAACCTTTTAGGCAACACATTTAGAGACAAACTGGTATCAACCATGACATGAGCCAAAGTCGTACCCCTGCATTCGACTGAGACATGCAATGCCTCGTTATGCTTCCTCCCCCTTGGCGTTAAATCAACATCCGAAAAACCTAAACCATTATCGGCAGTCAAGCTGGCTATGCAGTCTTGGAACTGATTGGCGGATGTTTCTTGGGGTACATGAGCAGTTTTAAGGAATTTTACCAAGGCCTTCGCATGAGCCTCAGAACATAACAATAAAGCCAGCATGGAAATTTTTGATGGAGTTTTCCCCAGTTGTTCGACTATGTTGTAGTCGCTTCTTTTTTAATATTTAGAATTTCCTCCATCTCTTTTCGGGAGGTATCAGGGATAGCTATTGATTATGCCTTCGTCCGGACAGGCTCAACCAGAATACCTTTTCCTCGAGTCTCAGTTGACTCGGTAGTAGGAATGTCAGTAGGGGTGATAACAGGGACTGTAACGGTTTTGTCAACAGGAGTATTATCAGAGATGATTGCAGGACTGGGAATAGACTTTGGAGGAGCAACAATGACAGGAATGATTATGGGTCCAGAAATAGCTTTTGGAGGAGCAATTTCTGGAGAGAATACCCTTCCACTTCGGGTTATCTTACTAGTCCCTGCGATATTACTGATATCAGAGTCAACTTTCTCAGAACTTAAATTTTCAGCGGCTGGCCAATCTTGCTTGATACCGTGATAGTAGACATCACCTCCATAATTCCATGGGACGGTTTTGTCTGACGAATACAAGATTGGTCCAGGCATTGTAATTATCAACGGAGCTACTTTAGAAACTGATGTAATTCTAACGGGTCTTTTGGTGGAGACCCTGGAAGAATTGGCGGAAATGGTCACTATGGAAACATCATTATAAGAAACAATTGGAATAGAAGTCTTTTCGAACAAAATCTCCTTGTTATTTATTAGGCATTGAACGCCTGCTTTTAACAAATGACAGTTGGTTGGTGAGGATAAACAGAAATGACAGCTTTCATCACAGCCAGGGAATACACTGGCATTCAACAAGTTCTTTTTGATAGTCAGGAGTGGGGTCACAAGTTCATCAACCAAAGTAGCAAACATATATTCCTCAACGGCATTGACATCACGGTCGTGCTTGGGCATAGGGGCAGTGATGACATTGGGAATTTCTGGCGCATCGAATTCAATCTCTTTAGTTTCAAGAAGGTCTTGTACCTTGTTTTTCAGAGCCCAACAGTTGTTAGTGTCATGGTCGGGACTCTCAGAATGGTATGCACAGCGGGCATTAGGATGATAATGAGGAGAGGTTATGTTAGGATTCTTTGGAGCTTATTTCAAAGTCACTAGATTGGATCTTAACAAATGTGGCAATACTTGAGATAGTGTCATATTAATTCGGGTGAACTGTCTGACTAGTCTTTCCATTCTTGGTTGGTTTCTTCTTTGCTGAGCAGGTATGGGTTTAGGAATCATGACAGCCCCCACCATTGGACGACATTCAGTCCTATCTTGATTTCTCTGAGGATATACAACAACAACTTCTTTTTTTCCAATAAATGGTTTCCTTACAGCGGCAGAGGATATATCTTTTTGAATCTTTCCATTCTTTATCCCAGCTTCCACTCTTTCTCTGGTCAATATCAATTCGATAAAACCTATCGAGGAACTCCCAATTAAGTGATTAAAGAAAGGACCGGACAGTGTACCCAAAAACAAATCTACTAACTCTCTTTCATATAGGGGAGGATGGACTCTTCCTGCTAAGTCCCTCCATTTTTGCGCGTAGTCTTTAAAGCCTTCACTTGAAACCATGTCCATACTCTGGAGTTAAGTACGGGTGGGAGCAAGGTCTGCATTGTATTGGTATTGTTTGTAAAAGGCAGCAGCAAGATCTTTCCAATTATGAATACTGGCTCTTTCTAGCTGATAAAACCAATCAAGTTGAGTTATGGACAGGCTGTCTTGAAAGAAGTGTACCCATAAATCCCTGTCAGCAGTGTCAGGCTGTATTTTCCTCACATAGGACCGGAGATGCATTTTAGGGCACGAAACTCCACTGTATTTGGCGAACACCGGTGCCTTGAATTTTGGAGGAATGACAATCCCAGATACTAACTCCAACTCCTCAAAGTTCAGTCCAGGCACTTTTTAAATTTCCATCGCACTTAATCGTTCTTCCAGATGCTTATACTTGTCGTCAGTCGGAGGATATTGTTCTTCAAAATAATCTTCTTCTTCCTCTTCCTCTTTTAAATCTGGCTGGACAACTGCTTCCTTGCCTTTCCCATCTTGTTTGTCTTTCTCACCAGATGACGTTGCAAAGTCTAGGGTCCTTCTTGCTTGTCCTTGGAATATTCTTCCCATATTTAGAACTTCGGTTATTTTCTTTGTTTTCTTCTTTTTCTCTTCAACCAGCAAGGTCTTCAACTCTTCTTGTCCTTTGGCTAGAGTTAAGAACATCTGTTGAAACTGAGTATTTTGTGCTTGGAGGTCCTTCACCGTTTGCTCGAGATCCATCTTACTGAAATAAATAGTAGAAAGATGAGGAGACTTGTTGCAAGAAACCTTCTTATGTTATGATGAATGGTAGATGCATATGCAATGATTTCAAGGATTTTAAAGATTCAAATTTGTTTTAGACAAAAAAGGAAACACACGTTATATTAATAAATTAAAACTTGAATACATCAATGCCTCTTTGGGTAGAACAATACAAAAACTCTAAGATAAAAAGGTTGTACGCATCCTCTTTGGTGCGATGTAGGCATTCAGAGTCTGCTCCTCATGAAGTTGCTTAGTGAGTTCCAAAACCTTCTTATCGCTAGCGTAGAATTGGGCTTCGAAAGTGTCTCGCTCCCCCTTGAGCTGTATCCAATCTCTTTGTAAGTCTTCAAGAGAGGTGGGCATGTCAGGATGCAGGACAGTCTATGGAACATCTCCTTCCATAACAGGCTCAATGATTACCGAGAGAATGGAAGGATAAGGCATCATAAGACTTTGAGTGTGAGCTCGTACCCATTTGAGGTAAGGCTCAAGAGGGATGGAATTCTTGTGCCCCAATGTCTTGCTATCTACCTTGTTCAACATCCTCCAAGCTCGGATAAATCTTTGGCGATGACCTTGATCGTCGTTCTCGTAGTCAAATACCAAACCTTGAATAAGCATCTCATGTGGGCCATCCCTTTGGGCGTAACCAAACTGTCTTAAGGCTAAGCAGGGGTTGTAGGTGATACCTCCCCTAATGACAAGTAAAGGGACATTAGGGAATTCTCCATAATGGTCTACGATGATAGCATTCTCTATAGATCGAGAACACCAATGGATGTCTGAATGTTTGAGCGTCATCAACCTTTGTGACCACCTTGAACCTTGCTCGTTCTTCAATACATATCAGGGAAGATACGAAATAAACCATCTTGCCAAAAGAGGAGTACAACACATAAGGATACCTCTTTTCCTCATAGTACGAGTGTGAAAATAACGTAGGATGTCTCCTAGAAAAGTAGGCACCGGGTTGCGGGACATGAAGATTTTGACGGTGTTCACATCTATAAGTTGGTCAGAATTATGAAACAAAAACATTCCATAGATGAGAAGAGCCATAATTTCCTCAAAATCTTGCAGATCCAAAGAGTTCCAACAGCTTTTGGCTTTCTCAAACAAGAACTTTGCTAGGAAACCCTTGACACCACTCCTTGTTTCCCAATTGGTTGTGACATCAGATGGTTGCAAGTGTAGATCTTGAGCAATCTCTTCTGGATTTGGATCTCTTTCCATACTATTGAAAGGTAGTTGATTGAGAATGGTAATCCTCAAGAGTTGGGAGAATTCTTCCAAAGTTGGCACAAGTTGATAATCAGGAAATGTGAAGCAATGGTGCAAAGGGTCAAAGAACTGAAAAATCACCTTCATCGTGTCTTCATCAGTGTTGGAGGCGACCAAGTTTAGTAGGCGACCATGTCTTTCGGTGAATGGAGAATTTTCAAGATTCCTCGAAGCTAGCTCTTTAAGTTGTGGAGGGATCCTTACAAGATTGACTTGAATGGTTTTCTTGCGAATAGAATCCATGTCCTACAAAACAGAACAAAGATAAATCCCAAGATCCTTGAAATGGTTAGTGAATGAGTATGATGTTATAATGTTCATGATGTTATGTACAAGTAAATATACACAAACAAAGCAAACAAGTCCTTAGGTTTAGGCTTGCATGGAGTCTTATAGATAAGTACCCTCTTGAAGTTTAGTTGGCTCAAACTTGTCCTAGCCATAGTAACTGGGTTCTAAGGAGCTCGATATCACTGGTTTGTTTCCTTAGTCATTGTTTCAGCACAAGCCTCTTTAATGGTGACCAAAATATCCCAAAAAAACCAAACCTCAATGACTGTAGTATCGAGTATCTACCAACTTCGGATTGCACCAAAACCGGTCATCTCACTACGTTCTAATGGCCAAGTTGGTCAAGTAAAGGTTCTAAAAGTTCATTAGTGCTTCATAACATCACTCAGTGGCCCCGTATTCTCCTTGATTAACTCAAGGGCTATAGATACCCACAAATATGTCGCACTAATGTAGCTATTGCTTAGACTATGTCGGTATACCCTGCATAATTTCCACAACGTATTGCTACTTACCTATAAGGTATCCCAAATTCGAGTAAAGGATTCAAACCCAAACAAAGAACCATAATGTAAAGCATACAAGTCAAACAATGAAAGCAAGTAAATGTGATCTAACCTTAAGGTAATCCCACTTTTCTATTATCCCCAGCAGAGTCTCCAGTTCTGTGATGCGGTGGGAGAACTGGCTTGGGTGTTTTGCATTTTATCGCAAATGTTACGGTTAGCAAGAGTCGCCACCGAATTTTCTTTTATCTAAAAGGAAATGTGAAAAAGCACAGGAAAGACCTTTGGGATTTTTTCTTGAGTTCGGGGGGTAGATTATGAAATGGGAAGGTATTAGCACCCTTTTCATCCAGGGTTTTCCATGGGCTCTTAGTTACTTACTAGATCACTTGCTTTTGTTTGAAATTATGCTTTGTGCAGTTTTTGAAAGTATTTTGTAAAGAGGCCATTGTTTAGGCAAACTTTGTAATGATTCTCGTTCGTAAGAATGTATACAAAGATGTTGATCTTTTGAAAATGTTTTCAAGTTTTGTAAGATGTTTTGAAAGTGTATGTGTTTATTTTGAAAATAGCAAGGATGTTTTGTTTTGAAATGGAGCAAGTAATTATGAGCATTCTACCTACTCAAAAGTCTTTCATGTTCATTTCCTCTTTCCTTTGACATTGTTATCTTACCATTGATTTGGTAAGTAACCTTATCTTTGGATGTAAACGGGACGGGCGTGGGTCATCGTACAACCACGATTAACAATGTTGCAAGGTATCTTAGCATTCTCTTTTAGGGACTAAGATCATTTGAAAGGCAACATAGATAGCGTCATCGAGGGACTATGATCTTATATTTTGTTTGTTTTTGCTAAGATACCTCACATGCATAATATGACCATTTTGTAAGGCAACCAAATGGATTTTACCCTAGGGGTGCTTGTGTGCAAGTGTATTATTTTTCATGCTTGGTTTTGTCTTTGATTAGGGTTTTCTAATTGATTGGTTTTAGTCTTTCCATACAAACCCTAATTACTAGCATTTGTATATAAAGCGATAAATTGCGGAATTTAAAATTACTACGCTATTACAATACTTGTGGGAAGGGGTGTACAAATTATAAATGGGGATTGTAAGAAAATAAACCCTAATTATATATTACAAACATATTGAATTTGGATAAATAATGTAGAAAAATGAATAAATATACAAGAATATAAATGTGAAGAAAATGGATATTTGTTTGGATTTTTTAGAGAAAATGGGTTTTGGTTTTAAACTAATTAACAAAAAGAAAATAATTTATTAAAAGTAAACCTAAATTTACTAGGAAAAGAATTTAAATAAAACCCTAATCTATTAATTGATTAAAAAAGAAATTAAGTTTATAAGAAGAATATTTTTTGGTATTTTTGTCTTAAAAATAATTTATAATATTATAAAATATTTTTGGTCTTTTTTGGTTTTTAAAAATAATATATTTTAAGAAAATAACTAAAACCCTAGTTTTTTTAATTAAATTTATAAACCAATTAGTAAAATAAATAAAGTATGATTAAATAAAATATTTTTTTGTGTAAAAAAAAAAATAAAATCAAAATATAAATCTAATGTTTTTATATTTTTTTCTAATTTTTTTTTTAGTATTAGATAAAATATTTAAGAAAATAAATAAACAAAAATGAGAAAAAGAAAATAAAATGGGTCAGGGTGTGAATGGCCAGCAAGGGGGTCAGAAGTGAATAAAAACAAAAGGCCCAAGGGGATGAGGCCCAGCGCTGCCAAAAAAGAGTCAGAAAGTGAAAAATATGAAAAAAAATCCAAAAGGCGCGCGCTTCTACAACTGAGGTGGCTATACATCCGTTTATTAATATCAAACCATAAATATATATGGTAAACATGTTCCTGAGGCCAACTTCATCTTCAACCTCACGCCCAGCCTGAACCTTTGTATCTTGTTCAATTCTCAACAAAAATGAAAAATGTAAATAGGAAATTAATTTCCTCACGATTTCAGAAATACAAAGCAATAAAATTAAAGATCAAAGACAAGTATGAATTTTAGTGGTCCTAATCTGAACCCTAAAAATTTCATAAACTTCAATCTTAAAATTCTCTAAGCTCGAGCAATATAAATGAAAACTATGGGCATGGTTAGCTTTAGGGCAATGATATCTACATTTTTCATTCACAAATAAACCATTAATGATGCTTGTATGAAAAGTTCAAAAGTCAGAAAACTTACCTTGCAAGAGGGTATCGTGTTTGGAGTTTGAGTAGATTTTAGTGAGTTCCAATGATTGGATTAGCTTCCTCAAGTTCCCAGGAAGCTAATGTGATGCTTAGTTTGAGCTAAAAGTGCCTAAGGAGTTCTGGAGAAGTCAAGGTGCAAGGTGCTGTTTTTGAAAATGGTGGATGATGATGGAGGTGTTAAAGTGGTGTTGCAGGTGTTGGAATTGTTTATGTATGTTATTTAGAAGCTTTTGAAAGTAAAAGGGCAAGAAACGCACGAGTAAATTTGGAGATTGGATTCAAAACTCAGAAATGGCAAGTTTTGAGGTGTTTTTGGTGATTCTGTGTTCTTGGTGTTTTTAGGGCTTAAGCATGCGTGAGATTTGTGGCAAATAACTTGTGTATGTATAAGCCAAAAGTCTTGAGTGCTTTGCAGAGTCAGAAGTACAAGTTACAAGCTAATTGTTAGGTTACTTGATTTTGAAGAAAAGTGGAAAAACAAGTTTTAATGTGTAGTACAAGCATGGGTTGGGTGATTGTAAGTGTTGAGATCAACTTCTCTTGAGTTATAAGACATGTATGATCAGAAAAGAGCAAGTTCAAAGCTCAAGAATAAATTTTATGCAAAAAGCTACTTTATCAAAATGGCATTGTGCACTTTCTTCCCAAAATGGATATAAAGAACGACCTTGCATTGAATGCTTGAATTGAGACCTCTAACAGTTGTGAAAGAAATTAATTATAGAGTTTATAACAAGTTTGAGGCCTGCAAAGTAGAGGTTATGCAGCATAAGTTTGAATTTTGAATCTTGTTCATCACAAAATGACTTGTAATTCAAGTGTGAAAACCCTAACTTCATCTCTTTGATTCTCCCTACTCATAAATGATCTCAAGGAATTCTTTGACATTTTGGAAATCTTGCAATGTGCTCTACAACCCCTATTTGAATCACTTTTGAAAATTCCCCTTGAAACTATATGAAAAAGTGCCATGAAGTTAGGTCAAAATCCTGACCAAATTAGGGCAAAATTTCACTAAGTGTTTTGTTTCATGACCATGTGTTCTTAAAATTATAACTTGAGATCCAAGCACTTTTGGAAGGAGTTATGTAAAGAAAAGTTGTATATTTCATGGAGATCTACAACTTTTATGTTGAAAGTTTCTTTTGAATCATCTTGTATCATGGTGAAAATTTTGTTCAAAGTTGTGAAAAAAATAAAAAATTTCCAACACTTTGAAAAATTTCTAAGTTTAGAAATTTTAACTTTTCAAAATGAAATCTTGAATTTTTGATTTCTTGATGAATAAGTTTCATATTTTGACATGCTTTGATGAATTGTGATCTTTTACATTTGATTTTGACTAAAAAGTCAAAGTTTGACTTTTCAGTATATAGGTGGACTTTTGATCAGTTGACTGAAAATTCATCTGTCAATCCATTGGACTTGAGCAATGTTTTGAGCCATGTCATTAGGTCAAAATGATGCAATTGAACTCTTGAGATAATTCCTTAAACCAATTGATCATTTGCTAGGTCAAAAATCTAGAAATTGTCCCTTCTCAGTCAAAACTCTAATTTTGACAATTTTGCCCTTTTGAAGATTTGATCAAATTTCTTGAGGAATTGTGATCCAAATTTGATCAAATGATACATATGAGTTTAAAATGTTGATGTGGATAAAAAATTATGAAGTTTGACTGTAAATTGGCCATAGTTGACTTTTTCCCAATACAACTAATTTTTAAGTCAACTGCTCAATTGACTGAGCAAAAGTGTGATCTAAAGCTTGAAACTTGACATGAGTAATCTTGAGGGTCCATAATGATCCATGAAAGTCATATGGGTCATTGGAAGTTCAAGTATCCTTGTGCAATCTCAAACCCTAATTTTGGTTATCAGTGTTTAAGGAGGTGTCTTGAGCTGATCAACCTCAGTGCAGTCTTGAGTCAAAGGAGATCTTGTTAGCAAATTCTTGATAAGTGAGAGGAAAAATTTTAGAGTACAACAATTGATTACTGAAATTGTATTTTATTTACAAAACATATGAGATTATTTATACATCAAGAGATGTAACAAAATTTTAAACAACAGTAAAAACTAGTTTTAACTAAATTGAATTACTAAACCAATAGATTGCACCTATTAATATTTTTCCATAAATGATTTTGTTAGAAACAAAACAAAAACCTTTTAATTTCTCTCACTCACCAATCCTCTTCATTTCACCACAGTAAACCTTTGATTTTCACTCCTTCATTTGTACGGAAATTGCATTAATTTTTCAATGCGACAACCTCATCACTTCTTGTCTCTCAAAATCACTATTGTTGTTTGTTGTTGTTCTGCTCTATCAAGGTGAGGTCATCTGACGCCACAACCATCTTTATCCTTCATGCATTTATGTCAACAATAGAAAAAGAGAGTCTTGATTTCTTTTATATCAAAAGTGCTAAATTTATTCTAAAGGTCGTACATTTTGTTTCAACGAATTAATATTTGTTTTGGTTGTTTATCTGCATCCTCACCCGTCAACTGCCATATCCGTTGTTAGAAGAATAAAAATATAAAGATCAACAAAAAATAACTAAAGTTAGGAAATTTACAATCTGAAGAAGAAAAAACATATTAAAAGGGGTTAAAATAGATGTTTGCTGAAAAAATATTAGTTCAAAAATCATCGAATCTATAAAAACTATCATATTTGTTGTTTCCATCATTGAAACCACATTTTTTTAAATAAGAAGAAAGAAAGAGAAAGAGAAGAACAGAAAGAATGTAGGAGAAAAGAAAAAGAGGAAAGAGTGAGAAAAGAAGAAAAAAAAGAGTTGGAGTGAGAGAGAAATCAAAGAGGTGGAGTGAATAATAAAGTAGAAATTGAAAAAAATACTAGTTCGAATAGAACAAAATCAGAATTTGATTACAAAAAATAAAAATTAAGTTAATTCACAATTCCATAAGTGTAGGAATTGTAGCAAAAGATAGATAGGAGAATTTCAGATTTGTTATCTTATATTATACATACTGAGATATGCTAAGATGTTCTAGGATGTCCTTAGAAAATTCATTATATGCGTTCTTACCAAATTAACTAAAATATTACTATCCTGATATATTGGTGAAAAGAAAATTTTTGTAAATGGAAGTTTTTCTATAATTTCATGCATCAACATCTATGTCTAGAACAGTTCAAAAAGTTCATCTATATCTAGCTAATCCAAAAATTTATAATCAAAAAGGATTTACATAATGAACTACTATTTTAAATAAATGTCTGTTTGTTCGAGCGTTTAAAAACAAATGCACGTTTCACCTGCTCTATTTTCTAACTTATTTTTCAAGTTGAAAAGTCCCACTGTTCCAAACTGACACTAATAATACCATAAATTAATCAATTGTATGTCAATAAAAACTAGCATTAAGAACATAAATATAATTAAAATAGATAAACTATAATAGCCTTAAACTCAAATCATAATATAAAAGGGTTTCATCAAAATATAAGCATCTCCATTAAAGCTTAAATACTCATTGATAAAATAAGGGAAATGTGCTCCACATCTCTAAAAAATTTAAGAATTTATTTTATGTATTTGAAGATACATCATGTAAAATCACTTTAATAAATACGTTAAAAATAAGACACTCTTATTTTATCTTTAAAAAATTGTTTGAAAATATATCTCTAGAATTTAAAGATGTATATCTCCGGAATCCAAAGATACACTTTCATAAAATTTGTTCAATTATGCATCTCTTTTAACATTAAACCTTTGTGTGTTTAGATCGGTGGTGGCCATAATTTATTTTGACATAATTGATTTGGTAAATTAATTTTAACATAATTGAATTTAATAGAATTGATTTATATTTTAATACATTTATATAAAAGTGAATTGAACAATAAAAAAATCACTTACAAATTCTAACTTCAATTAGATTCATTAAGAAAACAGAATCAATTCTACTTCAACAGAACCATACACCTCACAATCATTTCAAATCAATTCTGCACCTTTAAAATCGATTTAGCTTCTTCCAAAAATCAAACCAAACATACTATTATAAGATACTTGAATCTCCCGTCTATCAAGTAGACAAGTTAGTCCTTGAATTGCACCAAGCAAAAGAAGCAGAAGAATTGCAGTATTCCAATTCCTGAATTGCAGTAGACAAGTGCTCCAGACTTTGATAGTAAGTGTGAAACATATATCGGTGAAATCACCAACAGATTGTCGTAAAAAAATTTAGTTATGTTCAGTGAAAAAAATCATTTGCTATAGTTGAACTGTAGGTTCAGATTTTACAAAAATATACATTTTCGAACAATTTTTTTTAATAAAATAGAAGTGTTTCACTTCCAAAATACTAACATGTATATAAAAATATGTACTCAACGCCCAGAGAAAATATATCTCCAAACGCTGAGGACCGTTGACTTTTCTTGATTGTGAGGAGCACCTTAGATAGAAAGAACAACTCCCTAAAATAAAGTAACATGAAAAAGAAAATAAACCCAAAAGTCAACAAAACTGTGAATGGAAAATTACAAAGGAACTAGGCGACAATCTAACATTTCCTGTGGACAAATACAGCACTTTAGAGAAGGAAAAGTCAACATATTTGTTCAAAGTTATGAAGTTTTTAAAACATTGAATAAATGTTTAGGTGATTTCAACAAAAGAATTATTGAAAAGCTTCTGCTACTGAAGAGTAAAGAAACTTAATGCTATAATGATTGGGGGAACTACTTGGTTTCACTGGAGTTTATGCAATTGAGCTCAATGATGAACTATCAAAGAAAAACAAATTTGTTGCTCTAAAGATCAAAAAGCAAAGAAGCTTTAAAACCAAAATCCCTCCAAACTGAAGAACAGTCAGATGAAGATGATGCATACTGTAATACCGTTTACCCCAAAAGCATATGAATAAAAAAGAGTTATGCTTAGTGTACCTTAATCTGATTGAGTTAAATCAGGAAAACATGTAAACTTGGTTGAATTTGTGAACCATTTCTTAAAAAATATAACAATATTCTACGGGTCTAAGTCATGTGTCAAGAGAGCAATCTCAAACAATGTTCTCTATATATGCACAACAGCTGTGAGTTATTTCTTTAGTTATGTGGTTTAACTCAGCCGTAGCCCAACGGACAGAAAAAAAAAACGTCCAAGTATTAAGAAAGGCGCAAAAGGTGCAAGGAACTGGTAACTCAGAAAATATATCTTTTGGGTGTAACACTGGTGAAAACAATGGTTAATGCCAAGTCATAGAGCTGCCATCATCGTTCCTCTGGCTGCCTCTCGCTTCAGCTCTGCAGCCTTACCACTTCCACGGAAGTACATCAATACTTGCTGCAAGCAAACATAAATCAAAAGTCAAACAAAATGCCACAGAAGATTCAAAAGAATACCAAGTTATTGCTGTTACAGAGATGACATTATAATAACCTGAAAAACCCAGATGCTCATCAGTGATTCAAGACAGAAAAATGCGAACCCAATAAAGTAGAATACCTGCAATTCAGCACAAGTATTAAACATCCCTTAAACTTGAAATTATAACTTCAAAATATACCTATATCTGAAACATGATGATAATATACAACTATTGAACTATCCATGAAACTTGGGAACTATAGAAGTTATGAAATACATAATTGGAACATACCCCAACCAATGCACTGCCACCTATCACATCAATTGCAGCCAAAATACCTCTGTTCATATTGTAACAGTATATTACAACCATTAGTTTGAGAACAAATAGAATAACAAAAATAAAAAAGACTTTTTTGATCATATTGCTGAGTTACGTCAAAATCATGGCGAACATACAAACAAACCTAACACAGCAATACCTTAAACTGATTATTATTATCAGGAAGTTATTGTTTTAGTACATTGAAATTATGCAGAGTAAATTATTTCCAACTTATGTCCTTTCAGTTAATATTTTGTATCCATTCCCCAATCGAGAATCAATAAGTTCAATCACAAAATACTTCAGCAATCCCCAGTGTTTCCTTGCCTCCAGTAGATCAAATCAGTTAAAGATTCGTCACAAAATAATATCAGTTTCGAGGATAGAAACATAAAATGCAATATTAGGAGGAACTCACGTGAGAGATTTTCCTTTAAAGATAATGGGTGGAGCAACTGCAGCAAAAATGCAAAAGCCAATGTGCAACTGCTTGTAGAAATTGGAAAAAGAAGATGAGCACTTCACAATATAAGTGTAGAATAAATGAGTAGAGTGAAAAAATATATAAACTTGCCATGTAAGAGACAAAAAACCAGCCAAACTTTAGAGCACTGTCTGTCCTGTAAAGTGAGATGGTACACAATTTATAAAAAGAAACAACAATATGTATTGTAAATATTAGGCTATAAAAGTTATTTTACTTTATTAATATGAAGTCCATTAAGTTAATTAGTTTTAGATTTATCTCTTTTTAAATATGTTAATTTTAGTATTGAAAATTATAACTTTGAAATATATTACTTTTTCTACACAGTATCACAAGCTCCAAATTTTAGGGGTGCCCGGTTCATTTCGAACAAACTGTTCATTCCGCATACACTGTTCATCTCAAGGATGTTATCCATTTCACGTGCATTGTTACCACACTAGTACTATTTGTAGATCTCTTTGCAACTGTTTCCAGAAAAAATATTGTTCTCTTGAGAAGACACTTTTCCAACAATAACCAATAAGGCTGAAAATAAATTTATTGTAATTCATGCCTTTAAAGCTGTCTATACGGGCTCTAAGAATGCTTGGATCTTTGATTCTGGAGTCACTCATTGCATGACATTTGCCTCTTGATAGTTTTTTTGACAAGTATTTCTCCTTCCTGCATTTCGTAGATTATTGTTGCAGATAGTTCTCATACTCGAGTTGATGGTTATGTAGACATTGATCTTAAATCTTTTAAATTGAAAGATGTGTTACATGTTCCCCTTCTATTATAGTACAACCTTATCTCAATTCATAAAGCTTATAGAGGATAATAGTTGTGCAATTATATTTTTTAATTCTCTTTGAACTTTTCAGGATCTTGAAACGGGAAAGAATATGACTGAGTTTGAGTTTTTGATCTTTTAGTCATGGTTTCCTTAAAACACCTGCCTCAGTTCCTATTTTTAGTAAAACTATTCCTATTCCTATTGAGTCTACTTCTAAACTTGAGTTGTCGTCTATTGTGCGTGAGTGAACCTACTCCCAGTCATAGTCTTGAGTCTGCTCCTAGTCCTATTTCAGTTCCTCAATTGTCTTTTGTTTTGCACGAATCAAACTTTTGACACCAATTATAGTATATCAGAGAAAAAAATAAATTCGGTCACGAACAACTTCACTTGCCTGAGCCGGAGGTACCTAGTGAAAATGATCCTCATATTGGTGATTCTCTTAGATTTCTGATGGTTGTTATTAAGATGTGGTTGGGCCTAATTCAACCCTACAAAACCGGCTTGTAGGGTGAGGATTGCCCCCACTTATAAACACATGTTCAGGCCATATATTGTCCGATGTGGGACTCTTAACACACCCCCTCACGCCCAGGACTAGACAACTGGAGCGTGGAAATAAATGGTGGATGGTCCACTGGATCTTAAACGAGGCTCTGATACCATATTAAGATGTGGTTGGGCCTAATTCAACCCTACAAAACCGGCTTGTAGGGTGAGGATTGCCCCCACTTATAAACACATGTTCAGGCCATATATTGTCCGATGTGGGACTCTTAACAGTTGTGATATTGACCGAACGATTTACCCATTGCTTGGAGAAAAGATACAAGATTTTGTCCCTCCATGTATAGATATCATACTTCTCAATATGTTTCCTCTAAACAACTTTCCATGCGATGTCGGAGTTTCATTGCAGTTATTGATATCAAAGAATCCTATCATCTATGGAAGAAGCATTGAACTGTAAAAATTGAGCTCAAGCTATGATTTGTTGAAGCATTGAAATGAAAAAAATCGAGCTCAAGCTATGAGTGATTGAAATCAAAGAAAAATGGTACTTGGCGTTGTTGAGAGGTAGAGAGACAAGAAGCTGGTTGGATACAGATGAATCAATACTATAAAGCACAAACCACACGGCCCCCTTAATCGTTACAAGGAAATACTAGTAGCAAAAGGTTATATTCAGACATATGTAGGGATGTACACAGATTGGGTTGGACCGGATTTTGGCTAACCGGTTACCCTACATGTTCATCTTTCAACGGGGTTGGATACATCGTCCAACCCGCAATTTCCTTGTCAAACTCGAACTAAACCAACTAATAGAGTAGTATAGCTAGTTAGTCTTAAAAGAGACTTCTAACTAACGATAAATGTAAAGAAAACCACGTTAACTTAACTCAAGGAACAGTTAATGTCTCTACACCTGAGAACATACCTCCATCCAATTCAACACCTCCATCACACTTTCAACAGTGGAATGGATCTCAATTCTTAGGTGGTAGTCGTGCCTATCATGGTGGTAGAAGATGTCGCTTTGCAGATAGATCCAAGGTTTACTGTCAAATCTGCTCTAAGGCAAGGCATTATGCCAATATCTGTTATCACAGGCACTCATCCACGATGCCTATGATGCTCGCACCTACATCTTACAATAATTCTCGGGCATGGAATGAAGCTCCATCACTTGGATGGAATCAATGGACTAATAACCAAAATCAATGGATACCTAATACAAATCAGTGGCAACTCTCAGCTAATAGAGCATCAGATAGTCTTGCACCTAGGTTAGCTCAAATTCCTCAAGCAAGACAACTCAGGCCTATCTGATAGGCACTAGCAGTGATAGTCAAACCATGCTCGCTCCTACTACTCGGCAATGGTATCCAAATTCAGGTGCAACACATCAATCTATCAATAATTCAGACTTCTTTCATGATGGAGAAATTCTACCAGGTTCTGATCAAGTTTTACTTAGCAATGGTCAAGGTTTGTCCATAACTTCTATTGGCTCCACAAATTTTCATTCAACTCAAAAAGCGCATACACAACTGAAACTTAAAAATCTATTACTAGTTCCTAATATCACAACGAATCTTATATATGTTAGAAAATTTGCTAAGGATAATGATGTCTTTTTTGAATTCTGTGCTGATAAGTGTTAGGTAAAAGCTCATGTTCAATCTGAAATTCTCTTGCAAGGCTCTCTAGGCCCATTTGGTCTCTACACCTTTGATGGTTTGTTCAACACTACAACATCTCTCTATCTCAACACTCTTGTGATCAGTTGGTTCAGAATAATACTATGGAACCTACTTTGTACACTGTTTGGCACAGCAGATTTGGATGTGCTTGTTAACATGTCAGACGTTATTCTAATTATAAGAATCAACACGAGAATAAATTAAATATAGCAGAGATGAGGATGTTGCGCTGAATGTGTGGTAAAGACTAAACAAGATAAGATTAAAAATGACAATATTAGAGAGTGTTGGAGTAACACCTATAGTAAAAAAAGATGATGGAAAATAGGCTTAGGTGGTTTGGACATGTAGACAAAAGACCGATCGATTCGATTGTAAGGAGAATAAATCAAACGGAGAGGATTCAAACAACTAGAGATAGAGGAAGACCTAAAAAAATTATAAGGATCTGTTTGGGAGTTGGTTTTTAGAGGGTTTTGGAGGGTTGCGTCAATATCTTAAAATGTGTTTGATATTTTAAAGAAATTTAAAAAAAATATATGATTTTATATGCTAATGTAGTATATTCTTTTTTAACTTTTTTAAAATATCAAATACATTTCAAGATATAAGCACAACCCTTCAAAGTATCCCCCTCCAAAACCTTCTCCCAGACAGACTCTAATAATAACTATTAGGAAAGAACTTGAGATTAAGGAATTGGATAGAAACATAGTATTGGATAGAACATAATGGCGGAATTTGATCCATGTAGCCGATCCCATTTAGTGGGATAAGGTGATTTTGGTGTCCCCTCCCAAAAAAGATCAGATCAAGTTATTGGACAGGGTGATTTTGTACCGACTTCAATACTTATAATTACAGTTGCCTTAGAAGGCTCACATTCTTCCTTCAAATCATCCAGATATAGAAACTGCTTTTATTCGTAAAGTGTTGTGTTTCATAATTGACTGAAGCTTAGCTAGAGGATATATATATATATATATATATATATATATATATATATATATATATATATATATATATATATATATATATATATATCAATTTTTACATTTCCTTTTAAAGCTAAACAAGTAGGCTGGAAAAATCTTGAATGAATATCTCAATGCTAAACTAAAAAAAAATACTAAATCAGATTGAACACTACCTCATAGCGCGATAAAGGGGGCGATACCACATTACATAGGATCCTGGAGCACCAGAAATAAAATATATAATAGCAAGAAACCAGATGGTTGGACCTGCACGGCAAGAAAAAACCTTTGTAAATGAAGCATGACCTAACCATATTGATGGTACAATTTTCAGTTATAAGACAAACCTTCTCCTTTGATCCAAGCAGTGGTAACTGCCACTATATTCCACAAAAGACACAGAACCAAACCTGCAGATTATTACTAAGTTGTAAAACCAAAATACAATTTAACAATAGTCAAAGATAATAAGAAAAATTATGCTGTTGAAATTAGTGATTTAGATAGTGGTGGGGAAAGAGAGCATGACGTAATGAATTATTTCAATTGATATTTATTGGATGTGATACTAACACCGATTTATACCATTACCAAATTCAATTCTAATTATATTAGAATTCAAATCATGAAATAGAATAAAAGTAAATATAGAAATCCCTCCTAAAATATTATCCAAGATAATCTAAAGTATTCTAAAATACAATAATGATTGTTATAAACTCGAATATGAATAATGCACTTCTAGTGAAATGGAGGCAGGATACTTTTATAATGGGTTGTAAGGGGAAAAAGGAAGACTGACCTCCCAACCTAAAGGAAAATAAAATAAAAAGCATTATCCAAGGCTGGCCACACACGGAAATAATGCATTTAGCAGAAAAAATATCTACTAAACTGAAACTCGGTTCTCCTTTCCTTCCCAATTTATATTTGCTCAACTTTGTTGACGACACATTCTCCAACAATGCAAATGGTGGGCTAAGAATTAGACTTACGTTGTTCTCATCTATGGTGAAAGTGATTTTGTGAAACATAAAGGGGAGAGAGCTGATGGGAGAAGAAAGTTACAGTCAAGATTTCTTGTGGGGGAAATTGTGAATTTGAAAATTGAAAGCCTTTATAACAGTATATTTTTATTTCCAAGATGTCATGGTCCATGTTGAACCACATGTGGATTGATCCACCCTAGAATTAGCCATAGCATGGCTAAATGTCAACCTACTTATAGATCTCTAAAAATTAGGACAAATAAAGCTGCTTCATAATTAAAAAATTGTTGAAGAAAATTTACATTCTTTTATTTAGAAAATGATGCAATTGATTGCATTAGCAGCTAGCAATGCCTAATTTTAAGACACGTGAATTGCTTTAGTACGTGATATGTTCACAAAATGAAAACATTATCAACAAAGTAGAATATAGATATAGTTGAAAGCATATTTGGTTTACTTTATAACAACTACGACAACCACCACCAAGCCTTATTTATCTCACTAGGTGAAATCGGCTACCTGAATCAAATGCCACATAATTTCTTATTGCATATTAAGTTCAAAGATGGATTGTTAAATCTCAAGGGACAAAACAGAAACATCGGGAATTTGTTTTCTAACTATGTTGTATATACTTGAATTTTGTTGTTTGGCTTGTTTCTATGTATATAACCTACCCTATTGTACTTCATATAATATAATCATACTTGAAGAGTCAAGGGAGGAATTAAATGAGGTTGGAGACCTGGATAAGAGACTTAAAAATGTATGGCTTCCGCCTGAGTGCAAAACTAAAACAGAGTATATGGAATGGAAGTTTAGCAAAAGGAGAAGCATTTCTAACTTAGAAGTAAAAGTTTGAGATCATATCATACCACACAAGTTATGTGGTATGTTGGATCTTTGATCCAAAGTACAAAACGATAGAGAAATATAAAGAGCCGTAAGCCATCGAATTCAAGTTGGCTGGTTGAAATAGTGGAGAGGAGAGCCCTCAGTGTTTAATGTCATGCAAAAGTACCGCTCAAACAAAAGAGAAAACTTTATCGGACACATGTAAGACCGGCCAATGTTGTCCAGGACAAAATGTTAGACCGTAAAAAACCAACACAAATAAATTAAATGTAAAAGAGATGAGTTTGGTGCATTGCATCTGTGGTAAGACTAAACGAGATAAAATTAATATGACAATATTAGAGAGAGTGTTAAGGTCGCAACTCTAGAAGAAAAGATGATGGACACTAGGCTTAGGTAATTTAGCTTGTAGGGAGAAGACCTGGAAATTTTGTAGTAAAGAGGATAGTCAAACTGCTAGAGGTAGTAGAGGAACACCTAGAAAAACTATAAAAAAACACTATTAAAAAATGATAATGATAACGATAACGATAATGATAATGATAATGATAATGATAATGATAATGATAATGATAATGATAATGATAATAATAACAATAATAATAATAATAATAATAATATAATAATCAGCAAGATAGTGATAGTTATGACCTGAAACATTCTAGAGAACAGTTCTCGAGTTCAACATACCTAACCACGTTGTAAATGCAACATACTGCATCCTTTGAAGATGTATTGGTATTTCATTTCCAATGTCATGATGAATGATGGGAAAAAAAGGTGGCCAATTTTTTTCCTCTATTACAATACCAGCTGCAAAAAAAAGAAATTGTAAGACACCAAAATAAAGAAATTGTTTTTGGTGGTTTCTTTGTGAATAGATGAACTAAAATACCTCGAGATATGGCGTCCTCTCTTCGTTTTAGTTCCTATAACATATCATGAGATACATCAATTTCCTGGCACTACTAATGATTGTATATCGCTATGGCCAAATAAACTTTTACAGTAGGTCAAGGTCAAAGTAAATAGGTGTGGTATTAAAATCCTGATATGAAAGGTAGAGGTAGAGATAGTTTATGTACGTAACTAAATACTCAATAGAAGGTTTATCCTTATACAAATGCAATACATTAAAAAGAAGAACAAGTGCCCAGTGGTCATGCATCAAAGAATTAACATAAGCTCCATTTGCTACCAGTTACGTCCTTAATATAAATCAACAGCAATAACTTATCAGCACCTATATAAAATAATAAAAAAACTATATTGAATATGACTAACCAAGTTGCTAACTTGCATGTCTACTACTTGTGTTCTAAAGATATCGTCTATATCAACAACAAAAATCAAGTAATATGTCAGGATGTATCACCTGTTCCCTTCTTTTCAATTCAGACTCTTTAGCTTGAAGTTCCTTCTCCTTTGCTTTGACATCCTAAAAATAAGGACATATTAAACCTTGGGGCAATAACAGCATTGAGACAGATAGATTTGATATTATTATAGTTCAACATTCTCACACTCAGTCTACCTTTGAGCTATCAAGAGGGATGTCAACAGTTGCCCCACGATCATAAGGCTCAGGAGGAAGGGGTGAGAGCCTTGAGGTCGCAGAAGGAACACTTCCAGGGTTCTTCAAGTTCAAATAATTAAATAGTAAATTTATAAACAATAATTTTTTTGCTTTATGTTTCATGTTTGAATAGAAACAGTTTTAGGAAATGAGACCAAACGAGAAGAGAAAAAAGGACACCAAATCATTTTAGTTGCTAACTGCTCCCTTATATTATTTACAATAATTGCTCTCTTTATAAAGTTGACAAATCATCAAAAATAAATGGTCTGAAATCACAACCAAACATTTACACTAGACCTCCCAAATAAACATCTGATAAAAGACAGAAACAAAAAGTACCAAGAAAACAAAGAAACTACTGTACAAATTATTTCCACTAACCGGCTCTTTGCATTACAAAGCATAGAGCAGCATAACAATATACTGCCTCCATGATCATCAGTTTCATGGGAATAAATGAACAACTCCATGACCATTCAGCATAAAGTTTTATCTCGAGACCTCGAGTTTCACACTCTAGTTTTCCCAGCAGAGTAGGAGATGACACTAACCAGGTGAAACCTAATAGCACCCTTTCTCTCTACAGGAACTCTCCTATTATAATCTCCCATGAAAAGCTCCATAGGAGCACAGAGTTTCCTTCCATCTATAAGTCTACAATCAATCTTTTAGAAATTACTCCAGATAGTTACGCTTAAACGCAGTTCTGCCCACCCCCCTATTTTCACCCGATCAGGGAATTGCTTCCCCCAACCCCCATTTCAAAATCCTCCAATTTTGGTCCCTCCCTCAAATTTTTAAACTAAAAAATGCTAAATGATGTGGAATGATCAATATCCATGAAATTGCAAGAAAACCCCCTAAAAACACCAATTTCAACTTTATAAATTTTTCATTTTTTTTAATTTAATTAATGACATATAAATAATTAACCAATCAGGATGATTATGCATCATTCAGCCGTATGTCATATCATTTACAACATATCACATTACTATTTTTTAGTACAAATGTCTAAGAAAAGGACCGAAATTTGAGGATTTTAAAACAGGGGAATCAATTCCATGACCGGTAAAGGTAAAAAGGGGTCAAAACTTCAATCAAGTTAACATTTAATTAAGTAATTACGTAGGTATTAATGGTTATTTTTTGCTACCATGCTTAGTCCTACTTAATATTGATTAAAAAACATTAGTTCCTGGGCTGCAAACTTAATTACACTCACCCCACAAATAAAAAAGAGAGAAAATATTTCTAATCTTTTGACACTCAGCAACAAGCAATCAACTTCAACAATTGAATAACACAAATCAAGAATTACCAGCATGTGTCATTAATTATAACAAAGCTAAAACCTCTCTCAGACAACTTAAAGAAAACCTTTTCCTTAGGTGGAACCTTACCAATGAGTCCTTCTCAGCATATCAAGTAAATATAAATCTCCAGATTTATTACAAAGGGAGAAATCCTACAAAACCTAAAATTCAAATTCTAGTAACACTTATTACAGTTAAAGCCCTTGCACAATTGCACAATCAAAAAAATATAGAGGACGCGTATCAAAAGGCTAAAACAACCATTGATTACTTTGTCAAAATATTATCCTACAAAATGCTGTATGTTAATGGTATCAATTTAAGAAAGGGGGAACTTACAGTAGTGTAAAATGCTCCTCCACCATAACTTGATTGCCCAGATCCTTTTTTAGCTGTCCCATCCTAATATTATCAACAAAAAGGCTTAATGTTTTGGTCATTAAAGTAATATTCAACTAAGAAAGCAAACCAAAAAGAACTAAATATCTGCAGTTTCAAATCAACAAAGGCATAACTACATTATCAATTGTCATTTAATAATCACGAAACCCGTCTTCCAAGAATCTATAGATCCAATGTGAGAAATATAAGAATTCTGTGAGATGTCAATCTCTATATATATTCATCAAGGAAATGTCTAACTGGAAAACAAGATCCTGTCATTAACTACTGATCAAACGTGTGCAAATTTTCATGCATACTTCATAAATTGTAAGCTAGGAGTAACTCAGTCCTACAAATTAGCATGGTAAGATGAGGGATGTTTCAGCTCTAAATGTATTTTTGAGTCATATCTCATCCAACATGACTTGAATGACTTGAGTGACCTGATCGCAGATGGTACAATAGATAGGTCTTGGGTAGACTCTGATACTATCCTAAAATATAATTGCCCCTAATTTAAACCTACAAAAATGGATGTCTCCCACTTATATAAACATATTTTCAACTTGCCAATATTAACAATGTACTAGAAGACAAAATCAGATCTATTGGCATCAGATCAGCAGCACAAATACAAAAGGATTTTTCGATATCTTGCATGCTTCCAATCAATTGAAGAGCAGTGACAGAAGAAATTGTGAATTTATAATCTCAAACACTTACATTTGTTCACCACAGAGAAATTATTGAGCATCTCAAAAAGATTATCAAAATTCAATCCAACTCCAACGATAAAGCGAAAAGCGATTATCCACATTTTAACGCAATAGGGAAACGTGAAAAAGGGAGAACTAACCGCAAAGGGATTGACATGAGTCTCTTCTTCTTCGAAAGGGTTTGGATCGTAGCGGCTCATTGTATGAGAATGAAGGGATCTTCGGAATCGGAAGAAAACGGAGATAGTGCGGTTGTTTCAGTGGTTTTGTGTGCCGTACACAATGCACACAGAGAGAAAGGGCGATAGAATCTACGGGTTTTTCGCTTTCCGATTTTGTCTCTACACTCTTAAGCGAAACTGAAAAGCTTCATGCATTCTCTCTTATAATCACCGCTTCACGTTTCCAAGTACTTTTTACCTTTTTATTATTATTTATTTTTATTTAATATTTCAATATTTTTGTATTTATTTGGAACAAAATATTTTAGAACAACTTTTCTTCTCGATTACGAAAACATATTCGAGGAAAATTAATAATTTCTCACAAAGGAAACATAATAATTTTTCAAAAAAAAACATGGATTTTTTTAGACATTTTAGAGTTTTGTTGATAATTTAATATTATTTTTAAATAAATTTATTTAAAAAGTAGTATGATATTAAATAATTGTATGAGTTTAATTATAATTTTTTTTAAATAATCATTTTTTTTCAAAAAAAAAATATTTAAATAAACACATTTTCAAAAAATTTATCAAAGTAACCACTTTATAAACAAAACAAAAAAATCGTTGTATAGAGGAGTCGCCATTTTGTGTGGCGCATGCATGAAAAATGAAGAGGAGGCGTCACACTGCATGGCTTGTCCTCATATGTAATGTCATGCAGTGTGGCGCATGCATGCCAAGTCAAAGAGGAGACGCCACCTTGGGTGGCTTGACAATTGTATTTATTATTTTTTTTAATAAAAATAAAAGTAATTAAAAATATTTTTTATTAATATTTTAAATTATACAATGCATAGATACATATTTTTTCGGACGTCCCCTCAACCTAAGTGGGTTCCAGTATGACATAAACGGTCTCGTCTTTGCCTCACCCCTTACCCCACTCCTCTGTGTTGAATTTCCTGAGGTGTTTGAAGTCTGTTCTGACTCGCTTGATGATGAGGTGCTTAATGTGATGGTCCTGGTACATCAGGATCATACATCTCATCAATCATTTTGCCCCATTGTGTCGTGCTTCCAAAGAGATTGGTGCTCATATTGTTGAAGTTTGGTCTTGTTGGTTGGGATATGTGTGGGTGGGGTGGTTGATAGTATTGGGATGTTGAATTGTTTTGGAAACGAAGCAATGGTTCTTGTGGTGTATGAAATTCGTATGATGGTTGGGTACTTCGATGGTGTGGTGTTTGACTGTATGTAGGTTTGGTGGTATGGTAGAAAGTGTGAGGGCAAGGTTCCTTCAATAAGGGTTTCAATGATGTCAAAACTTTCCACTATATGTTGGAAATATTGCTAGATGATATGCTGGACAAGGAAGCATGAAAAGTCTTCAAGAATTGGTATTTTTGGAAATTTCTATGCTTTGAGTCGACTCAAAGAAAGCTCTGGTCGATGCATGATTGAAAGTTGCTCCTTGGGAAAGTCTCGGGTTTGCTCACGTCGATTGTGTGGTTGACTCAACCTGGGAGTAATTTTTAGGAACTATGCATCGACGCATAGCCCTGAGAGGTCGATGCATGGATTGAAAGTTGCGCCTTGGGAAAGTCTCAGGTTTGCTCACGTCGACTGTGTGGTCGATTCAACCTGGAAATAATTTTTAGGAACTATGCATCGACGCACAGTCCTGGAGTGGTTGATTCATGGATCGTGCACTTTGTCTTCTGGCACTCTCGGGAATGCTCAGGTCGAGTCCCCCTTTTGGCATAGGTCGACCGTTCGCTCGTTAAATCTGTTTTTCAGCTTGTTAGTTTGGGTTTTGACTTGAGATAACATATATAATCTTGTTAGGTTCTATCATTTGGTTTTTAAAATAATAAAAATGAAATAGATACACAAGGTACTCATCATTTTCAACCTCTCACTCATCCATTGACAACTACACATAATAATTTTTGTCGATCAAGGTGAGGAGCGTGTGTTGATAACGTTTGAAGTAGTAGATTACGATCTTGTTCGGGTTGAGTAATTGTGGGTTTTTCTTGAATAAAATCTGAGGATTTTGTCCTCCAAGATCATTGGGATTTGGGGTTTTTTGACAATTATTTGCTTCATCTAAATTCAACCGTGCTTAAGGGATTGAGGAACCGTAGGTTCGCTCGACAAGGTAGCTACAATCAGAGGATTATGAAGGAAGAATTGGGGTCACCATCTTGCGATCAAATCAGTCGAGCAAAGGGTTTGAGAAACAGTTTGGATTCTCAACAAGGTAGCTACAACCAAAGGTTTATCGAAGATTGATGACATACTTGGTTCAAATAAAAACAAGGGAAGAGATGAGCTTAGTTTTCAATTCAACATATTGGGTTTGAATTATGATGACTATTTTCTATCTCTTGTACAAACTTTGCAACCATAATAGCAATTATCCTAATTTTATTTCTAAAATTAGGGGCAAAGTACCCCACACGAGGACAACAGGGGGAACTTCCTAAATAAATTGCGTGTCAATTTTCTTTCTCGTCTTTTACCATTTATTTGCTATAATTTATGAATTTGCACTTGTGGTTCCAAGTGTCTGGATTTGTAGTGTGATGGAACTATTGTTAAGGACTATAGTAATCACTTTGATTGCTATAATTGGTTTTAACACTATAAATTAAGATAGATTAGACTTGGTGTGATTACGCACACCAAGTGTTTGATAAAAGTCCAAAAGTGCAAATTTGTGGGTTTTATACTCAACAATTCATTAGGAGTAATTGACTACAGTTAAAAAGTATAAGTGATCAATTATAATTGAATTAAGTGTTAATAATTCTTATTGATTCATTCCATTTGGTTTAACGTATATCCGGTCTTTTCAATAGATGATCGTTTTTAGACGAGTGTATCCGGGTAGCTTTCACTAGGTTTTAAGTTTTCTTTAAAAAATCCTTTTAAAAATCATGGTATCTATTCAATCCACATGTAATACGGTGGGAGAACTGACTTGGGATATTTTGCGTTTGATCGCAAATGTTGCGGTTAGCAAGAGTCGCCACCGACTTTTCTTTTATCCAATAAGGAAAGATTGAAAAGAACAGGAAATACCTTTGAGATTATTTTCTTGAGTTCGTGGGGTAGATTATGAAAAGGGAAGGTGTTAGAACACTTTTCATCCATAGTTATCTATGGGCTCTCAGTTGCTTGCTAGATCACTTGCTTTTGTTTGAAAATGTGCTTTGTGGTGGTTTTTGAAAGTATTTTTGAAAAGACGCCTTCGTTTAAGCAAACTTTGTAATGGTTCTTGTTTTGTAAGAATGTATACAAAGTGTTGGACTTTTAAAAATATTTCATGTTTTTTAAAGTGTTTGGTGTTTGTTTTGAAAGTGTTTGGTGTGTGTTTTTTTTGAAAGTGAGCAAGCAACTAAAAACATTTCTACCTACTCAAAAGTATTTTGTTCATTTCTCTCCTTTCTTTTGATATTGTTATCTTACCATTGATTGGTAAGAAGCCTTATCTTTGGATGTAAGGGGACGGGCGTGGGTCATCGTATAGTCATGATAGCTATGTTGTGAGATATCTTAGCATTTCTCTTTGAGGGACTAAGATCATTTGTAAGACAACATTTTTAGCGTCATCGAGGGACTATGATCTTGTATTTTTATGGTTTTTGCTAAGACGTCTCACACGCATAACATGATAATTTTTTAGGCAACAAGTGGAGTTAACCCTAGAGGTGTAAGTGTGCAAGTGTGTTTGATTTGCATGCATTGTTTATCTTGAATTAGAGTTTACTACTTGTTGATTTTAGTCTTGCCATACAAACCCTAATTACTAACATTTATATTGAAAGCGATAAATTGTGGAAATATAAATTTCTACACTATTACATCATTTGAGGATGGGGACACAATTTACAAATGGGGGATGAAAGCAATAAAGTTCTAATTATACTATTACAACCATATTAAATATTGAAAGATAAAATGTGCAAGAATATAAAAGCAATGTGAAAGGAAAAGAAAATTGTTTTTTTATTTATGAAAAGTCTTGCTTTAATTAAACTAATAAAAGAAAAGAATTTAATTAATTAAAATCTCTAAATTCTAATTTGATTTAATTAGAAAAGAAATTCAAAGCAAAAACTAAGTTAAAAATTAATTTAATCAAGAAAATAAATTTGTTAAGAAAAATGTTTTTTTATAGTTTTTAATAAAGAAAAAAACTTAAAAGATGCTACTTTGAATAAATCACGAATAATGAAAATAAAAATATTTTTGGTGAGATTTTTATATATTCATAAAATAGACCTAATAAATTAGTAGTGTGAAAAAAATTAGTTCAAAAGGAGTTAACTTGATGGGTTAAATAAATTGTTGAAGTTTGTTAAAAATGTAAAATGAGTCCAGTGATAAAAATAAGATTTTGGTCCCGCCAAGGCTTGAACTCAAGATATTCAGGTTGATGTATCAAAAGAATACCACTAGGCTAGGTGTGTTTGCTTGTCAACCATGTGCTTGCATGATATTATATGAGAAGATTGCTTCCTGAAATCACAAAAATCACAAAAATAACACAAAATATGCAAAAGGGGGGTTCACTATGGTTCAAACTTGCGCCCTTAGGATAAGAAGTGACATGAAACGCGCGCTGCTTGCCACTGGAGTGGCTGTTACATCCGTTAGTGAAACAACAATCATTAAATATAAAATAAACTTAGATGTAAAAATTTGAAAATAGCCAAGCCCTCATTCTTCTTCCTCCTGCACGCTAACAGTTATTGTAATAACAATATATTCAATTTTTTTTCAAAAAAACTCTAACTTCCTCATTTCTCAACCAAATTCAGAAATGTAAATATGAAACTTGCTTAGAATTTCGCAAGGATTTCAAATATGTAATTAGTTTTTATTTATTCCCACTATAACTCACGAATTTCTACCTGTACCAAACTGAAAACCTAAATGTCCAAAAAATCCAATTTCAAAATTCTCATCCCCCAGTCAATTAAAATGAAATTTAAGGATATGATTAGCTTCATAGACATGATATCTACATTTTATCTTTTGAAAGTAAGTGCAAATGATGTTTGCATCAAGATTTCAAAGTTGGAAAAACTTACATCTCGATGCAAAAATTCAATGGCCTCTACACAACTTCCAGAAGCAATATGATGATTGCTTTAGCTTCCTGGGACCTTGGTGAGTATGTTGCAACTTTTACTTTGCCTTGAAAGTGTCTGGATCGGTCTACTCAAGTCAAGTTGCAATGGTGGATTTTGAAAATGGTGGATGATGAAAATGATGTTATAGTGAGGAAACATGGGTATGGATAGTTTCTATATGATATATATAAAGTGTTTAGATGATTTGTTTGGACAATAGTTGCAAGAGTGATGAGTTTCTAAGTTAAGGTTTCAAAAGCTTAAAAATGGTGATTTTTGGCTAATTCGGGTTTGAGAGTGTATGAGGGGGTTTAAGGGCTTATAAAATCGTGTCCTCGGTTGCATAAGAGTGTCCTCGTGTCCTGATATATAGGGAAAGATTTGGAGACTTGAGATGGTCAGATTACCAAGATCACATGTTATGGCATTTTTGCTTGTTTTTGAAGCAAAATGGAAAATCAAAATCCCAATGTGTGGTACAAGTTATGTAGAGTGGTTGAATCACTTTAAACATGCTTCTTCTAAGTTGCTAGGTTGAGTGTGTGCAGATGGAGCCATTGAGAGGCTCAAGAAGGGTTGACATTGTGAAAAAGCTTGCTTTACAAGAATTGATATGTTACTTTTTGCAATTTCAACCATAAATGGTATCAAGACTTGGATAAAACATCAAATTCTTGTGTAATACACTTAGGGCCTGTGTAATTACTTAATTATGGAGATATTTAGAAGCAACATGGCCTGAAAAGTGATATTAAATGATAAGGTTGTGATATTTGATTATGAGTTCATCACAAAAATGACTTATAATGCAAGTTTATCATGCCAACTTCAAGTCTTTGAATCTCCTAGCTCAAAAATGATCTCTTCAAGTTCTTGGACTTTTTGAAAAGCTTGGAACATCCTCTACAACTTTTATGTTGGACATTTTAGAAGAATTAATTTGGAACTAAGTGAAAAGTTGTCATGAAGTTAGGTCAAAATCCTGACTAAAATACTCAAAATTTCACTAAGTATTTTTAGTATCATGGACATGGCTTCATAAATTCATAACGTGAAATCTAAGCATTTATAGAAAAAGTTCTGCCCTACAATGTTTTAGATCTCATTGAGATATACAACTTTCATGTTAGAAGTTTTCCTTGAATCATCTTGCATCATGGTGGAAATTTGGCACAAAGTTATGAAAAATGTTAACTTTTCAACACTTAGAAAAAATTTCTAAGTCCTAGAATGTTGACTTTTCAAAGATAACTTTGACTTTTCAATTTCTTGATGAACAAACTTCATATTTTGACATGTCTTGATGAAATGTGATTTTTGAAACTTGATTTTGATCAAAAAGTCAAAGTTTGAATTTTCAGTATACATTTGACTTTTCATCAGTTGACTGAAATTCATCTGTCAATTCAATAATTTTGAGAGGTGATTTAAACTATGTATGATACGGTGGGAGAACTGACTTGGGTTTTGCGTTTGTTTTCGCAAATGTTTCGGTTGAGCAAGAGTCGCCACCGACTTTTTATTTTATCCTAAGGAAAGGTTAAAAAGCACAGCAAAAACCTTTGAGATGTTTTCTTGGGTTCGGGGAGTAGATTATAGAAAGGGAAGGTATTAACACCCTTTCTATCCATGGTTATCCGTGGGCTCTTAGTTACTTGCTTAGATCACTTGCCTTGCATTTTCAATTGTTTGAAATGGTGCTTTGTGTGTGGGTTTGAAAATGTTTTGAAAAGAAGCCATTTGTTGTGGCAACCTTGGTAATGATTCGTGTTTGAATGTATACAAAGGTGTATTTGTATTTTGAAAAGTTTTCAATGTTTTTGAAAGTTGTTTTGAAAGTGTGTTGTGATGTGTGTTTTGAAAAATAGGCAAGTGTGTTTGCAAGATTGGTCAAGTAACTAAGAGTCGTCTACCCCTAAATTTACTCAAAGATCTTTCCTATGTTTTAACCCTTTTAACAATTTTGTTCCACCATTGTATTTGGTGGACAATCTTGTGTTAGGATGTTAACGGGACGGGCGCGGGTCATCGTTTAGACCATGATTACAATGGTGCCAAGTGTCTTTGGCAATTTTCCTTTAAGGGACTTGATCATTTTTAGGCAACTTTCGAAAGCGTCATCGAGGGACTATGATCATTTTGATTTGTTTTGTTTTGCCAAAGAAAACTCAACATGCAACATGGCCCATTTATTGAAGGCAACAAGTGGAGTAACCCTAAAGGGTGCAAGTGTGATTGGTGTTGTCCATTTTCATGCTTTTTTGTCTTTGAATTAGGTCAAGCTATTTGTTGTTTTTGATTTGCATACAAAACCCTAAGTCTATCATGGCATATTTAGAAAGCTTTAAAATGCAGAATTAAAATCCTAAATTATTACAACATAATTATGGGATGAGGGGTACAAATGTTCAAATGGGGATATTTAGCAAGAAATTTAAATCTAAACTATTACATCCAAATTGAATATACAAGTTATTTAAATTATACAATAATTGAATAAAAATACAATAAATATGCAAGATGTAAAAAATGATTTTTATATGTATGTAAAGGTATTTTTCATGTGACAAATAAACAAAAATAAAAAGGTTAATTTTTTTTGGGTATTTTCATGTTTAGGGCAAAACCCTAATTTTGCTAAATAAAAAGTATTTATTATTTATTATATGCAATATTTATTAATTATGTACAAGAATAAATAAAAAAAAAGAAGTATATTGTAAAAAGGTAATTTTTGAGGTCAAATATTAACAAAATGAAAAAATGTATTATTTTTGTATTTTTATCCTAAATATTCTAATAAATATATAAGTATTTATATTATGTATTAAATATATTAAATATGCACAAAAATAAAAATATTTATTATTTACAAAAAAAAGTATATTTTTTAGAAAATGTTTTCAAAAGATAAAATAAAATAAAAATCAGAAAATAAATGTATTTTGTATTATTTTTAGTATTTTAATAAAAAGTAAATACCTATTTATCTACATATATATATCAAATAAAACAAATAAATGCCTAATAAATACAAAAAAAGGTGAAAAAATATTTTTTATGTTTTTTTATATTTTAACAAAAAATAACAAGTCAGAATCAAAAAGAAAAAATCAAAAATGATTAAAAAATCACACAATGGACCAAGGGGGTGTATGTGAAATAAAGTGGTGCAAACAGAAAAATGAACCAAGCCCAGCCCAAAAGACTTTGTCTTCAACCTCCAGCCACTTTGAAACAAAGAAAACGCGCGTTTCCTTCCCAACCTGTGAACTTCTGATTCCTTGATTTTCAACAAAAACTCACAACATCAAAAGTGTAGAGCATCTTGTCACGATTCTAAACATATAAAGAAGTTGATCTAACTCTCAGAAATGAGAGAGAATTTCTTCTCCCCCAATTCCTGACCTAGCTTTTTTCAGATATTCAGTTTCAAAATTCTCTCAGTACACACAACATAAATGAAAAGTAATGACATGGGTAGCTTCAGGGCCATGAGTAGGACATAACTTCTTCACAAACCTAAGCCTAGATATGCTTGGATAGAGAGATAGAGGTTCAAACTTTTACCTGTTCAGCTTGAATCGTGTATGACAATGGAGGTACTTTCAATGCAATGTGAGGACTTGTATAGCTTGCTTGAGGTCCAGGGATGCTTCTCCAACCTCTAGCTTGCTTTGGAACTAACTGAAACGAGCTATGGAAGTTAACCTGCACAACTGAAAAAATAAAAATGGTGAACTTGGTTAGAGGTGTTACAGTCTGTAGCTAGGGCTTGGGATAGTTTGTATGGATGGTAGGGAGTGTGTATGAACAAGCTTTGGCCAAAACGCACGAGCAAACTGAGTTGTGCAACTCAATCTGCAGGGATGCCCTGTTTTGTGCAGCAAAATGGTGTTTTGATGTTTGGGGAGGTATTGAAGGTGGTTAGGTCGTGCCTTAGGTCTGTTATGGTGTATGGAAAGTGTTTACAAACTTTGCTTTGGCTAGTTCTTGCAGGAATGAGAGATGGGATCAGTTTTGCAAAGTTTCTTCTTATCTAAGCTAAAGTTGTCAAGTTGGGTTATAGGCCAAGGCAGGTCCCTCAAGCATGCTGCATAATCTCTCCTTGATCAGTGTGATTAGTCCATAAACTTGTGCCTAAAAGATCTGGCTTGTACCTCTTTGATTTGTGTTTTGACATAAAGTGCTACTTTATCAAAATGGCTAAAATGCTTTTTCTAATTATGGATTAATCTAACATGTATTGCCCAAATGAATGAAATAACATCTTGGTACAATGGTTTAGCATTGAATTATTGAGTAAGAAAGGGATTAGAGTCCTGTAAACTAGCTTGAACCATGCTGAGTTTGAAAATGCAAAGTGTATGAACATGCCTTGGTCAAGAACAAAAGTGGATTTTGCCCAACTTTGCAAATTCGATTCTCCCTAACCACAAGGGTGTTTGAGAAGTTCTTGGACAATTTGGAAAGCTTGGAATGTGTACTACAATCCATATTTGTAATGCAAGTTGAAATTCCAAGTGGAGGCATGTGAAAAGTGGCCATGAAGTTAGGCAAAAATCCTGCCTAAAATAGGTCAAAAAAATTCTAAGTTAAGAATGTTTTGCACCCCTATTCCAAAAATCATAACTTGAGCTACAAGATTATTTTGAGGAAACTTTGTGAATCAAAGTTGTAGATTTTGCAATGGACTACAACTTTCATGTTTTGAGTTTTGTTTGAATCCAAATGTATCTTGATGAAAAGTTGGGACAAAGTTAGGAAAAAATTAGGAAATTTCATAACTTAGAAAATTTCTAAGTTATGAAATTTCTTCATTTCAAACCCTAATTTGTAATTTTTGGTTTCTTGATGAACAAGTTTCATAATTTGACATGTCTTGATGAAAAATGAATCTTGACACTTGATTTTGACCAAAAAGTCAAAGTTTGACTTTTCAGTATATAGTCAAATTTGGCTCAGTTGACTGGAAAATTCATCTGTCAATCTTGTGCATTTGGGATCTTTTGATCTTGTTGAACATGTCAAGACAATGACATTGATTCCTTGAGTCCATATGTGAGATTGTTTTGCCATTGGCTAGGTCAAACAGTCAAAAATTGCCTTTGTGCAGTCAAAACCCTAAAAATGACCATTTTGCCCTCTTGGTGATCTGATCAAATTTCTTATGGATTTGTGATCCAAACTTGATCAAATGGTCCATATGAGTTCATAATGTTGATGTGGGTCAAAAATCATGAGGTTTGACTGTCAATTGACCACAGTTGACTTTTTCCCCAATACAACTGATTTTTATGTCAACTGTCCAATTGACTGGGCAAAGATTGGAATCAAGGCTTGAAACTTGGTATAGATAAACTTGTGAGTCCAACATGAAGCATGAAAGTCATTTTGGGCATTTTAGGTCAAAACATCTTTGTGCAAACTCAAACCCTAATTTGGGTCAACGGTGCAAGGAGGAGTCTTGAGCAGAGCAAACCCTAACTGGATCTTGAGCTCCAAGGGTCTTGTGGTGAGAAAATGTTGAAGAAATGAGAGGGAAAATTTTGGGGTACAACAGTTGCCCCTGTTCAATCTTCTTAGACCTGAGGATGTAGATTGGCTTGTGTGCCTTTCGTGATCCGAGGGTGGAAGATGATTGAACACCAGAGTGCCCAGAAATTTGCACTCTCATGGTGGAGTATCAGCAATGTGATGGCAGGAATGGGCTTATAGATGCCATTTGGAGATAGGATGGATAGGAGGATGGGCTTATAGATGCCATCTGGGGGTGTGACAGAACCTTGTCGGGAATGGGCTTATAGATGCCATTTGGAAGTGTTGATCGCGTAAGAGATTCCTTAGCGAGAACTTGCGTACTTTGAGAAAGGAAGATGGTTTCCTGGCCTGTTACAGGTGTTGATCTTCAGTCTCTTCATGCAGATATGCCCTGGCTAGATACATGTATCGAATCTACAATCGAACGCTCACAGATATGCCATGGCTAGATACAGGAATCGAATCCGGAACTTCAAAAGGTTGCTTACAGACGTGTCTTGGCTGGATACAGGTATCGGATATCTAAACTCCTCATGCAGATGTGCCCTGGCTAGATACAGGTGTCGAATCCACAATCAAATACTCACAGATATGCCCTGGCTGGATACAGGAATCGAATCTGGAATTGGTCGTCTACAGATATGCCCTGGCTAGATGCAGGTATCGAATCTGGAATTTGTCGTCTACAGATATGCCCTGGCTGGATACAGGTATTGAATCTGGAAATAGTCGTCTACAGATATGCCCTGGCTGGATACAGGTATCGAATTTGGAAATTATCATCTAAAAATATGCCCTGGCTGGATACAGGTGTCGAATCTGGAAATTATCGTCTACAGATATGCCCTGGCTGGATACAGGTGTCGAATCTGGAAACTCTTCATGCAGATATGCCCTGGCTGGATACAGGTATCGAATCTACAATCAATCACTCACAGATATGCCCTGGCTAGATACATGAATCAAATCTGGAATTGTGACAGTTGATAGTAATCATCTTTGGATTGACCTTTTCCTGAAAAGGCAAAACATCAGTTGTATGCAATGTCATGATGTATGAAATGCATGATGTCATGATGCTCAAAATGAGATAGTGTTGTATGCACTTTATCATGTATGTAAACAGGATGTATGAAATGTGAAATGTCTATGAATGTATTTTCGTCTAGGAAAATAAATCCTTGACGAGTGCCGGGAGTTTGTGGAATCCTGGGCTGATGTTGAAGAGTAGCGTTCTTCGTTTCCGCTGGGGATGATGGTTGCAAGAATAAACCGGTAGGAGAAGATGAATCTGTTGGGGAATAAACTTGTTGGAGAGATTATTCTGCGGAGAATTACTTTGTGGGAAGAGATACTTCACTGAGGTTTTGATGAGAGCTCCGTTGGGGATTCCACTGATAAGTTATGTTGGGGAATTTGATGAACTCCACTGGGGAATAGGAAGAACTTCGCCGAGGACGAACTTTTCGTGGTAATTAGCTGAGGATAACCCAGTTATACCCTGGTGGGGAAATAACCTTTGAATAAAGTCGGGGAGAGACGTTCGTACTCTGCAGGTGATAAGCTTCCAGAATCTACTGGGGATAGGCTTCCGAAATCTACTGGGGATATGGATTCCACTCTCCTGGGGAACTTTGGACTGCACTGGGGAAACTTTTCAGACTGTACTGGGAAAGGGTTTCCACTGGGGTGTCTTGTATTTCGCCGGGGAACAATCTTATATTAAGACTGTCTGGGATGCTTGTTGAGGAATGTCTATACTCCGCTGGGGAATGTTGAGATCTTCTGGGGATACCCAATTTCCTTAAGGCTGACAGTAGACTAACTTTGCTTGGGGAGAGTACCGCTGACTTGCTGGAGATACTGTGCCTTTTTAGGGCTGATGGGAGACCAACTCTGCCTGGGGAGAGTACCGTTGACTCTTGTCTTACTCTGTGGGGAGTTGAGGTAACTTGGTTACATTCTTCAGCCGAACTTACCTTGGTACCTCAGTGGACTGAGTCACTAGATTGCTTGGACAACTCTTTATTGCCCATGTTTCTAATGTCACCTGTAATTAGTCCTTTGTTTCACATGCAAATATTCATGATTAGCAATTAGTGTCAAATGCATATATCAAAAAAATGAACATTGGACGTTCTTTGTCAAAACAAAACAGAAAAAAGAAAAACGATGGGTAATTGTCTGAAAAATTGAACTTGTATTGATTTTGACATTTGCCTGTAAATAGGCGTTTTATGTACAGGAGGCTGACGTCCTAGTAAGAGAACGCCGCCGAGCAAAATAGAGTTTATACAATTTTGTGAAAAGGAAACAAAACATCTATGTGAAAAATAATCCCACTGGGTTCCAACTCTGCTATCGCCTTTATGTCTTCAAGCATCTCATCACTTTGCTTTGAAGATGAAGCTGATTGATTGGCGACGTCTGAGCCCGATAGTTGATGCCGAATTCTGGATGCAAGGTGATCCAATGAGACATAGTGTTACGCTTTATCCCTAACTTTTTCCTGGACCGCCCTTTCGGGTTTTCAGTCCACCGGGATACCCATTTTTGCCCAAGCCGCCTTTTCAGGTTTTCGACTTGCCAGGTGTACAGATTTTTTTCATTTCATCCCTTATTTTTGCCCGAACCCTTTTGGTTCGCTGGGAAGCCCTTATTTTTGCCTAGGTGTGTCAACCTAGCGGGTCTTTAGTTCATGCGTAGTATCTTTTTACTATGTCTGCATTGGCGAGGTGAGGAAGGTCGTCACCATCCATGGTGGTTAGAATCATAGCTCCTCCTGAGAAGATATGTTTAACCACAAATGGCCCTTCGTACGCAGGGGTCCATTTTCCCCTGGGATCACTTTGAGGAAGAATGATGCGCTTGATTACCAGGTCTCCGACTTGATACTCTTGTCGTCTGACCTTCTTGTTAAATGCCCTGATCATCCGTTTTTGGTACGTCTGACCATGACAAATAGCAGTGAGTCTCTTTTCGTCAATTAGGTTTAATTGATCAAGCCGAGTCTGGATCCAGTCATCTTCGTTCAAACCTGCATCCTTCATTATCCGGAGAGAGGGTATCTGGACTTCAATAGGCAAGACTGCCTCCATGCCATAGACCAAGGAAAAGGGAGTTGCCCCTGTTGACGTCCGTGTTGAGGTACGGTACCCATGAAGAGCAAATGGTAACATTTCGTGCCAATCTTTGTAGGTCACTGTCATCTTCTGCACAATCTTCTTGATGTTCTTATTAGCTGCTTCTACAACCCCATTCATCTTCGATCGATAGGGAGAAGAGTTGTGGTGCTGTATCTTAAATTGCTCGCAGAGCTCAGTGATCATCTTGTTGTTAAGATTGGTACCATTATCCATAATGATCCTCTCAGGTACACCGTATCGATAGATCAGGTTATGCCTAATGAAACGTGCCACGACATTCTTGGTTACGGTAGCATAGGAAGCTGCTTCAACCCACTTTGTGAAGTAATCAATCGCTACCAGGATGAAGCGATGCCCGTTGGATGCCGTCGGTCTGATTTCACCGATCATATCAATGCCCCACATTGCAAAAGGCCAAGGTGTTGTCAGGACGTTCAGAGGAACCGGAGGAATGTGCACCTTATCAGCATAGATTTGGCATTTATGACAAGTTCGAGAATGCTGATAACAGTCAGCTTCCATTGTGGACCAAAAATATCCTGCCCGAAGGATTTTCTTTGCCATGGTATGTCCACTGGAATATGTTCCGAAGGTACCTTCATGTAGCTCTGCCATGATCCTTTCTGCTTCAGTCTTATCCACACAACGCAGTAAGGTCGAATCATGGTTTCGCCTGTAGAGAATGTCGTTACTGAGGAAGAACTTTGCCGCAAACCTTCTCAGGAACTTCTTGTCATTAACAGATGCGCCTTCGGGGTATTCTTGAGCTTCAAGGTACCTCTTCACTTCATGATACCAGGGTTTTTCAGTTACCTCCTCGGTCTCGAGATCGCAGTAATATGCAGGTTCATCTAATTTCCAGATAATGATCTGGGGCGCCTCGTTATCCCATTTGACTTTGAACATAGAAGACATCGTAGCTAACGCGTCCGCTAACTGATTCTCCTCTCTTGGGAAGTGTTCAAAAGTTATCTCCTCGAAGTGGGGAAGCAATGTCAGCACATACTCCTTGTAAGGAATAAGATTTGGGTGTTTCGTATCCCACTCGCCTTTGATCTGATTGATCACGAGAGTGGAATCTCCGAAGAAACTCAGAAACTTGATCCTTAAGTCAATTGCAGTTTGAAGACCCATGATACATGCTTCATACTCTGCCATGTTGTTGGTGCAGTTGAAACATAGCCGGGCGGCGAGTGGAGTATGAGTGCCTTTAGGGGATATGATCACAGCGCCAATACCATTACCCAAAGCGTTCAAGGCTCCGTCAAAGTGCATAGACCATCGGGATCCTTCCTCAGGTCCTTCATCCGGTCCAGGTACTTCACAATCAGTCACTACTATGATATCCTCGCCTGGAAATTCAAAGTTCATCGACTGGTAATCGTCCACTGCCTGGTGTGCCAAATGGTCTGCCAATACACTTCCCTTGATTGCTTTCTGAGTCGTGTATTGGATGTCGTATTCCGTCAAGATCATCTGCCATCTTGCTATTCTTCCGGACAAGGCGGGCTTTTCGAATATGTACTTGATTGGATCCATTTTTGAAATCAACAGAGTAGTGTGAGTCAACATATACTGTCTCAGCCGGCGAGCAGCCCATACCAAAGCGCAGCAAGTTTTCTCGAGCAGTGAGTATCGGGTCTCACAGTCGGTAAACTTTTTGCTAAGGTAATAAATAGCGTGCTCTTTTTGGCCAGACTCGTCATGCTGCCCCAACACACACCCCATTGAACTGTCAAGTACTGTCAAGTATAAGATTAGAGGTCTCCCTTCAACCGGTGGCATAAGAATGGGTAGTTCTTGGAGATACTCTTTGATTCTTTCGAAAGCGGCCTGACATTCATCGTTCCAACGTACTACTTGATCTTTCTTCAGCAGCTTGAAGATTGGTTCACAGGTAGCAGTTAGATGCGAGATGAATCGGGAAATGTAGTTCAACCGTCCTAGAAAGCCTCTGACTTCTTTCTCTGTCTTGGGAGTTGGCATCTCTTGTATGGCTTTCACTTTGGCAGGATCCACTTGAATGCCTTTGTCGCTTACGACGAAGCCTAGCAATTTTCCAGATCTTACCCCGAAGGTGCACTTGTTCAGGTTCAACCTCATCTTGTACAACTTCAGACGGTCAAACAGCTTCTGTAGATGGTCAAGGTGTTCCTCCTCAGTTTGGAACCTTGCAATCATATCGTCGACGTATACTTCTATCTCGTGATGGATCATGTCATGAAATAAAACAACCATGGCACGTTGGTAAGTTGCCCCAGCATTTTTCAACCCAAAAGGCATGACCTTGTAGCAAAAGGTACCCCACTGAGTAACAAAAGTGGTCTTCTCCATGTCTTCAGGAGCCATCTTGATCTGATTATAACCGGAGAAGCCGTCCATGAAGGAGAATACCTTATGCTGAGCAGTGTTGTCAACCAGAACATCGATATGAGGCAGAGGGAAGTCATCCTTGGGGCTGGCCCTGTTCAAATCCCTGTAATCAACACACATTCGGACCTTACCATCCTTCTTCGGCACTGGAACCACGTTGGCAATCCACTGAGGGTAAGAAGTCACTGCTAGAAACCCGGCATCAAATTGTTTCATAACCTCAGCTTTGATTTTCTCGGACATTTCTGGACGCATACGGCGGACCTTCTGTTTTACCGGAGGGCATTCTTCCTTGGTCGGCAGGTGATAAACCACAATGTCGGTATCCAACCCAGGCATGTCATCGTAAGACCAGAAAAAGATTTCCACATAGTCATGCAGCATCTGAATCAACCGTTGTTTCACACTGAGCTCTAGATTGGCACCAATCTTGACTTCCTTTCTGTCTGTCTCAGTACCCAGATTTACCATTTCCAATGGCTCTTCATGTGGCTGAATGGCCCTCTCTTCCTGGAGTAGCAGTCTTGCAAGCTCACCAGGCACTTCGCAATCATCTTCACCTTCGTCTTAGGCTAAGTTGATCGGATTTTCGAAGTCATAACTGGCAGTAGCAGAGTCGTTACCAGTGAGATCCAGAGTGGATTGGAACCTGTATAGGTGAGTGTGTGTAAATATAGCTGTTTTGCAATATATAATAAAGAAAGAAAAGGAGCGCAAGATTTTGAAATGCAACAAACGTCCAATGTTTTTATTGATGATATATGAAAATGATACGCAAAAGCCCTCACAAATGAAGCCACGGTGCCCCGGGTAAGACACCGAGCCATAAAAGTTTCAAAATATTGTCTGTTACAAATTCAAAACAAAAGAGTTCATTACTGAGTGACAAAAGTAATAGGTGTGAAATCTTTGGCAGTCCAATTGCTTGGTCCACTGTCGGTTGTTGGGTAGATCCAGCTGTTGAATTCAGATTCCTCCACGTCGTCTTCAATAGCATTTACTCCCGGGTTGGTGATGAACACAGAAGGTCTTTCAATCCTTGCCTTACGAACAGCCCTCTGAGCTTCTGCAGTGAAACCCAAACCAAACTTGTCAGTCTTTGGAGTGAAATCAGGAAGTCGGCCCCAGTTTGTGCACTCACCCTTCTCAAAAACAGCCCGGACATCCTTTAAGGAAGCCATCTTCAAAGGAGGGTCTTCAATCACAGTTTCAGTTGATGCCAGTGTCTGAGGCACCTCTTCAAAGTGTTGAAAGGGGGTCTCAATGAACTCCCCATCCATCTCTATGTACCGGAACGAGTTGAGGTGGCTGACCATATACTCTTCCTCCCCCTGAACTGTAACAATTTTCCCTCTAACCGGGTACTTAAGCTTCTGATGTAGTGTGGAGGTCACAGCTCCAGCCTTGTGGATCTATGGACGACCCAGCAAACAAGAATATGATGGTCGGATATCCATCACATAGAAAGTAGAATCAAAAACTTGAGAACCAACCCTGATTGGAATGTCAACTTCCCCATGTACCATCCTTTTCGAACCGTCAAAGGCCCGGACAACAATGTTACTAGGCTTGAGCTCCAAACCCTCACAATCCAACCTGTCCAGGGCCTTATTGGGTAACACATTCAATGAAGAACCGGTGTCTGCTAACACATGGGCAAGAGTAGTGCCCCTGCATTCAATGGAGACATGCAGGGCGTCATTATGGTTCTTTCCCTTGGCAGTCAGATCGGCGTCAGAGAAGCCCAAACCATTATCGGCAGTCAAGTTGGCCATGCAATCGGTAAATTGATCAGCAGACGTTTCTTGTGGCACATGGGCCGTCTTCAGGAAAGAGATCAGAGCCTTGGCATGGGCCTCTGAACACAACAACAGTGATAACATAGAAATCTTTGATGGGGTGTGCCCCAACTGCTCAACTACATTGAAATCACTTTTCTTAATGATCTTGAGAATCTCTTCCATCTCTTGTAGGGAAGTTTCAACATTGGTTGTCTTTGGTTCCTCCGTCAGGGCAGGCACATCAGTAGCAATCCCTTTGCCCTGAGCGTCAGATGACTCGGCAGCAGGGGTAGAAACAGGGACTTGATCAGGAAGGGAAGCAGGCACACTTGCAGGTGTGATGACAAGAGGTCTTTGAATAGCTGGTGGCGCAATATCTGGTGAGAACAGCCTACCACTGCGAGTAACTTTGGCAGGCCCGGTGATGTTACTGACGCCGGTACTAGTATCAAACTCTTGTTTAACTCCAAGCACATAAACATTTGCCCCATAGTGCCACGGGACAACTTTGTCGGATGTATAAGGGAGAGGCCCCGGAACAGTGATGATGATAGGAGCAATCTTCTGAGTGGACATGATTTTGACAGGCTTCTTTGAGAGAGCCTTAGGAGGTTTGTTGAAAATGGTAACAATAGACACTGCTTCAGCAGGGACAGCAGGAACAGTAATCTTCTCGAACAAGATTTCTTTGCTATCCATCAGGCTTTGGATACCTGATTTCAGCAAAGGACAACCAACAGGTGAAACAACACATAGACGACAACCTTTACTACATCCCGAAAATAAACCGACTAGCAACAGGTTCCTCTTGACAGTCAACAATGGAGTAACAATATCTTCCATGGAGGCTACATACCGGTCTTCTTCCACATCATTCACTCCATGCTGGGGCATGGGAGCAGTCACAACATTGGGCCTTTCGGGCGCCTCAAACTGTATTTCTTTAGCATCAATAAGGTCCTGAACCTTATTCCTCAGAGCCCAACAATCATCCGTAGTATGCCCCGGGCTATCAGAGTGATAAGCGCAACGGGCGTTGGGGTTGTACTTTGGAGAAGCTGTGTTCACTACCTTCGGAGCTTCTTTGACAGTTACCAGATTGGTTGATAGTAGTTGCGGCAAAATCTGAGACAGGGTCATGCTGAGTCGAGTGTACTGTCTTTTAGGTCTCTCACCCCTTGGTTGGTTATACTGCTGAGGAGCAGCAGTAGGTTTTGAAATTACCAACGCATTGACAGCTTGGCGGAGTTCTAGTTTAATTTGTCTCCTTTGACCATAAACAACACTGGCTTCCTTCTTGAAGGGCTTCTTTTCAGTACTCGCGGAGGAACCTTTCTGTATCTTCCCCGACTTGATACCAGCTTCTATCCTCTCACCGGTTAAGATCAGGTTTGTGAACCCAGCAGATGAATTACCAATCAGGTGGTTGAATAACGGACCAGACAGGGTCCCTAATAACATGTCGACAAGCTCACGGTCCGTCAGCGGTGGCTGCACCCTGCCAGCCAGGTCCCTCCACTTTTGAGCATACTCCTTGAATCCTTCCCCCGTCCCCAGTGACATACCCTGGAGTTGGGTACGCGTGGGAGCGAGGTCAGAATTGTACTGATACTATTTATAAAATGCGGTAGCCAAGTCCTCCCAGTTTCGAACACTGGCTCCATCCAGCTGATAGAACCATTCGAGTTGAGCCCCTGAAAGGCTATCCTGGAAGAAATGGATCCATAGGTTCTTGTCTGCAATGTAAGGTTGGATCTTCCTTACATATGATCTGATATGCATCTTCGGGCAGGACAGCCCGTCATACCTTGCAAAAATTGGCACTTTGAACTTCGGGGGGATCACAATTCCAGCAACTAATCCCAAATCTTCGAAATCTAAGCCGGGAACTCTCTACAGCTCCATAGCTGCCAACCTGTCTTCCAAGCCCTTGTACTTATCGTCGGCGGGTGGGTATTATTGCTCAGAGTAGTCTTCGTCCTCTTCAGCCTCTTCTTCTTCAACTTCGGATTCGGAAGGTACCGCAACCCCTTTTCCTTTACTGGTTCCCTCTTCAGACGTAGGGGGAAATTCAAGAACTCTTCTGGCTTCACCCTCAAACCTTCTTCCTAGGGTAGCCACCCCGACTCTCTTCTTCTTCTTTTTCACTTGCTCTTTGTTCCCAAGCAGGGCCTTTAGATCCTCCTGACCCTTTGCCAAGGTCATCAGGAGATGTTGAAACTGTGAGTTTTAAGACTGCAAGTCCTTGACCATCTGTTCGAGATCCATCTTACTGAAATAAACAGCAGAAAGATAAGGAAACCTGGTGTGGAGACCTGCTTATGCGCATGATGAATGATATGCTTATTTATGAAATGCATTCAAGGATTTAGAAATTCAAAATCGTTGTAGACAAAAAGAACGCACGTCATATTAATAAGAAGAAATTTGTCAGTACATAAATGCCCCATGGGCCAGATATTACAAAAAACTTCTCAAGGTAAAAAGACGTTGCGCATCCTCTTTGGTGCGATGTAGGTGTTAAGGGTTTCTTCCTCATGGAGTCGGCGGGTAAGCTCCAAAACCTTCTTCTCACTGGCGTAGAAGCTGGCTTCAAAAGTGTTTCGTTCCTCCTTGAGTTGGATCCAACTCTTCTGCATCTCCTCCCATGATGTTGGCACGTCAGGATATAGGATGGTGTAGGGAACCTCTCCTTCCTTAACGGGCTCTTTAATCACAGGGAGAACATGAGGGTAAGGCATCATTAAACTCTGGGCTCGAGTTCGTACCCACTTGAGATAAGGCTCAAGAGGGATGGAGTTCTTGTGCCCCAGTGTCTTGCTGTCTACCTTGTTAGGCATCCTCCAGGCTCTGATGAATCTTTGGCGAAGTCCTTGCGCATCATTGTCGAAGTCAAAAACTAGGTCAGGAATCAACATGTCATGAGGGCCATCCCTCCGTGCATATCCAAATTGTCTTAAGGCTAGACAAGGGTTGTAGGTAATGCCTCCTCTAATGCCAAGCAATGGAACATTAGGGAACTCTCCACAACGATCGACGATGATGACATTTTCTCTGGACCGAGAACACCAATGTACATCAGAGTGAGTGAGGGTCATCAATCGTTGTGACCACCTTAAACCTTGGTCATTCTTCAAGACAGATTGTGGAAGGTGCGAAATAAACCACCTTGCTAGGAGAGGAGTACAACACATAAGAACACCCCTCTTTCTCATTGTTCGTGTGTAAAATGAGTGGAGGATGTCCCCAAGTAATGTTGGTATTGGATTTCTGGATAAGAAGATCTTGACGGCGTTGACATCTATAAGCTGGTCAGGATTTGGGAACAAGACCAACCCATAAATGAGGAGTGCCACAATTTCTTCAAAGGCTTGTAGGTCCAATGAATTCCAACATTCTTGTGCTTTCTCAAACAAGAATTTTGCTAAGAAGCCTTTGACACCGCTTCTAGTTTCCCAATGCCCCTTGATGTCAGATGGTTGCAAGTGTAGTGCTTGAGCAACATCTTCAGGCTTTGGTTCTTTTTCCGTACCGTTGTAGGGTAGTTGATTAAGAATAGGAATTCTCAGGAGTTGAGAAAATTCCTCCAAAGTGGGCACCAATTGGTAATCGGGGAATGTGAAACAGTGGTGAAGGGGGTCAAAGAACTGGAACAACACCTTTACCATGTCCTCTTCAATGTTGGTGTTGACTAGGCTGAGCAGTCTACCATGTCTTTCACTGAAGGGAGAGCTTTCCGGAATTCTGGATGTGAGCTCCTTGAGTTGAGGAGGGATTCTCACAAGGTTGACTTGGATAGTTTTCCTGCGAAGAATTTCCATGACCTACAAAACAAGAACAAAGATGAAGATCTAAACCCTTGAAATGGTTAGTGGATGCATATGATGCTTTATGATGTTCATGATGCATGCACAAACATATGTACAAGCAATTCACACAAAACCCTAGTTTCAGGCTTGCATGGGGTTTCATAGGTAAGTACCCTCTTGAGTGTAGTTGGCTTAAAAACCTGTCCTATAAATAGTAATCGGGTTCTAAAGAGCTCAATATCATTGGATTGCTTTCCATGTTCATTGTTTTGGTTTAGCCACTTAACTAGCGACCAAAATATTCCAAGAAAACAACCCTCAATGAGTGTAGTATCGAGTATCTACCAACTTCGGACTGCACCAAAGCCGGTCATCTCACTACCCCTAATGAAAGGCCAAGATGGTCAAGTAAGGTTCTAGGTCATTAGTGCTTAGTGACATCACTCAGCGGCCCCGTACTCTCCTTGATTGAACTCAAGGGTTACCGGTACTCACAAATATGTCGCACTAATATAGCTATTGCTTCAACCGTGTCGGTATACCCCGCACAGTTTCCACAACGTATTGCTATCTATGAATGTCTCCCCAAATCCGGGTGTAGGATTTCAAGCCCAAACAAGAGAAGCAAAGATATAAAGCAATCAAAGCAAACAATTAGTCATCCAAAAGGGTGATCTAAGCCCTAAGGTTACTCCACTTTTAAAAACATTCCCCAGCAGAGTCGTCAGTTCTGTGATACGGTGGGAGAACTGACTTGGGTTTTGCGTTTGTTTTTGCAAATGTCTCGGTTGAGCAAGAGTCGCCACCGACTTTTTATTTTATCCTAAGGAAACGTTAAAAAGCATAGCAAAAACCTTTGAGATGTTTTCTTGGGTTCGGGGAGTAGATTATAGAAAGGGAAGGTATTAGCACCCTTTCTATCCATGGTTATCCATGGGCTCTTAGTTACTTGCTTAGATCACTTGCCTTGTGTTTTCAATTATTTGAAATGGTGCTTTCAATTGTTTGAAATGGTGCTTTCAATTGTTTGAAATGGTGCTTTGTGTGTGGGTTTGAAAATGTTTTGAAAAGAGGCCAATGTGGTGGCAACCTTTGTAATGATTCATGTTTGAATGTATACAAAGGTGTACTTATCTTTTGAAAAGTTTTCAATGTTTTTGAAAGTTGTTTTGAAAATGTGTTGTGATGTGTGGTTTTGAAAAATGGCAAGGATTGTTTTGCAAGATTGGTCAAGTAACTAAGAGTTGTCTACCCCTAAATTTCTCAAAGATCTTTCCTATGTTTTAACCCTTTTAACAATTTTGTTCCACCATTGTATTTGGTGGACAATCTTGTGTTAGGATGTTAACGGGGCGGGCGCGGGTCATCGTTTAGACCATGAATGCAATGGTGTCAAGTGTCTTTGGCAATTTTCCTTTAAGGGACTTGATCATTTTTTAGGCAACTTTCGAAAGCGTCATCGAGGGACTATGATCATTTTGATTTGTTTTGTTTTTGCCAAAGAAAACTCAACATGCAACATGGCCCATTTATTGAAGGCAACAAGTGGAGTAACCCTAAAGGGTGCAAGTGTGATTGGTGTTGTCCATTTTCATGCTTTTTTGTCTTTGAATTAGGTCAAGCTATTTGTTGTTTTTGATTTGCATACAAAACCCTAAGTCTATCATGGCATATTTAGAAAGCTTTAAAATGCAGAATTAAAATCCTAAATTATTACAACATAATTATGGGATGAGGGGTACAAATGTTCAAATGGGGATATTTAGCAAGAAATTTAAATCTAAACTATTACATCCAAATTGAATATACAAGTTATTTAAATTATACAATAATTGAATAAAAATACAATAAATATGCAAGATGTAAAAAATGATTTTTATATGTATGTAAAGGTATTTTTCATGTGACAAATAAACAAAAATAAAAAGGTTAATTTTTTTTGGGTATTTTCATGTTTAGGGCAAAACCCTAATTTTGCTAAATAAAAAGTATTTATTATTTATTATATGCAATATTTATTAATTATGTACAAGAATAAATTAAAAAAAAGAAGTATATTGTAAAAAGGTAATTTTTGAGGTCAAATATTAATAAAATGAAAAAATGTATTATTTTTGTATTTTTATCCTAAATATTCTAATAAATATATAAGTATTTATATTATGTATTAAATATATTAAATATGCACAAAAATAAAAATATTTATTATTTACAAAAAAAAGTATATTTTTTAGAAAATGTTTTCAAAAGATAAAATAAAATAAAAATCAGAAAATAAATGTATTTTGTATTATTTTTAGTATTTTAATAAAAAGTAAATACCTATTTATCTACATATATATATCAAATAAAACAAATAAATGCCTAATAAATACAAAAAAAGGTGAAAAAATATTTTTTATGTTTTTTTATATTTTAACCAAAAATAACAAGTCAGAATCAAAAAGAAAAAATCAAAAATGATTAAAAAATCACACAATGGGCCAAGGGGGTGTATGTGAAATAAAGTGGTGCAAACAGAAAAATGAACCAAGCCCAACCTAAAAGACTTTGTCTTCAACCTCCAGCCACTTTGAAACAAAGAAAACACGCGTTTCCTTCCCAACTTGTGAACTTCTGATTCCTTGATTTTCAACAAAAACTCACAACATCAAAAGTGTAGAGCATCTTGTCACGATTCTAAACATATAAAGAAGTTGATCTAACTCTCAGAAATGAGAGAGAATTTCTTCTCCCCCAATTTCTGACCTAGCTTTTTTCAGATATTCAGTTTCAAAATTCTCTCAGTACACACAACATAAATGAAAAGTAATGACATGGGTAGCTTCAGGGCCATGAGTAGGACATAACTTCTTCACAAACCTAAGCCTAGATATGCTTGGATAGAGAGATAGAGGTTCAAACTTTTACCTGTTCAGCTTGAATCATGTATGACAATGGAGGTACTTTCAATGCAATGTGAGGACTTGTATAGCTTGCTTGAGGTTCAGGGATGCTTCTCCAACCTCTAGCTTGCTTTGGAACTAACTGAAACGAGCTATGGAAGTTAACCTGCACAACTGAAAAAATGAAAATGGTGAACTTGGTTAGAGGTTTTACAGTCTGTAGATAGGGCTTGGGATAGTTTGTATGGATGGTATGGAGTGTGTATGAACAAGCTTTGGCCAAAACGCACGAGCAAACTGAGTTGTGCAACTCAATCTGCAGGGATGCCCTGTTTTGTGAAGCAAAATGGTGTTTTGATGTTTGGGGAGGTATTGAAGGTGGTTAGGTCATGCATTAGGTCTGTTATGGTGTATGGAAAGTGTTTACAAACTTTGCTTTGGCTAGTTCTTGCAGGAATGAGAGATGGGATCAGTTTTGCAAAGTTTCTTCTTATCTAAGCTAAAGTTATCAAGTTGGGTTATAGGCCAAGGCAGGTCCCTCAAGCATGCTGCATAATCTCTCCTTGATCAGTGTGATTAGTCCATAAACTTGTGCCTAAAAGATCTGGCTTGTACCTCTTTGATTTGTGTTTTGACATAAAGTGTTACTTTATCAAAATGGCTAAAATGCTTTTTCTAATTATGGATTAATCTAACATGTATTGCCCAAATGAATGAAATAACATCTTGGCACAATGGTTTAGCATTGAATTATTGAGTAAGAAAGGGATTAGAGGCCTGTAAACTAGCTTGAACCATGCTGAGTTTGAAAATGCAAAGTGTATGAACATGCCTTGGTCAAGAACAAAAGTGGATTTTGCCCAACTTTGCAAATTCGATTCTCCCTAACCACAAGGGTGTTTGAGAAGTTCTTGGACAATTTGGAAAGCTTGGAATGTGTACTACAATCCATATTTGTAATGCAAGTTGAAATTCCAAGTGGAGGCATGTGAAAAGTGGCCATGAAGTTAGGCAAAAATCATGCCTAAAATAGGTCAAAAAAATTCTAAGTTAAGAATATTTTGCACCCCTATTCCAAAAATCATAACTTGAGCTACAAGCTTCGTTTGAGGAAACTTTGTGAATCAAAGTTGTTGATTTTGCAATGGACTACAACTTTCATGTTTTGAGTTTTGTTTGAATCCAAATGTATCTTGATGAAAAGTTGGGACAAAGTTAGGAAAAAATTAGGAAATTTCATAACTTAGAAAATTTCTAAGTTATGAAATTTCTTCATTTCAAACCCTAATTTGTAATTTTTGGTTTCTTGATGAACAAGTTTCATAATTTGACATGTCTTGATGAAAAATGAATCTTGACACTTGATTTTGACCAAAAAGTCAAAGTTTGACTTTTCAGTATACAGTCAAATTTGGCTCAGTTGACTGGAAAATTCATCTGTCAATCTTGTGCATTTGGGATCTTTTGATCTTGTTGAAATGTCAAGACAATGCCATTGAGTCCTTGAGTCCATATGTGAGCTTGGTTTGCCATTGGCTAGGTCAAACAGTCAAAAATTGCCTTTGTGCAGTCAAAACCCTAAAAATGACCATTTTGCCCTCTTGGTGACCTGATCAAATTTCTTGTGGATTTGTGATCCAAACTTGATCAAATGGTCCATATGAGTTCATAATGTTGATGTGGGTCAAAAATCATGAGGTTTGACTGTCAATTGACCACAGTTGACTTTTCCCCCAATACAGCTGGTTTTTAGGTCAACTGTCCAATTGACTGGGCAAAGTTTGGAATCAAGGCTTGAAACTTGGTATAGATAAACTTGTGAGTACAACATGAAGCATGAAAGTCATTTTGGGCATTTTAGGTCAAAACATCTTTGTGCAAACTCAAACCCTAATTTGGGTCAACAGTGCAAGGAGGAGTCTTGAGCAGAGCAAACCCTAACTGGATCTTGAGCTCCAAGGGTCTTGTGGTGAGAAAATGTTGAAGAAATGAGAGGGAAAATTTTGGGGTACAACACTATGCAATTAGGTCAAGATGGTGAATTTTAATCCTTGATATCATGTCTGTGATACGGTGAGAGAACTGACTTAGGTGTTTTGCGTTTGATCGCAAATGTTGCAGTTAGCAAGAGTCGCCACTGACTTTTCTTTTATCCAAAAGGAAAGGTGAAAAAGCACAAGAAAGACCTTTGAGATTGTTTCTTGAGTTCGGGGGGTAGATTATGAAAAGGGAAGGTGTTAGCACCCTTTTCATCCATAGTTATCTATTATCTCTTAGTTGCTTGCTATATCACTTGTTTTGTTTGAAAATATGCTTTGTGGTGGTTTTTAAAAGTATTTTGAAAAGGCGCCTTCATTTAGGCAAACTTTGTAATGGTTCTCGTTTCGTAAGAACGTATACAAAGTGTTGGACTTTTGAGAATATTTCATGTTTTGAAAGTGTTTGGTGTGTGTTTGCAAGAATGTTTGTTTAGAAAGTGAGCAAGCAACTAGGAACGTTCTACCTACTCAAAAGTCTTTCATATTCGTTTCTCTCTTCCTTTGATATTGCTATCTCACCATTGATTGGTAAGAAGCCTTATCTTTGGATGTAAAGCGACGGGCGTGGGTCATCGTATAGTTATGATAGCAATATTGTGAGATATCTTAGCATTTCTCTTTGAGGGACTAAGATCATTTGAAAGGAAACTTTTGAAGCGTCATCGAGAGACTATGATCTTGTATTTTTTATTGTTTTTGCTAAGACATCCCACGTGCATAACATGACCATTTTTTAGGCAACAAGTGAAGTTAACCTTAAGGGTGAATGTGTGAATAGTGTGTTTGATTTGCATGCATTTAATCTTTGATTAGGGTTATCTACTTGTCGAATTTTTTATCTTCCTATACAAATCCTAATTACTAGCATTTATATGAAAACGATAAATTGCGGAAAATAAATTTACTACGCTATTACATCATTAGGGGGATGGAGTATACAAATTTACAAATGAGGAGATGAAAGCAAATAAACCTAATTTACTATTACAAAGCTTTGACAATTACATAATTATAGTGCGAAATAATAAAATGTACAAAGAAATATAAAGAGAAGAGAAATTGTTTTTTTTGTATGAAAAAAAGTTCTAATTGATTTGAAAAGAAATTAATTAAAATCATAATGTCTAAATCAATTTAATCAAAATAAACCAAATTGAAATAAAACCTAAGTCTAAATTTTAAATTAATTTTAAGAAAAGAAATTGATTTTAATAAGAAAATGTTTTTTGTCTTTTTTTTAGTTTAGAAAAAAAAAACAAAAGTGTATGCATACATATTTAAATAAAATATTTTTTTTGAATTTTTTATATGAAAATAATAATAATAAAAGTATAAAGAAAAAAAAAAAAAGATTAAAAAAGGTTTTATGAGCTGACACATGAGCTTATGTATTGGCTCATCCAGATTTCGTATTGGCTCATCCATATTTCGTATTGGCTCATGTGTCGGCTCATGTGTGTTTCTTGCTCCTGGAAGTCAAAACAACTCAGTATGAGTCGACGCATACTAGTTTCGTGTCGAATCATAACCATTTCGTATCTATGCATACGTGTTTCGTGTCGACTCATAACCTGTTTTGAACATAGTATGTGTCGACTCATAGCATTTCGTATCGACGCATAACTGCTGTTTTTTTGTTTTTATCATTGTTTTGCTACATGTAAAAGTCAATTATCAACACATGGTTAGTGAAAATGAAAAGCAAGCATATGGCTAGCTTCAAGGCAATGATATCTACATTTTATCTTCACAAATGAACCATTAATGATGCTTGTATGAAGAGTTCAAAGTCAAGAAAACTTACCTTGAAACTGAAATTTGTGCTTTGAGTTTGAGCTGTTGTATGGACTGTTGTTGAGCTTGGGAAGTGATGATAGTGATGTTACAGGAGTTTTTCTTGTGTTTGAACAACTTCTATATGATGTATGTGGAGTGTTTGGACAAAACTTACAAGGAATGAGAGGTTCAAGGATTTGGACTTCAAAGCTCAACAATGGGGATTTTGTGGACAAATTCTGTTTTTTAGAGAGTGCATGGATTTTTTAGGGCTTCTACACAAGAGAACTTCTTACTTTTCTCTCTATTTTTTCTAACCTCTTTCTCTTGAAATTGGCCTCTCTATTTATAGAGAAGGTTTGAGACTTGAAAAACTCATACTTTTGAAAAAATCACATGTTATGCCTTTTTTTCAAATTCATAAAGACAAGTTGCTTCATGATGAAGAAAGGAGTGAATTAAGGAACTTAGCCATGCTTTGCAGATCTTGTGGATTGCTTCTGATGTTGAGAGATTTTTCTGTGATCTTTGGAATAGATTTCAAGCTTTGAAAGAAGAGAGTGGTTAGAAAAGTGAAGCTTTATGCAAATGGAAATGTTGCTTTTGCATTTCTAACCATAAGTGGTATCAAGACTTGGACAAAGATTCAAATTCTTGTGTAATACACTTAGGGTTTGTGTAATTTCTTAAAAAGAGAGATCTTGTAGCTTTGGTTGGAATTTTAGTCAAGTGTTCATCACAAATTCTGCTTTGTAATTCAAGAATGAAACCCTAACTTCATCTCTTCGATCCTCTCAGCTCAAGAATGATCTCAATGAGTTCTTAGACTTTTTGGAAAGATTGGAACCTCTCCTACAAATTTCATATTTTCCACTTTTGTTAAATCAAGCTGGAACTTGATGAAAATTGGCCAAGAAGTTGGGACAAAAACCTGACTAAAACTTGCTGAAAATTTCACTAAGTGCTTTAGCTTCATGACCAAGACTTCATGGATAACTTGAGATTCAAGCATTTATAGGAGAAGTTGTGTAAAGAAATGTGTTAGATCTCATGGATATCTACAACTTTCATGTTGAAAGTTTCTTTTGAATCATCTCGTATCATGGTGAAAAATTGGCTCAAACTTGTGAAAAAAACATGAAGTTTTCAACACTTAGAAAAATTTCTAAGTTTGAAAACTTTGACTTTTCAAAATGAAATCTTGACTTTTGATTTCTTGATGAACAAGTTTCATATCTTGACATGTTTTGGTGAATTGTGATTTTTGACACTTGATTATGACTAAAAAGTCAAAGTTTGACTTTTCAGTACACAATTGACTTTTTCCCCAATAAAGTTGATTTTTAGGTCAACTGCTCAATTGACTGAGCAACAATGTGATCCAAGACTTGAAACTTGACATGAGTAATATTGGGGGTCCATAATGATCCATGAAAGTCATATGAGGCATTGAAAGTTCAATTATCCTTGTGCAATCTCAAACCCTAATTTGAGTCATCAGTGCTTAAGGAGGTGTCTTGAGTTGATCAACCCTAGTGCAGTCTTGAACCAAGAGAGATCCTTGTGAGATAATATTTGATAAATGAGAGGGAAAATTTTGGGGTACAACAGCTGCTCCTGTTCAATCTTCTTAAACCTGAAGAGTTATATTGGCGGATTTGCCATTTGTGACTTGAAGGTGGAAGAGGATTGGACACTAAAGTGCCCAGAAATTTACACTCGAGGATGTGATGGTTGATAGTGTAGGGAATGGGCTTAAAGATGTCATTTGGAGAGGAGATGAGGAGTTATCGGAGATGGGCTTGCAGATGCAATCCAAAAATGATTGCTGGACTATAATGAGTATCAGAATGACATCCGTGTTTGAAGCGTATCTGAACTGTATCTGAGAGAGAATCTGAATAAGTATCAGAATGTGTGATCGATGGAAACAGAACTTAACTGTTTAAAGCTGGTTCGCAAAATGTCGCGGAAGCAAGAGTCGCCACCGTCTTTTATTTTCTCCAACATGGACAGGACAAAAGCACAGCAAAATTCCTTATGAGAACGTTTCTCGGTTCGGGAGGTAGATTTATAGAAAGGGAAGGTGTTAGCACCCTTTCTATCCGTGGTTATCCACAGGCTCTTAGATTCTTGCTCTTATGTTTTCAAAATGTTTGCTTTTCAAAATGTGAGTGGGCTTGAAAAAGTTTCTTTGAAAGATTTCTGAATAACTCTTGTATCTGTCCTCAAGAGTGTTTGAAAAATTTGTTTTGAAAGCTTTTGAAAGTGTCAGTGTGAAAAGATTTTTGATTTGTTTTTGAAGAGAGCAAGTATCCATGAGTCATCTACCTACCCTAAGGAATTAGGCTGTGTAAAAGTCCTTAAGGTAGTGCCATCCCACCATTGAGAGGTAGGTAGCACCACCGTTGGAGGTGTTCGGGTCAATTCGATTTTAGGGACAGTGTGGTCACCGAAGTAACAATTAGGACACCTTAGAGGTAACCCTAATGTCCTAGATCCTTTTTTAATCCGAGGCAACCGTTTCGAGGCAACTGGATCTTGGACATAAGAGCGACCGCTAAAATGTCCTATACTTGACGACCACGTTTCGAAGGCAACGAGTGAGGTATACCCTAGAAGTGGTGTGTGTATTGTACGTTGTTTTCATGTTAATATTTATCTTTGATCAAGGCATGGTGAGCTACGCGTTGTTTTTAATTACCATACATTCTTTCATGCAATTTAGAAGTTAGGAGTGCGGAAAATTAAAGGACGGAAAGATAAAAGCTACGCTATTACAAGGCGCAGGTCTATACATCGCCAAAATACAAAGACCCGTTTTTGATAAAGATGCGGAAAGTAAAAAAAACAGTAAACCTAATTACTATTACATCCTTGAACAGTTACATAATAATTAATAAGAAAATAATGCGCAAAATAGAAATTAAACTGGACGTCCGAGGGTTTTGACCCTTTGCTTGAAATTAAATTAAATTAGGACCTAATTACTATTTAATTAAAGAAAAGAAAGTGTGTTTTTTATGTTTTTGTATTTAATGAAATAAATAAAATAAAATCAAGAGAAAACCCTAATTCTAAGTTTATTTTAATTATTAATGAAAATATTAAAGTTAACCTAATTTAAGCTAATTAATTAATTTACATGTTATTTACAAAAATAATGGTAATTAATAATAATAATAAATAATGATGAAAATAATTAATAAAAAAGAATCAAAACCTAATTCTATAGAATTTTATTTATTAAGAAAAAGATTGAATTTTAAACCTAAATTAACCTAGATTAGTTATTAGAGTTTATTTACAAAAATAAATTAGTGAGGGAATTAATAAATAATTAAATATATTTTGTATTTTGATTTTCTGTTTTTATTATGGAAAAAATTATTTTATGGTGAATTAAGAAAAAAGGTTAAAACAATTAAAAGTATTAAAAAGAAAATAAAAATGTAAAAATGCAAAGCAAACCAAAGGGGGGTGTCAGGCCCAAAGTGGAGGTTTTTGCTGGAATTCAGGCCCATTAGACACAAGGCCTTGTTGACTTTTCAGATTGTGTGCACGCTCATTGACTGGACCATATGATGGACTTCATTCTGTGGCCATTGGATTGTTGATCAAGACCATCTGGCAAGCTACGCGTGAGGGTGCATGATGGATCATTGAACGAATGCTGCATGGGAATGTTTGAGGAAAAAATAGAAAGAATTATATGGGGGACCTGGGAATCGAACCCAGTTCCCAGTACCTCTTGCCACTATGCCTTTGCCAACTGAGCTATCCAACGCGTTTGTCATATGAGTGGACAACAATCATTATATAAGAAAAACAAATATTATGACCACCAAACGAAATAACGCGCGCTGGATTTGAATGTTCCAGTCACGTAATGCCACGCATGCTTTCTTCTTCGTTTCACCTGCAACTGTAAACAAGATAGCGGGGGTTTTAAACCCCCACAAAGCAAAAGTCCAAAAAATAGCGATCACGTGCACAGATTATATAAATTGAGCGCGAGTATCTTAATGGTTTCGTCTTGTTGCAACGAGTTCGCCTATATTGGTCTTGAGGTCCAATTTTACAGTACAAGGAAAACCCCAATATGGGAGCTCCGAAACCCTAAAACGCGTTAATGGCAAATCACGATTTAGAGCCTTATAATGCAATTAAACCATGTTATTAGCTTTAGAAGGTTCCTGTGAATACAAAACACCCAACAATATGTATCAAATGCGCATGAATCATGACATGAAATTCAGGAAAATAATGCAAACCGTAGGGCTTGTTCTTGCGCGTTCTTTGAGTTTCAGGACTCGTTCTTGATTGCAATGGACTTCTGGAGACTCAGGCAAGGTGATTGAATCCTTTTTAGGCGTGGAAAGGCACTGCAAGTAGGAAATCAGTTTCACACTTTTTCTCTATTTTTTGCAAATTAGCTATGGAGTTTTAGCAGCTTTCACGTGTGTCTAGCTTTAGGGTTAGCTTATGCCTTTGTATGTGAACGAATTTAGGTCAAAACCTTGGCCCAAAAGTCCATGAATTAATGTTTGCAATCTTTGATTTTTAATCATGAAATTTTCAATCTTTTTCAATGAAAACCTTGCCAAATATGGATGATTTTCCTTGTTTGATTGAGAAACGACTTTGCCAGCTTGCCCTGATCAGATTTGCTCCACCAAAAGATCCAAAACATATCCTTTTTTAATTTTCCTATAATTAAAACCAATTAAATGAATTAATATAAATATAAATTCAATTAATTAATTAAAAATAAGAAAATAAATTATTTTGAGCTCAATGGGTCGTGCATAGGTTTTGGGTAATGATTCGAGAAAGAATTTGAGGCCCATTAGCAAATTTGAAGCTTTAGGCAAAGTTGACTTTTGAAAGTTCCCAAAAATTTCCCAACTTATCCAATGCATATCTTGCTCAATTTTGAAGTTATGAACATGTTCTTGGACATTTTGGAAAGGTCTTGAATTCCTCTAAACAATGCCTTTGGTCCCATGTCATTTTGCTTTACCAATCTCAAGTTATGGTCTTTGACTTAAAGTGCCTTTTTGTTGACTTTTGAAAATGACCTATAATGTTGAAATTGATAACTTTTTGTGAGAGCATTTCTTGGACTTGGAGTGTGAAGATGAGTTGTAGGAAATGTCACCCCCTTCAAAATGAGCTTTGGATGGGATTTTTCTGATAAACCATGAAGAAGTTATGCCTTGGTCAATTTGCAGTTGACTTTTCAACTGTCCAAAAATAGAATGATGATTGTGGGATCATGATCAAGAATTGATCAAATGATGATTGTGGCTTCAAAATAAGATGTTGACCAAAATTTTTGACTTTTGACTGTCAAATGACCATTTTGCCCCTGCAGTTGACTGTGAAGCATTTCGGGTTTTTGACTGTGCAACTTGATGCTGTGAGTCTTGAAACTTGACATATGGATGCTTGAAAATGTATATAGGCATATGGGACTTGATTGGACCCTTGAAAACCTTAATTTCTTTGCAAGAACCAAAACCCTAATTTTGACTGTGTTAGGAGGCAATTGGATTGTGCAACCTTTGAGGGATTTTGAAGCATTTAGAGATTGATCTTGGCAAATCTGGAAGAATATGGGAGGGCAAATTTTGGGGTACAACAGTTTCCCCTGTTCAATATTCTTAGACCTGAGGATGTAGATTGGCTGGCGTGCCTTTCGTAATCCGAAGGTGGAAGATGATTGAACACTAAAGTGCCTAGAAATTTGCGCTCACATAGTAGAATGTTAGCATTGTGATGTAGGGATGGGCTTATAGATGCCATTTGGAGGGATGATGGATAGGAGGATGGGCTTATAGATTCCATCTGAGGATGTGACAGAACCTTGTCGGGAATGGGTTTATAGATGCCATTTGGAGACTGTTAGTATGTGGATGGGCTTATAGATGCCATCTAGGTGTCGATCGCGTAAGAGATTCCTTAGCGAGAACTTGTGTACCTGAGAAAGAAAGATAATTACCTGGCCTGTTACAGGGGTTGATCTTCAAACTCTTTATGTGGATGTGCCCTGGCTGGATACAAGTATCGAATCTTCAATCAGTTACTCATAGATGTGCCCTGGCAGGATACAGGAATCGAGTCCGGAAATAGTCGTCAACAGATACGCCCCGGCTGGATACAGGAATCGAATCTTCAAACTCTTCAGACGTGCCCTGGTAGGATACAGGAATCGAGTCCGGAAATAGTCATCAACAGATACGCCCTGGCTGGATACAGGAATCGGATCTTCAAACTCTTCAGACGTGCCCTGGCTGGATACAGGAATCGAGTCTGGAAATAGTCGTCAACAGATACACCCTGGCAGGATACAGGAATCGGATCTTCAAACTCTTCAGACGTGCCCTGGCTGGATACAGGAATCGAGTCCAGAAAATAGTCGTCAACAGATACACCCTGGCAGGATACAGGAATCGGATCTTCAAACTCTTCAGACGTGCCCTGGCAGGATACAGGAATCGAGTCCAGAAAATAGTCGTCAACAGATACACCCTGGCAGGATATAGGAATCGGATCTTCAAACTCTTCAGACGTGCCCTGGATGGATACAGGAATCGAGTCCGGAAAATAGTCGTCAACAGATACACCCTAGCAGGATACAAGAATCGGATCTTCAAACTCTTCAGACGTGCCCTGGCAGGATACAGGAATCGAGTCCGGAAAATAGTCGTCAACAGATACACCCTGGCAGGATACAGGAATCGGATCTTCAAACTCTTCAGACGTGCCCTGGCAGGATACAGGAATCGAGTCCGGAAAATAGTCGTCAACAGATACACCCTGGCAGGATACAAGAATCGGATCTTCAAACTCTTCAGACGTGCCCTGGCAGGATACAAGAATCGAGTCCGGAAAATAGTCGTCAAAAGATACACCCTGGCAGGATACAGGAATCGGATCTTCAAACTCTTCAGACGTGCCTTGGCAGGATACAGGAATCGAGTCCGGAAAATAGTCGTCAACAGATACACCCTGGCAGGATACAAGAATCAGATCTTCAAACTCTTCAGACGTGCCCTGGCAGGATACAGGAATCGAGTCCGGAAATAGTCGTCAACAGATACGCCCTGGCTGGGTACAGGAATTGGATCTGGAATTACGACAATTGATAGTAATCATCTTTGTATTGACTTTTGTCCTGAAAAGACAAAACGTTAGTTGTATGCGATGTCATGATGTATGATATGCGTGATGTTCTCAAAATAAATGAGATTGTATGTCCATGATGCGTATGTGCATGCTATAATGTATGAAGATGTGATGTCCGTGAATGTATTTTTGTCTAGGAAAGTAAATCCTTAACGAATGTCGGGAAGTTGTTGAATCCTGGGCTGATGTCGAGAGTAGAGTTCTTCTTTTCCGCTGGGAATGATAATTGCACGAATAAACCGATAGGAGAAGATGACTCCGTTGGAAGATAAGCTTCGTTGAAGAGATTACTCTGCAGGGAATTACTCTGTGGGAGAAGAGGTACTTTGCTGAGATGTTGATGATAACTCCGCTGGGGATACCATTGTTGAGCTCTGTTGGAAGATTTGATGAAATCCGCTGGGGATAGGAAGACTTCGCCGGGGACGCTCTTTCCGTGGCAATTGACTGAGGATAACCCAGTTATAAGCTGGTGGGGAAATAACCTTTGAATAAAATCGGGGAGGTGCGTTCGTGCTCTACAGGGGTAAGCTTCCAGAATCTACTGGGGAGTGCTTCCAGAGTCTACTGAGGAGATTGATACAACTCTCCTGGGGAAACTTTTTGGACTGTACTGGGGGAAGTGGCTCCACTAGGGTGTCTGGTATTCCGCCGGGGAACAATCTTAGATCAAGACTGTCGGGGATGCTTGCTTAGGAACATCTGTATACTCCGCTGGGGAATATTGAGATCTTCTGGGGATATCCTTCATTAGGGTTGACAGTAGCTTAACTCTGCTTGGAGAGAGTGTTGCTGACTTGCTGGAGATACTGTGCCTTTCCAGGGCTGATGGGAGACCAACTCTGCTCGGGGAGAGTATTGTTGGGTCTTGTCTTACTCGGCAGGGAGTGAAGGTATCTTGGTCGTATTCTTCAGCTGAGCTTACCTTGGCACCTTGGTGGACAAAGCAATTAGATTACTTAGACAACTCGTTATTGCCCCTGTTTCTGATGTTACCTGTAATTAATCCTTTGTTTCGTATTCAAACATTTATGAGTTAGCAATTAGTGTCAAATGCATATATCATAACTGAACATTGGACGTTCTTCACAAAACAAAACAGAAAAAGGAAAAAAAAAACGATTGGCAATTGGTCTGAAAAGTGAATTTGTATTGATTTTTGAATTTGCCTGTAAATAGGCGTTTATGTACAAGAGGCTGACGTCCTAGTAAGAGAACGCCGCCGAACAACAGAGTTTATACAATTTTGTGAAAAAGGACAACAAAACAGCTATGTGAAGGAAGATAATCCCACTGGGTTCCAACTCTGCTATCTCTTTTATATCTTCGAGCGTCTCATCACTTGTCTGCTTAGTTGAAGATGAAGTTGATTGATCGATGCCGTCTGAGTCTGATAGTTGATACCGGATTCTGGATACAAGGTGATCCAATGAGACATAGTATTACGCTTTAATCCCTAACTTTTGCCTGGACCGCCCTTTCGGGTTTTCAGTCCACCGGGATACCCATTTTTGCCCAAGTCGCCTTTTCAGGTTTTCGACTTGCCGGGTGTACAGATTTTTTTATTTCATCCCTTATTTTTGCCCGAACCCTTTTGGTTCGCCGGGAAGCCCTTATTTTTGCCTAGGTGTGTCAACCTAGCGGGTCTTTTATCATGCGTAGTATCTTTTTACTATGTCTGCATTGGCGGGGTGAGGAAGGTCGTCACCATCCATGGTGGTTAGAATCATGGCTCCTCCCGAGAAGACATGTTTAACCACAAATGGCCCTTCATATGTGGGGGTCCATTTGCCCCTGGGATCACTTTGCGGAAGAATGATGCGTTTGATTACCAGGTCCCCAACTTGATACTCTTGTGGTCTGACTTTCTTGTTAAATGCCCTGATCATCCGTTTTTGATACGTTTGACCATGACAAATAGCAGTGAGTCTCTTTTCGTCAATTAGGTTTAACTGATCAAGTCGAGTCTGGATCCAGTCATCTTCGCTCAAGCCTGCATCCTTCATTATCCGGAGACAGGGTATCTGGACTTCAATCGGCAAGACTGCCTCCATGCCGTAGACCAAGGAAAAGGGTGTTGCCCCTGTCGACATCCTCGCTGAGGTACGGTACCCATGAAGAGAAAACGGTAACATCTCATGCCAATCTTTGTAGGTCACTGTCATCTTCTGTACAATCTTTTTGATATTCTTATTAGCTGCCTCTACAGCCCCATTCATCTTCGGCCGGTAAGGAGAAGAGTTGTGGTGCTGTATCTTAAATTGCTCGCAGAGCTCAGTGATCATCTTATTATTAAGATTTGTACCATTGTCCATAATGATCCTCTCCGGGACGCCGTATCGACAGATCAGGTTGTGTCGAATGAACCGTGCCACGACGTTCTTGGTTACCGTAGCGTAGGAAGCTGCTTCAACCCACTTTGTAAAGTAATCGATCACCACCAGGATGAAGCGATGCCCATTGGATGCCGTAGGTTTAATCTCGCCGATCATATCAATGCCCCACATTGCAAAAGGCCAAGGTACAGTCAAGACATTCAGAGGGACTGGAGGAACGTGCACCTTATCTGCATATATGTGGCACTTATGACATGTCCGAGAGTGTTGGTAACAGTTGGCTTCCATTGTGGACCAGAAGTATCCTGCCCGAAGGATTTTCTTTGCCATGGTATGTCCACTGGAATGTGTTCCGAAGGTACCTTCATGCAGCTCTGCCATGATCTTTTCTGCTTCAGTCTTATCCACACAACGCAGTAAGGTCGAATCATGGTTTCGCTTGTAGAGAATGCCATTGCTGAGGAAGAACTTTGTAGCGAACCTTCTGAGAAACTTTTTGTCATTGATGGATGCACCTTTGGGGTATTCTTGAGCTTCCAAGTACCTCTTCACCTCATGATACCAGGGTTTTTCCGTTACCTCTTCAGCCTCAAGGTCACAACAATGTGCAGGTTCATCCAGTTTCCAGATGATGATCCGGGGAGCCTCGTTATCCCATTTGAATTTGAACATAGAAGACATCGTAGCCAGCGCGTCCGCCAACTGATTCTCCTCCCTCGGGAAATGTTCAAAAGTTATCTCTGTGAAATGGGGGATCAATGTCAACACACATTCTTTGTAAGGAATAAGATTTGGGTGTTTCGTATCCCACTCGCCTTTGATCTGGTTGATCACAAGAGCGGAATCTCCAAAGACACTCAAAAACTTGATCCTTAAGTCAATCGCAGCTTGAAGACCCATGATGCATGCCTCATACTCCGCCATGTTGTTGGTGTAGTTGAAACATAACCGGGCAGTGAGTGGAGTATGAGTGCCTCTGGGGGATATGATCACAGCGCCGATACCGTTACCCAAAGCGTTGGAGGCTCCGTCAAAGTACATAGACCATCGGGATCCTTCCTCAGGTCCTTCATCCGGTCCAGGTACTTCACAATCAGTTACTACCATGATGCTCTCGTCAGGAAATTCAAAGTTCATTGACTGGTAGTCGTCTACTGCCTGGTGTGCCAAGTGGTCTGCCAGTACACTTCCTTTGATTGCTTTCTGAGTCGTGTACTGGATGTCATATTCTGTCAAGATCATCTGCCATCTTGCTATTCTTCCGGACAAAGCAGGCTTTTCGAATATGTACTTTATTGGATCCATTTTTGAAATCAACAGAGTAGTGTGAGTCAGCATATACTGTCTTAGCCGGCGAGTAGCCCATACCAAAGCGCAGCAAGTTTTCTCGAGCAGTGAGTATCGGGTCTCACAGTCGGTAAAATTTTTGCTAAGGTAATAAATGGCATGCTCTTTTCGGCCAGACTCGTCATGCTGCCCCAGCACACACCCCATTGAGCTGCCAAGTACTGTCAAGTATAGGATTAGAGGTCTCCCTTCAACCGGTGGCATAAGAATGGGTGGTTCTTGGAGATACTCTTTGATTCTGTCGAAAGCGGCCTGACATTCATCGTTCCAACGTACTACTTGATCTTTCTTCAGTAGCTTGAAGATTGGTTCACAGGTAGCAGTTAGATGTGAGATGAACCGGGCAATATAGTTCAGTCGTCCTAGAAAGCCTCTGACTTCTTTCTCTGTCTTGGGAACTGGCATCTCTTGTATGGCTTTAACCTTGGCAGGGTCCACTTGAATACCTTTGTCGCTCACGATGAAGCCTAGCAGTTTTCCAGATCTTACCCCAAAGGTGCACTTGTTTGGGTTCAACCTCAGCTTGTACAATTTCAGACGGTCAAACAGCTTCTGCAGATGGTCAAGGTGTTCCTCCTCAGTTTGGGACCTTGCAATCATATCATCGACGTATACTTCAATCTCATGGTGGATCATGTCATGAAATAAAGCAACCATGGCACGTTGGTAGGTTGCCCCAGCATTTTTCAACCCAAAGGGCATGACCTTGTAGCAGAAGGTGCCCCACTGAGTAACAAAGGTAGTCTTCTCCATGTCTTCAGGAGCCATTTTAATCTGATTATAACCTGAAAAGCCGTCCATGAAGGAGAACACCTTATGCTGAGCAGTGTTGTCAACCAAAACATCGATATGAGGCAAAGAGAAATCATCTTTAGGGCTGGCCCTGTTCAAATCCCTGTAGTCAACACACATTCGGACCTTACCATCTTTCTTCGGCACCGGAACCACGTTGGCAACCCACTGAGGGTAAGAGGTCACTGCTAGAAATCCGACATCGAATTGTTTCATAACCTCAGCTTTGATCTTCTCGGACATCTCTGGACGCATACGACGGACCTTTTGTTTAATCGGAGGGCATTCTTCCTTGGTAGGCAGGTGATGGACCACAATGTCAGTATCCAACCCAGGCATGTCTTCGTAGGACCAGGCGAAGATTTCCACATAATCATGCAACATCTGAATCAACCGTTGTTTCACGCTGAGTTCCAGATTGTCCCCGATCTTGACTTCCTTTCTATCTGTCTCAGTACACAGATTTACCGTTTCCACTGGCTCTTCATGTGGCTGAATGACCCTCTCTTCCTGGAGTAACAATCTTGCAAGCTCACCAGGCACTTCACAATCATCTTCACCTTCGTCTTCGGCTAAGTTGATCGGATTTTCGAAGTCATAACTGGCAGTAGCAGAGTCGTTACCAGTGAGATCCAGAGTGGATTGAAACCTGTATAGGTGAGTGTGTGTAAATATAGCTGTTTTGCAATATATAAAGAAAGAAAGGGAGCACAAGATTTGAAATGCGAAAAACGTCCAATGTTTTTATTCATGATATATGGAAATGACAAGTAATAAGCCCTCACAAATGAAGCCACGGTGCCCCGGGTAAGACACCGGGCCATAAAGTTTCAATTTATTGTTCATTACAAATTTAAAAAACAAAGGAATTCATTACTGAGTAACAAAAGTAACAGGTATGTAGTCTTTTGTAGTCCAATTGTTCAGTCCACCGTCGGTTGTTGGGTAGATCCAGCTGTTGAACTCAGATTCCTCCACTTCATCACCATCTCTGATAGCATTTACTCCATGGCTAGGCATGGGAGCAGTCACCACATTAGGCTTCTCGGGCGCCTCGAACTGAACCTCTTTAGCATCGATAAGGTCTTTAACCTTATTCCTCAGGTCCCAGCAATCATCAGTAGAATGCCCCGGGCTATCAGAGTGATAAGCACAGCGGGCGTTGGGATTATACTTCAGAGAGGTTATGTTTACCACCTTCGGAGCTTCTCTGACGGTTACCAAGTTGGTTGATAGCAGTTGTGGCAAGATCTGCGACAAGGTCATACTAAGCCGAGTATATTCTCTTCAGGGTCTCTCACCCCTTGGTTGGTTAGGTTGCCGAGGAGCGGCAGCAGGCTTTGCAATTACCACCGCGTTGACAGCTTGGCGGCGTTCTAGTTTATTTTGCCTCCTGGGGCCATACACAACACTGACTTCCTTTTTGAAAGGCTTTTTCTCAGAACTTGAGGATGCACCTTTCTGTATCTTCCCTGATTTCATCCCAGCTTCTATCCTTTCACCGGTCAGAATGAGGTCTGTAAACCCTGCAGACGAATTTCCGATGAGATGATTGAAGAATGGACCAGATAGGGTCCCCAAGAACATGTCCACTAGTTCACGGTCGGTTAACGGTGGCTGCACCCTGCCAGCCAGGTCCCTCCACTTCTGCGCATACACTTTAAAACCTTCTCCCGATCCTAGCGACATACCCTGGAGTTGGGTACGTGTAGGAGCGAGGTCGGCATTGTACTGATACTGCTTGTAGAAAGCAGTAGCCAAATCCTCCCAGTTACGAACCTTGGTTCCATCCAGCTGATAGAACCATTCGAGATGAGTCTCTGAAAGACTCTCCTGGAAGAAATGGATCCATAAGTTCTTGTCCATAGTGTATGGTTGGATCTTCCGCACATAAGACCTGAGATGTAGCTTAGGGCAGGATGCCCCGTCATACTTTGCGAAAGATGGTGCTTTGAACTTGTGTGGGATCACCACACCATAAGATAGACCCAGGTCTCCGAAATCCAACCCAGGTACTTGTTGAATTTCCATGGCATTCAGGCGATCCTCTAACTGTTTGTACTTGTCTTCAGCTGGAGGGTACTGCTCTTCATTGAAATTGGTCTCGTTGTCAGAGACCACAGGACTAGGAACCCTTCCCCCTTGGGGACTGCCTTTCCCTACAGAAGAACCAGCTTGATCAACCTCATTTTATAGTGTGTTACCAAACCTCCGGCCAGTGTTGAATAGTACAGTTCTATTCTTCTTCTTCTTGACCAGCAGAGCCTTCAATTCCTCTTGACCTTGGGCTAAACTCATGATCAGCTCTTGGAACTGGGCGTTCTGAGCCTGGAGGGCCTTGATGGATTGCTCAGTAGATGATTCAGGATTCATGGTAGCTGCTGAAATAAACAGCGAAGAACATTAAGCAACCTGAAAAGAAGAGTACCTGTGATGCATATGATGCATGGAATGCATATGATTTATGTTTTCAAAGACAATCGGGATTCAACTTTGTAAACAAAAAGGAAACGCACTTTATTAGATTCAACTTTGAAATTTAGATTGTTCAACAGATTGCCCTTAGGCGTTACATAAAATGGAACTACTAAAAAGGGAAATAAACTGTAAAAGAACATCCAAAGCTCATCAGTGATCCCAGGGTCTCCTCTTCTCAGTACGGATGTAGTCATTCAAGGCCCGCTCGTTCTCCAACTGCTTTGTCAGCTTCTGGATCTTCAATTCCTGCTCGTTGAACTTTTTCTGATAAGAATCCCGTTCTTCTTGTAGTTACGCCCAAGACCTCTTTAGTGTATCAACATCAGTAGGTATCTGAGGAGGGAGAACAGTTGGAGGAGCCCCATCTCTATCAGGATATTCAAGAATGATGGGTCTGACAGCTTCATATGGCATACCTAAATTCTGAGCACGGATGCGGACCCATCTGTAGTAGGGTTCCATAGGTAGAGAAGTCTTCGGCCCCAACTCATGTGGGTCAGCTTTGTGAATTCTGTCCCAAGCCTTGATGAACCTACGACACAGCTCGTCACTATCTACCTGAAACTCAAAACTGATGTGAGGCACCAACATCTCATGAGGCCCTGCTCTTCTGGATCTTCCAAACTGACGGAGAGCTAGACATGGATTATAAGAGATTCCTCCTTGGGTACCAATCAAAGGAACATTAGGGTATTCTCCGCAACGGTCAATAACAGCTACCTCATCCAAACCCCTGAGAGTCCAAATGATGTCATTATCAGTGAGAGACATTAACCTATGAGCCCAACCTCTTCCTTCTTTGTTCTTCAGCACGAACTTAGGGAGGTGCGAAATAAACCACCTCATTAACAAAGGAATACAACACCACAGAGTTCCTCGTCTTCGGGCAGTACGAGCATAGAGTTGTTGCAGGATATCACCCAAGAGAGTCGGCACAGGGTTCCGAGACATGAAGATCCTTATGGCAGTGATGTTAATGAAGTTATCAGGATTAGGAAACAAAACTAGACCATAGATTAAGAGAGCCAGAATGTCTTCATACGCCCTGAAGTCTAGGTCATTCCAGAAACTGTTAGCTTTACCAATCAGAAATTTGGCCAAGAAACCCTTAACTCTGCTTCTAGTCACCCAGTTGTCCATTACTTCTTTGGTGGTCAAAGGAAGGGCTGCAGCAATCTCCTCAAGCCTAAGAGTCTTTTCCCAACCAGTGAAGGGAGTCTGATCAAAGATAGGGATGCCAAGCAAATCAGAGAATTCTTCCAGGGTAGGGACCAGCTGGAAGTCTTGAAAGGTGAAGCGATTATACAATGGATCATAAAACTGGGTCAGGACACTCATCAGTTGTTTGTCCTATTTTGAAGTGACTAAACCAAGAAGAGAACCATGCCTCTGGATGAAGGAAGTGGTGTTTGGAATTCTGTTAACCAATTCTTCAAGCAACTCAGGTGGGTGAACAAAATTGAACCGGATAGTGTTCCTTCGCACAGGCATCATGATGTCCTACAAAATAGAGCAAAGGTGAAACCCTCTTGTCTTTGAAATGGTCAGTCCTTATGCAGGATGCATGCAATGTCTATGATGGCATGATGTTATGATAAAGCACACCACAAATATTCACACAGGCAAACATGATAAGGCACACAAGTCACACAAGACAGCCCTTAGGGTTTAGGCCATCATGAAGCTCAGGTACTACCCTCTTTCAGTTTGTTGGTTAAGACCTGTCCTATCAAAAGTAACCGGGTTCTAGAGGATCCCAATATCACTGACTACCCTCAATCGGTCATAACTCCAGCATCGCAATCTTTTCTTGTGGCCAGAACCATCGCGAGAGTTTAGCCTCAATGGGTGTAGCATACTGCTACTGTTCTATGGCCAAGTTGGGTCAAATTAGGGTTCTAAAGTCGGTTGGTGCTTAATGACTCCTCAGAAGACCCATATCCTCCTTGTTGTGACACAAGGGATATCGGTACAGACCAAGGTGCCACACCAACGTAGCCACTGCTTCACCCGTGTCGGTCTATGCCGGATAGGTCCCTCACAGCTTATGCTACCTAACAGGGTATCCCCAGATCCGGGTTAGGATCTATGAAACTCCAAGACAATGCCCATGATAATAAAGCAAACAAAACAAAGCAATTGAAAACACAAGTATGAGTTATCCTAAGGTACACCTCACTTTAAGTTTCCCCAGCAGAGTCGCCAGTTCTGTGATCGGTGGAAATAGAACTTGACTGTTTGAAACTGGTTCGCGAAATGTCACGGAAGCAAGAGTCGCCACTGTCTTTTATTTTCTCCAACATGGACAGGACAAAAGCACAGCAAAATTCCTTATGAGAACGTTTCTCGGTTCGGGAGGTAGATTTATAGAAAGGGAAGGTGTTAGCACCCTTTCTATCCGTGGTTATCCACGGGCTCTTAGATACTTGCTCTTATGTTTTCAAAATGTTTGCTTTTCAAAATGTGAGTGGGCTTGAAAAAGTTTCTTTGAAAGATTTCTGAATAACTCTTGTATCTGTCCTCAAGAGTGTTTGAAAAATTTGTTTTGAAAGCTTTTGAAAGTGTCAGTGTGAAAAGATTTTTGATTTGTTTTTGAAGAGAGCAAGTATCCATGAGTCATCTACCTACCCTAAGGAATTAGGCTGTGTAAAAGTCCTTAAGGTAGTGTCATCCCACCATTGAGAGGTAGGTAGCACCACCGTTGGAGGTGTTCGGGTCAATTCGATTTTAGGGACAGTGTGGTCACCGAAGCAACAGTTAGGACACCTTAGAGGTAACCCTAATGTCCTAGATCCTTTTTTAATCCGAGGCAACCGTTTCGAGGCAACTGGATCTTGGACATAAGAGCGACCGCTAAAACATCCTATACTTGACGACCACGTTTCGAAGGCAACGAGTGAGGTATACCCTAGAAATGGTGTGTGTATTGTGTGTTGTTTTCATGTTAATATTTATCTTTGATCAAGGCATGGTGAGCTACGCGTTGTTTTTAATTACCATACATTCTTTCGTGCAATTTAGAAGTTAGGAGTGCGGAAAATTAAAAGACAGAAAGATAAAAGCTACGCTATTACAAGGCGCGGGTCTATACATCGCCAAAATACAAAGACCCGTTTTTGATAAAGATGCGGAAAGTAAAAAAAACAGTAAACCTAATTACTATTACATCCTTGAACAGTTACATAATAATTAATAAGAAAATAATGCTCAAAATAGAAATTAAACTGGACGTCCGAGGGTTTTGACCCTTTGCTTGAAATTAAATTAAATTAGGACCTAATTACTATTTAATTAAAGAAAAGAAAGTGTGTTTTTTATGTTTTTGTATTTAATGAAATAAAGAAAATAAAATCAAGAGAAAACCCTAATTCTAAGTTTATTTTAATTATTAATGAAAATATTAAACTTAACCTAATTTAAGCTAATTAATTAATTTACATGTTATTTACAAAAATAATGGTAATTAATAATAATAATAAATAATGATGAAAATAATTAATAAAAAAGAATCAAAACCTAATTCTATAGAATTTTATTTATTAAGAAAAAGATTGAATTTTAAACTTAAATTAACCTAGATTAGTTATTAGAGTTTATTTACAAAAATAAATTAGTGAGGGAATTAATAAATAATTAAATATATTTTGTATTTTGATTTTCTGTTTTTATTATGGAAAAAATTATTTTATGGTGAATTAAGAAAAAAGGTTAAAACAATTAAAAGTATTAAAAAGAAAATAAAAATGTAAAAATGCAAAGCAAACCAAAGGGGGGTGTCAGGCCCAAAGTGGAGGTTTTTGCTGGAATTCAGGCCCATTAGACACAAGGCCTTGTTGACTTTTCAGATTGTGTGCACGCTCATTGACTGGACCATATGATGGACTTCATTCTGTGGCCATTGGATTGTTGATCAAGACCATCTGGCAAGCTACGCGTGAGGGTGCATGATGGATCATTGAACGAATGCTGCATGGGAATGTTTGAGGAAAAAATAGAAAGAATTATATGGGGGACCTAGGAATCGAACCCAGGTCCCAGTACCTCTTGCCACTATGCCTTTGCCAACTGAGCTATCCAACGCGTTTGTCATATGAGTGGACAACAATCATTATATAAGAAAAACAAATATTATGACCACCAAACGAAATAACGCGCGCTGGATTTGAATGTTCCAGTCACGTAATGCCACGCATGCTTTCTTCTTTGTTTCACCTGCAACTGTAAACAAGATAGCGGGGGTTTTAAACCCCCACAAAGCAAAAGTCCAAAAAATAGCGATCACGTGCACAGATTATATAAATTGAGCACGAGTATCTTAATGGTTTCGTCTTGTTGCAACGAGTTCGTCTATATTGGTCTTGAGGTCCAATTTTACAGTACAAGGAAAACCCCAATATGGGAGCTCTGAAACCCTAAAACGCGTTAATGGCAAATCACGATTCAGAGCCTTATAATGCAATTAAACCATGTTATTAGCTTCAGAAGGTTCCTGTGAATACAAAACACCCAACAATATGTATCAAATGCGCATGAATCATGACATGAAATTCAGGAAAATAATGCAAACCGTAGGGCTTGTTCTTGCGCGTTCTTTGAGTTTCAGGACTCGTTCTTGATTGCAATGGACTTCTGGAGACTCAGGCAAGGTGATTGAATCCTTTTTAGGCGTGGAAAGGCACTGCAAGTAGGAAATCAGTTTCACACTTTTTCTCTATTTTTTGCAAATTGGCTATGGAGTTTTAGCAGCTTTCACGTGTGTCCAGCTTTAGGGTTAGCTTATGCCTTTGTATGTGAACTAATTTAGGTCAAAACCTTGGCCCAAAAGTCCATGAATTAATGTTTGCAATCTTTGATTTTTAATCATGAAATTTTCAATCTTTTTCAATGAAAACCTTGCCAAATATGGATGATTTTCCTTGTTTTATTGAGAAACGACTTTGCCAGCTTGCCCTGATCAGACTTGCTCCACCAAAAGATCCAAAACATATCCTTTTTTAATTTTCCTATAATTAAAACCAATTAAATGAATTAATATAAATATAAATTCAATTAATTAATTAAAAATAAGAAAATAAATTATTTTGAGCTCAATGGGTCGTGCATAGGTTTTGGGTAATGATTCGAGAAAGAATTTGAGGCCCATTAGCAAATTTGAAGCTTTAGGCAAAGTTGACTTTTGAAAGTTCCCCAAAATTTCCCAACTTCTCCAATGCATATCTTGCTTAATTTTGAAGCTATGAACATGTTCTTGGACATTTTGGAAAGGTATTGAAGTCCTCTAACCAATGCCTTTGGTCCCATGTCATTTTTCTTTACCAATCTCAAGTTATGGTCTTTAACTTAAAGTGCCTTTTTGTTGACTTTTGAAAATGACCTATAATGTTGAAATTGATAACTTTTTGTGAGAGCATTTCTTGGACTTGGAGTGTGAAGATGGGTTGTAGGGAATGTCACCCCCTTCAAAATGAGCTTTGGATTGGATTTTTCTGATAAACCATGAAGAAGTTATGCCTTGGTCAATTTGCAGTTGACTTTTCAGTTGTCGAAAAATAGAAACTTTTGCATCTTGAGACTTTTTGAGCCATGCTTGTGGGATCATGATCAAGAATTGATAAAATGATGATTGTGGCTTCAAAATAAGATGTTGACCAAAAATTTTGACTTTTGACTGTCAAATGACCATTTTGCCCCTGCAGTTGACTGTGAAGCATTTAGGGTTTTTGACTGTGCAACTTGATGCTGTGAGTCTTGAAACTTGACATATGGATGCTTGACAATGTATATAGGCATATGGGACTTGATTGTACCCTTGAAAACCTTAATTTCTTTGCAAGAACCAAAACCCTAATTTTGACTGTGTTAGGAGGCAATTGGACTGTGCAACCTTTGAGGGATTTTGAAGCATTTAAAGATTGATCTTGGCAAATCTGGAAGAATATGGGAGGGCAAATTTTTGGGTACAACAGAATGGAATCCGTGTCTGGAGCGTATATGAACTGTATCTGAGAGTTGCATCTTACTAAGTATTATAATGGAATCCGTGTCTGTAGCGTATCAGAACTATATCTAAAAGTTGAATCTAAATGAGTATCAGAATGGCGTCCGTGTCTGGAGCGTATCTGAACTATATCTGAAAGCTGAATTTGAATGAGTATCAGAATGGCGTTCATATCTGGAGCGTATATGAACTGTATCTGAAAGCTGAATCTGAATGAGTATCAGAATGGCGTCCGTATCTAGAGCGTATCTGAACTGTATCTGAAAGATGAATCTGAATGAGTATCAGAATGGTGTCTGTATCTGGAGCGTGTCTGAATTGTATCTGAAAGATGAAACTGAATGAGTATCAGAATGACATTTGTATCTGGAGCGTATCTGAACTGTATCTGAAAGATGAATTTGAATGAGTATCAGAATGGTGTCCGTATCTGGAGCGTATCTGAACTGTATCTGAAAGCTGAATCTGAATGAGTATCAGAATGGAGTCCGTATCTGGAGCGTATCTGAACTGTATCTAAAATCTGAAACTGAATGAGTATCAGAATGGCATCCGTATCTGGAGCGTATCTGAACTGTATCTGAAAGCTGAATTTAAGAACAAGCCTGTGTAGGATTTCTTCAGCTGGTCGTGTAGATAATTATCCTGGCTTGTTTCATGTATAAATCTCTGACTTTTTGCAAATTATTAATGATATCCATCTGCTGACTGATCTTTCCCGAAGAGATGAAAGATTAGTTGTATGCAATGTCATGATGTATGAAATGCATTATACAATGATGTTCTAACAAATGAATGAAATTATGTTGTATGCATTCATGTCATAGATGTTTATGACGTATGGATATGATGTATAGGCATATAAGATATGTTGTTGTAACACTGTTGGATTAGGGAAAATAAATCCCTGACTGCTGTTGGGGATGTGGAGTGTAAGTCTTCATGTTTTGAAGTGTTAATGAGTTGATGAGCTCCTATTTGTTAGAGAAATAAACTATGTTGTAAGGAAAATGCCGTGTATTGCCTGTGAAATCCTGTTGGGGAATCCTGAGAAATTTGGGCGACTTCTACCAGGGAGTGATAATTGGAGGTCTTGTTCCGCTGAGGATTAGACTGCACACTATGCTGAATTTTATGGAATAGTCTAAAGATATCATCCTATTTCTTAAAGCCATAAGTGATTATTTTCTATTTGTTGCTCATTTGTAAACAGTAATTATGTTCAAATTCATATGCTCAAAAATAAATCACTGGACGTTTTTGTAAACAAAACACAGAAATAAAGAAAAACATATAGTTTTTCACTTTCAAAGGGGTATCTTTGTATTTACTTGAATAAGTATTTTGTACAATGAGACGAACATCCTAGTAAGAGAATGTCGTCGTAAAAAATGAAAATTTGATACAAAGAAAAGATAGCCATGTGTAATAATCCCAAGGGATTCCTATTCTGATATAGCCTTCGTGTCTCTGAGCGTATTGTCCACTTGCTGCCTTGTCCAAAGTTGATTGGATTGATCAGAACCGCTGGGTTTGTCAGTCGAAGCCAAAGGTTGTCCGTAAAGGTGATCCAATGGGACATAGTCGTACGCTTTAATTCCCTAACTTTTGCTTGGACCACCCTTTCGGGTTTTCAGTCCACCGGGATACCTTTTGTTTCCAAGTCGCCCTTTCAGGTTTTCAACTTTCCGGGTGTATAATTTTTTTTTTATCCCTAATTTTTTCCCGAACCTTTTTGGTTCGCCGGGATGCCCTTGTTTTGCCTAGGTGTGTCAACCTAGCGGGTCTCTTATGCGTAGTATCTTTTGACTATGTATGCATTCACAGGATGCGGAAGGTCGTCGCCATCCATAGTGGTTAAGATCATCGCTCCACCAGAGAATATGCTTTTGATCACAAACGGTCTTTCGTAGGTAGAGGTCCATTTGCCCCTGGGATCACCTTGCGGCAGTATGATGCGCTTGATCACCAAATCCCGACTTGATATACTTGGCGTCTGACCTTTTTTTTGAAAGCCTTGATCATTCGTTTTTGATACATTTGACCATGACAAACAACAATAAGCTTTTTCTCATCAATCAAGTTCAGTTGATCAAGTCGAGTTTGGATCCAATCGTCTTCATTCAACCCTGCATCCTTCATAATTCTTAGAGAGGGGATCTGGACCTCAATAGGCAAGACAACCTCCATGTCGTATACCAGAGAGTAAGGTGTTGCCCCGGTTGATGTGTGTGCCGTGGCACGGTAACCATGGAGAGCGAATGGTAGCATCTCATGCCAGTCTTTGTACGTGACTGTCATTTTCTGTATGATCTTTTTGATGTTCTTATTTGCGGCTTCGACAACACCATTCATCTTTGGCCGGTAAGGGGAAGAATTGTGGTGCTGAGTTTTAAATTGTGCACACAGTGCAGTGATCATAGTATTGTTGAGATTCGTACCATTGTTAATGATGATCCTCTCTGGGATACCGTAATGACATATGAGATTCTATTTGATGAAACGGGCTACAACATTCTTGGTAACAGAAGCGAAAGAAGCCACCTCAACCCACTTTATGAAATAGCCAATAGCCACCAAGATGAAGCAGTGTCCATTAGAGGTTGTTGGCTTGATTTCCCCAATCATATCGATGCCCCACATAGCAAAGGGCCAAGGATCCATCAAGAAATTCAAGGGAACCGGAGGTACGTGCACCTTGTCAGCATAGATCTGACACTTATGACAAGTTCGAGAGTGTTGATAGCAATCTGCTTCTATGGTAGACCAGTAATAACCTGCCCGTAGGATTTCCTTTGCCATCGTATGCCCACTGGAATGGGTGCCAAAAGTGCCCTCATGTAGATCAGCCATGATCTTTTCTGCCTCAACCTTGTCTACGCAATGGAGCAAAACAGAGTCATGGTTGCGTTTGTAGAGAATTCCATTACTAAGGAAGAACTTAGCAGAGAATCTCCTTAAGAACTTCTTATCATTGACTGAAGCTCCTTCCGTATATTCTTGAGCCTCGAGATACCTCTTGACTTCGTGAAACCAAGGCCGATCCACTACTTCTTCAGTATTAATCTCGTGACAGTGAGCTGGTTTATCCATCCGTTCAATGGTGATCTGGGGAGCCTCATTATCCCATTTAAGTTTAAACATAGATGACATTGTGGCTAGCGCGTCTGCTAGCTGATTTTCTTCTCACGAAAAATGCTTGAAGGTAATCTTCTCAAAATGTGGGATCAATGTCAACACATGTTCTTTGTAGGGGATAAGGTTAGGGTGTTTGGTGTCCCATTCCCCTTTGATTTAGCTGATGAGCAAGGCTGAATCTCTGAATACACTTAAGGATTTAATCCCCAAATTTATGGCCGCTTTGAGACCAAAAATGCATGCTTCGTATTCTGCCATGTTATTTGTACAATTGAAGCATAGTCTTGCCGTAAAGGGAGTATGACATCCTTCAGGAGATATGAGTACAACACATATACCATTGCCGAGTGCGTTGGATGCCCCATCAAAAACCAGGGTCCATCGGGATCCTTGTTCAGGTCCTTCATATGATCTGAATTCTTTGCAGTCGTTTACCATCATGATATCTTCATCTAGGAATTCGAACTTCATGGACTGATAGTCATCTACAGCTTGATGAGCAAGGTGATAAGCTAGTACGCTGCCCTTTATTGTTTTTCGGGTAGTATACTGAATGTCATATTCCGTCAGGATCATTTGCCATCTCGCTATTCTCCCAGAGAGGGCAGGCTTCTCGAAGATGTATTTTATTGGATCCATTTTAGATATCAATAAGGTAGTATGGGTCAGCATATATTGTCTTAGCCGGCGAGAAGCTCATGCCAGAGCACAACAAGTTTTCTCGAGCAGTGAATATCTTGTTTCACAGTCGGTAAAATTTTTGCTCAAGTAATAAATAGCATGCTCTTTTCGGCCAGACTCGTCATACTGCCCCATCACACACCCCATTGAGTTTTCCAAAATAGTTAGATACATGATCAATGGTCTTCCCTCGACTGGTGGCATCAAAATAGGAGGCTCTTGTAGGTACTCTTTGATCTTGTCGAAGGCAGTTTGGCACTCATCATTCCATTTGACTACTTGATCTTTCTCCAGTAATTTGAAGATTGGTTCACAAGTAGCTGTTAAGTGAGAAATGAATCTGGAAATGTAGTTTAGTCGTCCTAAGAATCCTCTGACTTCCTTATCAGTACGAGGAGCAGGCATTTCTTGTATTGCTTTCACCTTGGCAGGATCCACTTTGATACATTTACCGCTGACAACAAAGCCTAGGAGTTTACTAGACCTCACCTCAAAGGTGCATTTATTTGGGTTCAACCTCAACTTGTACTTCTTTAATCTCTCAAACAGCTGCAAATGGTCAAGATGTTCCTCTTCAGTCTGAGATCTGGTTATCATATCGTCCACATAGACCTCTATTTCGTGATGTATCATGTCGTGAAATAAGGCTACCATGGCACGCTGATAGGTTGCCCCAACATTCTTTAACCCGAATGGCATAACCTTGTAGCAGAATGTGCCCCACTGTGTGACAAAGGTTGTTTTCTCCATGGCCTCAGGTGCCATTTTGATTTGGTTGTATCCTGAGAAACCGTCCATGAAGGAAAACACTTTATACTGTGTTGTATTGTCAACCAAAATATCAATGTGGGGAAGTGGGAAATCATCCTTAGGGCTTTCCCTATTCAAATATCTGTAGTCCACACACATGCGTACTTTGCCGTCCTTTTTAGGCACGGTAACAATATTGGAGACCCATTGCAGATAAGAGGTGACGGCCAAGAATCTGGCGTTGAATTGTTTCATGACTTCCGCTTTGATCTTCTCTGACATGTCTGGTCGCATGTGACGGACCTTTTGTTTTACCGGTGGGAAGTCTTCTTTTGTTGGTAGACGATATACCATGATATCTGCATCAAGTCCTGGCATGTCTTCATACGACCAGGCAAAGACCTCAACATAATCATATAGTAACTGAATCAGACGTTTCTTGACACTAGGTTTCAAATTGGCACCCACCTTGACTTCTTTCTTGTCTTCTTCGGTACCTTGGTTAACTCTGTCCACTGGTTCTTCGTGGGGCTGAATGGTCCTCTCTTCTTGTTGTAGTAACCTTTCTAGTTCCCCTGGTACTTCACAATCTTCCTAACCTTTGTCTTCGGCTTGGTAGATTAGATTTTCATAGTCACAAAAGGCCATAGCAGAATCGTTACCCATGGGATCCCGAATGGATGTAGATCTGCATTTTGAATGTGAGTGTGTGTAAGAGTATAGCTATCTTTGAAAGAAAAAATAAAAATGTAAAAAGAAAGACAAAGAACACAAAGTTTGTATGTAAAAACATCCATGATTCATTGATGTCATATGAAAATGAGATAACAACCCTTACAAATGGACCATTGTGCCCCGGGTAAGACACAAGGCTTAAAAAGTCTGAATTGGTTAATTATTACAGGTCTAACAAAAATTAAAGACAATTACTATTGGATAAAAGTAATTGGGACAAAATCTTTAGCTTCCCAATTGTTGAGTCCTCCATTGACAGTTGGGAAAATCCATTCCTCCAGGTCGTAGTTGTCCTCATCCTCCTCCACTGCGTTGACTCTGTGGTTGCTGATCTTCAAAGGGGGTCCCCCGCGCGAGCACGACGTACAACTTTCTGGGCTCCTGAAGTGAAACCCAAACCAAATTTGTCAGACTTGTATGGGATATTCGGGAGTTGGCTCCAAATAGTGCACCCACCTTCTTCTATCACTGCCTTTGCATTTTTCAGAGAAGACATCTTTAGCGGAGGTCTTGTAATCTTTGGGATTTGGGAAACAACTTTGGTTACTGCCACGGTTGGTGGGACTTCCTTGAAATGCTGAAATGGAGTTTCAATGAATTCACCATCCAATTTGACGTATCTAAAGGAGTTTAAATGACTGACCATATATTCCTCTTCTCCATGGACAATAATGATCTTCCCCTTGGTTGGGTATTTCAACATTTGATGTAACGTAGAGGTGATAGCACCAGCATTGTGAATCCATGGTCGGCCCAATAAGCAGGAGTAGGAAGGGCGAATGTCTATCACGTAAAAAGTTGAATCAAAGGTTTGGGTTCCAAATTTTATGGGGATGTCCACCTCCCCATGCACCATTCTCTTTGAACCGTCTAAGGCCCTTACCACTATATTGCTGGGTTTTAAGGTCAAACCTTCATAGTCGAGTCTATCAAGAGCCTTTTTAGGCAGCACTTTCAAAGATGAACCAATATCAACCAAGACATGGGCCAAGGTTATGCCCCTGCATTCGACAGAGACATGCAATGCCTCGTTGTGCTTCCTCCCTCTAGGTGTCAAGTCAGCATCAGAAAATCCTAAACCATTATCCGTGGTCAAGCTGGCCACACAGTCTTGGAACTGATCAGCTGAGGCTTCTTGTGGTACATGGGCAGTTTTAAGGAATTTCACCAAGGCCTTTGCATGAGCCTCGGAACACAATAATAAAGCTAGCATGGAAATCTTTGATGGAGTCTGCCCTAGCTGCTCGACTACGTTGTAGTCACTTCTCTTTATAATCTTTAGAATTTATTCCATCTCCTTTTTGGAGGCCTCATGGATAGATATTGTTTGCGCCTTCATCGGGATAGGCTCAACCAGAATGCCTTTACCCTGAGCCTCGGTCGACTCGGCGGTAGGAATGTCAGCAGGTGTAACTATAGGAATTGTAGTAATAGTACTAGTGTCAACATGGGTAATCAAAGGGATTGTAGTAGTAGTAGTGTTAGTAGGAACAGGAACAGGGATGATTACAGTGTGATACGGTGGGAGAACTGACTTGAGGTTTTGCATTTTTTGTTCGCAAATGTTTCGGTTGAGCAAGAGTCGCCACCGACTTTTTATTTTATCCTAAGGAAAGGTTAAAAAGCACAGGAAAAACCTTTGAGATGTTTTCTTGGGTCCGGGGAGTAGATTATAGAAAGGGAAGGTATTAGCACCCTTTCTATCCATGGTTATCCATGGGCTCTTAGTTACTTGCTTAGATCACTTGCCTTTGCTTTTCAATTGTTTGAAATGGTGCTTTGTGTGTGTTTTTTTTGAAATGTTTTGAAAAAGATGCCTTGTCTAGGCAACCTTTGTAACAATTCTTGTTTGAATGTTTTACAAAGGTGTTTGTCTTTTTGAAAAGATGTTTCAATGTTTTGAAAGTTGTTTTGGAAGTTGTGTTTGTGAAGTGTGTTTGTGAAGTGTGTTTTGAAAAATGGCAAGGATTGTTTTGCAAGTTTGGTCAAGTAACCAAGAGCTATCTACCCTAAATTTCTCAAAGATCTTTCTTATGTTTTAACCCTTTTAACAGTGTTGTTTCACCATTGTATTTGGTGAACAACCTTGTGTTAGGATGTTAACGGGACGGGCGCGGGTCATCGTTTAGACCATGAATGCAATAGTGTCAAGTATTTTGGCAATTTTCTCGAGAGACTACGATCATTTTATTTAGGCAACAAGATAGCGTCATCGAGGGACTATGATCATTTTGTTTGTTTTTGCTTTATTTTTGTTTTACCAAAGTACTTGACATGCAAACATGGCCTATTTTTGAAGGCAACAAGTGGAATAACCCTAAGGGTGCAAGTGTGCATTGTGTTTGTTTTTCATGCATGTTTATCTTGGATTAAGTCAAGCTATTTGTTGATTTGATTTGCATACAAACCCTAAGTCTAAACATGGCATAATTGAAAGCTTTTAAATGCGGAAATTTAAATGCTAAGCTATTACAACAATGATTATGGGGATGGGGGTACAAGTTTGAATTTGAGGATATTTGACAAGAAATTAAATTCTAAGCTATTACATCCATATTGAATATACAAGACAAATATTTAATATTTAAATAAGTACAAATAAATAAATATCAAATAAAAATGCATTATGCTAAAAGGGATTTTTCATGTATGTAAAAGTATTTTTCAATGTGAAATATAAACAAAAATAAAAAAGGTCAAATTTGAATATTTTTGTCATTTAGGGCAAAACCCTAGTTTTTAAATAAATAGTAATATTTATTAATTATGTACAATATATATTAAAAAATAAAAAGTATATTGTAAAAAAGTATTTTTGATGTCAAATGTTAACTAAAAATAAAAATGTATTATTTCTATATTTTTGTCCTAAATATTTAATAAAATATGTATATGTATATATTAGATATATTAAATATGCTAAGTATATACAAAATTAAAGTATTAATTATTTACAAAAAAAAATATATTCAAGAAAATGTTTTCAAAATGTAAATAAAAAAATAATAACTGAAAATAAATATTTTTGTATTATTTTTTAGGGTTTTAATAAATGAAAAGATTTATATTATTTATATATATATGCTTAAAAAGATAAATAAATGTCAAATAAATATAAAAAATGTGAAAAAATTATTTTTGGTGTTTTTTATGTTTGAGCAAAAAAAATAAAATCAGAATAAAAAATAAAAACACAAAAATGTCAAATATTTAGTCAAATGGGCCAGGGGGGTGCAAATGGAAAAAAGGGGTGCAAAAAGCAAGGATGGCTCAGGCCCAGCCCAAGCCATCATCTTCTTCCTCCAGCTTCTGTCAAACGCGCGCTTCCTTGTTCAAAATACCAACTCCTGATTCTTTGATTTTTAGCAAAAACTCATAACACAAACAATGTAGAGCATCAAATCACGATTCCAAATATGTAAAAAACTTAACCTAACTCTAAGAAACCAAGGAGAATTTCTTCACCCCCATTTTCTGACCTAGCTTTTTTCAAATATTCATGGCTAAAATTCTCACAACATGCTTAATATAAATGAAAAGTGACCATATGTATGGCTTCAGGGCTATGAGTAGGACATGTTTCATTCATAAACCTAAGCCTAACTCTTCCTAGATTGAGAGATAGAAGTTCATAGATTACCTGTTTCAGCTTGAATCGTGTACATCAATGTGGCCAACTTCAATGGAGTTTGAGCTTCTGTATAGCTTGCCTGAAGTCCAAGGAAGCTTCTCCAACACCTAGCTTGCTTTGAATCACTCTGTATCGTGCTATGGAATTTCACCTGCAAAACTGAAAAATGAAAATGGCAATTGAGGTTAGGGGAGTTACAACTTGAGTCTAAGGCTTGGAATAGTTTCAGTGGATGGTATGGAATGTGTTGGAACTGGTTTTGGAAAAAACGCACGAGTGGATTGTTCTATAGAGGTCAAGTTGCAAAACTTGCCCTGTTTTGCAGCAAAACAGGGATTCTGAGTATTGGGAGGTATGAGGGATCAATGAATCGTGCTTTAGGCTTGTTTTGGTGTATGGAAGATGTGTACAAAGTTTGCTTAAGCTTTTGTTTACAGGAATGAAAGATGGTATGTGTTTTGCCAAGTTTCTTCTACTTGAAGCAAGAAAGTGCAAGTTTCAATACAGGCCTGTACAATGCCCTAAAGTATGCTGCAACTTTGGCTCTTGGTAACTGGAATTTGTGGACTCAATCTTGCCTCAAAGATCTGGCCCCATGTCTCAAGGATTCATTTTTGACATAAAGTGGCATTAGGCCAAAAATGGGAACTTTGCTTTTTCTAATTAGGGATTAGTTTAGCATGTAATGCCAAAATGGCCAAGATAACATCTTAATTCAATGGTTAAGCATTAAATTATGAAGTGTAAATTGGTTTTGAGGCCTGCAAGCTAGCATAAACCAAACTGATTTGAAAAATGCAATTGTTATAAACATGCTTTGGCCATGAACAAAAGTGAGTTTTAGCCAACTTTGCAAATTCGATTCTCTCTAACCACAAGGGTGTTTGAGAAGTTCTTGGACAATTTGGAAAGCTTGGAATGTGTACTATAATCCATCTTTGTAATGAAAATTGAAACTCCAAGTGGAACCATGTGAAAAATGGCCAAGAAGTTGGACAAAAATCCTGCCTAGAATAGGGCAAAATTTATCTAAGTTAAAAATGTTTTGCACCCTTGTTCCAAAAATCATAACTTGAGATACAAGCTTCCTTTGAGAAAACTTTGTGAATACAAGTTGTAGATTTTGCAATGGACTACAACTTTCATGTTTCAAGTTTTGTTTGAATCCATTTGCATCTTGGTGAAAAAATGGGACAAAGTTAGGAAAAAATAAGGAAGTTTCATAACTTAGAAAAATTCTAAGTTATGAAATTTCCTCATTTTAAACCCTAATTTGCAATTTTGGATTTCTTGATGAACAAGTTTCATAATTTGACATGTCTTGATGAAAAATTAATCTTGGCATTTGATTTTGACCAAAAAGTCAAAGTTTGACTTTTCAGTATACAGTCAAATTTTGATCAGTTGACTGAAAAATTCATCTGTCAATCCTATGCATTTGAGATCTTTTGAACTTGTTGAATGGGTCAAGACAATGCCATTGAGTCCTTGAGTCCATATGTGAGCTTGGTTTGCCATTGGTTAGGTCAAACAGTCAAAAATTGCCTTTGTGCAGTCAAAACCCAAAAAATGACCATTTTACCCTTTTGGTGATCTGATCAAATTTCTTGTGGAGTTGTGATCCAAACTTGATCAAATGATTCATATGAGTTCATAATGTTGATGTGGGTCAAAAATCATGAGGTTTGACTGTCAATTGGCCACAGTTGACTTTTTCCTCAATACAGCTGATTTCTAGGTCAACTGTCCAATTGACTGGGCAAAGATTGGAATCAAGGCTTGAAACTTGGTATGGATAAACTTGTAAGTCCAACATGAAGCATGAAAGTCACTTTGGGCTTTTTAGGTCAAAACATCCTTGTGCAAACTCAAACCCTAATTTGGGTCAACAGTGCAAGGAGGAGTCTTGAGCAGAGCAAACCCTAACTTGATCTTGAGTTCCAAGAGTCTTGTGATGAGAAAATGTTGATGAAATGAGAGGGCAAATTTTGGGGTACAACAACAGGGCCAATAACAGTCTTTGGAGGAGCAATCTCGGGAGAGAATACTCTGCCACTTCGAGTTATCTTGCTGGTTCCCACAATGTTACTGATGTCGGGGTCATCCTTCTCAAGAATTGAGTCTTCATTAGCCAGCCAATCTTGCTTGACACCATGATAATAGATGTCTCCCCCATAGTTCCATGGGACAATTTTATCTGATGAGTACGGGATTGGACTTGGCATAATGATTATCAATGGAGATATTTTAGGAACTGATGTAATACTAACGGGTCTTTTGGTGGAGACCCCAGAAGGATTGACAGAAATGGTTACTATTGAAACATCTTTGTAAGAAACAGTTAGAACAGGAGTTTTTTCAAACAAAATCTCTTTGTCATCCATTAGGCGTTAAACACCTGCTTTCAATAAATGGCAACCGGTTGGTAGGGAGTAACAGAGGTGGCAGCTTTCATCACAACCCAGAAATAAATTGGCTTTTAAAAGGTTCTTCTTGACAATGAGGAGAGGATTAACAAGTTCATTAACAATAGAAACAAACATATCATCTTCAATAGTGTTAACACCGCGGCCATGCTTGGGCATATGAGTGGTGATAACATTCTGGATTTTAGGAGCATCAAACTCAATTTCTTTTGCTTCAATAAGGTCTTGCACCTTGTTTTTCAAAGCCCAACAGTTGTTAGTGTCATGGCCTGGGCTTTCTAAATGGTATGCACAACGAGCATTAGGATGGTAGTGAGGAGAGGTTATGTTAGAATTCTTTGGAGCTTCTTTCAAAGTTACCAGATTGGATCTCAACAAATGTGGCAGTACTTGAGATAGTGTCATATTAATCAGAGTAAATTTTCTTACTGGTCTTTCTGTTCTAGGATGATCGTTCCTTTGTTGAGTAGGCACATGCTTAGGGATCATGACAACCCCCACCATTGGACGACGTTCAGTTCTTTCTTGATTCCTTTGGGGATACACAACACCAACTTCTTTCTTCCCTATAAATGGTTTTCTTACAGCGGTGAAGGATGCGTCTTTTTGGATCTTCCCACTCTTAATCCCAGCTTCCACTCTTTCTCCGGTCAAGATTAGTTCAGTGAAGCCTGCTGAGGAGCTTCCAATTAAATGATTAAAGAAAGGACCAGACATGGTACCCAAAAACATGTCTACTAGTTCTCTTTTGGAAAGGGGAGGCTGGACTCTTTCTGCTAAGTCCCTCCATTTCTGAGCATAGACTTTGCAACCTTCATTTGAAACCATAGCCATACTCTGGAGTTGGGTACGGGTAAGAGCAAGATCTGTGTTGTACTGATATTGTTCATAGAAATTTGCGGCAATGTCTTCCCAATTGTGGATGTTGGCCCTTTCTAGTTGAAAGAAACAATCAAGTTGAGTTCCAGATAGGCTGTCTTGGAAAAAGTGGACCCATAAATCTTTGTCCGTAGTGTGAGGTTGTATCTTCCTCACATAGGATCGGAGATGCATTTTGGGGCACGAAACTCCGTCGTATTTAGAAAATACCAGCGCCTTGAATTTTGGTGGAATGATAACCCCAGACACCAGACCTAGCTCCTCAAAGTCGAGCCCAGGCACTTTCTGGATTTCCATTGCGCTTAGTCGTTCTTCTAGATGCTTGTACTTGTCGTCGTCCGGGGGATACTACTCTTCAGAGTAATCCTCTTCTTCTTCCTCTTCAGACTCTTGCTGGACAATTGCTTCCTTGCCTTTCCTATCTTGATTGTCTTTCTCACCAGATGACGTTGCAAAGTCTAGGGTCCTTCTCTCTTGTCCTTGGAATCTTCTTCCCATATTCAGAACTTCGGTTACTTTCTTTTTCTTCTTCTTTTCTTCAATCAACATGGTTTTCAAAACTTCTTGTCCTTTGGCTAGAGTTAAGAACAACTGCTGAAACTGAGCATTCTGTGCTTGGAGGTCCTTTACCGTCTGCTCGAGATCCATCTTGCTAAAATAAACAGTAGAAAGATGAGGAGACTTGTCGTAAGAAACCTTCTTATGTTATGATGAATGGTGTGATCGGTGGATCTGGAACTGACTGTTTAAAGCTGGTTCGCGAAATGTCGCGGTAAGCAAGAGTCGCCACCGTCTTTTATTTTCTCCAAATGGAAAGGACAAAAGCACAGAAAAATTCCTTAAAGAGATTGCTCTCGGTTCGGGAGGTAGGTTATAGAAAGGGAAGGTGTTAGCACCCTTTCTATCCATGGTTATCCATGGGCTCTTAGATACTTGCTCAATGTGTTTTCAAAATTGTTTATTTGCTTTTCAATGTGGGTTTTAAAAAGTTTCTTTGAAAAATTTCAGTTCGACTCGTACGTCAGAGTGTTTGAAAAATTTGCTTTGAAAGCTTTTGAAAAGTGTTGGTGTGAAAAGAATTTTTTGTTTGAAATTAGAGCAAGTATCCTTGAGAACCTACCTACCCTAAGGAATTCGTCTGTGTAGATGTCCTTTAAAGTAGTGCCATCCCACCACTGAGAGGTAGGTAGCACCACCATTGGAGGTATTCGGGTCAATTCGAGTTTGGGACATGGTGATCACCGGAGCAATAGGAAGACACCTTAGGAGCTACCCTCATGCCAGGTTCCCGGATCATGAGGACTTACTAAGACATCCTCTACTCGACGATCACCTTTCGAGGCAAGGCAACAGTGAGGCGTACCCTAGGGGTGGTGTGTGCAAATTGTGTGTCATGTTTCAGTTATTTGTCTTGTCATGCTTATTGGTGTTCTACGCTTGATTTTATTTTTAAATCCATTCATTCTTGCATGCTTATTTAACAGTTAATATTTGCGGGAAAATAAATCTAGATTATTACAAATGGCGCGGGTCCACACCGCCAAAATTAAACCGGACCCGATTTAACGGAAAGTAAATAAAGCGAATAAATAACGAAAATTGAAAAGTGCGAGAAGTTTAAGTTACAACGCTTTGGGAGAGATACATAATTATTTAAGCAATAAAATAAATACGCAAATTAAACAATTAAAAATATGGGCGTTGGACCCTTTTGCAAAATTAAAATTAATAAGGAATTAAAATTAAAATTAAATGTTTTTTTTGGTATTTTTGTGTTTTTTTAAGATTTAATAGGAAAAGGATTAATTAAAATTAAAATAAAATGTTAAACCTAGTCTAATTATTTTTAAGTTTTTTTAGAAAATATTAAATTTAAACTAAATTAACCCTAATTTTTACATGCAAATTTAGTTATGAAAATAAATAATATTATGGTAAGAAAAATTAAAAGGAATGAAAATTGTCAATTAAACCTAATTCTACCTTTTTTATATTTATTACGAGAAGAATTAAAATTGCAAAAATCCTAATTAAAACTAAATTTATTACATGTTAATTTATTTACAAGCAATTATTTAACTAAAATAATTATTGCATTTTTTGTCTTTTCTGAATTTTTATGTATTTTTGTATTTTGTGAAAAAAAGAAAAATAATTAATTTGATTAAAACAATAAAGCAAAAATAAAACAATAAATTGAAAAAATAAAATGTAATGAAATTGCAAACCAGGGGGTTTCAGTCCTAATTGTGAGGTATAGGCCTTAGAATGCTGGCCCATTAAGCTTTGGTCCATTTGACCTTTTCAATTTGTGTGCCAGCGCGTTGACCTGGGCATAGCATGCTCTTTGAATCCCTGCCCTTGATTTGAATTTGCTGGACGTGTGGACCTTTAGATTTTGAGGCGTATGATGCATCCATAATATTGACACTGCATAGGAATTTGGATTGAAAAATAATAGCGAAATATGCAAGACCTGGGACTTGAACCCAGGTCATGGGGGTTACCAACATCACACCTTGCCAGCTGAACCACTACACACATTCGTTAATTAAATATGCAACAAATATAATAAGAGAAACAACGCGTTAGTGGACCTACGCGCGCGAAATTTGAAACTAACCAGTCACGTTTTGCCACGATGTCATCGTCTCCATCATCCTGAAAAACAAACAACATAAGCAACAGTTTCTTAAGCGTGGTTTTAGGGGACTTTAGGGAAAATAGCGAATAGCGCTGTAGGGATCATAAATTGATCGCGACCAGTGTTTCTTCTTCGTCTAGGTCTGCTGAATGGAACGGTGGTGGTCTGGAGTCCTGATTTTGCTTCGTTTTGAAAGCCCCAAATCCAACCTCTGAAAACCCTAGATTTCAAGCATGGTACAATCGCGTATGTAGCATAAAAACTCAATTAAACATATCAGTTAGCTTTGAAATCACATCAGGAACAAGAATCAACAATTAAATTTCATAAAAAATGCCTAGAACATGATATGCATTTATGAGTTTTTTGCTGTACAGTCGAAGGTCTCGTTACCAATTCCTTGCGTTTGAGTTGATGTTAGGGATTGGAATCGCTTCTGGGAACCTTGAGGAAGCTATTGGAAAAGGAATTAAGCTTTGAATCGCCCTCTATCAATGATTTCAGTTTTGAATTTTTTCAACAATTTTCCAAGTTTGTCTATTGTTCTCCTGCGCAGCTTAGAGTGTCTATGCATTAGGGTTCTCTTTGTGCTTATGTAATGAGGCTATTAGGTTAAGAAAATTGATAAGAATCCCTTGTAATCTTTGATTGAAGATTTGATTTGCTTAAGGATCTTTTTGAATCTTTTTCACATGTTCTTGTATCAATTTGCATCCAATCACCCCAAATCTTTCCTAATTTGCCTTTACACGAAATATTGACCTTAAAACATGTATAAAAAGATTTGTTAAGGCAAGTTTGATATTTTTCATGTATTTAAATAATTTAAATGAATTAATATAAATAATAATTCAAATAAATAAATAAAAAATGAGAAAATACTTCCCTTTGGGCCAAGTGGTCGTGCATATGCTTAGAATGATGAATCATGGAAGAAAAATGGGCCCATTAGCAATTTTAGGTCATTTGGATCAAAGTTGACTTTTCAAAATATCCAAAAATTTCCCAACTTCCACAAGGCATAACTTGCTCAATTTTTAATCTTTTCTCATGTTCTTGGACATTTTGGAAAGGTCTTTGAGTCCTTTAACCAATGCCTTTGGTTCCATGTCATTTTGATTTATCAATCTCAAGTTATGGCCTTTGACTTAAAGTCCCTTTTTGTTGACTTTTGAAAATGACCTATAATGTTGAAATTGATAACTTTTTGTGAGAGCATTTCTTGGACTTGGAATATGAAGATGAGTTGTAGGAAATGTCTTTCTCTTCAAAATGAGCTTTGGATGGAATTTTTCTGATAATCCATGTGAAAGTTATGCCCTGGTCAATTTCAGTTGACTTTTTCAGCTGTCCAAATAAGGAAACTTTTGCATCTTGATGATTTTCTGAGCCAAACTTTGAGAATCATGATCAAGCATTGATCAAATGATGTTTGTGGCTTCAAAATGATATATTGACCAAAAATTTGAACTTTTGACTGTCAAATGACCATTTTGCCCCTACAGTTGACTGTAGTGCAAATTAGGGTTTTGACTGTGCAATTTTGAGCTGAATGCCTTGAAACTTGATATGAGGATACTTGACCATCTTTGTAAGCATGTGAGACTTGATTGGGCCTTTGAAAACTTCCTTTTCTTGATCAGAACACAAACCCTAGTTTTGACTGTATGGGAGACCTTTGCACTGAGCAACCCTTGGGGAATTTTGCAGCTTGACTTGGCAATTTCTTGGAGAATATGGGAGGGAAAATTTTGGGGTACAACAGTTGCCCCTGTTCAATCTTCTTAGACCTGAGGATGCAGATTGGCTGACGTGCCTTTCGTAATCCGAGGGTAGAAGATGATTGGACACTAGAGTGCCCAGAAATTTGCGCTCACATGTTGGCAGTGTGATGAGGGAATGGGCTTATAGATGCCATTTGGAGATTGCTGGATAGGATGATGGGCTTATAGATGCCATCTGGATGTTGATTGCGCAGGAGATTCCTTAGCGAGAACCTGCATACCTACAAAAGAAAAAAAAGTACCTGACATGTTGCAGGAGCTGGTTTTCAGATGCTTTGTATAAATGTGTCCTGACTGGTTACAGGAGCTGAGTTTGGAGCTTCAAAAGATGATGAATGGACCAGGTATGGTTACTGCCTTGGCATGAATGGTAGGAGAACCTTGGATGATTTTAACTTCAACAACGCTTGTTGAGAAAATCTTGGTGGGAAACATCGGAGACTATCACCTCACACTCATCGTCGGAGAGGGAAACATCTGAAAAGGACTTACTACCTCACACACCGTCGGAGAGGGAACCATAGGAGACTATCACCTCACACTCATCGTCGGAGAGGGAAACATCTGAAAAGGACTTACTACCTCACACACCGTCGGAGAGGGAACCATAGGAGACTATCACCTCACACTCATCGTCAGAGAGGGAAACATCTGAAAAGGACTTACCACCTCACACACCGTCGGAGAGGGAACCATATGAGACTATCACCTCACACTCATCGTCGGAGAGGGAAACATCTGAAAAGGACTTACTACCTCACACACCGTCGGAGAGGGAACCATAGGAGACTATCACCTCACACTCATCGTCGGAGAGGGAAACATCTGAAAAGGACTTACCACCTCACACACCGTCGGAGAGGGAACCATAGGAGACTATCACCTCACACTCATCGTCGGAGAGGGAAACATCTGAAAAGGACTTACCACCTCACACACCGTCGGAGAGGGAACCATAGGAGACTATCACCTCACACTCATCGTCGGAGAGGGGAACATCTGAAGAAGGAATTACCGCCTCACGCACTTGTCGGAGAGGGGACCATAGGAGACTATCACCTCACACTCATCGTCGGAGAGGGAAACATCTGAAAAAGGAATTACCACCTCACGCACTTGTCGGAGAGGGGGTACCATAGGTTCTGCTGAGTCTTTATCAGAAAGATCTGTTGGGAGTCGATTTAAATGAACCGGACAAAGTCTTGGAATATCTTCAACTGGAATAAGTGTCAGAACGTCGCCATATCTGGGTCATATCTGGACTATATCTGGAAGGAAATCTGGAAGCAGTATCAGAACGTCGCCATATCTGGTTTACATCTGAAACTATATCTGGAAGGAAATCTGGAAGCAGTATCAGAACGTCACCATCTCTGGGTCATATCTGAAACTATATCTAGAAGGAAATCTGGAAGCAGCATCAGAACGTCACCATATCTGGATCATATCTGAAACTATATCTAGAAGGGAATCTGGAAGCAGCATCAGAACGTCACCATATCTGGGTCATATCCGAAGCTATATCTAGAAGGATATCTGGAAGCAGCATCAGAACGTCACCATTTCTGGGTCATATCTGAAACTATATCTAGAAGGAAATCTGGAAGCAGCATCAGAACGTCACCATATCTGGATCATATCTGAAACTATATCTAGAAGGGAATCTGGAAGCAGCATCAGAACGTCACCATATCTGGGTCATATCCGAAGCTATATCTAGAAGGATATCTGGAAGCAGCATCAGAACGTCACCATCTCTGGGTCATATCTGAAACTATATCTAGAAGGAAATCTGGAAGCAGCATCAGAACGTCACCATATCTGGATCATATCTGAAACTATATCTAGAAGGAAATCTGGAAGCAGCATCAGAACGTCACCATCTCTGGGTCATATCTGAGACTATATCTAGAAAGAATTGCGATAGTTGGTAGTAATCATTTTTGTATTGATCTTTTTCCTGAAAAGGCAAAACATAATGGTATGCAAAATCATGATGCATGAACTGTATGTCTTCAAAATTGATGAGATTCGTGTAGCATGATGCATATGCATGACGATGTGATGTTTATGAATGTATTTTTGTCTAAGAAAATAAATCCTTGACGGGTGCCGGGAAGTCACTCCTGGGCTGATGTTGAAGAATAGCTTTTGCTTCCGCTGGGGATGATAGTTGCAAGAATACCGGTAGGGGAAGATAACTCCGTTGGGGAATGAACTTGGCAAATGGAAGATTCTGCGGAGAGAAAAAAACTCTAGCGACCATGCTGGGAAGCAATACTCTGTGGGGAGAGGGATGCCTTGCTGAGTGTTGATAACAGTTTGCTGGGGATAGGAAGACTGTGTCGACGACGATCTTTTCGTGACTTTTGGCTGAGGATAACCCAGTTATATCCTGTTAAGGAAATAACTCTTTAAATAAAGCTGGGGGACGCGTTCGTGCGCTGCGAGGGATAAGCTTATTGCTTGGGGATATGAATTCCAACTTTCCTGGGGAAGCTGGATTGTACTCTTCTGGGGAAATATTGAACTGTATTGGTTATGTTCTTCAACGGAACCTACCCTGATACCTTGGAGGATAGAACGATCAGATTGCTTGGAGACCACTCTTTATTGCCCCTGTTTCTTGTAGGGTGCTGATAGTTGTTGGTGGACAAACCTTCTTCTGGTAGACAGATAGCAGGACATAGTCGTACGCTTTAATCCCTAACTTTTGCCTGGACCGCCCTTTCGGGTTTTCAGTCCATCGGGATACCCATTTTTGCCCAAGCCGCCTTTTCAGGTTTTCGACTTGCCGGGTGTACAGATTTTTTTATTTCATCCCTTCATTTTGCCCGAACCCTTTTGGTTCGCCGGGAAGCCCTTATTTTTGCCTAGGTATGTCAACCTAGCGGGTCTTTGATTTTGCGTAGTATTTTCGACTATGTCCACGCTCTTAGAATGCAGGGAGGTGCCCCTGGCTGCTTGTGTTGCCATATTACCAGAAGGTGTCTGATCGTGCAAGATTCGTTGCTGGAGTGCCCCAAGTGACTCAGGCAGAGATTTTCCCCAGGCTTTTTGGCCTTTGAGAGATTCTCCGAATCTTGACTGGATTGCCCCAGATGATGGACCATGATCATGTCTGCCCCTTGGTTGGAAGTGCTTTTGTTCACTAGGTATTTCTCGTGCGAATTTCCCTGCTGTTCAAACAAAAAGTCATATGCAAACAAAGTTATGTTAAAAATTCAAAGCCTATGTCTGTCTTGAAGATTTTTGAAAATGCATTCTTTTTCATAAAACAAGCGAATGTTTGTAAAACATGATGTCAACTCCGTATTTACCGTAGGCCTTAAGGAGTCAGGATACCTTTCGTAACAGTATGCTTTCGAACTAACCCATGCTTCAGCTAGGACTTTTAAGGGTTATAACGTGGCTTGGTTCACGGTTTAAGAAACAAAGGATAAAGGCTCAAATTATTTGTACCCACCCGCTCTTCGTGATGTTCTCCAAACCTAAACTCAGTTGATCATACGTTAGACCTTGTTGAGTCTTTGCTCTTGGTATACCAGTGATGGTTCGAATGTTGACAATTTATTTCAAATAGGCAGTCATCTTTGTTTTTGTTGAGGGTTTGTATGACCTCTTTCTTTTTGATTTTTGTTATCCCTTTCTTTTTGCCTGAACTGTTTCCTTTTTGGAATTACAGTCAGCGGGATGCCCCAGTTTCATAAGTCCCTTTTACAGGTTTTGACTTCTTGGGCTATTCATTGATGATTTTTTTGATAATGACTGCCTGTCCTTATGATTGTTCTGAACCATCACTGTCTTTCTTCGTTTTGCAACGACTTCTTTGGTGCCATTCGTTGTGCACTTGGATCAACTGAGAGACTACCCTGCCCCAGGTTATGATTAAGGGTTTTAAATTTCGAAAAGAAAAAACTCCTACTTCTTTGGCTCAGAGGGGTTGGCGAGGGATTATCATCCTTATAACTCCAGTGTTTAGGGATTGAAACAATGCATGTACCTCATCAGCGGGGTCTGTTCAAAAGCATACTGTAAAGATCGTGGTATCGTTTTCGTCATCCTCCCTCAAGAGGCTTAGAATTAACGAGAGTTGACATAAAAAAAAATATGAAAACAATTTGCATATAGTGAATGCGAATATATTGATTCAAAATAGACATAAGCGATGCATTAATGGAATAACAATGTTTTAACATGAATAAATGTTTGAGCGGTCAAAAGAAAAACACAACTTGAACATTCGAATGAACAAAAGTTTCCTAGTCTCGGAGCTTGTCACTTCAACTAGTGAGCCTTGGAGGAATGGTAGAAAAATTCAGCCTCTCCATCTTGTGTGAACTCCAATGCCCCTTCATCGACCAGGTCCTGGATTTTGTTCCTCAGATCCCAACATTCATTGGTATCATGTCCTGGGCTAGCAGAGTGGTAGGCACACCTCTTATTGGGATCATAGGCAGGAGATGCTGTGTTGGGGTTCCGGGGATGAGCCCTTAATGTGATCAGATTCAACCTCAATAGGCGTTGCAAAGCTTGATACAGCGACATGTTGAGCGGGGTGAATTGCCTTCTGGGCTTGTCTGGCTGAAGCTGGTGAGGTTGATGCTGAATTTGTGGCACTGGAGCCATTTGAGGAGCTTTCCCCTTATCCTCTTGTCTCGAGGATGATTGGATGATGAATGGCTTTTTACCCTTAGATGTTTGCCTCAGTTGATTACCCTGAAGCAGTTGGTTGACGAGAAACCGGAGCTCATCTTGTCTTTGAGCTAAACCTTGAATGGCATTCCTCTGCCCCAGCATCTGGGCTTTCAATGCATCCACCTCAGCTTGTAGGTGTTTCAGCCTTTCATCCTCAGCCCTGTTCCTGACCAAAGTCTCCATGAGAAGTGTCCTTAGCTCCTCCTGCCCCTTAGATAAATTCAGGAGGATTTCCTCGAACCGAGTCCCTTGAGCAAGAAGGTCCTGGTTATCTTGTTGGGAAGCCATGGCTGAAATAAACAGCGAGAAGGGTAAGTGACCTGCAAAGAACGGGTACCTGTAATGCAATGATATGTATGATATGCATGCAATGTTTTCAAGGACCTCGCGGGATAAACAAGAAAATTTGTTAGAGTTGGAAACTGGCAACTTGATTGAAGGAACTTCCTGTTGTAGAGAGCCCTTCTTCAAGGGTCAAAGGCTCACCATATCTAGTGGGTCATAGCCCCTGACAACCTTGGCTAGAGGAAAATAAATCCTCTTTGCCCCTTGCTAGATGTTTGATTCATCATGACCTGCATCACAAGCCCTGGAGATCCTTAAAATGGGTTAGGATGTATGCAATGGTATGATGTCATGATGCATGGGGTAATATGAGTGAACCCTGTTATGAGCCCTTGTTAAGGACTATAAACAGAAACCTACAAGAAACTTAGCAAACTTTATTATGAGTCCCAATTAAGGACTATAAATGAAACCTGCAAGAACTTAGTACACCCTGTTATGAGTCCCAGTTAAGGACTATAAACAAAACCTGCAAGAAATTTGGTAACCTTGTCATGAGTCCTAGTTAAGGACTATAAACAAAACCTGCAAGAAATTTGGTAACCTGTTATGAGTCCCAATTAAGGACTATAAACAAGACCTGCAAGAAATTTAGTACCCTGTTATGAGTCCCAATTAAGGACTATAAACAACCCTGCAAGAAATTTAGTACCCTGTTATGAGTCCCAATTAAGGACTATAAACAAGACCTGCAAGAAACTTAGTACCCTGTTATGAGTCCCAATTAAGGACTATAAACAACCCTGCAAGAAATTTAGTACCCTGTTATGAGTCCCAATTAAGGACTATAAACAAGACCTGCAAGAAACTTAGTACCCTGTTATGAGTCCCAATTAAGGACTATAAACAAGACCTGCAAGAAACAAGTGTCAGGTAACGAGCACGCAGATAGTCAAGTACGAAGGCACACAAGTCACACAAAAGAGCCCTTAGGGTTCAGGCCAGCATGAGGTCTAGGTATTACCCTCTTGAAGTTGGTGGGTTCAACCTGTCCTAATCAAAGTAACCGGGTTCTAAGGTTCCCAATATCACGGGGTTGCTTTCATTGTTCATCGTTTCGATTTAGCCACTGAACTGGCGACCGAAATATTCCAGGAAAGCAACCCTCAATTGAGTGTAGTATCGAGTATCAACCAACCTCGGACTGCACCAAAGTCAGTTATCTCACTACCCTAAAGAGGCCAAGATAGTTCAATTAAGGTTCCTAAGGTCTGTTGATGCTTCATGACACCACGCGGAGGCCCCGTACTCTCCTTGACTGAACTCAAGGGTTACCGGTACACACCAAAGTGCCACATCAACGTAGCAGACTGTTTCAACCATGTCGGTATACCCCGCACAGTTCCCTCACAGCCTTGTTGCTACTTTCTAAGAAAGGTATCCCCCAGATCCGGGTTAGGATCTATAGAACTCCCAAGCAACCCACAATTTAAAGCACACAAAGCAATACAATTGAAAACATAGTTATGACCTAGCCCTAAGGTACACCCCACTTTATAAGTTAAATCCCCAGCAGAGTCGCCAGTTCTGTGATCGGTGGATCTGGAACTGACTGTTTAAAGCTGGTTCGCGAAATGTCGCGGTAAGCAAGAGTCGCCACCGTCTTTTATTTTCTCCAAATGGAAAGGACAAAAGCACAGAAAAATTCCTTAAAGAGATTGCTCTCGGTTCGGGAGGTAGGTTATAGAAAGGGAAGGTGTTAGCACCCTTTCTATCCATGGTTATCCATGGGCTCTTAGATACTTGCTCAATGTGTTTTCAAAATTGTTTATTTGCTTTTCAATGTGGGTTTTAAAAAGTTTCTTTGAAAAATTTCAGTTCGACTCGTACGTCAGAGTGTTTGAAAAATTTGCTTTGAAAGCTTTTGAAAAGTGTTGGTGTGAAAAGAATTTTTTGTTTGAAATTAGAGCAAGTATCCTTGAGAACCTACCTACCCTAAGGAATTCGTCTGTGTAGATGTCCTTTAAAGTAGTGCCATCCCACCATTGAGAGGTAGGTAGCACCACCATTGGAGGTATTCGGGTCAATTCGAGTTTGGGACATGGTGATCACCGGAGCAATAGGAAGACACCTTAGGAGCTACCCTCATGCCAGGTTCCCGGATCATGAGGACTTACTAAGACATCCTCTACTCGACGATCACCTTTCGAGGCAAGGCAACAGTGAGGCGTACCCTAGGGGTGGTGTGTGCGAATTGTGTGTCATGTTTCAGTTATTTGTCTTGTCATGCTTATTGGTGTTCTACGCTTGATTTTATTTTTAAATCCATTCATTCTTGCATGCTTATTTAACAGTTAATATTTGCGGGAAAATAAATCTAGATTATTACAAATGGCGCGGGTCCACACCGCCAAAATTAAACCGGACCCGATTTAACGGAAAGTAAATAAAGCGAATAAATAACGAAAATTGAAAAGTGCGAGAAGTTTAAGTTACAACGCTTTGGGAGAGATACATAATTATTTAAGCAATAAAATAAATACGCAAATTAAACAATTAAAAATATGGGCGTTGGACCCTTTTGCAAAATTAAAATTAATAAGGAATTAAAATTAAAATTAAATGTTTTTTTTGGTATTTTTGTGTTTTTTTAAGATTTAATAGGAAAAGGATTAATTAAAATTAAAATAAAATGTTAAACCTAGTCTAATTATTTTTAAGTTTTTTTAGAAAATATTAAATTTAAACTAAATTAACCCTAATTTTTACATGCAAATTTAGTTATGAAAATAAATAATATTATGGTAAGAAAAATTAAAAGGAATGAAAATTGTCAATTAAACCTAATTCTACCTTTTTTATATTTATTACGAGAAGAATTAAAATTGCAAAAATCCTAATTAAAACTAAATTTATTACATGTTAATTTATTTACAAGCAATTATTTAACTAAAATAATTATTGCATTTTTTGTCTTTTCTGAATTTTTATGTATTTTTGTATTTTGTGAAAAAAAGAAAAATAATTAATTTGATTAAAACAATAAAGCAAAAATAAAACAATAAATTGAAAAAATAAAATGTAATGAAATTGCAAACCAGGGGGTTTCAGTCCTAATTGTGAGGTATAGGCCTTAGAATGCTGGCCCATTAAGCTTTGGTCCATTTGACCTTTTCAGTTTGTGTGCCAGCGCGTTGACCTGGGCATAGCATGCTCTTTGAATCCCTGCCCTTGATTTGAATTTGCTGGACGCGTGGACCTTTAGATTTTAAGGCGTATGATGCATCCATAATATTGACACTGCATAGGAATTTGGATTGAAAAATAATAGCGAAATATGCAAGACCTGGGACTTGAACCCAGGTCATGGGGGTTACCAACATCACACCTTGCCAGCTGAACCACTACACACATTCGTTAATTAAATATGCAACAAATATAATAAGAGAAACAACGCGTTAGTGGACCTACGCGCGCGAAATTTGAAACTAACCAGTCACGTTTTGCCACGATGTCATCGTCTCCATCATCCTGAAAAACAAACAACATAAGCAACAGTTTCTTAAGCGTGGTTTTAGGGGACTTTAGGGAAAATAGCGAATAGCGCTGTAGGGATCATAAATTGATCGCGACCAGTGTTTCTTCTTCGTCTAGGTCTGCTGAATGGAACGGTGGTGGTCTGGAGTCCTGATTTTGCTTCGTTTTGAAAGCCCCAAATCCAACCTCTGAAAACCCTAGATTTCAAGCATGGTACAATCGCGTATGTAGCATAAAAACTCAATTAAACATATCAGTTAGCTTTGAAATCACATCAGGAACAAGAATCAACAATTAAATTTCATAAAAAATGCCTAGAACATGATATGCGTTTATGAGTTTTTTGCTGTACAGTCGAAGGTCTCGTTACCAATTCCTTGCGTTTGAGTTGATGTTAGGGATTGGAATCGCTTCTGGGAACCTTGAGGAAGCTATTGGAAAAGGAATTAAGCTTTGAATCGCCCTCTATCAATGATTTCAGTTTTGAATTTTTTCAACAATTTTCCAAGTTTGTCTATTGTTCTCCTGCGCAGCTTAGAGTGTCTATGCATTAGGGTTCTCTTTGTGCTTATGTAATGAGGCTATTAGGTTAAGAAAATTGATAAGAATCCCTTGTAATCTTTGATTGAAGATTTGATTTGCTTAAGGATCTTTTTGAATCTTTTTCACATGTTCTTGTATCAATTTGCATCCAATCACCCCAAATCTTTCCTAATTTGCCTTTACACGAAATATTGACCTTAAAACATGTATAAAAAGATTTGTTAAGGCAAGTTTGATATTTTTCATGTATTTAAATAATTTAAATGAATTAATATAAATAATAATTCAAATAAATAAATAAAAAATGAGAAAATACTTCCCTTTGGGCCAAGTGGTCGTGCATATGCTTAGAATGATGAATCATGGAAGAAAAATGGGCCCATTAGCAATTTTAGGTCATTTGGATCAAAGTTGACTTTTCAAAATATCCAAAAATTTCCCAACTTCCACAAGGCATAACTTGCTCAATTTTTAATCTTTTCTCATGTTCTTAGACATTTTGGAAAGGTCTTTGAGTCCTTTAACCAATTCCTTTGGTCCCATGTCATTTTGATTTATCAATCTCAAGTTATGGCCTTTGACTTAAAGTCCCTTTTTGTTGACTTTTGAAAATGACCTATAATGTTGAAATTGATAACTTTTTGTGAGATCATTTCTTGGACTTGGAATATGAAGATGAGTTGTAGGAAATGTCTTTCTATTCAAAATGAGCTTTGGATGTAATTTTTCTAATAATCCATGTGAAAGTTATGCCCTGGTCAATTTCAGTTGACTTTTTCAGCTGTCCAAATAAGGAAACTTTTGCATCTTGATGATTTTCTGAGCCAAACTTTGAGAATCATGATCAAGCATTGATCAAATGATGTTTGTGGCTTCAAAATGATATATTGACAAAAAATTTGAACTTTTGACTGTCAAATGACCATTTTGCCCCTACAGTTGACTGTAGTGCAAATTAGGGTTTTGACTGTGCAATTTTGAGCTGAATGCCTTGAAACTTGATATGAGGATACTTGACCATCTTTTTAAGCATGTGAGACTTGATTGGGCCTTTGAAAACTTCCTTTTCTTGATCAGAACACAAACCCTAGTTTTGACTGTATGGGAGACCTTTGCACTGAGCAACCCTTGGGGAATTTTGCAGCTTGACTTGGCAATTTCTTGGAGAATATGGGAGGGAAAATTTTGGGGTACAACAAATGGTAAATGCATATGCAATTATTTCAAGGAACTTAGAGATTTAAAATTGCTTTAGACCAAAAAGAGAACACACGTCATATTAATAAATCAGAGCTTGAGTAAATCATGCCTCTTTTAGGCTTACAAAGAAGTACAAAAACTCTAAGATAAAAAAGTTGTATGTTTCCTCTTTGGCGCGATGTAGGCATTCAGGCTCCACTCCTCATGAAGTTGCTTAGTGAGTTCCAAAACCTTCTTCTTGCTGGCGTAGAATTGGGCTTCTAAAGTGTCTCGTTCCCCCTTAAGCTGTATCCAATCCCTTTGTAAGTCATCAAGAGAGGTGGGCATGTCAGGATGCAGGATAGTGTATGGAACATCTCCTTCCACAACAGGCTCTATGATTACTGGGAGAATGGAGGGGTAAGACATCATAAGACTTTGAGCACGAGCTCGTATCCATTTGAGGTAAGGCTCCATAGAGATGGAATTCTTATGCCCAAATGTATTTCTATCTACCTTGTTCAACATTCTCCAAGCTCGGATAAATCTCTGGCGATGACCTTGATCGTCGTTCTTGTAGTCAAATACCAAACCTTGAATGAGCATCTCATGTGGGCCATCCCTTTGGGCGTAACCAAACTGTCTTAAGGCTAAGTAGGTATTGTAGGTGATACCTCCCCTAATGCCAAGTAAAGGGACATTAGGGAATTCTCCACAACAGTCGACAATAGTAACATTCTCTATGGATCGCAAACACCAATGAATGTCTGAATGTTTGAGCATTATCAACCTATGTGACCACCTTGAACCTTGCTCATTCTTCAATACAGATTAGGGAAGATGCGAAATAAACCATCTTGCCAAGAGATGAGTACAACACATAAGGATACCTCTTTCCATCATAGTGCGAGTGTGAAAGGAGTGTAGGATATCCCCTAGCAAAGTAGGCACCGGGTTATGAGACATGAAGATTTTGACGGTGTTCACATCTATGAGTTGGTCAGGATTTGGAAACAAAACCATCCCATAGATGAGAAGAGCCACAATTTCCTCAAAAGATTGCAAATCGAAAGAGTTCCAATAGTTTTGGGCTTTCTCAAACAAGAACTTTGCTAGGAAACCTTTGACACCACTCATTGTTTCCCAATTAGTTGTGATATCAGATGGTTGCAAGTGTAGAGCTTGAGCAATTTCTTATGGATTTGGATCTCTTTCCATACTGTTGAAATGTAGTTGATTGAGAATGGGAATCCTCAAGAGTTGGGAAAATTCTTCCAAAGTTGGCATAAGTTGATAATTGGGAAATGTGAAGCAATGGTGTAAAGGATCAAAGAACTGAAAGAGCACCTTCATCATGTCTTTATCAATGTTGGAGGTAACCAAGTTTAGTAGGCGACCATGTCTTTCAATGAACAGAGAATTTTCAGGAATCCTTGATGCTAGCTAGATCTTTAAGTTGAGGAGGGATCCTTACAAGGTTGACTTGAATAGTTTTCCTGCGAATAGGATCCATGTCCTACAAAACAGAATAAAGATAAATCCCAAGATCCTTGAAATGGTTAGTGAGTATGATGTTATGATGTTTATGATGTTATATGGAAGTATGTATATACAAAAAAAGAAAACAAATCCTTAGGTTTAGGCTTGCATGGAGTCTTATAGGTAAGTACCCTCTTGAAGTTTAGTTGGCTAAAACCTGTCCTACTAATAGTAACCAGGTTCTAAGGAGCTCAATATCACCGGTTAGTTTCTTTGGTCATTGTTTCAGTGTAAGCCTCTTTAATAGCGATCAAAATATCCCAAAAAACCAAACCTCAATGAGTGTAGTATCGAGTATCTATCAACTTCGGACTGCACCAAAGTCGGTCATCTCACTACGTCCTAAATGCCAAGTTGGTCAAGTAAAGGTTCTAAAAGTTCATTAGTGCTTCATGACATCACTCAACGACTATGTATTCTCCTTGACTACTCAAGGGCTACCAGTACCCACAAATATGTCGCACTAACGTAGCTATTGCTTAGACCATGTCGGTATACCCCGCACAGTTTCCACAACGTATTGCTACTTACATACAAGGTATCCCAAATCCGGGTAGAGGATTCAAACCCAAACAAAGAACCATAATGTAAAGCATACAAGTCAAACAAAGAAAGAAAGTAAATGTGATCTAACCCTAAGGTAACCCCACTTTTAGAATTGTCCCCAGTAGAGTCGCCAGTTCTGTGATACGGTGGGAGAACTGACTTGGGTGTTTTGCGTTTGATCGCAAATGTTGCAGTTAGAAAGAGTCGGCACCGAATTTTCTTTTATCCAAAAGGAAAGGTGAAAAAGCACAGGTTTTGTACCCCAAAATTTTCTATCTCACTTATCAAGAATTTTCTCACAAGATCTCCCTGGGCTCAAGACTGCACTAGGGCTTGATCAGCTCAAGACATCTCCTCAAACACTGATGACCAAAATTAGGGTTTGAATTTTCACAAGGGTTTTTGAACTTCAAATGTACCATGTTACTTTCATGGATCATCATGGACCCCCAAGATTAATCACGCCAAGTTTCAAGCCTTGAATCACATTTTTGCTCAGTCAATTGAGCAACTGACCTAAAAATCAACTGTATTGGGAAAAAAGTCAATCATGGCCAATTTAAAGTCAAACTTCATAATTTTTTATCCATATCAACATTATAAACTCATATGTATCATTTTATCAAGTTTGGACCATAATTCCCCAAGAAATTTGATCAAATCATCAAAAGGGCAAAATGGTCAAAATTAGGGTTTTGATTGGGAAAGGGCAATTTCTGATTTTTGACCTAGAAAATGGTCAATTAGTTTAAGGCATGATCTCAAGAGTCCAATTTCATAATTTTGACCTAATGGCATGGTTCAAAACGTTGCAAGTTCATTAGATTGACAGATGAATTTTGCAGTCAACTGATCAAAAGTCAACTATACACTAAAAAGTCAAATTTTGACTTCTTGGTCAAATTCAAGTGCCAAAGATCATAATTCATGAAAACATGTCAAAATATGAAACTTATTCATCAAGAAATCAAAATTTCAAGATTTCATTTTGAAAAGTCAAAGTTTTCAAACTTAGAAATTTTTCTAAGTGTTGAAAACTTCATGTTTTTTCACAACTTTGAGCCAATTTTTCACCATGATGCAAGATGATTCAAGATAAACTTCCAACATTAAAGTTGTAGATCTCCATGAAATCTAGAACTTTGATTTACACAACTCCTTCCAAAAATGCTTGGATCTCAAGTTATAATTTTATGAACATGTGGTCATGAAACTAAACACAGTGAAATTTTGTCCTAATTTGGTCAGGATTTTGACCCAACTTCATGGAACTTTTTCATATAGTTCTAAGGGGAATCTTCAAAAGCAATTCAAAGATGGGTTTTATATCACATTTCAAGCTTTCCAAAATGTCCAAGAACTCTAAAATGTTCCAAGGGAGAATCGAAGAGATGAAGTTGGTGTTTTGTCACTTGAATTACAAGGCATTTTGTGATCAACAAGAATCCAATTTCAAACCTATGCTGCACAATCTTATTTTGAAGGCTTCTAAACCTTAAGATCTCTCCATAATAAGAATATTACACTTGCTTTTGAGCTATTATCCAAGTGTTCCAAGCATTGTCTAAGCCAATTTGCCATTTTTGGAAGAAAGTTACCATTCCATTCTTGAAAAGTTGCTTTAATCACAAAGTCAACTTGTCTTGAGCTTCTAACTTGTTCTTTCTGCATACACAGCCCCTATAATCCAAAAGCAAGGTGTCTAAGACCTGAAGAAGCTCAGGACATGCTTGTATAACATTTGAGATTTGTCATTTCACTTTTCTTCAAAAGCAAGTTATAGAGCCATAACCCTATAACTCAGAAGCCTGGAGTGATTTTGTGCTCTAATCTTTTCCATACATATTAACAATTTTATTGAAAGCTAAGACACGATTTCAAGCATCCTAAAAACTCTCCCAAACACCCTTGTTGCACAAGACTTCTCAACGTGACAGTTTTGAGCCAAAACTCTCCATCTCTATTTCCACTCGTGCGTTTTGATTCTTAATCATTCAAACACCTTACATACATCATACGCAAGTGATCCAAGCCCCTGTTTCAAGACTGTAACCCCCTCCATCACTATTCACCATTTTCAAACATCAAGCTTGTAGGTTGACTTGAGTAGGGAGATTCAGGGACTTTCAAAGCAAAGTAGGAGTTGGAACACACTCAAGGAGGTCCAGGCAAGCTAAACAGATTCTTAGTGCCCCTCAAAGCTTGCTCAAACTCCATACACGAATCCATCTGCAAGAGGTAAGTTTCCTAACTTCAATATCTTGATACAAGCATCCTCTGTGCATACATTCTGAAGTAAAAATGTAGATACCATTTCTCTAAAGCTAACCATGTCCATAGTTTTCATTTATATTGATAGTGTGTTGAGAACTTTAGATTTGAACTTTCTGAAAAAATTAGGTTTGAATTTAGGGCCAGCAAAATTAATCTTCATCTTTGACTTTTAGCTTACATAAGTTATATGGTTGGATTCGTGAGGAAAAATAGCACAACTTTCATGTTTGCAATTTCCATTTTTGTTGAGAAATGAATGAGATACAGGTGGTCCGGCTGGCTGAAGGTTGAAGATAAAGTACATGTCATGGAGACGTTTTACCTTATGTATTTATTCTTTTATTTAAGTTAACGGATGTACAGCCACCCCAGTGGTAAGGCAGCGCGCGTTATTGTTAGAGGTCATGGGTTCGAACCTCAGCTGTCTTTTGCTTTTTTTTCTTTCATTTTGACATTTTTTTGTTCCTTCCAGCGCATGGGCCTTCCACCTCCTGGGCCTGACTTTTTTCTAACCTTCCTCCCCCCTGTTTCATATTTGCACCCTGACCCAATTTTATTTTATTTCTTCATTTTATCTTTTTTTATTTCCTCAAATATATTTTCTAAATACTAAAAAATGATAAAAAATACAAAAAATGATAGTTTATATTTTGACTTATTTTATTTTATTTTTCCATAAATAAAAATAATTTTTTTATTCTTCATAATTTATTTATTTATTTAAGTAAACCTTATAAAATTATTAATATTGTATTATTTTTTTATTTTTCTTCACACCATTTAAAATATATTATTTTAATACCAAAAAGACTAAAAAATATTTTATAATGCTATAAATATTTTCAAGATAAAAAATGCCAAAAAAATAATACTTTTCCTAAACTTATCTTCTTTTGATTAATAGAATTAGGGTTTTCATCTAAAATCTTTTCTCAACAATTTCAAACTTAATAAATTATTTTCTTTATTTTATTAGGCTAAGGTAAAATTTCTTTTCATAAAACATCAAACAAAATATCCATTTTTCTTCACATTTATCCTCTTGCATATTTAATTCATCTTGTGCATTATTTATTTTAATTCTTGTATAAATTTAATTTGGTTGTAATAGATTAATTAGGGTTTTAATTTATTGCAATCCCTATTTACCAATTGTATACCCCTCCCCACAAATGTTGTAATAGCGTAGTAACTTTAAATTTCGCAATTTATCGCTTTCATATAACATGCTAGTAATTAGGGTTTGTATGGAAAGACAAAAATCAACACTTAGAAAACCCTAATTCAAGACAGAAACAAGCATGAAAATAATACACATGCATACAAGCACCCATAGGGTTATCTCACTTGGTTGCCTTATACAAAATAACCATATTACGCATGTAAGGTATCTTAGCAAAAGCAAGCAAACACAAGATCCTAGTCCCTCGACGATGCTATCTAAGTTGCCTTCCAAATGATCTTAGTCCCTCAAAAAGAATGCTAAGATACCTTGCAACATTGCTAATCATGGTTATACGATGACCCACGCCCATCCCGTTTACATCCAAAGATAGGGTTGCTTACCAAATCAATGGTAAGACAACAATGTCAAAGAAAACGAAAATGAACAAGAAAGACATTTGAGTAGGTAGATTGCTCCTAATTACTTGCTACATTTCAAAACAAACATCCTTTCTATTTTCAAAAGAATCACATACACTTTCAAACATCTTACAAAATTGAAAACATTTTCAAAAAGATCAAACATCTTTACATTCTTACGAACGAGAATCATTACAAAGATTGCCTAAACAATGGTCTCTTTATAAAATACTTTCAAAAACCACACAAAGCACAATTTCAAACAAAAGTAAGTGATCTAACAAGTAGCTAAGAGCCCATGGAAAACCATGGATGAAAAGGGTGCTAGCACCTTCCCTTTTCATAATCTACCCCCCCCCCCCCCCCCCCCCCCCCCCGAACTCAAGAAATAATCTCAAAGGTCTTTCTTGTGCTTTTTCACCTTTCCTTTTTTGGATAAAAGAAAAGTCGGTGGTGACTCTTATTAACCGTAACATTTGCAATCAAATGCAAAACCTTCAAGTCAGTTCTCCCACCATATCACAGAACTGGCAACTCTGCTGGGGAATATTCTAAAAGTGGGGGTTACCTTGGGGTTAGATCATATTTACTTGCTTACATTGTTTGACTTATATGCTTTACATTATGGTTCTTTGTTTGGGTTTGAATCCTCTACCCGGATTTGGGATACCTTATAGGTAAGTAGCAATACATTGTGGAAACTGTGCGGGGTATACCGACATGGTCTAAGCAATAGCTATGTTAGTGCAACATATTTGTGGGTACCAGTAGCCTTTGAGTTAATCAAAGAGAATACGGGGCCGCTGAGTGATGTCATTGTTCGTGTGTAAAATGAGTGTAGGATGTCCCCAAGCAATGTAGGCACAGGAATCCGAGATATGAAAATCTTGACAGCATTCACATCTATAAGCTGATCAGGGTTTGGGAAAAAGACCAACCCATAGATGAGGAGTGCCACAATCTCTTCAAAAGCTTGTAGATCTAGAGAATTCCAACAGTCTTGTGCCTTCTCAAATAGAAATTTTACCAAGAAACCCTTGACACCACTTCTGGTTTCCCAATGTCCTTTGATATCAGATGGTTGCAAGTGTAATGCTTGAGCAACATCTCCAGGCTTTGGTTCTTTTTCCATACCATTGTAGGGTAGTTGATTAAGAATAGGAATCCTCAAGAGTTGAGAAAATTCCTCCAAAGTAAGTACTAGTTGGTAATTAGGGAATGTAAAACAGTGGTGTAGGGGGTCAAAGAACTGGAACAAAACTTTCACCATGTCTTCTTCAATGTTGGAGTTGACCAAGTTGAGAAGTCTACCATGTTTTTCACTGAAGAGAGAATTCTCTGGAATCTTGGAAGTAAGCTCCTTGAGTTGAGGAGGGATTCTCACAAGGTTGACTTGTATTGTTTTCCTGCGAAGAGATTCCATGACCTACAAAACAAGAACAAAGATGAAGATCCAAACCCTTAAAATGGTTAGTAGATGCATATGATGCTTTATGATGTTCACGATGTATGCACAAGCACATGTACAAACAAGTCACACAAGATCCTAGTTTCAGGCTTGCATGAGGTTTCATAGGTAAGTACCCTCTTGAAGTTAGTTGGCTCAACATGTCCTATAAATAGTAACCGGGTTCTAAGGAGCTTAATATCACTGGATTATTTTCTATGTTCATTGTTTTAGTTTAGCCACTTAACTGGCGACCAAAATATTCCAAGAAAACAACCCTCAATGAGTGTAGTATCGAGTATCTACCAACTTCGGACTGCACCAAAGTCGATCATCTCACTACCCCTAAAAAAGGTCAAGATGGTCAAGTAAGGTTCTAAGAGTTCATTAGTGCTTCATAACATCACTCAGCAGCCCCGTATTCTCTTTGATTAACTCAAAGGCTACCGGTACTTACAAATATGTCGCACTAATATAGCTATTGCTTCAACCATGTCGGTATACCCCGCACAGTTTCCACAACGTATTGCTATTTACCTATGAATGTTTCCCAAATACGGGTAGAGGATTTCAAGCCCAAACAAGAGAACCAAATGTAAAGCAATCAAAGCAATCAAGATAAGCATGCAAAGGTGATCTAAGCCCTAAGGTTACTCCACTTTTAAAGTAAGCCCCCAACAGAGTCGCCAGTTCTGTGATACGGTGGGAGAACTGACTTGAGGTTTTGCATTTGTGTTCGCAAATGTTTCGGTTTAGCAAGAGTCGCCACCGACTTTTTATTTTATCCTAAGGAAAGGTCAAAAAGCACAGGAAAGACCTTTGAGATGTTTTCTTGGGTTCGAGGAGTAGAATATGAAAAGGGAAGGTGCTAGCACCCTTTTCATCCATGGTTTTCCATGGGCTCTTAGTTACTTGTTTAGATCACTTACTTTGCTTTTCAATTGTTTGAAATGGTGCTCTTCAATTGTTTGAAATGGTGCTTTGTGTGTGGTTTTGAAGGATGTTTTGAAAAGAGACCATCGTTGTGGCAACCTTTGTAATGATTCTTGTTTGAATGTATACAAAGGTGTTTTTGTCTTTTGAAAAGTTTTCAATGTTTGAAAGTTGGGTTTTGAAATTGTGTTGTGAAGTGTGTTTGAAAATAGCAAGGATGTTTTTCAAGCTTTTGATCAAGTAACTAAGAGCTATCTACCCTATTTTACTCAAAGATCTTTCTTATGTTTTTAACCCTTTTAACAGTGTTGTTTCACCATTGCATTTTATGAACAACCTTGTGTTAGGATGTTAAACGGGACAGACGCGGGTCATCATATAGACCATGAGAGCAATTGTGTCAAGTATCTTTGGCAATTTTCTTGAGGGACTTGATCATTTTTGTTTAGGCAACCAAGATAGCGTCATCGAGGGACTATGATCTTTTGTTTTGTTTTTGTTTTGCCAAAGTACCTAACATGCATATCATGGCCCGTTTTTGAAGGCAACAAGTGGATTGTAACCCTAGGGGTGCAAGTGTGTATTGTGTTTGTTTTTTATGCATTTTTGTCTTTGATTAGGTCAAACTATTTGTTAATTTGATTTTGGCATACAAACCCTAATTCTCTAATCATGGCATAATTGAAAGCGTTAAATGCGAGAATTTAAATTCTAAGCTATTACAACATGATTATGGGGATGGGGGTACAATTTTGAATGGGGGTATTTGACAAGAAATATAAACCCTAGATTACTATTACATCCAAATTGAATCTCAAATGCATCAATATTTAAATGTACAATATTTAAATAAACAAAATAAATAAATATTAAATAAAATGTATTATGCAAAAAGAAGTTTTTATTTGTTTATGTATGTAAAGTATTTTCAATGTAAAAGAGTATAAAGAAATAAAATAAAAAAGAATAATTTTATTTGTTAAAGGGGTAAACCCTAATTTCTTTTAAGAAAATAAATGCTATATATTATTTATATACAAAAAATATATTAATATGTACAAAAATAAAATATACTTAAAAAAGGTATTTTTTAGTATAAATAATAATAAAAATAAAAATATAATATTTTTGTATTTTTATTCTAAGTATTTAATAAAATAAAAGTATATATGTTTATTATGTGTATATTAATCAAATTAAATATGTACAAAATAAAATAAAATATTTACCAAAATAAATTATATTTATAATAATATTTTCAGTGGGAATGAAATAATAAAAAAAATAAAATTATGATATATACATTATTTTTAAGTTTAAACAAATAATATAAAAGTATTAAAATGTTTTTATGTAAGAAAAAAAAGAATAAAATGCAAAATAAATGTGAAAAAATTACAAAAATATTTTTGAGCATTTTTTATATTTGGGGATAAATAAATAAAATCAGAAATGAAATTAAAATACAAAAATAACAAAATATAAAGAAAATGGGCCAGGGGGTGCATTTAGCAAAAGGGGGGTGCAGACAGCAAGAAGGCCAGGCCCAGCCCAAGCCTTCATCTTCTTCCTCCAGCCATTGTCTAACGCGCGCGCGCCTGGTTCAAGCTTGAACATCCTGGAAACGTGATCTTTTGCCAAAACTCACAACTTCAAACTTGTAGAGAATTTTAATACGATTCTAACCATATAAAGCATTAATCTTAACTCTCAAAGACCAGAGAGAATTTCTCTAGCCCTAAAATCTGACCTAGTTTTTTCAGCATGTTCATGGATGAAATTCTCCTAGCACACTTAATATAAATGAAAACTGAGCATATGTACAGCTTCATGGTATTGAATACTACATTTTTTATTCACAACCCTAAAGCTAAATGTTCCTAAATAGAGAGATAGGAAGTGAGAAAAAACCTGTTTCAGTTGGATTCTAGTAGAACAATGCAGAGCTTCTCAACAAGTTTTGAGGTGTCTGGTAGCTTGCCTGAACTTCACTTGATCTTTTCCAATAGCTAGATTGCCTTGAATGTCCCTGAATCAGCCTCTAGAAGTCAACCTGCACAAGCTTGAAATGAAAATGGTGAACACTGTAAATGGAGTTACAGTTGGCAATGGCGGTTTAGGATAGCTTGAGTGAGTTGAATGGAAGGTGTTTGAAGTGGAAAGGAGCAAAATGCACGAGCAAAATGAGCTATGGCACTCAAGTTGCAACAGCTGCCCTGTTTTGCAAGAGAAATATATTTTGATATTCAAGAGTGTTTTAGGGATGGATGGCTCGTGTTTCTGACTCAAGGCAATGTGCAAAACCTGTTTTGAATGCTTACAAACTTTGGTTATATCAGATACTCAAGATATGTGATTTTGGCAAGTTGGCTTGTTTTGAAAGAAAAGTGTGAAGTGATATGAGGTAGGCCTGTACAGGCTATCTCCAAGCATGCACAAGTTTCTTGTACCTTTGCCTGAGTTTGTGGAACTTGTTTGCTGCAAAGAAAGAGGTCCAAGGCTCAAGAAATACAAAATTGCAAAAAGTATGCTTTATGGAAATGGTATTGCAACCTTTATGCCATAAATGGATTTATTCATTGTGCCAAGCTCCATTGATCAGAATAAGACCAATGTCCATTGTATTTGCATTTAATTTTTGAGTGTTGAAGGGTTTAGAGACCTGTAATCAAGTACAAATCAAGTTTGGACAGATTTTGCAACTTGTGTCAACATGAAAATGCCATGGATCAAAGTGAGTTTTTGCCAACTTCAAGCATTCGATTCTCCCTAACCACAAATGTGTTTGAGGAGTTCTTGGATAATTTGGAAAGCTTGAAACATGTACTATAATACATCTTTGAAATGAAACATGATACTTCAAGTGGAACTATGTGAAAAATGGCCAAGAAGATGGGTCAAAATCCTGCCTAAACTAGGGCAAAATTTTTCTAAGTTAAAAGTTTTAGGGACCCTTGTTCCAAAAATCATAACTTGAGATCCAAGCTTCTTTTGAGAAAACTTTGTGAATCAAAGTTGTATACTTTGTGGAGGACTACAACTTTCATGTTGTAAGTTTTGTTTGAATCCATTTGTATCATGGTGAAAATGTGGGGCAAAGTTAGGAAAAATTAAGAAAATTTCATAAAGAAAAATTCTAAGTTATGAAATTTTTCAATTTCAAACCCTAATTTGCAGTTTTGGGTTTCTTGATGAACAAGTTTCATAATTTGACACATCTTGATGAAAAATGACCCTTGGCACTTGATTTTGACCAAAAAGTCAAAGTTTGACTTTTCAGTGTATAGTCAAATTTTGATCAATTGACTGAAAAATTCATCTGTCAATCCAACGCACTTTGAGATCTTTTGAACTTGTTGAATAGGTAAATATAATGTCATTGAGTCCTTGAATCCATGGTTGAACTTGATTTGCCATTGGCTAGGTCAAACAGTCAAAAATTGTCTTTGTACAGTCAAAACCCTAAAAATGACCATTTTGCCCTTTTGGTGACCTGATCAAATTTCTTATGGAATTGTGGTCCAAACTCGATCAAATGGTTCATATGAGTTCATAATGTTGATGTGGGTCAAAATTCATGAGATTTAACTGTAAATTGGCCATAGTTGACTTTTTCCCCAATGTAGTTGATTTCTAGGTCAACTGTCCAATTGACTGGGCAAAAATTTGATTCAAGGCTTGAAACTTGGTATGGATAAACTTATGAGTCCAACATAAAGCATGAAAGTCACTTTGGGCATTGTAGGTCAAAAAATCCCTGTGCAAACTCAAACCCTAATTTAGGTCTACAGTGAAAGGAGGTGTCTTGAGCAGAGCAAACCCTAGCTTGATCTTGAATTCCAAGAGTCTTGTGATGATAAATGTTGATAAAAGGAGAGGGAAAATTTTGGGGTACAACAGTCTCCCCTGTTCAATCTTCTTGAACCTAAAGAGTTAGATTGGCAAGTTTTGCCTTTCGTGACTCGAAGGTAAAAGAGGATTGGACACTAAGTGCCCATAAATTTGCACTCGTCAAAATATTGTTGAGGGAATGGGCTTAAAGATGTCATTTGGAGATGGTAGAATCTTGCTGGAGATGGGCTTAAAGATGCCATCCAAGATTTGTTTGTTGAAAATCAGTAGAATGAACATCATAATGGTATCCGTATTTGGAACGTATCTGAGTTGTATCTGGAGACTGGATTTATATGAGCAAGGGAATGGCGTCCGTGTCTAGAGCGTATCCGAGCTGTAACTATATTTGAACTTTGAATGAATATCAGAATGGCTGTCGTGTCTGGAGTATATCTGTATTCTGAATGGGTAACAGAGAAACATCTGTGTATGGAGCATCTAGGTGCTGGGGATAAGTTCTGAATGAGTGGAAGATTGGAAACTATGTCTGAAGCGTATTTGGATTGTATCTGAAGTTGAGATTTGTATGAGTAGCAGAATGACTTCTGTGTCCGGAGTATATCCGTACTGTAACTGGGATCTGGACAAGTGACAGAATGACTTTCGTGTCTAGAGTGTATCTGAACTTGAAGTTGATAGTTGAATCTGAATGAGAGATAGAATGGTTTCCATGCCTGGAGCGTATCTAGTCTGTATCTGATTGTTGAAGTCTGAATGAGTAGTAGAATGACCGTCGTGCCTGGGGTGTATCTGTACTGTATTTTGACTTGAAATTCTGAATGAGTAATATAATGACCGCCGTGTATGGGGTGTATCCATATTGTATCTGAATAATTGTTAACGATAGCCTTTTAATCTTATCCTGAAAAGGGTAAAATGTTAGCTAAAACACAAAGTTATGTTGCATGATATGTATGATGCAATGAACTGTGTTTTATCAATGTTTATGATATATGAATGTAATGGATGTGCATGTAAGCTGAGTAGCTGTCTTGCTGAGGTAAATAAATTTTTTATAGTTGGAGACAATGAAATCCTTGACTGCTGGCAGGGAAAGTGAATCCTTAACCGATGCTGGGGATTCCAAAAAATCTTTGATTGTTGAAGATGAGAAATCCTTGCTGACTGCTTGGGGATTAAAGATCTTTGATTGTTGAGAATGAGAAATCCTGGGACCACCGTTGGGGATTGAAAATCCTTGGTGACTTGTGGGGATTTAACAAGAGCTTTGACAACTTCTGTGGGGAATGAGCATCCTTCATGACTTTCTTGGGAAATAAGGAAAACTCTGACGACCTCTACTGGGGAATCAAAACCTGGGAGGCTTCCAAACAGAAACTAGAATCCTCTTTCTGTCGGGAAATAACTCTGTGGGGAGAGTGTTTATTCTGCTGGGGAAATCAGGAGCTTGGGTGTATGCCAATCTACTGGGGAATCATCCTAGTTGGGGATGAGACAAAAAGTTAACTGTTATCTGGTTGATTCTCAGACTTTTAAGATAACCTGTTGGGAAAGTTGGAGAAAACTGAATGGTTCCCACTGGGGATTGATAGTTGGAAATTTGACTTCACTAGGGAAGAAGGTTTAGAGTATTCTAGCTCCACTGGGGATATATATTTCAGGGTTTTCGGGCTCCACTGGGGAAGAAAGTTCAGAATACTCTGGCTCCGCTGAGGATCTTGAATTTTAACTCCGCTGGGGATATATACTCCAAGGTTTTAGCTTTTTTGAGGATCTGAATGACATACTGTAGGGGATTTCTTCTGGAATAGCCTAAAGACGTTTTCCTATACTTTCGACCTACCAGTAACTATATTTTTTCATTTCGTTTTATTTGTAAGCAGTGATTATATTCAAATGCATATGCCTTCTTAACAAAACATTGGACGTTTTTCAAAAATAAAACATAAGTGTAAAAAGAAAAGAAAGGCAAGCAAATTTCTGCACTTTAAAGTATTTTTGTATTAACTTTTATAAGTATCTTTGTACAAAGGAAACAAACATCCCAGTAAGAGAATGTTGTCGTAAAAATTGAAAAAATTTATACAAAAAGAAAGATGGCTATGTGTAACAATTCCTTGGGGTTCCCATTCTGCTATAGCCTTCACAACTCTGAGTATCTTGTCCATTCGCTGCTTCGTCTTCCAATGATTGAATTGATCAGAAGCTTGGAGCTTGTTGGTGAAGAGATTGTTCTTAAAGTGATCCGACGAGACATAGTCATACGCTTTAATTCCCAAACTTTTGCCTGGACCGCCCTTTCGGGTTTTCAGTCCCCCGGGAAACCCTTTTTTGCCCAAGTCGCCCTTTCGGGTTTTCAACTTGCCGGGTGTACAGATTTTTTTTGTTTATCCCTAATTTTTGCCTGAACCTCCCTTTCGGGTTTTCGATTCACCGGGATGCCCATTTTTTCCCAAGTCGCCCTTTCGGGTTTTCAACTTGCCGGGTCATTTTATGCGTAGTATCTTTTGACTATGTCTGCGTTTGCAGGGTGCGGCAAGTCGTCGCCATCCATGGTGGTCAGAATCATTGCCCCACCAAAAAAGATATTTTTGATCACAAATGGTCCTTTGTAAGTAGGAGTCGGCTTGCCCCTGGGATCACTTTGCGTCAAGATGATCCGCTTGATTACAAGATCTCCGGCTTGATATACCTGACGCATGACTTTCTTGTTGAAGGCCTTGATCATCCGTTTTTGATACGCCTGACCATGACAAACAACAGTAAGTTGCTTCCGTCGATCAAGTTAAGTTGATCAAGTCGGGTCTGAATCCAATCGTCTTCACTCAAACCAGTATCCTTCATGATTCTCAAGGAAGGAATCTGAACTTCCATAGGTAAAACAGCTTCCATGCCATATACCAAAGAAAAGGGGGTTGCCCCTGTTGAAGTACGCGCCGTGGTACGATATCCGTGTAGAGAAAATGATAACATCTCATGCCAGTCCTTGTTGGTGACTGTCATCTTTTGAATGATCTTCTTGATATTTTTGTTCGCGGCTTCAACAGCACCGTTCATCTTTGGCCGATAGGGAGATGAATTGTGATGATAAATCTTGAACTGCTCGCACAGAGCGGTGATCATAGTGTTGTTCAAATTTGTACCGTTGTCCGTGATAATCCTGTCATGGATACCATACCGGCATATGAGATTCTGCTTGATGAAGCGGGCAACCACATTCTTTGTAACAGAGGCGTAGGAAGCTGCTTCGACCCACTTGGTAAAATAATTAATAGCGACCAGGATGAAGCGATGTCCGTTGGATGCCGTAGGCTTGATCTCTCCAGTCATGTCGATTCCCCACATTGCGAATGGCCAAGGAGCTGTTAGAATGTTGAGAGGAACATGAGGAATATATACCTTGTCGGCGTAGACCTGACATTTGTGGCAAGTACGGGAATGTTGATGACAATCAGCTTCCATGGTAGACCAGTAGTAGCCTGCCCTTAGAATCTTCTTAGCCATCATATGTCTGCTTAAGTGGGTGCCAAATGTGCCACTGTGTATTTCGGTCATGATCAACTCTGCTTCAACCTTTTCCACACAACGAAGTAGAAAACAATCATGGCTGTGCTTATAAAGGATACCATTTCTTAGGAAGAACTTGGCAGCAAATCTCCTTAAGAACTTATTGTCATTGACTGAAGCTCCTTCAGGGTATTCTCGAGTCTGGAGATACCTTTTGATTTCATGAAACCAGGGTTGTTCCACTACTTCTTCGGTATTAATCTCATGACAGTGTGCAGGTTCGTCCATTCGCTCGATGGTGATTTGGGGAGCCTCATTATCCCAATTGAATTTAAACATGGAAGACATTGTAGCCAGAGCATCAACTGGCTGATTTTCTTCTCGCGGGAAGTGCTCAAAGGTAATCTGCTCGAAATGAGGCAACAATGTCAGGGCATGTTCTTTGTATGGGATAAGATTAGGATGTTTAGTATCCCACTCTTCTTTGACTTGACTGATAACCAAAGCCGAGTCCCCAAATACGACCAAAGATTTGATTCCCAAGTCTATAGCAGCCTTGAGACCAAAGATGCAAGCTTCGTATTCAGCCATGTTGTTGGTACAGCTGAAGCAAAGTCGGGCAGTGAAGGGTGTATGGCAACCTTCCGGAGAAATAAGTACCGCACCGATACCGTTGCCAAGTGCATTTGAAGCACCATCAAAGTACAGGGTCCATCGGGATCCTTGTTCAGGTCTGTCATATGGTCTGTTACCTTCAACGTTGTCCAATGTCATGATGTCCTCGTCAGGGAAGTCAAATCTCATAGATTGGTAATCTTCGACGGCTTGATGAGCTAGATGGTCAGCTAGTACACTCCCCTTTATAGCTTTTTGGTAGTATACTAGATATCATACTCAGTCAGGATCATTTGCCATCTAGTGATTCTTCCAGATAAAGCAGGCTTCTCGAAGATATACTTGATCAGATCCATCTTGGAAATCAGCAAAGTGGTATGAGTCAACATATACTGCCTTAGCCGGCGAGCAGCCCATACCAAAGTGCAACAAGTTTTCTCGAGCAGTGAGTAGCGAGTCTCACAGTCGGTAAACTTTTTGCTAAGGTAATAAATGGCATGCTCTTTTCGGCCAGACTCGTCATGTTGGCCCAGTACTCACCCTATTGAGTTATCCAAAACAGTCAGATACATGATTAACGACCTTCCTTCGACGGGTGGCATCAAAATAGGAGGTTCTAGTAAATACTCCTTGATCTTATCAAAAGAAACTTGAAAATCATTGTTCCATTCAACTACCTGATCTTTCTTCAATAGCTTGAAGATTGGCTCACAGGTAGATGTTAGGTGAGAGATGAACCTTGCAATATAGTTTAAGCGTCCCAAGAAACCTCTAACCTCCTTTTCAGTGCGGGGGGCAGGCATTTCTTGTATAGCTTTGACTTTAGAAGGGTAAACCTTAATGCCTTTGTTGCTGACGATAAATCCTAAAAGTTTTCCAGACCTGACCCCAAAAGTGCACTTGCTTGGGTTCAGTCTGAGCTTATACTCCTTCAATCTGACAAACAGCTTTTGCAGATGATCGAGGTGTTCTTCTTCTGTCTGTGATCGGGCTATCATGTCGTCTACATAGACTTCGATCTCATGATGTATCATATCATGAAACAAAGCTACCATGGTGCGTTGATAGGTTGCCCCGGAATTCTTCAGTCCAAATGGCATCACTTTAGAGCAGAAGGTACCCCACTGCGTGACAAAAGTAGTCTTCTCCATGTCTTCGGGGGCCATTTTGATATGGTTGTATCCCGAGAATCCATCCATGAAGGAAAATACCTTGTGTTGAGCTGTGTTGTCAACCAAGATGTCGATGTGTGGCAGTGGAAAACCATCTTTAGGGCTAGCCCTGTTTAAATCCCGGTAGTCCACACACATTCTGACTTTGCCGTCCTTCTTAGGCACGGGCACAATGTTAGCAACCCATTATGGATAGGAAGTAACAGCCAGAAAGCCAGCATTGAATTGCTTCATTACCTCAGCTTTGATCTTCTCAGACATGTCGGGCCTCATTCGGCAGACTTTTTGTTTGATCGGTGGACAGTCTTCTCTTGTAGGGAGACGGTGAACCACAATATATGTATCTAATCTTGGTATGTCTTCATAGGACCAAGCAAAGATCTCAACATATTCGTTCAACAACTGCATTAAGCACTCTTTGACACTTGGTTCCAGGTTGGCACCCACTTTAACCTCTTTCTTGTCTCCCTCTGTTCCCAACTTGATGGTTTCTAGCAACTCTTCATGGGGCAGAATAGCCCTCTCTTCTTGTTGCAAAAGTCTGGCTAACTCTCCAGGCACTTCACAGTCTTTATCACCTTCGTACTCGGCATGATTGACCAAATCTTCAGAGTCACCGAAGGCTAAAGCAGAATAGTCACCCATGGAATCCGGAGTGGACGGGTACCTGCATTTTGTGAGTGTGGGTGTTTGTAAGGGATAGCCATCCTTAAACAAAACAAAATGTAAAAGGAAAGAAAATGAACACAATAGTTTATAGATGAAAACGTCCAATGATTCATTAAACATGGCATATGATAATGAAGAAATCAAGCCCTTACAAATGGACCTATATGCCCCGGGTAAGGCATAAGGTGAAAATAGTGTATGAATTGTTTAGTTATTACAGACCAAAATAGGAAATTGTTCAAAGATAAATTATTGGTTGATGAAAGTGAAGGGAACGAAGTCTTTTGCTTCCCAGTTGCTTAATCCTCCTTTAACGGTTGGAAAGATCCAATCTTCAAAGTTGTCTTCTTCATCATCATCTTCTAAGGCATTAATTCCATGGTGAGTGATTTTTACGGGTGGTCCTCCAGCCCTGGAGAGACACACAACTTTCTGGCCAGCAGCAGTAAAACCTAGTCCGAACTTGTCCGTCTTGTGAGGAAAATCAGGCAGTTGCCCCCATACTGTACTCCTTCCTTCTTTGATTACGGCCTCCGCATCTTTGAGGGATGCCATCCTAGACACAGACTTGGAAACGATAGGTACATCAGTCATTGTCTTTGCAACTGCGACTTCAGGAGAAACTTCCTCAAAATGTTGGAAAGGCGTTTTTATGAATTCGCCATCCAACTCCACATAGCGGAAGGAATTGAGGTGGCTTATCATGTACTCTTCCTCCCCATGAACCGTGATGATCTTACCCTGAACTGGATACTTTAGCATTTGGTGCAGAGAGGAGGTGACTACCCCAGCATAGTGGATCCACGGCCTTCCCAACAAGCAAGAATATGAAGGACGGATGTCCATCACATAAAAGGTAGAGTTGGAAATTTCTGTGCCCACCTTGATAGGAATGTTCACTTCTCCATGAACCATCCTCTTAGAACCGTCGAAGGCTCTAACAACGATGTTACTGGGCTTTAGGGTCAAGCCTTCGCTGTCCAACCTGTCCAACGCCTTTTTCGGAAGCACATTTAAAGATGAACCGGTGTCAACCAGGACATGGGCAAGTGTGGTTCCCCTGCATTCTACTGAGACATGCAGCGCATCGTTGTGCTTCCTTCCCTTGGGGGTCAAATCAGCATCGGAAAAACCAAGACCATTATCAGCAGTAAGGCTAGCCACGCACTCTTGAAACTGGTCAGCCGAAGTTTCTTGAGGCACGTGTGCCGTCTTTAGAAATTTGATTAAGGCCTTAGCATGAGCCTCAGAGCAGAGTAGGAGAGCCAACATGGAGATTTTGGTAGGGGTCTGTCCTAGCTGTTCCACGACATCGTAATCGCTCCTCTTGATTATCTTTAAGATTTCTTCCATCTCTTTCTGGGTGGTCTCGGGGATTACCACAGTCTGAGCCCTCATCCTGACAGGCGCTTCTAGTATCCCCTTACCTTTGGCAGTAACATCAGAGGTTCTAACTTCAGGTACATTAATTTCTTCAATTATCGAGCTTTGCACATATGGCTTGACAGGCGCAGAAGCTTTTGAGGGTCCGAAGACTGCTCGTGGGGGAGCAATCTCTGGAGATAATATCCTTCCGCTGCGAGTTATCTTGCTTGTTCCCGCAATATTCCCTATATTAGGGGTTTCATCATCAGAATTTTCTTAGACTGATTCAATCTGTTTGATACCATGATAGAAGATTTCTCCTCCATAGTTCCATGATATCGTCTTGTTAGATTCATACGGGACAGGCCCCGGCATGGTGATTTTCAACGGCACAAACTTAGGATAAGGCGTAATCTTGACAGGCCTTTTACAGGTCTTGGGAAGATTGTCGGAGATGGTTATTATTGAAATGTCATTGGTTGAAGTAACAAAAGTAGCAGGAGTAACAGGAATGATAGTATCAACAGGAGTCTTTTGAAAGAGGATCTCTTGGGTATCTATCAGGCGTTGGATGCCTGATTTCAACAGTGAGCAGTCAGCTTGCAAGTTTAAACAAAAGTAACAGTCTTTTCCACAACTTGGGAATATCCCGGCTCTCACCAAATTCACTTTAATCACTGGTAACAGAGTCAAAAGGTCAGCAACATTGGTAACATGAAGATCTTCCATAACGGCATGAACATTATGATCGTGCTTGGGCATTGGAGCGGATATCACGTTGGGTTTTTCAGGAGCATCAAACTCTACCTCCTTGGCGTCTATCAGGTCTTGGATCTTGTTTTTAAGAGCCCAACAGTTATTGGTATCATGCCCTACACTGTCAGAGTGGTATGCACATTTTGCATTGGAGTGGTAATAAGGAGAAGAGGTATTAGGGTTCTTCGGCGCTTCTTTCAAATTGGTGAGATTCAGCTTTAACAGATGAGGGAGGACTTGAGCCGGTGTCATGTTGATTCATATGAATTTCCGTTGTGGCCTTTCTACCCTTTGCTGATTAGATTTTGGTTGATTGCTGCGAGGTTGATCGGTTGAAGAGTTTTGGATCATCACAGCCCTCACCATTGGTCGGCGCTCGGTTCTTCCTTAGCTTTTCTGAGAATAAACAGCAGAAGCTTCCTTCTTAGCTGGGAAGGTCTTCTTAATAGCAGTGGACGCGGAGGCATCTTTCTGAATCTTACCACTTTTAATGCCAGCCTCGACCCTTTCACCGGTCAGAATTAATTCGGTGAATCCTGCAGAGGAACTCCCAATAAAATATTGAAGAAAGGGCCAGACAGGGTCCCTAAAAACATGTCAACCAACTCTCTATCCGACAATGGTGGCTGCACCCTTCCAGCCAAATCCCGCCACTTTTGGGCATACTCTTTAAATCCCTCATTAGAAGCCATACCCATACTCTGTAGTTGAGTACGAGTAGATGCTAAATCAGCGTTATATTGGTATTATCGATAGAATGCAGCAGCTAAGTCTTCTCAGTTATGAACCTCAGATCTCTCAAGTTGATAGAACCAGTCCAATTGTGTGCCTGACAAACTATCTTGGAAAAAATGGACCCAAAGATCTTTATCAGAAGAGTGAGGTTGGATCTTTCTGACGTAGGATCTCAGATGCATCTTTGGACAGGACAAATCATCATACTTAGCAAATGTAGGAACTTTGAACTTGGGAGGAATGACGATCCCAGCGACCAACCCTAGTTCTTCGAAATCTAAACCAGGTACCCTTTGCAACTCCATGGCTTCCAACCGATCCTCAAGATTTTTATATTTATCATCCGCCGGGGGATATTGCTGTTCGGAGTAATCTTCATCCTCTTCCTCTTCTTCTTCTTCAACTTCAGATTCAGAAGGCATCGCAGTTCCTTTTCCTTTACCAATCCCTTCGTCAAACGTCGAGGGGAACTCGAGAACCTTTCTAGCCTGGTTTTCAAACCTTCTTCCCATAGTGGCCACACCAGGCATTTTCTTCTTTTTCTCTTTATCTTTCTCCAATAATGCTTTAAGATCCTCTTGACCCTTTGCTAAGGTCATGAGGAGTTGCTGGAATTGAGAATTTTGCGCTTGCAGATCCTTAACCGTCTGCTCCAAATCCATCTGGCTGAAATAAACAGCAGAAAGATAAGGAAACCTGGTGTGAAGACTTATTTATGCATATGATGAATGATATGTTATTCATGTAATGCATTCAAGGATTTAGAAATTCAAATTTGTTGCAAACAAAAAGAACACACGTCATATTAAAAAGAAATTTGTTAGTACATAAGTGGCCCATGGGAAAAATATTACAAAAATCTCAATGTAAAAAGACATTGCGCATCCTCTTTGGTGCGATGTAAGTGTTGAGAGTTTCCTCTTCATGAAGTCGGCGGGTAAGTTCCAAAACCTTCTTCTCACTGACATAGAAGCTGTCTTCAAAAGTATTATGTTCTTCTTTGAGTTGGATCCAACTCTTTTGTAATTCTTCCAATGATGTTGGCATGTCTGGATGTAGGAGGGTGTATGGAACCTCTCCTTCCATAACAGGCTCTTTGATCACGGGGAGAATGTGAGGGTATGGCATCATAAGGCTCTGGGCGCGGGTTCGTACCCACTTGAGGTAAGGCTCAAGGGGGATGGAATTCTTGTGCCCCAGTGTCTTACTATCCACCTTGTTGGGCATCCTCCAAGCTCGGATGAATCTTTGTCGAAGTTCTTGCGCATCGTTGTCGAAGTCAAAAACCAAGTCAGGAATCAGCATGTCATGAGGGTCATCCCTTCTAGCATATCAAAACTGTCTTAGGGCTAAACAGGGGTTGTAGGTAATGCCTCCCCTAATGCCAAGTAGTGGGACATTGGGGAATTCCCCACAACGATCAATGATGATGATATTTTCTCTAGACCGAGAACACCAATGAACATCAAAATGTGTGAGGGTCATCAATTGTTGTGACCACCTTAAACCCTGCTCATTCTTCAAAACTGTTTGGGGAAGGTGAGAAATAAACCACCTTGCTAGAAGAGGAGTACAACACATGAGAACACCTCTTTTCCTCATTGTTCGTGTGTAAAATGAGTGTAGGATGTCTCCAAGCAATGTAGGCACAGGATTCCGAGATATGAAAATCTTGACAGCATTCACATCTATAAGCTGATCAGGATTTGGGAACAAGACCAACCCATATATGAGGAGTGCCACAATCTCTTCAAAAGCTTGTAGATCTAGAGAATTCCAGCAGTCTTATGCCTTATCAAACATAAATTTTACCAAGAAACCCTTGACACCACTTCTGGTTTCCCAATGTCCTTTGATATCAGATGGTTGCAAGTGTAATGCTTGAGCAACATCTCCAGGCTTTGGTTCTTTTTCCGTACCGTTGTAGGATAGTTGATTAAGAATAGGAATCCTCAAGAGTTGAGAAAATTCCTCCAAAGTAAGTACTAGTTGGTAATTAGGGAATGTGAAACAATGGTGTAGGGGGTCAAAGAACTGGAAGAGAACTTTCACCATGTCTTCTTCAATGTTGGAGTTGACCAAGTTGAGAAGTCTACCATGTCTTTCACTGAAGAGAGAATTCTCTGGAATCTTGGAAGTAATCTCCTTGAGTTAAGGAGGGATTCTCACAAGGTTGACTTGTATTGTTTTCCTGCGAAGAGATTCCATGACCTACAAAACAAGAACAAAGATGAAGATCCAAACCCTTGAAATGGTTAGTGGATGCATATGATGCTTTATGATGTTTATGATGTATGCACAAGCACATGTACAAACAAGTCACACAAGATCCTAGTTTCAGGCTTGCATGAGGTTTCATAGTTAAGTACCCTCTTGAAGTTAGTTGGCTCAACCTGTCCTATAAATAGTAACCGGGTTCTAAGGAGCTCAATATCACTGGATTATTTTCTATGTTCATTGTTTTGGTTTATCCACTTAACTGGCGACCAAAATATTCCAAAAAAACAACCCTCAATGAGTGTAGTATCGAGTATCTACCAACTTCGGACTGCACCAAAGTCGGTCTTCTCACTACCCCTAAAAAAGGCCAAGATGGTCAAGTAAGTTTCTAAGAGTTCATTAGTGCTTCATGACATCACTCAGCGGCCCCGTATTCTCTTTGATTGACTAAAGGCTACTGGTACTCACAAATATGTCGCACTAATATAGCTATTGCTTCAACCATGTCGGTATACCCCGCACAGTTTCCACAACGTATTGCTATTTACCTATGAATGTTTCCCAAATCCTGGTAGAGGATTTCAAGCCCAAACAAGAGAACCAAATGTAAAGCAATCAAAGCAATCAAGATAAGCATGTAAAGGTGATCTAAGCCCTAAGGTTACTCCACTTTTAAAGTAAGTCCCCATAAGAGTCGCCAGTTCTGTGATACGGTGAGAGAACTGACTTGAGGTTTTGCGTTTGTGTTCGCAAATGTTTCGGTTTAGCAAGAGTCGCCACCGACTTTTTATTTTATCCTAAGGAAAGGTCAAAAAGCACAGGAAAGACCTTTGAGATGTTTTCTTGGGTTCGAGGAGTAGAATATGAAAAGGGAAGGTGCTAGCACCCTTTTCATCCATGGTTTTCCATGGGCTCTTAGTTACTTGTTTAGATCACTTACTTTGCTTTTCAATTGTTTGAAATGGTGCTCTTCAATTGTTTGAAATGGTGCTTTGTGTGTGGTTTTGAAGGATGTTTTGAAAAGAGACCATCGTTGTGGCAACCTTTGTAATGATTCTTGTTTGAATGTATACAAAGGTGTTTTTGTCTTTTGAAAAGTTTTCAATGTTTGAAAGTTGGGTTTTGAAATTGTGTTGTGAAGTGTGTTTGAAAATAGCAAGGATGTTTTTCAAGCTTTTGATCAAGTAACTAAGAGCTATCTACCCTATTTTACTCAAAGATCTTTCTTATGTTTTTAACCCTTTTAACAGTGTTGTTTCACCATTGCATTTTATGAACAACCTTGTGTTAGGATGTTAAACGGGACAGACGCGGGTCATCATATAGACCATGAGAGCAATTGTGTCAAGTATCTTTGGCAATTTTCTTGAGGGACTTGATCATTTTTGTTTAGGCAACCAAGATAGCGTCATCGAGGGACTATGATCTTTTGTTTTGTTTTTGTTTTGCCAAAGTACCTAACATGCATATCATGGCCCGTTTTTGAAGGCAACAAGTGGATTGTAACCCTAGGGGTGCAAGTGTGTATTGTGTTTGTTTTTCATGCATTTTTGTCTTTGATTAGGTTAAACTATTTGTTAATTTGATTTTGGCATACAAACCCTAATTCTCTAATCATGGCATAATTGAAAGCGTTAAATGCGAGAATTTAAATTCTAAGCTATTACAACATGATTATGGGGATGGGGGTACAATTTTGAATGGGGGTATTTGACAAGAAATATAAACCCTAGATTACTATTACATCCAAATTGAATCTCAAATGCATCAATATTTAAATGTACAATATTTAAATAAACAAAATATATAAATATTAAATAAAATGTATTATGCAAAAAGAATTTTTTATTTGTTTATGTATGTAAAGTATTTTCAATGTAAAAGAGTATAAAGAAATAAAATAAAAAAGAATAATTTTATTTGTTAAAGGGGTAAACCCTAATTTCTTTTAAGAAAATAAATATTATATATTATTTATATACAAAAAATATATTAATATGTACAAAAATGAAATATACTTAAAAAAGGTATTTTTTAGTATAAATAATAATAAAAATAAAAATATAATATTTTTGTATTTTTATTCTAAGTATTTAATGAAATAATAGTATATATGTTTATTATGTGTATATTAATCAAATTAAATATGTACAAAATAAAATAAAATATTTACCAAAATAAATTATATTTATAATAATATTTTCAGTGGGAATGAAATAAGAAAAAAAAATAAAAGTATGATATATACATTATTTTTAAGTTTAAACAAATAATATAAAAGTATTAAAATGTTTTTATGTAAGAAAAAAAAGAATAAAATGCAAAATAAATGTGAAAAAATTACAAAAATATTTTTGAGCATTTTTTATATTTGGGGATAAATAAAAAAAATCAAAAATGAAATTAAAATACAAAAATAACAAAATATAAAGAAAATGGGCCAGAGGGTGCATTTAGCAAAAGGGGGGTGCAGACAGCAAGAAGGTCAGGCCCAGCCCCAGCCTTCATCTTCTTCCTCCAGCCATTGTCAAACGCGCGTGCGCCTGGTTCAAGCTTGAACATCCTGGAAACGTGATCTTTTGCCAAAACTCACAACATCAAACTTGTAGAGAATTTTAATACGATTCTAACCATATAAAGCATTAAACATAACTCTCAAAGACCAGAGTGAATTTCTCTGGCCCTAAAATATGACCTAGTTTTTTCAGCATGTTCATGGATGAAATTCTCCTAGCACACCTAATATAAATGAAAACTGAGCATATGTACAACTTCATGGCATTGAATACTACATTTTTTATTCACAAACCTAAAGCTAAATGTTCCTAAATAGAGAGATAGGAAGTGAGAAAAAAACTGTTTCAGTTGGATTCGAGTAGGACAATACAGAGCTTCTCAACAAGTTTTGAGGTGTCTGGTAGCTTGCCTGAACTTCACTTTATCTTTTACAATAGCTAGCTTGCCTTGAATGTCCCTGAATCAGCCTCTAGAAGTCAACCTGCACAAGCTTGAAATGAAAATGGTGAACACTGTAAATGGAGTTACAGTTGGCAATGGAGGTTTGGGCTAGCTTGAGTGAGTTGAATGGAAGGTGTTTGAAGTGGAAATGAGCAAAACGCACGAGCAAAATGAGCTATGGCACTCAAGTTGCAGCAGCTGCCCTGTTTTGCAAGAGAAATGTGTTTTGATGTTCAAGAGTGTTTTAGGGATGGATGGATCGTGTTTCTGACTCAAGGAAATGTGCAAAACATGTTTTGAATGCTTACAAACTTTGGTTATATCAGATACTCAAGATATGTGATTTTGGCAAGTTGACTTGTTTTGAAAGAAAAGTGTAAAGTGATATGAGGTAGGCCTGTACAGGATATCTCCAAGCATGCACAAGTTTCTTGTACCTTTGCCTGAGTTTGTGGAACTTGTTTGCTGCAAAGAAAGAGGTCCAAGGCTCAAGAAATACAAAATTGCAAAAAGTATGCTTTATGGAAATGGTATTGCAACCTTTATGCCATAAATGGATTTATTCATTGTGCCAAGCTCCATTGATCAGAATAAGACCAATGTCCATTGTATTTGCATTTAACTTTTGAGTGTTGAAGGGTTCAGAGACCTATAATCAAGTACAAAGCAAGTTTGGGCAGATTTTGCAACTTGTGTCAACATGAAAATGCCATGGATCAAAGTGAGTTTTTGCCAACTTCAAGCATTCGATTCTCCCTAACCACAAATATGTTTGAGGAGTTCTTAGACAATTTGGAAAGCTTGCAACATGTAATATAATCCATATTTGAAATGCAACTTGAGACTCCAAGTGGAACTATGTGAAAAATGGCCAAGAAGATGGGTCAAAATCCTGCCTAAACTAGGGCAAATTTTTTCTAAGTTAAAAGTTTTAGGGACCCTTGTTCCAAAAACCATAACTTGAGATCCAAGCTTCTTTTGAGAAAACTTTGTGAATAAAATTTATAGACTTTGTGGAGGAATACAACTTTAATGTTGTAAGTTTTGTTTGAATCCATTTGCATCATGGTGAAAATGTGGGGCAAAGTTAGGAAAAATTAAGAAAATTTCATAACTTAGAAAAATTCTAAGTTATGAAAATTTTCAATTTCAAACCCTAATTTGCAATTTTGGGTTTCTTGATGAAAAAGTTTCATAATTTGACACATCTTGATGAAAAATGACCCTTGGCACTTGATTTTGACCAAAAAGTCAAAGTTTGACTTTTCAGTGTACAGTCAAATTTTGATCAGTTGACTGAAAAATTCATCTGTCAATCCAATGCATTTTGAGATCTTTTGAACTTGTTAAATAGGTCAAGATTATGTAATTGAGTCCTTGAATCCATGGTTGAACTTGATTTGCCATTGGCTAGGTCAAACAGTCAAAACTTGCCTTTGTACAGTCAAAACCCTAAAAATGACCATTTTTCCCTTTTGGTGACCTGATCAAATTTCTTATGGAATTGTGGTCCAAACTTGATCAAATGGTTCATATGAGTTCATAATGTTGATGTGGGTCAAAATTCATGAGATTTGACTGTAAATTGGCCATAGTTGACTTTTTCCCCAATGCAGCTGATTTCTAGGTCAATTGTCCAATTGACTGGGCAAAAATTTGATTCAAGGCATGAAACTTGGTATGGACAAACTTATGAGTCCAACATGAAGCATGAAAGTGACTTTGGGCATTGTAGGTCAAAAAATACCTGTGCAAACTCAAACCCTAATTTAGGTCAACAGTGCAAGGAGGTGTCTTGAGCAGAGCAAACCCTAGCTTGATCTTGAATTCCAAGAGTCTTGTGATGAGAAATGTTGATAAAAGGAGAGGGAAAATTTTGGGGTACAACACTCGATACTACACTCATTGAGGTTTGGTTTCTTGGGATATTTCGGTCGCCATTTAAGAGGCTTGTGCTGAAACAATGATCAAGGAAACAAACCAATGATATTGAGCTCCTTAGAACCCGGTTACTGTTACTAGGACAGGTTTGAGCCAACTAAACTTCAAGAGGGTATTTACCTATAAAACTACATGCAAGCCTAAACCTAAGGAATTGCTTGTTTTGTTTGTATATGCATACTTGTACATAACATCATGAACATCATGAACATCATATACATCCACTAACCATTTCAAGGATTGTTTAGGATTCATCTTTGTTCTTGTTTTGTAGGATATGGATTCACTTCGCAGGATAACTATTCAAGTAAATCTTGTAAGGATCCCTCCACAACTTAAGGAGCTAGCTTCAAGGATTCCTGAAAATTCTCCATTCACCGAGATACATGGTCTCCTACTCAACTTGGTCACCTCCAACACAGACGAGGACATGATAAAGGTGCTCTTTCAATTCTTTGATCCTTTACACCATTGCTTCACATTTCCCGACTATTAACTTGTGCCTACTTTGGAAGAATTCTCCCGACTCTTGAGGATTCCCATTCTCAACCAACTACCTTTCAACGGTACGGAAAGAGACCCAAATCCAAAAGAGATTGCTCAAGCTCTACACTTGCACTCATCTGATGTCACAACTCATTGGGAAACAAGGAGTGGTGTCAAAGGTTTCCTAGCAAAGTTCTTCTTTGGGAAAGCCCAAAACTGTTGGAACTCCTTGGATTTGAAAGCCTTTGAGGAAATTGTGGCTCTCCTCACCTATGGGATGGTTTTGTTTCCAAATCCTGACCAACTCATAGACGTGAACACCGTCAAAATCTTCATATCCCGCAACTCGGTGCCTACATTGCTAGGGGATATCCTTCACTATTTTCACACTCGCACAATGAGGAAAAGAGGTGTCCTTATGTGTTGCACTCCTCTCTTGGCAAGATGGTTTATTTCACATCTTCCCCAATTTGTATTAAAGAATGGGCAAGGTTCAAGGTGGTCACAAAGGTTGATGATGCTCAAACATTCATACATCCATTGGTGCTCCCAATCCATATAGAATGTTACTTTTATCGACCGTTGTGGAGAATTTCCTAATGTCCCTTTACTTGGAATTAGGGGAGGTATCACCTACAACCCCTGCTTAGCCTTAAGACAGATTGGTTACGCCCGAAGGGATGGCCCGCACGAGATGCTGATTCAAGTTTTGGTATTTGACTACGGCAACGACGATCAAGGTCTTCGCCAGAGATTTATTCGAGCTTGGAGGATGTTAAACAAGGTAGATAGCAAGACTTTAGGGCATCAAATTCCATCCCTCTTGAGCCTTACCTTAAATGGGTACGAGCTCGTGCTCAGAGTCTTATGATGCCTTACCCCTCCATTCTCCCGGTAATCATTGAGCCTGTCATGGAAGGAGACGTCCCATACGCAATCCTCCATCCTGACATGTCCACCTCTCTTGAAGACCTACAAAGTGATTGGATACAACTCAAGGGGGAGCGATATACCTTCGAAGCCCAATTCTACGCAAGAGAGAATAAGGTTTTGGAACTCACTAGGCTACTTCATAAGGAGCAAACTTTGAATGCCTACCTTGCACCAAAGAGGATGCACACTACATTTTTATCTTAGAGTTTCTTGTATTTGTTTTGCCCAAGAAGGCATTGATGTACTTAAAAGCTTTAATTTATTAATATAACGTGTGTTTCCTTTTTGTCTAAAATGAATTTGAATCTTAAAATGCTTGAAATCATTGCATACGCATTCACCATTCATCATAACATAAGCAGGTTTCTTGCAACAAGTCTCCTCATCTCTCTACTGTTTATTTCAGTAAGATGGATCTCGAGCAAACAGTGAAGGACCTCCAAGCTCAGAATGCACAGTTTCAACAATTTCTCTTGACTCTAGCCAAAGGACAAGAAGATTTGAAGACTTTGCTGGCTGAGGAGAAGAAAAAGAAGACAAAGAAGGTAACCACCAGAGTCCTAAACATGGGAAGAAGATTTCATGGGCAGTCAAGAAGGACCCTAGACTTTGCAACGATATCCGGTGAGAGAGACAATCAAGATAGGAAAGGCAAGGAAACATTTGTCTCATCAGAATCAGAATCAGAAGAGGAAGAAGAAGACTATTATGAAGAACAATACCCTCCAGCTGATGACAAGTATAAACATCTCGAAGAGCGGTTGAGTGGAAATCCAAAAAGTGCCTGGATTGGACTTTGAGGAATTGGGTTTAGTGTCGGGGATTGTCATTCCTCCGAAATTCAAAGCACTTATGTTCGCCAAATATGACAGAGTTTCATGCCCTAAAATGCATCTCTGGTCATATGTGAGGAAAATCCAGCCCCATACCGCTAACAAAGACTTATGGGTACACTTCTTCCAAGACAGTCTGTCTGGAACTCAACTTGATTGGTTTACCAGTTAGAAAGAGCCAACATTCATAATTGGGAGGATCTTGCTGCATCTTTCTACAAACAATACCAATACAATACTGATCTTGTGCCTACCCGTACTCAACTCCAGAGTATGGCCATGATTTCCAATGAAGGTTTCAAAGACTATGCACAAAAATGGAGAGACTTGGCTGGAAGAGTTCAACCTCTTTTATCTGAAAGAGAGTTGGTAGACATATTTCTGGGCATCTTGTCTAGTCCCTTCTTCAATCACCTAATTGGGAGTTCATCGGCAGGATTTACTGAACTGATATTGACCGGAGAGAGGATAGAAGCCAGGATAAAGAGCGAAAAGATTCAAAAAGATACATCCTCTGCTGCTATAAGGAAGCCATTTATCAGAAAGAAAGAAGTGGTTGTTGTTTATCCTTAGAGAAATCAAGACAGGACCGAACTCCGTCTAATGGTGGGGGCTGTTATGATTCTTAAACCTGTGCTTGATCAGCAAAGAAACAACCAACCAAGGATAGAAAGACCAGTCAGACAATTCACCAGAATTAACATGACCCTATCTCAAGTATTGTCGCATCTGTTAAGATCTAACCTGGTGACTTTGAAAGAAGCTCCAAAAAAACCTAATACAACATCTCATCACTATCATCCTAATTCCCGCTATGCATACCACTCTGAGAGTCCCGACCATGACACTAATAACTGTTGGGCTCTAAAGAACAAAATACAAGACCTCATTGAAGCCAAAGAGATTGAATTCGATGCGCCCAAAAATCCAAATGTCATTTCTGCCCCTATGCCCAAACATGGCCATAATACCAATGCCATTGAAGAAGAAATGTTTGTTACTTCAGTTGATGAACTTATAACCCCAATCCTGACTATTAAAGTGAACTTGTTGAATACCGATGTGTTCTCGGGCTGCGATGAAGGTTGTCATTTCTATTTGTCCTCACCAACCAGCTGTCTTTTGTTGAAAACATGCGTTCAGTGCCTAATAGATAATAAAGAAATTTTGTTTGAAAAGACTTATGTTCCACCTGTTCCTTTTGAAGATGTTTCTATCATTACCATTTCCCCCAATTCTTCCAGGGTCTCCACCAAAAGACCCGTTAGAATTACATCAGTTCCAAAAGCAGCTCCTTTGATAATTACAATGCCTGGACCAGTCCCGTATTTGTCAGACAAAACCATACCATGGAATTATGGAGGGGATGTCTACTACCACGGTGTCAAGCAAGATTGGTTAACTCCAATATCAGTAATATTGTAGGGACTAGCAAGATTACCCGAAGCGGAAGGATATTCTCTCCAGAAATTGCTCCCCCAAAAACAGTTTCTGGACCCGTAATCATTCATGTTGTTACTCCTCCAAAGGTTGTTCCCAGTCCTATAATCATCCCCACTAATACTCCAACTGACAAAGTTGTTACAATCCTTGTTATCATTCCTACTGACACTCCTGCTGCCGAGTTAACTGAGACTCGAGGAAAAGGTGTTCTGGTTGAGTATGTCAAGACAAAGACACAATCATTGGCTATCCCTGAGACCTCCAGGAAAGAGATGGAGGAAATACTAAAAATCATAAAAAGAAGCGATTACGATGTAGTTGAGCAACTGGGGAAAACTCCATCTAAAATTTCCATGTTGGCTTTACTACTATGTTCTGAGGCGCATGCAAAAGCCTTGGTAAAATTCCTGAAAACTACCCATGTACCCCAAGAGACATCTGTCGATCAGTTCCAAGATTGCGTAGCCAGCTTGACTCCAGATAATGGTCTAGGTTTTTCGAATGCTAATTTAACACCAAGAGGAAGGAAGCATAATAAGGCATTGCATGTCTCAATTGAATGTAGGGGCACAACCCTGGATCATGTTTTGGTCGACACTGGCTCATCTCTGAATGTATTGCCTAAAAAATCTCTTGATAGGCTTGACTGTGAGGGATTGACATTGAAGCCAAGCAACATATTAGTAAGGGCTTTTGATGGCTCGAAAAGGATAGTGCATGGGGAAGTGGATATCCCCATAAAGGTTGGAACCCAAACGTTTGGTTCAACTTTTTATGTAATGGATATCCGCCCTTCATATTCTTGCTTGCTAGGCCGACCATGGATCCACAATGCTGGCGTTGTTACTTCTACTTTGCACCAAATGCTAAAGTATCCAATTCAAGGGAAGATTATCACCGTTCATGGAGAAGAAGAGTATATGATCAGCCATCTCAATTCCTTCAGATATGTGGAATTAGATGGTGAATTTATTGAAACTCCATTCCAACACTTTGAAGAAGTCCTGCAAGATGTGGCAGTGACCAAGGTTGTTCCCAAGATCACAAGGCCTCCACTTATGATGTCATCTTTGAAGGATGCAAAGGCAATAATATAAGAAGTTGGGTGCACTATCTAGGGACAACTCTCGGATATCCCGTACAAGTCAGATAAGTTTTGCTTGGGTTTCACTTCAAGTGCTCAGAAGGCTGTATGCCGCACTTGTGCTGGAGGACCACCCCTGAAGATCAGCAACCGTGAAGTCAACGCGGAAGAGGATGATGAAGATGGCTGCAACCTGGAGGATTGGATCTTCTCAACTGTCAGTGGAGGGCTCAACAATTGGGACGCTAGAGATTTTGTCCCGATCACTTTTATTCCAAAGTAATTTGTCTTTACATTTTGTTGAATCTGTAATATTAAAACATATCAAACTCTTAAAACCTTGTGTCTTACCCGAGGCACAATGGTCCATTTGTAAGGGTTATTATCTCATTTCCATATGACATCAATGAATCATGGACGTTTTGCATACAAGCTTTGTGCTTATTATTTTTGCTTTTTTACATTTTCCTTTATTTCAAAGATAACTATACCCTTACACACACTCACACTCACAATGCAGGTCTACATCCATTCGGGATCCTATGGGTAACTGTTCTGCTATGGCTTTCTGTGACTCTGAAAATCTAATCTACCAAGCCGAAGACGAAGGTGAGAAAGATTGTGAAGTACCAGGGGAACTTGCCAGATTACTACTGCAAGAAGAGAGAACCATTCAGCCTCACGAGGAACCCGTGGACACAATTAACCTGGGTACCGAAGAAGACAAAAAAGAAGTCAAGGTGGGTGCCAATATGGAACCAAGTGTCAAGGAGCGTCTGATTCAGCTGCTACACGAGTATGTTGAGGTCTTTGCCTAGTCGTATGAAGACATGCCGAGACTTGATGCAGATATTGTGGTACATCGTCTGCCTACAAAATAGGATTGTCCACCAGTAAAACAAAAGGTCTGTCGAATGCGACCAAATATGTTAGAGAATATTAAAGCAGAAGTCATGAAACAATTTAATGCTGGATTCTTAGCCGTCACCTCCTATCCTCAATTGGTTGCCAATGTTGTTCCCGTTCCCAAGAAAGACGACAAGGTACGAATGTGCATGGACTACAGAGATTTGAATAGGGCAAGCCCTAAGGATGATTTACCACTACCCTACATTGACATCCTAGTTGACAATACGAAACAACACAAAGTGTTTTCCTTCATGGACGGTTTCTCAGGCTACAACGAAATCAAAATGGCGCATGAGGACATGGAGAAAACAACATTTGTCACATAGTGGGGCACATTCTGCTACAAGGTGATACTGTTCAGACTAAAGAATGTTTGGGCAACCTATCAGCGTGCCATGGTAGCTTTATTTCACGACATCATACATCACGAAATAGAGGTCTATATGGACGACATGATAGCTAGATCTCAAACAGAAGAAGAGCATCTTGATCATTTACAGAAACTGTTTGAGAGTCTAAAGAAGTACAAGCTAAGGTTGAACCCAAATAAATGCACGTTTGGAGTGAGGTCTGGTAAACTCTTAGGCTTTGTCGTCAGCAACATGGGTATTGAAGTAGATCCTGCCAAGGTGAAAGCGATACAAGAGATGCCTTCTCCTCGTACTGAGAAGGAAGTCAGAGGATTATTGGGACGTTTAAACTACATTTCCAGATTCATTTCTCACCTGACAGCTACTTGTGAGCCAATCTTTAAACTATTGAAGAAAGATCAAGTAGTCAAATGGAACGATCAATGCCAAACGGCTTTCGACAAGATCAAAGAATACCTGCAAGAGCCTCCTGTTTTAATGACACCAGTCGAGGGAAGACCATTAATCATGTATCTGACTGTTTTGGAAAATTCAATGGGGTGTGTGCTGGGGCAGCATGACGAGTCTGGCCAAAAAGAGCATGCTATTTATTACCTGAGCAAAAAGTTTACCAACTGTGAAACAAGATACTCACTGCTCGAGAAAACTTGATGCACTCTGGAATGAGCTGCTCGCTGGCTAAGACAGTATATGCAGACCCATACTACCTTGTTGACATCTAAAATGGATCCGATAAAATATTTCTTCGAGAAGCCTGCTCTCTCTGGGAGAATAGCAAGATGGCAGATGATCCTGACGGAATATGACATTATACTAACCAGAAAGCAATAAAGGGTAGTGTATTAGATGATCACCTTGCTCACCAAGCTGTAGAAGACTACCAGTCCATGAAGTTCGAATTCCCAGATGAAGACATCATGATGGTAAACAACTGTGAAGAATTCAGGCCATATGACAGACCTGAACAAGGATCCCGATGGACCCTGTTCTTTGATGGGGCATCCAACGCACTTGGAAATGGTATTGGTGTTGTAATCATATCTCCCGAAAGATGTCATACTCCTTTTACAGCAAGACTCTGCTTCAATTGTACAAACAACATGGCGGAATACGAAGCCTGCATCTTTGGTCTCAAAGCTACCATAGACTTGGGGATCAAATCCTTGAATGTATTTGGAGAATAAACTTTGGTTATTAGCCAGATCAAATGGGAATGGGACACCAAACACCCTAACCTTATCCCTTATAAAGAACATGTTTTAACATTGCTCCCACATTTCGAGAAGATTACCTTCGAGCACTTACCGCGAGAAGAAAATCAGCTAGCAGGCGCACTAGCCACAATGTCATCTATGTTTAAACTTAAATGGGATAATGAGACTCCTCAGATCACCATTGAATGAATGGATAAACCAGCACACTGTCACAAGATTAATACTGAAGAAGTAGTGGACCAGCCTTGGTTTCACTGAGTCAAGAAGTATCTCGAGGCTCAAGAGTATCCAGAAGGAGCTTCAGTCAATGATAAGAAGTTCTTAAGGATATTCTCTGCTAAATTATTCCTTATTAATGGCATTATTTACAAACGCAACCATGACTCTGTGTTACTTCGATGCGTAGATAAGGTTGAAGCTGAAAGGATCATGGCTGAATTACATGAAGGCACTTTTGGCACCCATTCCAGTGGGCATACGATGGCAAAGAAAATCCTACGGGTAGGCTATTACTGGTCTACCATGGAAGCAGATTGCTATCAACACTCTCGAACTTGCCATAAGTGTCAGATCTATGCTGACAAGGTGCACGTACCTCCGGTTCCTCTGGATGTCTTGACAGATCCTTGGCCCTTTGCTATGTGGGGGATTGATATGATTTGGGAAATCAAGCCAACAGCCTCCAATGGACACCGCTTCATCCTAGTGGCCATTGACTATTTCACAAAGTGGGTTGAGGCAGCCTCATTCGCTTCTGTTACCAAGAATGTTGTAGCCCAATTCATTAAACAAAATATCATCTGCCGGTATGGTATCCCGAAGAGGATCATCACCGACAATGGTACGAACCTGAATAATACTATGATCATTGCCTTGTGCGAGCAATTCAAGATCCAGCATCATAATTCTTCCCCTTATCGGCCAAAGATGAATGGTACTGTCGAAGCTGCAAATAAGAAGATTAAAAAGATCATACATAAAATGACAGTCACATACAAATACTGGCATGGGATGTTACCATTCGATCTCCACGGGTATCGTACTACAGCTCGCACATCGACTGGGGCAACACCCTATTCTTTGGTATACAGCATGGAAGTTGTCTTGCCTATTGAGGTTCAGATCCCCTCTATAAGAATTATGAAGGATGCAGGTCTAAATGAAGACGATTGGATCCAGACTCGACTTGATCAACTGAACTTAATTGATGAGAAAAGACTTACTGCTATATTCCATGGTCAAATGTATCAAAAACGAATGATCAAGGCTTTCAACAAAAAGGTCAGACGCCAAGCGTATCAAGTTGGGGATCTGGTGATCAAACGTATCATACTACCGCAAGGCGATCCCAGGGGAAATGGACTCCTACATATGAAGGACCATTTGTAATCAAAAGCATTTTCTCTAGTGGAGCAATGATCTTGACCACCATGGATGGTGACGACCTGCCGCACCCTGTGAACGCAGACATAGTCAAAAGATACTACGCATAAGAGACCCGCTAGGTTGACACACCTAGGAAAACAAGGGCATCCCAATGAACCAAAAAGGTTCGGGCAAAAATTAGGGATAAAACAAAAAAAAATCTATACACCCGACAAGTTGAAAACCTGAAAGGGCGACTTGGGCAAAAAAGGGTATCCCGGTGGACTGAAAACCCGAAAGGGTGGTCTAGGCAAAAGTTAGGGAATTAAAGTGTATGACTATGTCCCGTTGGATCACCTTACTGACAACTTGCAAACTCGACATTTCTGACCAATCTAATCATCTTTGGACAAGGCAACAAATAGATAAGATGCTCAGAGATACGAATGCTATAGCAGAATGGGAACCCCATGGGATTATTATACATAGCTATCTATTCTTTGTATTAAAAATTTTTCATTTTTACGACGACATTCTCTTACTAGAATGTTTGTCTCGCTGTACAACAAATACTTACTCAAAGTCAATACAAAGATATTCCTTTGAAAGTGCAAAACTATCTATTTTTCATTACTCTTGTATTTTGTTTACAAAAACGTCCAATGATTCATTGTTGAACATATGCATTTGAACATAATTAATGTTTACAAATAAACAAAATAAAAGACAATCACCGATGGCTTTAAGAGGTAGGGAAATATCTCTATGCTATTTCCATAATCCCCCGCAGTGTGCAGTTTAATCCCCAGCGGAACAGAGCTTCCAGTTATCAATCCCCAGTAGAAGTCATCAAATTTCTCAGGATTCCCCAATAGGATTTTACAAGCAGTACACAACATCTCCCTTACAACAGAGTTTATTTCTCCAAGCAGAAATTCATCAACACTTAGACTTCACAACATGAAGACTTATACTCCATATCCTCAGCAGCAGTCAGGGATTTATTTTCCCCAATCCAACAACAGTGTGGCAGATTAGCTTGCATACGCATACATTGCATCCATATATCATAAACATTAATAACACAAATGCATTATACCACGCATTTCATACAACATGACTTTGCATTTTTGCTTACATTTTACCCTTTTCAGGATAAGGTTAACAGCTAACATTGACATTGTTCAAAGTTTCCAGATATAGTTCAGATACGCTCCAGACACGGATGCCATCCTGAAGCTCATTCAACTCTCAGATACAGTCATATATAGTTCAGATATGCTCTAGGCACGGATGCCATTCTGATACTCATTCAAAATCAGCTTCCAGATACAATACATATACGCTCCAGACACTGATGCCATTATGATACTCATTCAAAATCAGCTTCCAGATATAGTACGGATACGCTCCAGACACGGATGCCATCCTGATACTCATTCAAAATCAGCTTCCAGATACAGTACAAATATGCTTCAGACACAGATGCCATCCTGATACTCATTCAAAATCATCTTCCAGATACAGTTCAGATACGCTCTAGACACGGATTCCATCCTGAAATTCATTTACAGTTCAGATACGCTCCAGACGTGGACGCCATTCTGATACTCATTCAAAGTCTCCTTCAAATACAATGCAGATACACTCCAGACACGGATGTCATTCTAATATTCATTTAGATGAAATTCTCTAGATACAATACAAATACGCTCCAGACACGGACGCCATTCTGATACTCATTCTTTCAGCTTATAAATTACAACTCAACAATCACTCTTGGATGGCATCTACAAGCCCATCTCCAACAACTTTCTATCACCTCTCCAAATGACATCTTTAAGCCCATTCCCTCTACCATCACATTACCGAGTGCAAATTTCTGGGCACTCTAGTGTTCAATCATCTTCCACCTTCGAGTCACGAATGGCAAAACATGTCAATCTAACTCTTCAGGCTTAAGAAGATTGAACAAGGGCAGCTGTTGTACCCTAAAATTTGCCATCTAACTGTGATCGGTGGGAATAGAACTGACTGTTTTAAAGTTGGTTTGCGAAATGTCGCGGTAAGCAAGAGTCGCCACCATCTTTTATGTTCTCCAACAAGGAAAGGACAAAAGCACAGCAAAATTCCTTTTCGAGATGTTTCTCGGTTCGGGAGGTAGATTATAGAAAGGGAAGGTGTTAGCACCCTTTCTATCCATGGTTATCCATGGGCTCTTAGGTACTTGCTCACTATGTTTTCAAAAATTGTTTGCTTTTCAAGTGTTTGTGGGTTTTGAAAAAGTTTCGTTTTGAAAACTTCTAAGTAACTCTTGTATCAGTCCTCAAGAGTGTATGAAGTGTTTGTTTGAAAACTTTTTGTCAGAAAAAAGTGTAAGTGCGAAAAGTTGTTTTTTGTTTGAAAAGAGCAAGTACCCAGGAGAAATCTACCTACTCTAAGGAATTAAGCTGTGTAAATGTCCTTTAGACAGTACTATACCACTATTGAGAAGTAGGTAGCACCGTCGTTGGAGTTATTCGGGTCAATTCGATTATAGGGACAATGTGGTCACCAAAGCAATGGTAGGACGCCTTAGCGATAACCCTAAAGTCCTAGATCCTTTTTATCTGAGGCAACGGTTTCGAGGCAACTGGATCTTTAGACAGGAGGGCGACCTCTAAAACACCCTATACTTGACGACCACCTCGAGGCAACCAAGTGAGGCGTACCCTAGGGGTGGCATGTGCATGTGTGTTAAATTCAGTTAAGATTATCTTGTACATGTTATTTGTGAGCTACGCTTTGATTTTATTTTCATACAAGTCTTGTCATGCATTGTTAACAGTTAATAATTGTGCGGGAAATAAATTGCGGAAAATTGAATCTACGCTATTACAAGGCGCGGGTATATACATCGCCAAAAACATAACCCTTTGGAAAATAAATACGAGAAAGTAAAAGAAAGCGATAAAATCCTAATTAACTATTACATCCTCGGAAACAGATACATAAATATGATCAAATAAATAATGAATTAAAAATATGCGCGCGAAAGAATTGAATCGGGACGTCCTTAGGGTTTTGACCCTTTTTGAGAAAAGAATTGAATTTGGTCCTTTTTTTGCAATTAAATTAAATATTAAACCTAATTTACTAATTAATTAATTAATTACAAGAGAAAGTATTTTTTATGTGTTTTTTAATGTCTTAAAAATAAAAATAAAAGGAATTAAAATTGTCAAAAGAAAAACCCTAATTCTAAGCTTATTTTATTTATTATGAAAAAAAGATTAAAATTAAACCTAATAAAAAGACTAAATTAATTAATTTACATTTATTTACGAAAATAATAATTAAGGTGAAATTTAATAATAATAATAATAATATAAATATTTACTGGATTTATTATGAAAATAATATTAATTATGTTAGTTAAATAAATAATAATAATAATAGTTAGAAATTAGTAAAAGAAAAATAAAAGAGAAGATATTTAACCAGGGGGGGTGCTGGCCCAAATATGGAGGTTTATGCTGGAAATTTCAGGCCCATTAACTCAAGCCTGCGTTGACTTCTGGGATTAACTGCGTGTTCATTGACTAGGTAGTACCATAGTCTTCCATCTTTGGCCCTTGGATGGTTGCTTGTAAACACCTGGCGCCTGGATGGTTGAGGTGTATGGTGGAACGCATTATAAAGCCTGCACATGAATGTATTAGAAAAAATAGAAACAAGCGTTTGGGGGGACCTGGGAATCGAACCCAGGTCCCAATGGTTGCCAAACACATCATCTTCCACTGAGCCATGCGCCTGTATTTGTAATTATAACAAGCAATGAAAATAATATATGAAAAACAACGCATATGCTGGAAACAACAAAACGCGCGCCATATTTCAAACCAGCCAACCATGTATTAACACGCAATCATCTTCTTCATTCACCTGTAAAAACAACAAACAGATAGCGGGGGGTTTTAACCCCCACAAAATAGCATGACCAAAAATAGCGATTAGGCGTAGAAGCTATATAAATAGGGCGCGATGGTCCTGTTAGATTCGTATGATTCTCACGAATTCAGTCATGTGCATCATGAAGCTTAATTTTTCCTGGTTACTAAATCCCCAAATTTCAAGCTTAGGAACCCTAGATTTCTTCAATGGTGATTCTTGATTTTGTACACTATAACGCAATTAACCAATACCATTAGCTTCAGAGAGGTTTTAGCAATGCAAAGCAATGATTATAACATGTTAATGATGCATAAAATATGAGTTTTGATTCTGAAAAATATTGACAAACCGTGGGACTGTTCTTCCGCGTTTCTTGAGCTTTAAGGCTTGATTTCGATTGCAATATGTTCCTGGGGATCCCTGCAATGTATTAGAAGCAATTAAAAGTATTGAATTGGCCTTGGAGTGAGAAAACAGTTTTGAGATTTTCTTGACTTTTTTGGAATTGGTTATGGCTTTTTGCAGCAGCTTTTCACGTGTATGGCATTAGGGTTAGCTTCAGTATATATAATAGAGTTGATTTAGGGTAAATCTTGGTCCAAAAATCCATGGAATAATGATTTGTATATTTGATTTTCAATCAAATATTTTTCAATCTTTTTGATTGAAAAACCTTGCCAAATTGGGAGATTTTAGTCCCCTTGATGTGCACACGAAATCTCCAGCTTGTCTTGAGCTTATTTGCTTCACAAAAGATTGAGAAAAACATATCTTGATATTTTCCTACATTTTAAACCAATTAAATGAATTAATATTAATAAAAAATCCAATTAATTAATAGAAAATGAGAAAATAATTTCAAATAATCCCAATGGGTCGTGCATAGGCCTTGGACAATGTTTCAAGAAGAAATTTGAGGCCCATTAGCAAAAATGATGTATTTTGAGCAAAGTTGACATTTGCAAATTCCCAAAAATTTCCCAACTTCTCCAATGCATATCTTGCTCAATTTTGATCCTATGAACATGTTATGGGACATTTTGGAAAGGTCTTGAAGTCCTCTAACCAATGCCTTTGGTCCCATGTCATTTGGATTTACCAATCTAAAGTTATGGTCTTTGACTTAAAGTGCATTTTTGTTGACTTTTGAATTTGACCTATAATGTAGAAATTGATAACTTTTTGTGAGAGTATTTCTTGGACTTGGAATGTGAAGATGAATTGTAGGAAATGTCATCCCCTTCAAAATGAGCATTGTATGGGATTTTTCTGATGAACCATGAAAAAGTTATGCCTTGGTCAAGATACAGTTGACTTTTCTACTGTCCAAAAATAGTAACTTCTTGCATCTTGATGATTTTTGAGCCATGCTTGTGGAATCATGATCAAGACTTGATCAAATGATGATTGTGTGCTCAAAATAAGATGTTGACCAAAAATTTTGACTTTTGACTGTAAAATGACCATTTTGCCCCTGCAGTTGATTGTGAAGCAAACGAAGCTTTTGACTGTGCAATTTGCCTCTGTGAGTCTTGAGACTTGGCATGTAGATGCTTGACAATATATATAGGCCTATGGGAATTGATTGAGCCATTGAAAATCCCAAAATCCTTGAAAGAATCAAAACCCTAATTTTGACTGGCTTAGGAGGCATTTGGACTGTGCAACCCTTGAGAAATCTTGAACCATTTGAAGATGATTCTTGATAAACTTTGAAGAATATGGGAGGGAAAATTTTGGGGTACAACAGTTGCCCCTGTTCAATCTTCTTAAACCTGAGGATGTAGATTGGCTTGCGTGCCTTTCGTGATCCGAAGGTGGAAGATGATTGAACACTAGAGTGCCCAGAAATTTGCACTCGCATGGTGTAGTATCAGCAATGTGATGTCGGGAATGGGATTATAGATGCCATTTGGAGAGATGATGGATAGAAGGATGGGCTTATAGATTCCATCTGGAAATGTGACAGAATCTTGTCGGGAATGGGCTTATAGATGCCATTTGGAGATTGTCGGTAGGTGGATGGGCTTATAGATGCCATCTGGAGATTGTCTGTTGAATTGTAATTTTATAAGTTGGAAGAGGGAACCTGTGTAGGGTTGCCTGATGATGAGCTCGTGTAAAACTGCATCTTGGAAAGAAGGAAACATGTGTAGGGTTGACTGATGATGAGTCCGTGTGAAACTGCATCTGAAACAGAGAAGGAACCTGTGTAGGGTTACTTTGATGATGAGCCCGTGTAAAACTGCACCTCTGAAGGAAGGAAACCTGTGTAGGGTTTACTGACGATGAGTCCGTGTGAAACTGCATCTTTGAAGGAAGGGAGAACCGGGGTAGGGTTGACTGATGACGAGTCCGTGTGAAACTGCATCGGGAATTGAGAAGGAAACCTGTGTAGAGTTTTTTGATGACGAGTTCGTGTAAAACTACATCCTGGAAGAAAGAAAACCTGTGTAGGGTTTTTTGATGACGAGTCCGTGTAAAACTTCATCTTTGGAAAGAGAGAACCTGTGTAGGGTTTCTTGATGACGAGACCGTGTAAGACTACGTCTTGAGTTGAGAAGGAACCGGTGTAGGGTTACTTTGGGATAAGTTCGTGTGAAACTTCTGGATGAACCGGGGTAAGGTTACTGTGAAATAAGTTCGTGTAAAACTTCTTGAGGAACCGGGGTAAGGTTACCTTGGGATGGGTCCGTGTAAGACTTTAGGAGGAACCGGGGTAAGGTTACCTAGAGGTAAGTTCGTGTAAAACTTTAGGAGGAACCGGGGTAAGGTTACCTTGAGGTAAGTTCGTGTAAAACTTTAAGAGGAACCGGGGTAAGTTTACCTTGAGATAGGTCCGTGTAAGACTTTTTCTGAAAGAAAAGGAACCGGTGTAGGGTTACTTTGATGATAAGTCCGTGTGAGACTTCGTCTGAGATTGAGAAGGAACCGGTGTAGGGTTTCCTGATGATGAGTCCATGTAAAACTTCATCTGAAATTGAGAAGGAACCGGTGTAAGGTTGCCTAAGGATGAGTCCGTGTAAAACTACATCTGAGATTGAGAAGGAACCGGTGTAGGGTTGCCTAAGGATGAGTCCGTGTAAAACTACATCTGAGATTGAGAAGGAACCGGTGTAGGGTTGCCTGACGATGAGTCCGTGTAAAACTACATCTGAGATTGAGGAGGAACCGGTGTAGGGTTGCCTGATGATGAGTCCGTGTAAAACTACATCTGAGATTGAGGAGGAACCGGTGTAGGGTTTCCTGTGGGATGAGTTCGTGTAAAACTTCATCTGAAATTGAGAAGGAACCGGTGTAGGGTCGCCTCATGGTGATCAAGTAGATAATTGTCCTGTCTGGTTTCAGGTATTAACCCACGATCAATCGTCCACGGAATTTTCCTGGCTCGTTACAGGTGTTGATCTGGAACTGCAAAGGTAGATGGTAATCATCCTTTGATTGACTTTTTCCTGAAAAGGTAAAACGCTAGCTGTATGTAATGTCATGATGTATGAAATGCATGATGTTATGATGTTCAAAAATAAATGAGATAGTGTCGTATGCACTTTATCATGTATGTAAGCAGGAGGTATGAAATATGAAATGTTTGCGAATGTATTTTCGTCTGGGAAAATAAATCCTTGACGAATGCCGGGAGTTTGAATCCTGGGCTGATGTTGAAGATTAGAGTTCTTCATTTCCGCTGGGGATGATGGTTGCAAGAATAAACCGGTAGGAGAAGGTGACTCCGTTGGGGAATAAACTTGTTGGAGAGATTACTCTGCGGGGAACTACTCTGTGGGAAGAGATACTTCGCTGAGGTTTTGATGAGAACTCCGCTGGGGATTCCTTTGATAATTTTTGTTGGAAGATTTGATGAACTCCGCTGGGGGATAGGAAGAACTTCGCTGAGGACGATCTTTCCGTGGTAATTAGCTGAGGATAACCCAGTTATAGGCTCTGGTGGGGGATAACCTTCTGAATATGGTCGGGGAGAGATGCATGTACTTTGCAGGTGATAAGCTTCCAGGATCTACTGGGGATATGATTCAACTTTCTTGGGGAAACTTTTTGGACTGTACTGGGGATATGACTCCACTGGGGTGTCTGGTACTCCGCCGGGGAACAATCTTATATTAAGACTATCGGGGACGCTTGCCGAGGAATATTTGCATACTCCGCTGGGGAATATTGAGATCTTCTGGGGATACCTAACTTCCTTAAGGCTGACAGTAGACTAACTCTGCTTTGGGAGAGTATCGTTGACTTGCTAGGGATATTGTGCCTTTTTGGGCTGATTGGAGGGGCAACTGTGCTGGGAGAGAGTATTGCTGAATCTTGTCTTATCCTGCGGGGAGTGAAGGTGTTCTGGTTACGTTCTTCAGCCGAACCTACCTTGGTACCTTGGTGGACAGAGCGACTAGATCGCTTAGACAATTCTTATTGCCCCAGTTTCTGCGGGAGAAGATACATGTGGAGGTGCTTGATGACCGCCGATTGACAAATCTTCTTCTGGTAGGCAAGTGACGAGATGACAGGACATAGTCGTACGCTTTGATCCCTAACTTTTACCTGGACCGCCCTTTCGGGTTTTCAGTCCACCGGGATACCCATTTTTGCCCAAGCCGCCTTTTCAGGGTTTCGACTTGCCGGGTGTACAAATTGTTTCATTTTCGTCCCTTATTTTTGCCTAGGCCAGTCGACCTAGCGGGTCTTTGATGGTGCGTAGTATTTTTTCGACTATGTCCGTGCTCTCAGAATGTAGGGAGTTGTCACTGTCGGTGGCATTGTGTTGCTATACTACCAGAAGATGTCTGATCAGGAAAGATTCGTTGTCGGAATTCATGCCCAATGCCCCAAGTGACTCAGGCGGAGATTTTCCCCTGGCTATTTGGCATTTTGAGAGATTCCTTGAATCTTGACTTGACTGCCCCAGATGATAGACAATGATCATACCTGCCCCTTGGTTGGAAGTGTTTTTCCATTTGAGGTGACCTTGTTGTTGAGAAGTCTTTTGTTCACTGGATATTCTTCGTGCGAATTTCTCTGCTGTTCGAACAAATAGCCATATGCAAACAATGTTATATCAAGAATGCAAAGCTTATGTCTGTCTTGAAGTTTTTGAAAATGCAGTTTTTAATAAAACAAGTGAATTTTTGTAAAATGTGATGTCAACTCGATACTTTACAGCAAGCCTTAAGGAGTCAGGATACCTTTCGTAACAATATGCTTTCGAACTAACCCATGCTTCAGCTAGGACTTTTAAGGGTTATAACGTGGCCTGGTTCACGGTTTAAGAAACAAAGGATAAAGGCTCAAAATTTATTTGTACCCACCCGCTCTTCGTGATGTTCTTCAAACCTAGACTCAGCTAATCGTGCACTAGATTTTGTTTGAATCTTTGCTCTGATATACCAGTGATGGTTCAGATATTGACAATTTATTTTGAATAGGCAGTCATTTCTTTTTGTTGAGGGTTTGCAGGACCTCTTGCTTTTGATTTGTGTTATCCCTGTCTTTTTGCCTGAACTGTTCTTTTGTGATCACAGTCAGCGGGATGCCCCAGTTTTGTAAGTCTCCTTCATAGGTTTTGACTTATTGGGCTTTTATTTTGAGAGATAATGACTGTCTGTCCTTACGATTATTCGGAACCATCACTGTCTTTAATTTCGTAAGGACTTCTTTGGTGTCATTCGTTGTGCACTTGGATCAACTGAGAAAACTACCCTGCCCCAGGTTATGATTAAGGGTTTTAATTTTTTGACAAGAAAAATTCCAACTTCTTTGGCTCAAAGGGGTTGACGAGGGATTATCTTCCTTATAACTCCACTGTTTAGGAATTGGAACAATGCGTGTACCTCATCAGCGGGGTTCGTTCAAAAGCATACTGTAAATGTCGTGGTATCGTTTTTGTCATCCTCCCTCAAGAGGCTTAGAACTTTTAATAGAGAGTTTGAACATCAAAAAATAAAAGCAATTTTGAATATAGTAAACACAATTACTTCAAAACAGACACGTGTAATGCATTAATGAAATAAGATAGTTTGACATGATAATTGTTTGAACAATCAAAGAAAAATACAACTTGAACATTCGAATGAATAAAAGTTTTTCAATTCTAGCCATGTTTTGGCAAGGGAGCAGTGATCACGTTAGGAGTCTCAGTAGGCTCGAATTCGATCTCCTTGGCATCAATCATGTTCTGAATCTTGTATTTCAGCGCCCAACAATCCTCAGTATCGTGCCCCGAGCTACCAGAATGATAAGCACACCTCGCATCTGGGTTGTAGTTTGGAGAAGAAGTCTCGGGGCTCGCATGAGGGTTTATCACCGCAATCAGATTCATCTTCAACATGTGCTGCAGTGCTTGTGACAACGGCATATTGATGTTGGTGAACTGTCTTTTAGGCTCGTCCGGCCTTCGTTGATTTCCCTTTTGTTGTTGTCGGCGTGGTGTAGAACCAGAGATCATGACTGCCCCTGCATGTTGGTCACGACGACTCTTTTGACTGTACGCGGCATTGGACTCTTTCTTCCCAGTGTAAGGATTTTTTTGAGCCTCGGGAGGTGTAGCCTCTTGAATCTTCCCGGCCTTGATACCAGCTTCTATCCTCTCACCAGTCATGATCAGATCTGTGAACCCAGCAGAAGAATTACCAATCAGATGGTTGAAGAACGGACCAGACAGGGTCCCCAAGAACATGTCCACGAGCTCTCGGTCAGTCAAAGGTGGCTGCACCCTTCCATCCAGGTCTCTCCACTTTTGCGCATACTCCTTAAAACCTTCACCCGTCCCTAGTGACATACCCTGGAGTTGGGTACGCGTAGGAGCGAGGTCGGAATTATACTGATACTGCCTATAAAATGCAGTAGCCAAGTCCTCCCAGTTTCGAATACTGGCTCCATCCAGCTGATAGAACCATTCGAGTTGAGTCCCTGAAAGACTATCCTGGAAGAAATGGATCCATAAGTTCTTGTCTGCAGTGTAAGGTTGGATCTTCCTTACGTATGATCTGAGATGCAGCTTAGGGCAGGATGCCCCGTCGTACTTCGCAAAAGAAGGTGCCTTGAACTTGTGTGGGATCACCACCCCAGAAGATAAACCTAGATCTCCAAAATCCAACCCAGGCACATGTTGAATCTCCATAGCACTTAGACGGTCCTCTAGTTGTTTGCACCTGTCCTCAGCATGAGGGTACTGCTCATCATTGTAATCTGTCTCGTTGTCGGAGACCACAGGACTAGGAACCCTTCTCTCTTGGGGACTGTCTTTCCCTACAGAGGAAGTAGCCAGATCATCCTCATTCTGCAGTGTATTCCCAAACCTTCGTCCAGTGTTGAACATCACAGTCCTCTTCTTCTTCTTCTTCAAAAGCAGAGTCTTCAGCTCCTGTTGACCCTGGGCTAAGCTCATGACCAGCTCTTGAAACTGGGCGTTCTGGGCCTGGAGGGCCTTGATAGTTTGTTCAGTAGTAGGTTCAAGATTCATGATGATTGCTGAAATAAACAGCGAAGAAGATAAGTGACCTGCAAAAAGGGGTACCTATAATGCAATGATGTGTATGTATGCATGCAATGTTTTCAAGGATCTCGCGGGGTAAACAGAGGAACTTGTTAGAATTTGAATCCGGTAGCTTGATTGAAGGAACTTCATGGTGTTGAGAGTCCTTCTTCAAGAGTCAAAGCTCACCATATCGAGTGGGTCATAGCCCCTAACTCAAGTTATCAACCTTGGCTAGAGGAAAATAAATCCCCTTTTCCCCTTGCTAGACAGTTGGTACATCATGGCACTTTTTCATATAGTTCCAATAGGAATATTCAAAAGCAATTCAAATATGGGTTGTAGATAACATTGCAAGCTTTCCAAAACGTCCAAGAACTCCTTGAGATCATTCTTGAGTAGGGATAATCGAAGAGATGAAGTTGGTGTTTTGTCACTTGAATTACAAGGCATTTTGTGATGAACAAGAATCCAATTTCAAACCTATGTTGCACAATCTTGTTTTGCAGGCTTCTAAACCTCAAGATCTCTACTTAATTAGAAGATTACACTTGCTTTTGAGCTATTATCCAAGTGTTCCAAGCATTGTCCAAGCCAATTTGCCACTTTTGGAAGAAAGCTACCATTCCATTCTTGAAAAGTTGCTTTAATCACAAAGTCAACTTGTCTTGAGCTTCTAACTTGTTCTTTCTGCACACACAACCCCTATAATCCAAAAGCATGGTGTCTAAGGCCTGAAGAAGCTCAGGACATGCTTGTATAACATTTGAGATTTGTCATTTCACTTTTCTTCAAAAGCAAGTTATAGAGCCATAACCCTATAACTCAGAAGTCTGGAATGATTTTATGCTGAGAATCTTTCCCATGCATATTAACAAGTCAATTACAACACAACACATGATTTCCAAGCATCCTAAAACTCTCCCAAACACCCTTGCTGCATAAGACTGCTCAACTTTACAGTTTTAGCCAAAACTCTCCATCTCCATTTCCACTCGTGCGTTTTGATTCTTAATCATTCAAACACCTTACATACGTCATACACAAGTGATCCAAGCCCCTATTTCAAGACTGTAACCCCTCCATCATTATTCACCATTTTCAAACATCAAGCTTGCAGGTTGACTTGAGTAGGGAGATTCAGGAACTTTCAAAGCAAAGTAGGAGTTGGAATACACTCAAGGAGGTCCAGGCAAGCTAAACAAATTCTTATGGCACCTCAAAGCTTGCTCAAACTCCATACACGAATCCATCTGCAAGAGGTAAGTTTTCTAACTTTAACATCTTGATACAAGCATCCTCTGTGCATACATTCTGAAGTAAAAATGTAAATATCATTGCTCTAAAGCTAACCATGTCCATAGTTTTCATTTATATTGACAGTTTGTAGAGAATTTTAGATTTGAACTTTCTGAAAAAAATTAGGTTTCAATTTAGGGCCAGCAAAATTAATCTTCATATTAGACTTTTAGCTTACATAAGTTATATGGTTGGATTCATGAGGAAAAATAGCACAACTTTCATGTTTATATATTCCATTTTTGTTGAGAAATAAATGAGATACAGGTGGTCCGGCTGGCTGAAGGTTGAAGACGAAGTACAGGTCATGGAGACGTTTTACCTTATGTATTTATTCTTTCATTTAAGTTAACGAATGTACAGTCACCTCAGTGGTAAGGCAGCGCGCGTTATTGATAGAGGTCACGGGTTCGAACCTCAGCGTTGCCTTTTTGCAATTTTTTGACATTTTTGTCTTTTTTTTTGTTCCAGCAAACAAACGCATGGGCCTTCCACTCCTGGGCCTGACTTTTTTTCCAACCTTCCCCCCTTGTTTCATATTTGCACCCTGGCCCAATTTTATTTTATTTCTTTATTTTATTTTTTTTTATTTTCTCAAATATATTTTCTAAATACAAAAAAAATGATAAAAATGCAAAAAATGATATTTTATATTTTGACTTATTTTATTTTATTTTTCCATAAATAAAAATATTTTTCTTTCTTCATACTTTATTTATTTATTTAAGTAAGTCTTATAAACTTAACTAATATTGTATTATTTATTTATTTTTCTTCACACCATTTAAAATATATTATTTTAATACCCAAAAGACTAAAAATATTTTATAATGCTATAAATATTTTCAAGATAAAATATACCAAAAAATACTTTTCTTAAACTTATTTTCTTTTTGATTAACTTATAAGAATTAGGGTTTCACTTAAAACCTTTTCTTAATAAATCTAAACTTGATTAATTATTTTCTTTAAAATAATTAGGTCAAAATAATTTCCCTCCTTCTCATGAAAAACAAACAAAATTTTATTTTCTTTACATTTTTACATCCTTGTACACTTATTCATTTTTTATACTTTGTTTTTTTATTTAATTTCTTGTATATTTCATACCAATTCAATATGGTTGTAATAGACTAATTAGGTTTAAATTCTTGCAATCCCCATTTGTAATTTGTATACCCCCCTCCCACAAATGTTGTAATAGCGTAGTAACTTTAAAATTCTGCAATTTATCGCTTTATATACAATTGCTAGTAATTAGGGTTTGTATGGAAAGACTTAAAACCAATAAATAGCAAGCCCTAATTCAAGACTAAATCAAGCATGAAAACAACACATTTGCACACAAGCACTCCTAGGGTTATCCCACTTGGTTGTCTTATACAAAATGACAATATTATGCATGTAGGTGTGATACGGTGGGAAGAACTGACTGTTTTTTGGAATGCTGGTTTGCGTTTTGCTTTTGTTTTTGCAAAATGTCGCGGTAAGCAAGAGTCGCCACCGACTTTTATTTTATCCAACAAGGAAAGGAAAAAGCACAGAAAAATTCCTTTTTCGAGATATTTCTCGGGTTCGGGGGGTAGATTATAGAAAGGGAAGGTATTAGCACCCTTTCTCTCTGTGGTTATCCACGGGCTCTTAGGTACTTGCTCAATTGTTTTCAAAATTGTTTTCTTTGTGTTTGTGGGTTTGAAAAAGTTTTTGTTTTAAACTTCGATTTAACTCTTACTTTTGTCCTCAAGAGTGTAATGAAGTGTTTTAAAAACTTTGTTTGAAAAGGAGTGTAAGTGTGAAAAGAGTTTTGTTTTGAAAGAGCAAGTATCTAAGAGCTAATCTACCTACTCGAAAAAGGAATCGTTCTATGCTAATTTCCTTTAGACAATGCTATCCCACTATTAGTGAGTAGGTAGCACCGTCGTTGGAGTTTGAGGGTCAATTCGAATGAGGGACATACGGTCACTAAAGCAATGTTAGGACGCCTTAGCAGTAACCCTAATTCTTAGATCATTTATTTGAGGCAATAATATCCGAGGCAACCATTTCGAGGCGACTATGATCTTTTAGACAAGAGGACGACCTCTAAAACGACCTATACTCAATGACCATGTACGAAGGCAACCAAGTGGAGTGTACCCTAGAAGTGCGCATGTGCGAGTGTGTTGATTTCATTTATTTTTATCTTTGCACATGTTAAGGGTGATCTAATTTGATTTTAAGATTAACATTCAGTCTTGTCATGCAAACCCTATTATCAAACATCTAACAGTTATAATTTGCGGAAATTAAATTACAAGGCGTCGGGTATTTACATCGCCAAAAGCAACCCTTTGAAAATAAAATTAAGCGGTAAAAATAATTAAATGTTCTATTTAACTATTACAATCTGTAAGCAGATACATAATTGGATAAAAATAAATAAAGTACGCGGGAAATTAAATCGAGTGCGAATTAGGGTTTTGACCCTTTTTAAAAGAAAATGCCTTTTTTGTTGTTTTTATTTATATTTAAGAAAAGAAATTAAATCCTAAATTAAATACTAGATTAATTATTAAATAAATTAATTGATGAAAAAATAATAAAAGACATATTTTTGGAGTTTTTGTTAATTTAAGAAAGAAAACAAAATAATTAAATTAGTAGTTAAAACCTAATGAATTATAATTAATTTTATTTATTTACAAAATAAATTAAAGTTTCCTAATTAATATCCCAATTAATTAATAAGTTTATTAATGAAAATAAAAGTTTTAAAATTTGATTGGATAAAAAAATTATTTTTGTGATTTTTTTTTATAAAAAGGAATTTTGTTATTGGTTAGAAATAAATTAAACAAAATTAAAGTAATTAAACAAATAAACAAAATATAAAGAAAAGAGAGAGTGGGCCTTGTTTTGGAGGGTGTGGAAAGCAATTCGTTGGCCCAATTGATGCTGACCCATGTGGACTTTTGGGATCATGTGTAGGTGCGTTGACTGATTCTTTGGTGGACCTTCAATATTTGACCACCAGATCTGCACCTTTGACCATCTGGCGCTTGGATTGGTGAAGGAGTATGGTGTAGATATGGCCTAGGCGCGCACGTGATTACCTGAAAAATATCAAGAAAATACAATTTGCTGGAGGCAGGGATCAAACCCCTGACCTCTAGCCACTAATGCCTTGAACGTACACTTGGTGACCAACTGGGCTATGTTGCTTTGTTGTATGTTAATTAAGCAATAAAGATAATATATGAAATAAACAAAATACTAGAGAAAACAATGAAAACTTGCGCAATATTTGAATTGCCCAATGGATGGATGCCACGCATCATCCCTGACCTCCCAACCTTGGCTAAAAGAACAACCACCTATACCAACGGACAGAAGTTCGTAGCTACAAGCCTGTCTCACTCCAAAATCCTCTATAGGCCATAGAAATTCCTTCTGACGCCATGGTTAAACTCGCCTTCTTCTTCCGGTCACACCTATAGCCATCATTAATGCTGATTTTACCTGAAACGAAAACCCCTAAACCAAACCTTGAAACCCTAACTATGGTGAATTACAATACATGTTAGATAAATGAAATTAAATGATACCAAAAGACTGCAAATGGCATGGTGGATCAAAATATGCAATTAGTTTTTGTTATAGATGCAAGAAGAACACAAATCGATTTCAAGAATAGGGCGGGTTCGGGGACCACTTACAGAGCTCTAGGAAGCTGGAAAACGTGTGATTCTGATTGGTTTCGCTTCTGGAGATGGCTAGCAATCGATTGAGACCAATATCAAGCTCTGAAAATGACTCTATGGTTGATTTCGATCTCCCACTTTTTTGTGATTTTGCAAGTTTTTGTTCTGCCTCCACCAGCGATTTCCAACCCTGATTCTCGTGCCTCTAGCTTGCTTATGTATTGTGCATTGGATTAGGGTAACATTTGTTGTTCAAATATTGCTCTATCAATGCCCTTGAATTTGATTTGATTCCTCCATTAAAACTTTCCAAATTTGCTTGATTTCAATATTTTTTGCACACAATTGATTTGATACAAATTTGATGATGGCCAGCTGCATAATGGAACCTGAAATCAACATAAAATCTTTGTTATCAATGCCTTTGGATTTTTATTTGATTTATTTTGATTTAAATCAAATTAATTCAAATAAAATCAAAATAATTAATGAAAAAGTGATATGGACACATGGCCAAGGCTGGAGCACGTGGGATTCAATGAAAAATCAAATCAAGTGAAAAAGAATGGGCCCATTTAGAAAAATTTGAAGTTTTGGGGATAGTTGACTTTTGGCAATTTTGCAAAAAGGTCCAACTTCTACGATGCATAACTTCTTCAATTTTGAACTTTTGGAGGTGTTCTTGGACTTTTTAGAAAGCTTGATATGTCCTCTAATCAACTCTTTTAGTCTCATATCATTTTGATATTCCATGCTCAAGTTAGAAGCTTTGACAAAAAAGGTGATTTTGTTGACTTTCAAAAATGACCTATAATGTCAAAATCCATAACTTCTTGTGAGTGCATTTTTTGATCTTGGGGTATGAAGATGAATTGTATGAAATTGCATCCTATTAAAAATGAGATTTGGATGAGTCATTTCTCATAAAGTATGAGAAAGTTATGCTTGGTCAACGTTGGGTTGACTTTTCCTACAAAACCTTAATTTAGCAACTTTTGAATCTTGATGAATTGTGAGCAATCCTTGATGAATCATGATCAAACTTGATCAAATGATGAAATAAACTTCAAAATGAGGATGTTGGCCAAAAATCTTGAAGTTTGACTGTATGTAGGTCACAGTTGACTTTTGCCCTAGCATAGTCGATTTTTGGACTTTTGAGCAATTGACTGAGCAAACTTTCTCTGCAAGGCTTGAAACTTGACATGGATGATATTGAGAACATATTAGGACAATTTTGAGAATTTTGGGTCACTTGGATTCAAGTATCTTGATGCAACATGAAAACCTAATTTGGGATAGACCACCTTAGGAGATAGCTTGTCTGACCAATTCTTGAGCAACCTTGAGCAACTTGGAAATCTTTCTTGCAATGTTTTGAGAAATATGGGAGGGAAAATTTTGGGGTAAAACATAAGGTATCTTATCCAAAAACAAGAAAATACAAGATCATAGTCCCTCGATGACGCTGTCTAAGTTGCCTTTCAAAATGATCTTAGTCCCTAAAGAAAAATGCTAAGATATCTTGCAACATTGCTAATCATGGTCATACGATGACCCACACCCGTCTCATTTACATCCAAAGATAGGGTTGCTTACCAAATCAATGGTAAGATAACAATGTCAAAGGAAAAGAAAATGAACAAGAAAGACATTTGAGTAGGTAGATTGCTCCTAATTACTTGCTCCATTTCAAAACAAACATCCTTGCTATTTTCAAAACAATCACATACACTTTCAAATATCTTACAAAATTGAAAACATTTTCAAAAGATCAAACATCTTTGTATACATTCTTACGAACGAGAATCATTACAAAGATTTCCTAAACAATGGCCTCTTTACAAAGTACTTTCAAAAACCACACAAAGCACAATTTCAAACAAAAAGCAAGTGATCTAGCAAGTAACTAAGAGCCCATGGAAAACCATGGATGAAAAGGGTGCTAATACCTTCCCTTTTCATAATCTACCCCCATAACTCAAGAAATAATCTCAAAGGTCTTTTCCTGTGCTTTTTCACCTTTCCTTTTTGGATAAAAGAAAAGTCGGTGGCGACTCTTGCTAACCGCAACATTTGCGATCAAACGCAAAACACCCAAGTCAGTTCTCCCACCGTATCACAATATGTAATGCATTTTTAAAGGTTGTAGCCTCTATAACTCATGTGTCGGCACATACAACATTTCAGGTTGACACATAAAAGAAAAAAAATTCTATGAGTCGACACATACGAGTTTTGTGTCAGCACATGTGACTCGGTTTTAAAGTTTGTAGCCTTTGTAATATATGTGTAGACACACTAACCTATACAGGTTGGAACATATTTCAAACGTGTCGACACATGACCTATATAGGTCTACACATGCATTAAAAATACTGAAAATTTTGCATTTTTTCTTAAACCTTTTTCATTCCTTTTTGCCTCCAACTTGCACATATAAATATACATATAGCTTATACATGCATCATTCAAAAGTTGATGAAACCATAAAAATACAAAGATTTATCTTCAACTTCAATATCTCATAGTCTATGCATACACACAAACAAATTACACATAATCATTTTTTATTTGGGTGTCATCTAGATTCAGAGTTGATAACATCCAATTTAGGTTGTTGAATTTTAAATTGGGTTAAGAATTTTTTAGGGTGTTCATTGGGAAAAACTGTGAGGGTTTTCCACCAAGATCAAAGTGTTGACTTGGGTGTTTTGGACAAGATTTAGCAATTCAGATTCGATCGAGTGAAAGCTTTGAAGAACAGGATTTCTTGCAAAGGAGTAGCGTGAGATGGTGAATCAATTAGAAATCTTAGGTGACAATAATTTGCAATTTGGTTTGGGCTGAGTGAAAGCTTTGAAGAACCATAGTTTCTTGCAAAGAAGTAGTGTGAGACGGTGGATCAAATCGATATTAATAGGTGAATTGATCAAGCTCAGATCACGGGAAGAGAAAGTGTTAAGATCATCATCAAACATAAGGTTTGTAGGGTTGGATTGCTACATTTATATTGTGGTAATTTTTTGCAAAGTAAGATTGATTGTCTCAATTTCAAACAGAACTTGGGGTAGAAGTAGCCATAGCGAGGACGATTGGTGAACTGCCTAAAAAAATCCGTGTATCCTCTCTCTCTCTCTATATATATCTTTTTGCTTCTCTATTTTATGTTTAATCATAAAGTGTTAAATTCATTGATTGCACAATTGGTACGTATAGAAAAACTCTTGGTTATCAAGCTTGAAATTTCTTTGTTGATTAGACTATAATTCTTAGGATTATAGTTGAGTTTCATATAACAAAGTCAAAAGGAAAATCTGAAATGTCAAATTGCACACCAAGTGTTTGAAAATTTTCCTCCTTGTGTTTTGTTATTTTGATTTCATTGGATTTATGTTTCAAACTGTGTTAACATTCAAACGTGTTGGTTGTGAAAATATATTGGCTCAATTGGTTATCATTATCATACCATATTACATTAGTTTTATGCATTTCCAAGCTTTTCGATGATGACTCGGATTAGATGATAGTTGATCCGGATGGTTTCCGCTTTCCAAAGTTCTTAAAACTAATTTTTCAATTATTTTTTAACTTGGGATCTATTCACCCCTGCCCCCTCTATATAAGTTGCCATCGTCTAACAATTATTGGATGCGAGAGTTGGTAAACCACTAAATGAGTAAGTCCATCACAAACTTATTACCCAACTAATTATTAATATAGAGATTACTTGCTTTGATTGTAACAGTTGATATTCATCATCATCGTTCATCCTCGGGATCAAAGACTTCAAACTCTGTATACTTCTAGAGTATGTTGATGCTTTTTATAGCTTCCTTTAAGTAATCATTTAGTCTATGAGCTTTTATAGAAATCTTGCTAAACAAATAGGATTTCACCTTTGGTCTCTATAACATCTTCTTGGGCCCAAGTGCATTAGTTACAGATGATCTAAGGTTATTTACCTTTAGATCTTTTTAATTTTAAGCAGAATTATTTCGAGTGTGTAGTTTTATCTTACAGTGAGTACAGAAAACTTTCCTTTTCTGAGATCTCTGTTTTCTGATCTCAAGGCCTCAGCTTCCTTGTTGGGTCCTTTTGCACATATTCTTATCTTCTTCGTTTGAAGATCATTCTTTCATGATTCTTCCTAAGGTTAGTGTTTATTTTCCTCTTCTTTGTTCTAATGTTGAAAAAAAATTCTCCGTCTTCTTTATCTTTCTTTGAACAAGAGGATCCTTCATCTAGTGTTGATTGTTCTACTGTTGAGTAATGATCATTCGAAGGATTGAACTGAGTTTGTGTGATATGAGCGAGATGAGGATGATGATTATTTGGTTTGGATTCGCCCATCTTTTTTAGTCATCTTGTTTATCTTATCTATGATTTCCTTATTTCTTGATTTTTCCTAAAATTCATGAAAGCTTTCATCTCTATATTTAAGAGTTTGGATTAATTTTTCCAATTCTTAATTCTTAGATATTTGTTAGTAAAAAAATTCTAACAGAAATTTCTTATAATACTAGATCTATAAAAATTCGTTTAAAGTTATCATCTTCTTCGTCTCGTGTGTTCATCTTCTCTTGTCGAATACTTGAAGAAACTTCATATATCCTTTTCAAAGTATCCTGAATTTCTTTGGCAGTTCCATAATGATGAATGGTGAAAAGTTTATTGTCATCCAAAAGACTTTTTTTTTAAATATATTTGTTTTTAAAAGATCCAAAGATATCTTATTCTTATTTTGTGCAAAAGGAAAATGGTTTTTCCATTACTTCATCATTAATTTGATGAGTAGGGTAAATCAGACCATCAACTATTATTTTCTATAAAAGAATTTTTAATTTTAATTTGCCAAAAATAAAAGTTGTTATTTTTAAAAAAGTGGTGGAGAGTTAAAAATAGAACTTGTGTAGGAAGTCATCTTCCTTCTGAGACGGCTAGTCCTTTAAATAGGAGTTAGGGTCTGATGCCACTTGTTGGACTTGAGACTTCACACACAAGAGGGGTGAATTGTATAGTTTGAAAAAAATATGGTTTTGAAACTTTTTGGGAAAATTAAAATTAAATTAGAGTTTTAAAATTATTTTCAAATAATAAGCAACGGATAATCAAAAACATAAAGTAAAAGATAAGGTAAGGATGGCAACACAAATAATTATAGAGGTTTAGTCAAAATTAAAGGACGTACTCCTCTCTCTAAGACTTTGTCTTGAGAGTCTTCCATAATACTTGAGAGCTTTTAGTAGGAAAGACTCACAAATCCACTTATACAAGGAAATAATGATTGACCTTAAACCAAATGATACAAGACGATGGATATGAGCGTTTGTGTCTTTTCTCCAATAAATTGCTGAGAGTGAAGTGGTCATTCTTTCTGAAGGGGTGAAAAACACAAGAAGGGGGGTTGAATTGTAAAACTGAAATCTAAAGCAATTGACAAGATATTTTTATCCTGGTTCATTTGATCTCAAACTACTCCAGTCCACCCGTCAAGGTGATTTCGCCTCTCTCCAACGAGGTCTTAATTCACTATATTCAACTGAATATTACAGACTGCTTTAACAACTGCTAAAGCCTTCTTGATTCAAACCACAACCCGGTTTGTCAAGGTAACACTTTCTTACAAAGAGATATTACAATGTGTTTGGATGTTTTCTACAAAACTTTATCACAACTGTGATGTATACACAAATTGAAGCTTAGAAACTAGATTGCTAAACGGTAATGGAATATCAGAGTATGTGGTTTAGCAAAACTGGTAGAACGAAGATTATGGTTCAGCTTTGTGCGTGTAGAGATTTGGAGAGCATTAGCCATTATAATCTTCAAAGCCTTGTTTATATAGCACTTGAGATGATGAACGTTGAATGCAATATTCTTGATTCAATGCTAATAACAAGCTTTCCTTTTTGAGCAGATCTTGTCTGGAATGAGGCCGTTGGAATTAATTAGCGTTCAATGCACAGTACCGTTGCTTCTTTAACGCAAGTTCTGGCTTGGCTCATTCTGATTCTGCTTCGCTGCTGATGAACTATTGTGTTTCTGTATCACAGTGTTGAGCGCAGTCTTGTTCATCAGGCTTCAGCATGTACGTGAGTTGATCATCTGATCTTGACGTTCTGATGTATCAACTTCTGATGCTGGTGTATGAAATCAAATTCTGATGCTGAATAAACGTGATCTTGCTTATGTCAATCAGAGTATCTGCAAGTCAGAACATAATAATTTTAGGCAGCAGATAGTTCAAACATGAAACATTTAAATACTATATCTTTTCACTTTGTTATCATCAAAACTTAAATATAGGGTAGTAGATTCAAACATTGTTCTAACAATCTCCCCCTTTTTTATGATGACAAAAACTAGATATTTTAAATTAAAATAACGTGAAAAGGTATCTAGAATATGTATCAGAATAAGAAGTAAAAGAATAAGGAGTAAGGGAATACTCCCCCTGAGTTTATTACTTCCCTTTGATTATACGTGTTCTTCAGGATCAGATCTTTTTCTTTCTTTGAACATCAGATTATCAGAGTCTTTGACTTATCAGAGAACAGAGCTTCAGAACTTTTCTTGTCAGAGCTTTGCTTTGGATCAGAGTATTAGGACGATCAGAACTTCATATTGATCAGAGCAACTTTGATCAGAGCTTCTACATTTTGATCAGAGCTTCTAGTCTTCAGAGTGTCCAGGAGCTTCCTTGTGCCTGTAGACTTTAAACAAAACAGAAAAAACATTTCAAGTAATAAAGTTAGAATGTTTGAGAGTTTCTGTCTAGTTAGCCGTTATTGATTTAAATATCATTCTTGTTCTCCCCCTTTTTGTCAGCAATCAAAAAGTGTTGGTGAAGTGCTAAAACAATTAAGATCAGAAAAACAAATTATATTAAGATAGTTCAGAATCAGAGCAAGAAAATATTACAAAAACTTAATCAAAACAGTACATCAGAAAATGAAGAAAACATGAAAAAGGTCATGCATGAAAAAGATTTAAGGTTGAGGGGGCAAGCGTGTGAACAGGCGCTCCAGCATCGCTTGAATCTTTTCAGAAGTTTCATTTTGCTTATGAACCATGCTGACAACAGTGTCAATCTTGCTGTCCTGCACATCCATTCTTGCTTTCATCTTCTGATCGTTGTCATCCATCCGCTGCTGTAGACGCAAGTCATTCAGCCTTAATTCTTCCAGAGTCTGCCTGTCCAAGGCAGCTTGAGAAGCATCAGAAGGAGGAGGCTTCTCAGAACTTTCAGCAACATCCGTTGCTTGACTTTCATCCTGAATGGTCTTGTCTTCTTCTGATGGTTGCACCTTTGCAGCTTGCTGTTTCTCAGACCAAGATTCACTGTCCAGAGGGAGCACAACTTCCTGAGGCAGCTGACTCTCAACTTCCTTCAGCAGCTTGCTGAAGTTCTGTTGTTCCTGCTCATAGTTGATATCCTGCAACTTGAGGGCTTCAGCACGTACCCATAGTCTGAACTGTGACCAGAGCTGATCAGAAGCAGCTGGGTCAATCATCCCAGGACAGACTTGCTTCAAAGAAGCAATCCATTGCAGCACACCTGTTTCAAAATTCAAAATACCAGAGCCAACATCTGGTTGCTTTGGTTGAGATCTTCAGAAATCACAATCTTCTTCCCCATGACAGAGGAGATAACTAGATGTTTTGAAACCTTGGCATGAATCCAAAATTCCTTGACCAGCGCTGGGAATGTTGGTCCAACCAACCTATCGAAATACCTCTCCCACTTTTGAGCCCTAATTTCTTCAGTTAGGTCAAAACCATTTTCCTTCAAGCTTTCAAAGTCAATGATTAACTCAGAAAGCACTTCAAGGTTCTTCACCGGAGTGAGGAGAGTTCTGAGAGGCACTTGATATTGCTCAGAAGTTGCTTTCTTCTGATTGCCTGCAGAAATGCTGGAGGATGCCATTGTTCACACTAAAAAGCTTTGAGAATGAATTGAGAAAAAAAAAGGTTTGCAAGAGATGAACTCAGAAATATGCAGAAAAAGCTTGAGTGTTAATGAGAAAGCGTAAGGAATAAGAATGAGAGATTAATGTGCTTAAATAGAGTTTTCAAAATTATTTTGAAAAGATAAACGTTTTTTAAAATTAATGATTGCCATTTAAAAAACGTGATTACTTTTCATTAAATGCTTGCTGATTTTGGGGGATTTGAGAAAGATACTTAAAAACGGTTACCAGACATGTGTCTCAATGCACCCAATCAGCGCTTTGCCTTCTCAGAAGCGTGCACGCGTTCTGCTTCAGAGATATGCTGATGATTGGATGACACTTGTTTGATGTAGTGATCAGCACGTCTGCCTTTGAGATTAGACTCTCAGATCTTTAGACTTGCATCTGATACAATCTGCATGTTCTATCTTTCTGAAAGAAGATTGATCAGAAGTTCACAGTAAAATAATTACATTCTGAAGGTAAATATATGGAATTAAAACATTTTCACTCTGGGCACACTTTCATGCTGAGATGTTTCAGAATGAAATTAAACCTATCTTCTGAAAGGGGTTTAGTAAAGATATCAGCCCATTGATGGTCTGTATCTATAAATTTTAAGTTCAAAATACCTTTCTGAATATAGTCCCTAATGAAATGATGCTTTATTTCTATATGCTTAGCTCTAGAATGTAAAATAGGATTCTTACTTAAGCAAATAGCAGAAGTATTATCACAAAGTATAGGAATGTTACTCTCAAAAATCTGGAAGTCTTCAAGCTGACTTTTCATCCAGAGCATTTGTGTGCTACATCCTGCTGCTGCTATGTACTCAGCTTCTGCTGTTGACAGAGCAATTGTTGATTGCCTTTTGCTGGACCAAGAGATCAGATTTTCTCCCAGAAACTGGCAGCTTCCAGAAGTACTTTTACGTTCCACTCTGTCTCCAGCAAAATCAGCATCACAGTAGCCTACTAAGCTGTAATCACTAGATTTTCTATAAAACAAACCCAGATTAGTAGTACCTTTCAGATACTTGAAAATTCGCTTAACAGCTGTTAAGTGAGATTCTCTAGGATCTGATTGGAATCTAGCACAGATACACACACTGAATAATATGTCAGGTCTTGAAGCAGTCAGATAGAGGAGAGAACCAATCATACCTCTGTAGACTTTCTGTTCTACACTTTTGCTTACCTCTTCTCTTTCCAGAATGCACGTGGGATGCATTGGAATCTTTGATGGCTTACATTCTGAGAGGTCAAATTTCTTCAGAAGATCTCTGATGTATTTGCTCTGATGAATGTAAGTTCCTTCTGGAGTTTGATTGATCTGAATTCCTAGAAAGAATTTCAGTTCCCCCATGAGGCTCATCTCAAATTCTGCCTGCATACACTTAGCAAATTTTCTTCCAAGAGAAGGATTAGTAGAACCAAAAATGATATCATCAACATAAATTTGACAGACTAAGATGTCACTCTTAACTGTTTTACAGAATAGAGTAGTGTCCACTTTCCCTCTGGTGAATTCATTTTCAAGCAGAAAGTTACTTAGCCTTTCATACCAAGCTCTGGGAGCTTGTTTCAGACCATACAGTGACTTCTTTAGTTTGAAAACATGTTCTGGATGTTTTGTATTTTCAAAACCTGGGGGTTGGTGAACATAAACTTCTTCTTCTATATAACCATTTAAGAATGCACTTTTGACATCCATCTGATACAGAGTGATGCCTCTATTAACAGCAAATGAAATTAAAAGTCTGATAGATTCTAACCTGGCGACTGGGGCAAAGGTTTCTGTATAGTCTATCCCCTCTTGCTGACTATAACCTTGTGCAACCAGTCGTGCCTTGTTTCTGATGACTTCACCTTGTTCATTTAGCTTGTTTCTGAACACCCATCTTGTTCCAATGACGTTGAATCCTTTTGGTCTGGGAACGAGATCCCATACGTCGTTTCTGGTGAATTGATTCAGCTCTTCTTGCATTGCCAGAATCCAGTCGTTATCCAGAAGTGCTTCATCAATAGAAGAAGGTTCAATCAGAGACACAAGTCCCATAAGAGTTTCTTCAGAGTTTCTGAAGCTTGCTCTTGTTCTGATTGGATCTTCCTTTCTTCCTAGGATAGTCTCTTCTGGGTGATCCAAACTGCTTCTGGGTAATCTCTTCTGAGGTTGATCAGCAGCTGTTGTAGGATTTCTAGCAGTGCTCCTTTCAGATGTTGAAGGAATGTCTGTGTTGAGAGCTTCTGATGACTTGTCTTCAGAACCTGCAAATTCAATTTCTATACCTGCAAAAATTTCATTCTGCTTTGACTTTTCAGAGTCAAGCTTATCATCAAAACGAACACTGATTGATTCTTCCACAATCTGTGTTTCTGTATTGTATACTCTGTACCCTCTTGAGCGTTCAGAGTATCCTAACATAATACACTTCTGTGCCTTAGAGTCAAACTTGTTCAAATAATTTTTTGTATTTAATATAAAGCAAGTACATCCAAATGGATGAAAATATGAAATGTTGGGCTTTCTGTTCTTCCACAATTCATATGGAGTCTTTTCCAGAATAGGTCTTATTGAGATTCTATTCTGAATGTAACACGCTGTGTTTATTGCCTCTGCCCAGAAAGTCTTAGCAACGTTTGTCTCATTGATCATGGTTCTGGCCATTTCTTGTAATGTTCTGTTCTTTCGTTCTACAACTCCATTTTGTTGGGGAGTTCTAGGACAAGAGAAATCATGCAGAATGCCTCTGTCATTAAAGAATGACTCAAAATCTTTATTTTCAAATTCTCCACCATGATCACTTCTGACTTTAACGATTCTAAGATCTTTTTCATTCTGAACTTGGTTACAGAAGGTAACAAACACAGAGTGTGACTCGTCCTTGTGTCTTAAGAAATTTACCCATGTCCATCTGCTATAGTCATCTACGATTACTAACCCATACTTCTTACCACTGACTGAAGCAGTTTTAACTGGTCCAAATAAGTCAATGTGCAGAAGTTCTAATGGTTTAGAGGTGGAAACAACATTTTTGGATTTAAAAGAAGGTTTTGCAAATTTGCCTTTCTGACATGCTTCACACAGAGCATCTGAATTGAACTTCAAATTAGGAAGTCCTCTGACCAGATTGAGTTTGTTAACTGAGATATTCTTCTCATACTAACATGCCCCAATCTTCTGTGCCAGATCCACTGCTCGTTGTTGACAGACAGAAGACATTTTACATTCTGACTCTTTAGTTCAGAAAGTTTGATTTTGTAAATGTTGTTTTTCCTCTTACCATTAAACAGGATAGTCCCATCTTTCTGACTAACAGCTTTACATGATTTTTGATTAAAGATTATATCATAACCGTTATCACTTAATTGACTTATGGATAACAGATTATGCATCAATCCATCTACTAGCAGAACATTATTAATAGAGGGAAGATTTCCATTACCTACAGTTCCAGAGCCAATTATCTTTCCCCTCTGATTGCCTCCAAAGCCAACGTGGCCTCCAGGCTTAAGTTCCAGGCTTTGGAACATATGCCTTCTTCCCGTCATGTGTCGTGAGCAGCCAGAGTCCAGGTACCATGACTGGTGTTTCTGACTTGCTGCTAAAGATATCTGCAACATGTATTATTTTATCCTTAGGTACCCAGATTTTCTTGGGTCCTGATTTGTTAGTTTTACCAAAACTCTGGTTGAATTTTGGTTTCACAGATTGCTTACTGCTAGTGTATTTGATATCATGTGTGTGACCATACACAAAGTGTGAATTCAAAGGAGTGTGTTTAATGGTTAAGTCCATGACATTCTTTGGTGTAGGAACCTTACCTTGGTATCATATTCCTTTCCTGCCGTTTCTGCTAACTCCATAGATCATTGAAGCCATTCTGCTTCTATCTATGCTTTTAGCTAGAAACTTCTGGAAACTGTGATCATACTCCTTGATGATCTCATCAGCGTTGCTGGGAGTTTCAGAAATTGGTTCCTTCTGAGAGTTTTGTAAAGTGTTTTCTAATTTTGAAATCTTATCTCTCAGCTCAGAATTTTCCAATTTGAGACTCTCAGACTTATTAGAGTCAGATTCAAGATTCCTTTTCAGGTCTCTGAATTTAGCTCTAATCTGCTGATAACGTTCCAGAATCTCATTAAGGCTTTCAGCAAGTTCAGCCTTTGTAAAGTTAACAGCGAAGTTAGGAAATACCTCTTCTGTGTCTGATTCTGAGTCTGATTCAGAAGCTTCACTATCTTCTGAAATGTTAGCCATGAGAGCTATGTTTGCCCTTTCATCATCTGATTCTGAGTCAGCTTCAGACGAGTCAGAGTCATCCCATGTAGCCATGAGACTTTTCTTCTTCTCTCTTCCAAACTTCTTTTTGGGCTTTTCCCTCTGAAGCTTTGGGCAGTCACTTTTGTAGTGTCCTTGCTCATTGCACTCGTAGCAGATGATGTCTTTGGTGTTTGGCTTCTTGCTACTGGAGGAGCCTTCAGATCTTCTGTATCCAGAGGAAGAATCTGTCCTTCTGTATCTGGAAGAAGACTCGTTCTGATCAGATCTTCTGGGATTCCTGAACTTCCTTTGTCTTTGCTTCCACAGTTGATTTACTCTTCTGGAGAGAAGGGAAAGTTCGTCTTCTTCTGATGAGGATCCATCAGATGTTTCTTCAACTGCCTGCAAAACTTTAGACTCAGATTTTCTGTTAGATTTTAATGCTAAAGGCTTACCTTGCTTCTGAGGCTCATCAGCTTCTAGCTCTATCTCATGACTTCTGAGGGAGCTTATAAGTTCCTCCAGAGTGATTTTGTTGAGATCTTTAGCTAGCTTCAGAGCAGTAACCATAGGCCTCCACTGCTTGGGTAAACTTCTGATTATTTTCTTGACATGGTCAGCAGTAGAGTATCCTTTGTCCAGAACTTTGAGACCAGCTACCAGAATCTGGAATCTAGAGAACATAGTTTCAATGGATTCAGATTCTTCCATTTTGAACGCCTCATACTTCTGAATGAGCGCCAGAGCTTTTGTTTCTTTGACTTGAACGTTGCCCTCATGCGTCATTCTGAGAGAATCAAAGATGTTCTTTGCTGTGTCTCTGTTGGAGATCTTTTCATACTCAGTATAGAAGATGGCACTGAGGAGGATGGTTCTGGCCTTGTGGTGATTCTTGAAGTCACGCTTTTGTTGATCAGACATTGATTTTCTATCAATCTTCTGACCACTTGCATTCACAGGGTGCGTGTATCCATCTGTCACCATATCCCACAGATCAGCATCATGTGCTAGAAAGAAGCTTTCAATTCTGTCTTTCCAGTAATCAAAGTTTTCTCCATCAAAGACTGGAGGTTTGCCACTGAATCTGTCTCTGTCCTCATTGTTGTCATTGCTGATGTGAGAGTTGTTTCCTGCCATTGTGTTTTTCTGACGCTGGATCTTGTACTGACACGGTTAAGTGTTTTAGCTCAGAACCAGGCGCTCTGATGCCAATTGAAGGGGTGAAAAACACAAGAAGGGGGGGTTGAATTGTAAAACTGAAATCTAAAGCAATTGACAAGATATTTTTATCCTGGTTCGTTTGATCTCAAACTACTCCAGTCCACCCGTCAAGGTGATTTCGCCTCTCTCCAACGAGGTCTTAATTCACTATATTCAACTGAATATTACAGACTGCTTTAACAACTGCTAAAGCCTTCTTGATTCAAACCACAACCCGGTTTGTCAAGGTAACACTTTCTTACAAAGAGATATTACAATGTGTTTGGATGTTTTCTACAAAACTTTATCACAACTGTGATGTATACACAAATTGAAGCTTAGAAACTAGATTGCTAAACGGTAATGGAATATCAGAGTATGTGGTTTAGCAAAACTGGTAGAACGAAGATTATGGTTCAGCTTTGTGCGTGTAGAGATTTGGAGAGCATTAGCCATTATAATCTTCAAAGCCTTGTTTATATAGCACTTGAGATGATGAACGTTGAATGCAATATTCTTTATTCAATGCTAATAACAAGCTTTCCTTTTTGAGCAGATCTTGTCTGGAATGAGGCCGTTGGAATTAATTAGCGTTCAATGCACAGTACCGTTACTTCTTTAACGCAAGTTCTGGCTTGGCTCATTTTGATTCTGCTTCGCTGCTGATGAACTATTGTGTTTCTGTATCACAGTGTTGAGCGCAGTCTTGTTCATCAGGCTTCAGCATGTACGTGAGTTGATCATCTGATCTTGACGTTCTGATGTATCAACTTCTGATGCTGGTGTATGAAATCAAATTCTGATGCTGAATAAACGTGATCTTGCTTATGTCAATCAGAGTATCTGCAAGTCAGAACATAATAATTTTAGGCAGCAGATAGTTCAAACATGAAACATTTAAATACTATATCTTTTCACTTTGTTATCATCAAAACTTAAATATAGGGTAGTAGATTCAAACATTGTTCTAACACTTTCTTCCCAACTACGGATTGAAGCAGTTAGTCATCTTTCCACGAACACGAAACTTGTGGCAGTTAGTCTTCAAGTTTCAAATAACTGAACTCATTTTTGGTTTAACGAAATAACCAAATAACCTCTGAAATTTTAACCAGGTTGATCTCAAACCTAGGAAGATTTTTAATATCAACTAATCTTTAACCAATCTTGGGTTTATCAGCTAACCAAGAACCAATAGATGATTAGCAAAGCTAGATAATCCTCAACCTATATATGTAGAAAGTGATCACATAATCCCCAACCAAATATTTTATCAAGTTTAGCTCATAACCATATATTTTATCCCTAAATGGACGGTATTCAATCAAGTTGTACAAATAACATTTCCTTGGTGAATTTCACAACTCTACCCTTCCATAATTACATTGGTATCTTCACTTACAAAATACTTTCTTCACAAAAGGATTTGGCTATAACATCTAGTGAGAAAAATTTAAATAAAATTTTAGAGAGAAAGTGAGAGATAGAAGTGTCAAAACATGTTTATGGATGATTTGAAATGAGAAATGAGACCTCTGTTTATAGGCAAGAGGAATTCCCAAAACAGAATTCTCATTTAATAATATTGACATTGTCTAATCGATTAACACTTTAGCATTATCGATTAGATCATAAAAACTAGTTGTTGTTTGTCATTAAAAAAGGAGTGAGATATTGCTAGTCGTTGCACATCTTTGAGGTGTTGTCTAAATAGCTTGGGGGTTAAGTTTGAAGTGATCTAATCGATTAGTAAAAAGGACTAATTGATTAGATTGATCAAATATTTTCTTTTAGTTATTTTCACTGCTCCTAAGTCATCTGGCACAACTTAAAGACACTTTTAAAAATGTTTTCTCTTGGTTAAGGTATTTGAAAAAAGGTTTTAGTGCGTGTGAGTTTATAGCCATATACTTTTACGAAAAATTCTTTTGTTTTACAACAGGTCACTTACTAACTTAGGAGATTAACTCCTTCTACAAGCCATTTTCCATATATTATCTTTTGTTGTTGACACTACTTGAGATCTCTTTAGGCTTTAGATAGGTGCTCTTTGTTTGCCTTCTTAAATAGTCAAGTTCATTAAGCCACATCACTTGAGTTTTCATCTTTAACTACTTAGGAACTATGCTTGACTTTATCATTAGTTATATTTATGGTTGACCTTATAGATATCATTATAGTTATCCTTATAGTTGCCATCATAGTTGTCATCATCAAAAGGCGATGCCTTGGTTAAAGACATATTACCTACAAAACAAGGTTCCACAACAAAGACTCACCCTTGGGAGATCCAGCAAATATAATTTCCCCTGTGAGTGGCAAGGATCCACCCTTAGGGAATCTAGCGAATATAATTGCCTATATGGGCAGCAAGGATCTACCCTTTGGGGATCCAATGAATATAATTATTTCCTCTCACGGAGTTAGATTTCATGTATAGATATGGAATAAATACACAATTATAGATAAATTATGGATGGAAGGCCTCGTTAAAATATCTCTCCCACGTGAGGTGCATAGGGAAAAGAGTGCATCCCAACCAATAACTTATTCTTACAACCGACAGAGTTTTAATACTCGTCTACAAGAAAATGCCAGCTAAGTAAATAACAGAAGGAAAAACAACTACATGAATAAATAACAAAAGCAAGTCTAGTGTATTAAGTGATCCTAAAGAAAAGTAATTTCCTCTTGCTTTTAGGCTCCCTTGTATTGTGGGGATGGATGAGGAACCTCCTTGCTCTCGCATGTTTCGTCGGGAGGTGTTATCCAAGGGTTGCCCTTTTTCTTCCTTACGCCTAGGGGAACATTTTCTTTAATTTTGGGCTTTCTACATAACACTTTTTGGCGATCTCCTGATCTCCGCGAGAACCCCCCCTCCCCCATAACCCATTAGAGAGTGGGTATTTCATGGTTGGTCGCACAATGATCATATTATATGAACATGGGGCATCATTGACTAAGTACTTAACCTTTATTTCCTTGGTGTGGTCTTGCTCTCTGAATGTGATCCTTAGGGTGAGGTAGTCTTTCAATTACGCATTATCTCCTAAGAATCCAACCAATGATCCCTTGAAGGGCTTCAAGTACTCGGGGTCTAGGCGCAATCTCTCAAAGGCATCTCAATACAATATGTCAATGGAACCTCCCTAATCGACTAAGACTTTTTTGATCTCCCATTCTTCACACTTGACAGCGATGATTGTGGGATCATCGTGGTAAGAATGAATGTTTAACGCATCTTCCTTCGAAAACTTGACTGCAGCCTCTAGCATCTTTTTTCTTGCCATCTCATGAAGATATCCCACACTCAGGACTTGATGGGCGTATCTTTTGCGGGCGGAGCTGGTATCGCTGCCCCCAACCAATCCTCTGGCTATTGTGTTGAGAATATGATGTACTACTTGTTCCCCGTCGTCCCTGGGCGCTTCTTTAGCCTTGCCCGATCCCGAGCTTCTGGTATATTATCATTCATGCAAGTTTCATCGTTCTGCCTAGTTGGAAGGTCGTCCCCTCATGTATCAGCTTTTATATTCCCTTCTTTAACTGGTAGCAGTAATAGGTACAAAGCCCTTTAACTTTTTAGAATTTTCACCATCTTTTTGGTTCATATCCTATTACCTCGAATTTGGGGGCAGGAGGCGTCAGGATGTTGTGTAGGTGGAGCACATCGCATCAAATTTGTTCTCGACAGGTGTTCAAAGGCATAAAACTTTCTGTAGCTTTTTTCTGCCTTTTTGAACATGGATTTGTCCTTTACGAGCGAGGTGTAGAAATTTTTCCTTGATGTAACATTCCTCTGTGGCAACTACTTCGGCTAGCATGAGTGCAGGCTTTTGAGCGAGGGATTCATTGAAGTACCCCGTCTTGATTCTATTTTAGAACTCTCCCACAAACATTTATTGGCTTGAAGGGATTTCCTTGATGGTGGCTTCATTGAAGCTGGCGAGATAGTCCTTCAGCGATTTTGACGGGACCTGGCGGATGTTGAACAGGCCAGTGATGGACATCTTCCTGTGGCGACTAACAGCGAGCTATTGTTTTAACTTCCTTACCAATTCTTAATAGTTGTTGATAGAGGCGCGGGGAGGCTCATGTACAATCGGAGGGCGGCCTCTCTGAAGGTACCTAACAATAACTTACACTTTAGAAAGTCTAGTGGTCTTATGATGGTCATCTGTGTGTTGATGGAGCCAATGTGCTCATAAGGATCGTTGCGTCCATCAAACTTGGCCAAGGATGAAGGCTTGAAACCCTCGAAAATAGGGGCTTCCCATATTTCGTTCAAGAGGGGATGGGGATCCAACAACTATATCTTCTTGCAGATTGACCTCTTGTTGGTGTTGTCTAGTGTTTTAGACACTGTCTTCCAATGTTCGATTGTGGCATCGTAATTTGTCCATGGTGGATCACATCTTCGCCATGACCTCAACATCTTATACACCACTAATACCCTCAAAAGTGGGGGATGGAACTATTTTGTTCATCATGTTTGATAATCGTTAGAAGTTGGAGTTGAGGGTTCAGTCAAGGAAGGTGGTGGTTTACTATAAAGAGGTATAGCCCAAGTTAATTTTATCAGACCCTACGGTGGATGTCATTGCGCAATTCAAAAAAGTACATATGTGTGTGTTATCCCTGTAAGAACAGAGAGACTCAGAGACCTTAGTAGATATATTACATGTTTGAGCGTGAGAGCTAGCTCACGACAGAGAGTAGTGCTTTACTATGGTTTTTGAAACTGTTTAAGAGACCAACTCACTCAGATGAGAGGCCCCAATGGTGGTCGGCGCTGCTAGATCGCAGATAGGCGATTGAAGTTATGTTGTTATGGTTACTCAGAGCGAAATGGTCTTTAAGTGGTGTTTGAATGTGTGTAAAAATATGTCACTTGAAAGCGTCTCATATCCCTTAAGAGATAGTGTATTTATAAGAGTTCTCCAAAAACTAGGATTTATGATCTCTTAAACATAATCTTAACCGCTCCCTTTTATTAAAGAGATCATAATCCGACTTTATTTCGAAAGTCAACAAAGACTTTCTCTTATTTAACTGCCACGTCAGATACGCCGTATAGGAGACTATATTGGATTCCTTTCGGGCGGTACGCCCAACCAAGTAGAATACTATAAGTTTTATGTACAAATTATTTCTACATATGAAAATATAGTCAAATAATTTTCATAAAAAAAAAAAATCTAATCGTGACGCACACAACTTATAACATTGACACATGTTTATGTTAATAAATAAGCTTAGTAAAATATTCATTTTGGTCCTTTAATTATATATATTCTTGGGTTTACATTGGTCTCTTAACTTTTTTACGTGTCATTTTGGTCCCTTAATTTTCAAAATGTTTCATTTCAATTTTTTTGTCTAATTAACGACGAATTTCAAAGTTTTTCCGTCGCTAATTAGACAAAAAAAGAAAAAAAATTAAAGGACCAACGTGAACCCAATAATATAGTTAAAGGACCAAAATAAATATTTTGTCAATAAGCTCAAACATACTGATAATATGACGATTCAAACACAACCTTATTTTTTAAAAGGGATACTTTTTTAAACTCTTAAAGAGTATTCCTGAACCACTCATTAACATTTCTCTTTTTTAAAAGTTTAACCACAATTGTATTAAATCTAAGAGACACCAAATTTCCCGTAAGAAACAAAAAGGCAATAGATATATTTTGGAAGTTTACATAGAACAATCAATGTTGAATTACAATGCTAGAGTTAAATTTGTACAAATGACTAAGAAGTCCTAATTGAAGTCATTTTATAATTTCAATGTAATATTAATATAATTTTTCCCAATATACCTCTATCATTTATTACTCTTTTTAATTTTGTTTTCTAATGTAATTATTGAATGACATTTTTGTAAAACTATAAGAATTTCCAAAAACGTCTTATAATTTGGAACAGAACGGAGGGAGTATAAATGTTACCAAGGATTAACATAAAAACCACAAAGATGCATGCACATCAGAATTACATTTTCATTATTAAGAATTCAAAAGCAATAATCAAAGAAATGGGTTAGTTTACAAATCTATGCAACAATGTCATGGTATAATGAACTAGAAATTAACAGATATAACAATACCTACATGCAATGCAAGGAGTGTTGGTCGCTATGAAACCTATGAATGTTGAACAGGTTAGCAAGAAGGGGGGGAGGCCTTCCTTTGGTAAATTGATATATATGCACATCAATGTTATTCAGTAGCTAAAACTTTACACATCAATTCATGAACAAATATCACCACCATTGTCATTTTTCATTTGAATCACTTTTCTGAGACTCCCTCTTGATCATATTTAGTAAGTATAAGACAACTTCTGACATTGCTGGCCTAAATTCAGGCTCCGGCTGCATTATAACCAACAAATTAATTGAAGGAGTTAAAAGGCTGAAGTTCAACCCCTAGTGAAGTAAATTACATTTGATAGAGATAAACAAGCTAACAATAACAGAGATTTATGTTGAAATGGATAAAACTCACCTGAAGGCATCGAGAAATAATGTCTGCGAAATTTGACAATGACTTTGCAGGGTAAACTCCATTTAAAGAAGGGTCAACCATTTTTGATAATGCATCAATATCGTGGAGTTTGGGAATTGCCCATCTAGCAAGAAACTGCTCCCCTCGTGGAAGTGAGCTATTCAAGATGTGTTCAAAACGATTAAGTAACTGCATAAATAATCCAAACTGATGCAGAACTATTTTAATTAAGCATTCTCACCTGTCATGGGACTGACGGCCTGTCAAAAGTTCTAACATAACCACTCCAACACTGTAAACGTCACTTTGGTAAGTGTAAGTTCCTGACTCAAATTCTGGAGCTCCATAACCGTAAGCTGATTGCAGGTTCCCCGAGAGCTGACAATACACGGAATGTTATCACTTATCAGACTGTTATAATATAAATTACATTTTGACATAGGTACTTAATGCTAATTGCAATTTAACATTAAATACTTCCAAGATATCATTAATGCTAATTGCAATTTAACATTAAATACTTCCAAGATATCATTAATGCTAATTGCAATTTAACATTAAATACTTCCAAGATATCAGGAGGTACGTCAAACATGTAATATTTTTACTATTTCCATAATAATGTCGTAACAACTTCAACAAGATCAACGGATTCCTTACCTGAGTTACAGATCCCGAAGCTATTAATGGAGCTAAACCACAATCAGATACACGCACAGACAGATCATCATCAAGGAGAACATTGGCAGACTTCAAATTTCTGTGTACCACAGGGGGCTGACATTGCTCATGCAAATATCTTGTAAATGACAAGAAGTATTAGATTCAGAACTGTTATAAAATAACCTAATGCAAAGGAAAATCTTCCCATCCCTCAACTTCAGATTTTATTTTTTGCATAAGCCAAGTCTGGAATATTGTATGATGTTAGACCTATTTAAATTTGGGAAAGTTCTGACAAGGTTAGAGTACAACTACCTTATCAATGACCAAGTTATTAGATTAATACTTTCAGCAATCAATGAATCCAGTAAAATATTTAGACTTCAAAATTGAAACCTCGAACCAGTTACTATAAACTACAAATTAAATAGCTTGAGCAATTTTTTATTTACAGCATTTATAACTTGACTTACTCTAAGGCTCTAGCTGCACCAAGTGCCATCCGAATGCGAGTATTCCACGATAGTGTTGCTTTGAATTCATCATCTGAGTGGAGTGCATCATATAATGACCCTTTACTGCAGTACTCATAGATCAGAAGCCTTTGTCCATGCTCTGAACAGTATCCAATAAGCTCAACAATATTTGTATGTCTTATTCTGTCGATATTATTTATTAATTCAAGAAACTCATCATCCTTCTGGTGAACAGAGGTTCTTTTGTCTAGTTTCTTTACAGCAAACAACTAACAACTCAAAACAAAAAAGAGTATTCATCAGAATAAGAATCCAATAGTGGCATATAAGTAACAGGTGGCTTTAGCTAGTGAAAGAGAAACAGAGAGATCTGAAATAAAATTTGATCTACCGATTTCAGTAGTTAAACATGTAATATATGAACATATGCATTTAACCATTTACCATGTAATTCTAGAAAAGCCTTTGTAAAATATGAAAAACATGAGAGAATTATTGAATAGAAGTAACAAAGACCTGAGAGACTATAAAAAATTATACGAATGTATCCACTATTGGCTATCTAAGGGTGAATGAAGTGCAGAAGGAAAAATCGAGGAAAAGTTCAGAGTTTCTTTTACTAGTACACCCTGCCTATATACTAATGGGACATAAGCAAAGATCGTACCTTCCCATCAGGAAGCTCGGCCCTGTACACAGTGCCCAACATGCCTCCTCCTATAAGATTTTCTTGAGAAAAGCTATTTGTATACTGTTGAAGAGATGCAATGGTGAAAGATTTTGCAAAAGTAGGAGGAAAAATTGAACTTCTTAAGGATGGATTGACATTAGTCCCTCTGTGGGGAATGGCTGGCTCAACAATCATCCTCATACTAGGAGGGGGAGGAGGTGGGGGCGGCGGCGGTGGAGGAGGAGGGGGTGGCGGCGGAGGCACAAAATACACTTCTGGTGTACTGATGATATCAATCTCATGATCTCCCGGCTTTGGTATTGCCGCCATTCTTGGCACATCCTTTTCTTTCTTATCCTGTGCATTTGGGATCGGAACCGCCCACGCTCTCCTGGGCTCTTCTTGGCGGTCGTTACTTGGCCTCAAGACATCTTGGGTCGGTACTGTTAAGATAAATAACAGGTTTAAGTGATAAATTGGTGGATCCTTCCAATGAAGAATTAAATGTAAGATAAGTAATTAAATGGAGGACTAAAAGCTATATTTATTTGCCTTTGTCTGTTTGATTAGGTGGCAGGACTATAGCCCCTAAATCCCTAGGATTTTGTTGCCTTTCACCTCCATAAGCACCAATTTGATGTCGTTTGGACCTTCGGTCAACCCGTTCCCTTCTACCACATCTTGGAATAAATAGAACTAGTGCTAGTACCAAAATAATGAATGCCAAAACACTGCCAATAGATATTAAAACTACCCTTTTGGTATGTTTGTTCGATTTCCCAGAATTTGACTCAACCGCTGCAGTTGGTCCATCAGCTGGTTTAGGAGGTACACGACCAGGACCAGATGGTACAACAAAAAATGGTGCTCCTGGCGGTGCTGTGACTGGGGAGCGAGGTGGAGGAGCACGAGTTACCGTGGTATTATCATTAAATGGATTTCCAGCTTGTCTGCATAATAAACACTATCTTAGTCACAGAAGCAACAAAAATTTCAAATTAAAATTTCTGATGTAACCAAAATCAATAAATAACACAGACTAGAGCATACAAAGAACAAGTTATCGACACTTGATTTTTATCAATAATCACAATACCAATTAATCTATGAGGAAGCCAAATCGAATAATCAAAAACTCAACATAATGTCCTGCTATTGCCCACTATTATCCTTCTTCAATCCAATTTAAACTACATATTCCACGCCTTTTATGGATTTGACGGGCCAAGAATCACAAGTTTCAAACACCATTAATCAATTATACGCTACACAAGCTGACCCAAAAAATTGAGACATTAGTTTGTGTGCAAAAGAAATGTACCTTGCCCTAATGCACAGTGGCCATTACAAATTGGAATTTATAGGTAACTTGACTCTTGAGACTTATCTTCAAAAATATATTGTTTCTTTTTTCCTAACTGTTTAACTGGAAGCAGCATCTATTTGGTTTTTTAATTACAAATGCATTGCCTCATAACTTCTTCAGAAGGTGCAATATCAAAGTATCATGTCTTTTCTTTTGGCCTTACTCATTCCTTTTTTAATTAATTGCAATACCAGACAACTTTGAAATTAATAGGATTAGGTGAGTTTTCAAGAAAACATGGTCCAGACTCATAACCACCACGATCCATACAATTTGTATAAATAATAATAATAATGATAATAATAACTAAGGTTTGCACCTGAAGTTAGGGATGCTTAGCAGCTTTGGAGGTATTGGGCCAACAAATTGGTTGTTCTCGACATTCCTGCTCAAACAGAGAAGACTGAACTTTTAACAGAGAATCAAGTAGGACTAAATGTGTAGTAAATATAGCATCTAGTCCCAAATGCATCCTGAAAGTTCTACAATCTACTATAATGAAAACAACTTATCAATATATCAGTTATAATTTATATGAAACATGGTTGAGAAAAGTACAAATCTTTCAGAGGAAGGTCTTGTAAAACATCAAGTGTCCCAGATAGTTGATTATCCTGCAAGCGTCTGCCAGAAAGGAAACAGTGATTTTGTTTGATAATTGACATAAATAACGGGTCATACTTTTAACTTATTAGGAGAATATACTAACAGGGTGGTCAAAGATGACAAATTCTCCACCGAAGGAGGCAGTTCCCCACTCAGATTATTACTAGATAAATCTCTGCAAAACAGTTAATTGCTCAGTAAATTATGTTTAGTGTATAAAAAAGAAAACAATCTTAGTTCAAATTATATATATTAAGCTATTGTTTAAAATAAGGTCATACAGATTGATCAATTGCGTAAATGACTGAAACGCATCTGGTATTTCTCCAGTTAAATGATTGTTGTTAAGAGACCTGAAAGAAGATGATTAGTTATAACGTACTTGCATGAAATTTTACATCAGCTACCATTCAAATTTAATATAATATAAATGTGTGAAGTGGTGTCACTGTAGTTCCTAAATATAAATGTGTGAAGTGGTGTCACTGTAGTTCCTAAATATATCAAAATCACAGAAATATCCTTGACCCCTTCAGTGCATCTTCTGTCAGTAATTATATGGACGAAACTTACTAATAAAAACATTGAAGGACCAAATTAACTAGCAAAGAAAATACATTTGAGGATCAAACAGACTAATGGGAGACACATTTGAGGATATTTTTGTAATTCTGGTTAATTCAAGAGCTATTACCGTTTACTCACAGTATAAATATTATAGGACAAGCAACAAACTCACATGTCTGTCATTCCGCTTAAAGTGGCTAAAGAGGTTGGAATACTTCCGGTAAAAAGGTTGTCTGAAAGAAAACTGCAAGTAAAATCCATCATGTCTTTTAACAGAATGCAATGGAAAGAGTTAGTATTACAGACATGAGTTATTACATACAAGTTTCTCATGGTAACTGGTAAACTGGATGGAATACTTCCTCCTATATTGTTGTTACTCAGATCGCTACCTCCAAAATAAACAGCGAGCAGTGAAGATGATGATGCAGAAGAAACTTATACATACATTACTTAATTGAAATACATGCATCAAGCAAGGAGAATTATAAGTACATTACTGAGATTGTAACAAATGTTGCCAGACTATCACCTAGTTCTCCTCCCAAATTTGCACCATTCAGAACACTGTCACAAATAAGATGATAAGAAAGTTTATGATAATCTATTCTGAGTTACAACAACAGCAAATGCCTTTGTCCACTAAATGGAGTAAGCTACATGATTCAAACTAGTGTTGCCAATAGCGTCACTATAGCCTCTATACTATTTGACAACACTTGTATTAAATAGTGTATCACAAAACAATAGCGAATTGATCAAATTCTGCTATGCTGTAGCTTCTATACTAAATCAAACGAGCTTTATGACCAATTATAAATCAGGTCCATAAATTTGAGATATCAATAAGTAATTCAATAACCAGGTCAAGCGGATAAAAAACGTAGCGTACATTTTTTGTATGAACGAACCATTGCATTGAATGCCTTGCCACCCTTCTCCGCACGGATCTCCACCACTTGAAACCCATCCAGGCAGAAGAGGAGATCCCAGTGAAGTATGTAAGCTATTAAGTGCAGCAACTGAGATGCAATCAAAAATGTTAGAACTCCAATAGCAATATACACACTATAATACAAATAAAATAGCAATTCAAAATCTGTCAGTGAATTCTAGCTCAACAAGCAGAAGCCAATATTGCTAGGTTGGACGGCATCATCACATCAGGGTTTGAACCCTGTGTGTCCGAGAGTTTTTAATGGTTATTAACAATTTGTCTACGGACAAAAAATAGCAATTGAAAATCTGGAGTAATTTAGTTTGGAGACAAAGTAAAAAAGAATCATACCATCAGTGGGATCAGTGAGAGCATTTGAAATCTGAGCAATACAGATCAACAAAAATCCCAATAAAACATGTCCATAGTTCTTCTTCAAAATAGTTCTTTTCCAATCCATTAAGCACCAGTTCCACCTTAATCTTCAACACCCAATCACAAAACCAACATTGCCAACTGAAAAACAACACTGGTGAATTCAAATCAATTAAACACCTCAATAACTCATAAAACTCAATCCGACACAAATAAAAAAATTAAGTGAAGAGCTCTGATTATTTATGTTTCTAAAATAACAAGTAAAAAACAATAGTTAGAATTTTGTAAGGAGTTTAAGATTCAAAAGGAAACGTAACTGTAACTGAAAGCAGCACACATAATGCATTGCATAGAAAATAAGGAAATTTATAATAATTAGAAGAAGAAGAACAACATAGCAAGTAGCTAAAACTAGTGTAAGAAAAACCCTAACCTTTTTTGCAAACGTAGGAATAAAAAGCAAGGGAAATTTGTAAAGGTGCAAATGAGAATGACAAAGGTTGTCTCTATGACTCTCTTTCTGAGTCAAGACACAAAACATTTTAATACTATTAGCCACGCTGTAAAGTATATCTATCTTTTGTACAAATGTTTAACTTTACGCGCTGTCTTTGGCGCGTGCATTCACTAAACCTTGTTGCTATCATATCTTTGTGCCGTTGCTAGAAACTAGCAACTTCTAAAGAAACGGTAAATTGATTCCTGCCTGCCTTTTCATGTGGTTTCTCACAATAAAACTCTTTTTTTTCACCATATATTCTTCTCTTTACATATATTTTAAGAAAAATCAATTTTTTTTAGAATAATCAGATTTTGAAAAAAAAAATACACAGATAATTATGTTTCGAAAAAAAATTACGCAAATAATCATGTTTTCAGAAAATCCCACAAATGAGGAGTCAACCCAGTTAGCGCATGCACCTAAAAATGAAGGGGGGGGGCGTCATTTCACTTGGCGTTTAGGTGCTAAAAGTTTACCCTAAGTCGTGTGAGATGGCGCCTAAGTGCAATAGAGGTGCAACTTTTTTCGTTTTTTATTATAAATGTGAGACATTAGGTAAACGATATAGCTTCACGAAAATTCGACTTTTCATTTACAAAAAACGATTACATAATAAAAAAACATATAAAATAATTAGTGGTCCCCGGAACTCAGTAACGACCCGTAGTTCCGCATCTGCGTCCTCTCCTGTCTCGTGGTAGGTTTCGTCGCATTTTTTTTGTGGCAGGGTCGATGGCCCAGCGAAGTCAATGCGTTCAGGATCCATGAAAGTCAGATCATCATATCTAGAAGATCCGCTTTGGTACAGTCGGTTACTCATTACCTCAAAATTTGATCGTCTTGGTGGTGGGTGGGGTTCCATGGATGGTGTATAGCACTGGTTGTCTGAGTAAGGGGGGTAGAAAGAAAATGAATCTTGGGGTGTTTGGTATTGCGACTGTTGGGTGGTATGTGATGTGATGGTTGATGGTAAGTTGGGTCGGTTGGGTCATATTCTTCGCAAAATCCCAGATCAGGGATAAGGTTAGATATTGAGGGGCCCACATTAGGATATGGAGAAAACGTGAATTATGTGGGGGGGCATGCGAGTGTATTGTGATTGAGATTGTGGTTGGGTGTGGGGCATATGGGGGTATTGGTATTGAGGTGGTAATTGTGGTTGGGTGTGGGGCATAAGAGTGTATTTATATTGTGGTGGTGATTGTGGTTGGGTGGTTGTGGATCTGTATCATCGGGGTGGTTGGTGGAAGGTTGATGTGTGTTGGGTTTATTGTTGGGGATTTGAGGGTTGTACCCATTATGTTCGTGGGTCAACCAAATACCTCGGATGAGACACGTGCATTTCTGGGCTACTAATCGATTTGTACCAAGCTAAATATTGATTTGTGTCTTGCATATTACTCTGGTTGAGGAAAATAGAGAATTGCAAGACATGTTGGTGACGCCTATGCCACATCTTACACTATTCTTGAGTAAAATCTTTCCAATTAGTAAGATACCATTGGGCGTCGACCCTTTTGAGATGTCAGGGAGACAAATAAGTTGGATCACAAAGTATCTCTTGATGCATTCCAAACTGCATCTTGACATGGTCGTTGTGGTGCATCTCCATAACGTTGAACCGTATGATTGCAGTCTTTGCGGTCCAAACAGTTGCATCCTCGAGGTTTGGTTCATGGTCCAAGCCTAAATATAGTCTCCAGATAAATTGTGGATAAAATTAAATCAGCATAATGAAAACGTAATAAATAAATAATTTAAAAGTAGAAAAGTTCAAAGGTACGACGTATATCATTCGGGCCAAGGTGATCCAATAGATTACGATATAGAGCGACATTGAATCTTGGATTCTTGTCGTAATCCATACTCGTCACGCAGTATCTAAAGGAATTGTAAAATAATTTATTTTTAACATATATTTGGCGAACGGGTGAATAATAAATGATTTAAGTTCTTGACTTACTTTGTTGCATATGGGAAAATGAATGTGTTGTTGTTGACGAGGTTTAGGGACTCCATTCTCCACCAACCCCAGGCTTGGAGTAAGAAAGTGCATCCATAAAAAGTACATTTTTTCCTTGGTTGCATTTTTACACAAGGAACTATATAGATGGCCTAAAACAGCATAACCCCAACTATACTTTCTAGTTTTTTCAAAGTTCTTAAGTAAATTTAAACACATAAAATTTATACTATTCTCCATACTTTCGGGAAATAAAAAGGTTCCAAATAGTATCATTATATAATTTCTAGCTTTTATTACACTTGTTAGCTCTGAGGAATTTCCGTTCAACTCTAGAGTCGCATAATGTTTTTTGAGTTCAGTAAGTAATATACCTTGGCATCTAGCACCACCACCTTCAACCATATCTTTGCCCAACAATTCCTCGCATAGAGAATTGGGTTATTGAACCGACCCGTTAACCATCTTACCATCGACAGAGAGACCCAATAATATGTACACGTCCTCTAGTGTGACAGTACATTCACTTATTGGTAGATGAAATGTGTGTGTCTCGGGTCTCCACCTTTCCAACATTGCAAGTATAAACTTTGAATCAATCGTGCAGTTGGAGATCTTTATAACATTTCCAAAACCCGCATATTCGAGATAGGACACGATCAACGGGTCGAGAGCAATGTAGTTGTGTGAGTGAATTGTGAATCTTTTAGTATCCTAAATTCAAAATGTAAAAAGTGTAAGAGTCCATAAGATGTATAAATCATTAATAATATTATAAAAAATATATTAGTATACAAGAATATTTGATAATTTATAAAAACTTACAAACGATGCAATATTTTCCCTTGTGTCTTTGTGAGAATCACCCATTATGAGAAGAGACATAGTTGAAATTGTATAAGATAATGAAAGAGTTTGTATCAGAAAGTGAGATGATTGTTGATGCAAAACAAGTATGTGAGGCTCTGTATTTATAGGCAAAAGTGTATCACAGAGTGAATAAATGAGGTGGTTGGTGGTTGCATGCATGATACGTGTTATATCCTAAAATTTTTCCTCCCATTTTCACACAAGACATACTCTTAGAGGTCCTCAATGGCTCAAGTTGACTAAGGATTGACCAGACAAATCATCCTCTTAAAACAATAAGCCCCAAACTAGGTTGAAATTTCAAGCAAGATGGTTAAGTACCAAGGGTCCCAAATGGTCTCCAGGGTCCTAATATGTCCTCAATATCATTTATGCTAAGTTTCATGCCTTGCACAACAAGTTTGCTCAGTCAACTATTCAAATGCCTGAAAATCAACTATACTATGTCAAAAGTCAATCGTGGCCTATATAGAGTCAAACTTCAAGATTTTTGGTCAACATCAACATTTTGAAGTAATGTCCATCATTTGATCAAGGGTTGATCATGATTCCTCAAGAAATGCTCCCAACTCATCAAAAGTCAAAAATGACAATTTAGGGTTTCTATAGGAAAAGTCAACCAAACTTTGACCAAGCATAACTTTCTCATACTTTATCAGAAATTTTCCAACCAAGGCTCATTTTGAAGAGAATCCAATTCACTACAACTCATATTCATCCCTCAAAGTCAATAAATTCCTCAATCAAAAGATACAAGTTCGTACATTATAGGTCATTTCAAAAAGTCAACAAAAACACCTTTCGGTTCAAAGCTTCTTACATGAACATGGAAGATCCAATTGAGATGAAACCAAAAGGGTTGTTTAGAGGACATTCTAAGCTTTCTAAAAAGTCCAAGAACACCCTCCTAGGGTTAAAAATGAGAGAGATATGCATTGCTAAAGTTGACCAATTTTCGGAAATGTGCATAAAGTCAATATTGATCAAAATGACTTTTTTCCAAATGGGCCCATGTTTTCTTGTTTGAAACTCGTTCCTAAGATGGCCCACGACCCCTGAGCTTATCCATCTATTATTTTATTATTTTTATTATTTATTTTGATTTTTTATCCATTTAAATCAAAATAAATCAATTTAAATAGTGGAATAATCAAATAAAATCAAAGATTGGATTTTATGAGCACATCATGAGTCCATGAACAACTAGCAAATCAGAAAAAAATTGTGCAAAGGCTAATTGATTGGAAAAGATCATGATTTGGCTTGTTTTAGAAACAAATAATGCAAGGAACAAAATCAAATCAAATCTCAACAATTTGTGAAGATACAATCCAATTTTGTTAACCTAAATCAGTCTATTATAAATACACAACATTTCTAAAGCATAAAAGGGAGGATTGGTCGTGTAAACTGCAAGAACAAAAACTCAATTTTTGGACAAAAAGTGAGAATCAGATTTCGTTCTACATGGCGATTCAAAGTGTTTCAAGGCCAGCAATCCATTCCTGGCAATCTCCTAAAACTAACAGCATCATTTGCATGCATCAAAACACCCAAAATCACTCCTTACAGATTCACGGTTTGCATACATATTCTTGAATTTGATTTTTACAATTCACGCATGATAAATGATTTCTAAGCATATATTCATGTTTGTATCATCCTTTAGAATGTGTTTGTATATTTAATTACGTGTTTTGATGCATGTTTGATGAAACGTCGTTGTTAGGGTTTATAAGGTCGTTTTAGGGCTTTCAAGTGCAGGAACAATTGGCTCTAAAGATGGATACCATCATGATCAGAGGATCAAACCCAATTGATCCATGGTCTTTGTTGTACCCCAAAATTTTCCCTCCCATATTTCTCAAAACATTGCAAGAAAAATCTCCAAGTTGCTCAAGGTTGCTCAAGAGTTGGTCAGACAAGCTATCTCCTAAGGCAGTCAACCCCAAATTAGGGTTTTGTGCTACATCAAGATCCTTGAGTCCAAATGAACTCAAGTGCTCCCCAATGTCCTAATATTTTCTCAAGATCATCCATGTCAAATTTCAAGCCTTGCAGAGGAAGTTTGCTCAGTCAATTGCCCAAAGGTCCAAAAATCGACTGTGCTAGGGCAAAAGTCAACTGTGACCTACATACAGTCTGTAGCGATAAAAAATGTAGCGGAGTAAATCGGAGATCGAATTATTAATTAATTCGTCTCACAAAAGCAAGAGTCGCCACTGCGCTTTATTATTTCCAAGGGAAAAGGGAAAAGAGCGAAATAAAACCCTAAAGTATGCAATGTAAAATAATACTTTTAAAAGTAATGAAAATACAAGGCGTTTTAAAAAGAGGTCTAGAGTTCGGGGGTTGGTTATACAATGGGAAGGTATTAGCACCCAATGCATCTATAGTATTCTATAGGAACCTTTTGAAATATCTGTTTATTAAAAATGTTTGTTTGATAAAAAATAAATTGTTTTGGCCGAAAATGGGTATGGACGAGTTTTTGAAAATACGACGACCTAACATCGAAGTTTTGACTTAAAAAGTGTAAGTTTTGAACAATTGAATATTTGGGAAAAATTATCTTAAGTTTTTTTAACAAAATAATAAACGGAAGATGAATGAGGGTATTCGCGCTAGTGTTTGATGACATGAAGTCGACAAAAATTTGATCGATTCCCTTGGATTAAAACGGACGAGAGATGTACGGATTAACGATCAATTAATTATAATTAAACAATTAACTAATGAAATTTAAATCATACTAGCATGCATCTTAGCAATTAAATAAATAATCAAAAAGTACATGAAGATTAAATTAAGAAAACATAGATTTTTTGATAATTAAACACATGACAAAAATTAAGTCATGAAACATGTATTTTTGAATAATTACATAGACACCAACACAAAATAAAAATAAGAATTAAATGGTATGTTGACGAAAATAAATAAAGATGAATTTTAATTGAACATTTTTGTGTGTTTTTTATAATAATTACTAATTATACAGCAAACTAAATTAATAATTAATAAGTATGTTAAATAATATGGCCAAAAGAAATAAAAGTGACCCAACCAAGACTTGAACCCAAGACACTTAGAGTGCTGCTAACACCTTTTACCAGTTGAGCCAATGTTGTTTATTCATTAATAGCACAAGTTAAATAAAAGATAAGGAAAAACTGAATTTTGAAAATGGACTAAAAAGGCCCAATGGGCCACCGGGTCAAAGGGAAGAAAAACAAAAAAATTGAAACCCTAATGTTGTGGAGGGAGGGCGACGGCTGCTGTGTTGTTGTGTTGGAAGAAAAAACAAAAAAAATTATCATTTGCTTTTATTGGGAAGAGGGAAAGGATAGTATATTATATATTATTATTAATACTGTTTTTATTATATTGGGAAGAGAAAAAAAATATATTTTATATTATTATTAATACTGTTTTTACTATATTGGGAAGAGAAAAAAAAAATTTATATTATTATTATTATATGCTTGGGAAAAGAGAAAGAAGTATATTTATTATATTTCAATAAAAAAACAGCAATACAATAAAGGGACTTGGTAAAAAAACAAACGCAATATTATTTCCTCTCTCATAGAATCAACGTTTCTTTTCTCCTCTCTCTATGCATTCAAACCATTTTTCTTCTTTCTTTCTAAACAGATCTGAACCTTCTTCTCCTCTCACATAGCAACCTATCCAAAACCTCTTCCTCTCCTACACATAAAACGAATCCAAAACCTCTTCCTCTCTCACACAACAACCTTCTCTGTATGGCACTGTGACGGCGGCTGGAGACGACGGAGGGATGACGGCGGCTGGAGACGACGGAGGAATGGCGACGGCGGAAAACGACGGAGGGATGACGACGGTGGAAAATCACAGGAAAGAGCAAGGAGAAGTATGAGACGGCGACGACTTTGTTCACAAAGAAGAATTGCAGTGCCGTTTTCGCAAAGTGAGAGGAGAAAGATTTCGTTTTGGAGAGGAAGGACCAAACGAAATCCCAGGATGCTGAATACACTGTTCTAACTTGCTTTTTTTTATTTTGTTTATTACTATTTTTTTTAATTCAAGGAAGATAATTAATAAAAATCTGATTGAAAATATACATGGATTTTGGATTAAAAAAACAAATGGTTTTTTTTTATTATTAGAATAAAAGGTTTTTTTTTTTTGATTTTTTTGAACAAATGGATTTTTTTAATTATTTAGATTAAAACAGTAAAAAATACTTTTAGATCTTGATATGGAATAGCAAAATATTTTAAATATTCTAACAAAACATATTTTTTAAATATTGGAACAGTAATATATTTAAAATAATGTAACAACAACATATTTTCTAGATATATGATATTAGAAGAAAAAAAACAAAATACTTTTATGGTTTTGGATAGCAAAATATTTCCTTTTTAAAATGTAACAGCAACATATATTCTAAAATATTTGTAACAAAACATGTTTTTTTAAATATTATAACAAAAACATATTTTTTAAATATTGTAATAAAAACATATTTTTTAAATATTGTAACAAAAACATATTTTTTGGGCTTTGAGATTTTTGTAACAGCAAAAAGGATAATCAAGCTTTTTTGGACAGCAAAAGGTGTTTTTGGGACAACAAAAATATTTGGACAGCAAAGGCATTGGACAACAAAGGCATTGGACAGCAAAAGCATTTGGACAGCAAAGGTATTTTTTAGACAGCAAGCATTTTTGGACAGCAAAGGTATTTTTTTAGACAACAAGCATTTTTTGGACAGCAAAGTAAGCTTTTATTACAATTATTATTATTATCAATATTATGGATACTAACATGTTTAAATATTAACATTTATGCAGCAACTCAACTCAAATGCAGTACAACAAAACAACAACAAAAAAAATGATACAACAAACATTACATGGCAAAGAAAAATGGTACAACTAATATTACAAACATGAGCATATGCAACAGTAGAGCAAATAGTAGATAGAGAAGAGGAAAAGAGTATACCTATCGGAGCCTCTCCGATGGGGCTTCTAGCAAAAATTGGTAAACTTCCTTGAGTTTGCTATCTTTTCTCTTTGTTGGATTTTTGAATAACACTAATTTTTCTGGTTTTTTCTACTTGCTGAATTTTCTAGAACAAACAACAATTTTCTGTTTTCTTTTACTGTTGAATTTTTCTTACTCTTTTTGTGTTGACAAAAGATCTTATTTATAGTGGAGTGTGGAGAAATTGAGGGGGAAAAACAGTAGAAATTCAAACTGTTTTGGCAAACTGCTTCTACACTTTGTTCTCACAAATTGCTTTAGTCATTTTCATACAAATTGCTGTTACATTGATGCAGGTTGGAGCAGGTTTTTGGCAGCACTTGGAGCTGTTGTATGTTGTTGTTTTTTTCCTTCTGTTTTGTAGCATTTTACAACATTTCTCTTTTGCTGTTTTTTCAGGTTATTTGGAGCATTTTTTTACCAACAAAAATGCAACAAAATGGGCTTGAAGAAAGGTTGCAAATATGGGTTGCACTAGCACTTTGTTGAATTTTTTTCATGTTGAACATAAATCTTGTACACACTTGTAGCTTCTTGTAACCTTGTGATAAACTCCAATAAATTGTAACATTGAATAAATATGCATTCTTCAATATATTTTCCATTCTTTGGGTAGTTATGAATGATCTTGAATCTTCACATAAACATAAATCTTGATATATCTTGATAAAAATTCAAGATCTTCCATTTAAATTTGGGAAATAATGGAATAATACTTGGATGAATGGTTGAATGAAGAATAAATAATAATGCAAGTCTTGGACTTTAATCTTGCATTCTTGTAATAAAAATCCAAATAAATCACATGGATTAATTTGTAATCAAATAAAATTCCTCATGTAATTAAATAGAATTCCCCACTAACTTTTTGAAATAATACTTCAATGTATTTAAATAACCATGATGTAGATCTTCCAAAATAATCACAAAAAAATAATCTTGAATAAGTATTCCATGTGATAAATGAATATTCTTGAATGAAATCTCTTGAATAACTCTTTTTTAATTATCACTTGGATTCAAATAAAGAAAATTCCAAATATTCTGAATATTCCAAATAAATTCTTCTAGAACAGTTGTGAATTTAATTATCCCATTTCGGCAAAATTCAACCCGCGCCGTGAGAAAATTTGCAGATGACTTTTAGTCCAAGAAATCGAAAATGACAGTATAACCTGTTTTTCTTGTATTTTAGAATAATGTGAAACACACATGAACCAAAGCCGGTAGAATTTTGACTGTTCTTCCTGAAAAATACTCGGAGAAAATGGAGACCATTTGTTGGACAGAGTGTGGAAATAAACGCACAATTCTCTGAAATTCTTTGATGAACCAGTTCTTTTGGAAATTAATGAACGATATCATTTCTGTTCTGAGACTCAAAATCCTGATCGACGTACAACGTCTAATGCTCTTCTTTCAGACCTATTTTCTGCACATGAAAATAAAATAGCAAAACATGCACTTCGTGCTTTATTAGTGGTTAGTCATTCATAAAATGCTCACAACACTCGGTAATCTCTACACAGTCAAAGCTCGAAACGTTCGAAACCTACCGTATTCCGTGACCTTGATGTGTATGAAAAATAATGCAGATGAAGCAGGGATCTTAGGTCAAAAATTGGGGTATGACACAGTCAAACTTCAAGATTTTTGTCAACATTCTCATTTTGAAGGATATTTCATCATTTTATCAAGGGTTGATCATTATTCATCAAGGATTGCTCAAAATTCATCAAGACTCAAAAGTTGCTAAATTAGGGTTTTCCAGGAAAAGTCAACTCAACTTTTACCAAGCATAACTTTCTCATACTTTATGATAAATGACCCATCCAAAGCTCATTTTGAAGATTATGAAATTCACTATAATACATCCTCATTCCCCAAGATCAAAAAAATGCATTCACAAGAAGTTATGAATTTGGACATTATAGGTCATTTTGAAAGGTCAACAAAACACTTTTTTTGCCAAAGCTTCTAACTTGAGCATGGAATATTAAAATGATATGAGACCAAAAGGGTTGGTTAGAGGACACCTCAAGCTTTCTAAAAAGTCCAAGAACACCTCCAAATGTTCAAAATTGAAGAAGTTATGCATTGTTGAAGTTGGACTTTTTGCAAAATTGCCAAAAGTCAACTATCCCCAAAACTTCAAATTTTGCCAAATGGATCCATTCTTTTTCACTTGATTTGAGTTTTCATTATTGCCCAAGTTCCCTAGCTTCAGCCATGTGTCAATGTCACGTTTTTATTATTTAATTTGATTTTTATTTGAATTAATTTATTTTAAATCAAATAAAATCATGTAAAATCTAAAGCATTGATAACACATGATTTTTTTGGCTATTTTAGGCTCCAAATACAACTATTATGTGAATCAAATTCGTATCAAAGGCATTGGTTACAAGAATATATGATTTGGATCAAATTTGGAAAGGTTTTCATGAAGAATCAAATCAAATATGCAATCATTGATGGAGTAAGATTTGAACCAAATTTGTTACCCTAATCCAATGTGCATTACATAAGCAAGCAAGACACACAAAAATAAGGGTTGAAAAGCATTGGTAGAGGCTGAACCAAAGTTGGAAAAATCACAAAAAAGTGAGAGATCAAAATCAGGGTTGGAGGCGTTTTCAAGGCTGGAGACATATCCCAATCGATTCCTGGCCATTCACACAAGCTAACTCGATCCAAATCAAGCATTATCAGGCCCTTATACGCGCTGTAAGTCTCACGCAAACGACCCCTATTCTTGAATTTGATTTGATTTATTCCGGCATCATTTGAGAAAACTAATAGCATATTTATGATCACAAGAACATTTGCAAGCTTTTCATAATATTCAATTGCATTTATCTGGCTTATGCAGAGAACCACCATTGTTAGGGTTTGGTTCGTGTTTTGGGGCGTTTTTGTTTCAGGTGCAATTGGTTCACATAATGGGTATGGTTGTGACCGGGAGTTTGAGACGAACACGACCATGCCCTTAAAAATCATTTTTGTGACCTGTACAGGATTTTGGAGATGAACCTGCTTATAGCTACAGACTTATGTCCGTTGGTATAGGTGCTTGACCTTTTAGCCACGGACGGGAGGTCAGGGATGATGCGTGGCATCCCTCTATTGGACCATTCAAATATTACGCGCCTTTTTCTTTATTTTTCTGGCATTTGATTTGTTTCTTTTATTATCATTAATTGGTATAATATAATCAAACCAAGCAACATGCTTCAGTGGTTGCCACATAGGCCATCAAGGATCCAAACGCTGGAGGTCAGGGGTTCGATCCCTGCCTCCAGCACTTTGTATTTTCTTCATGTTTTTCAGATAATCATATGTGCGCTCAAGCTTGCAACCCACCATACTCCCTCATCCATCCAAGCGCCGGATGGCCAAGAGCTAGATCTAGTGGCCAGTGATTGGAGGTCCACCAAGGTGCCAGTCAACGCGTGTGCACCAGATCCAAAAGTCAAAGGGGCCAGCTTCTAATGGGCCTACAAATTGCTCCTTGCACCTCCTAATGAGGCCCAACTCCTCTCTCTTTTATTTATTTTATTTTATTTTATTTAATAGTTTTATTTTATTTAATTAATTTTCTAACCAATCACAAAATTCTTTTTTTATCAAATAAAATCACAAAAAATATTTTTTATTCAATCAAATTTTAAACTTTTATTTTTCTTAATAAACTTATTAATTGATTAGGTCTTTAATTAGAAAACTTTAATTCACTTTTGTAAATAATTAAAATTAATTAGATTTAATTAGTTTTTAACTACTAATTTAATTAATTTTATTTTCTTTCTTAAAATAGCAAAAACCAAAAATATGTCATAATTTATTTTTTTTCATTTAATTAATTTATTAATTTAATTTAGTTATTTAACTTAGGATTAATTTCTTTCTCAAAATAAAAACAACAAAAACAAAAAAAAAAGACATTTTCTTTAACCAAAAGGGTCAAAACCCTAAACTCGCACTCAATTTAATTTCCTGCGCGCTTTATTTATTTTTATCATATTAATGTATCTGCTTACGGATTGTAATAGTTAAATAGGACATTTAATTATTTATCGCTTTATTTTATTTTTCAAAGGGTTTGTCTTTGGCGATGTAAATACCCGACGCCTTGTAATTTAAATTTCGCATTTTAATTCCGCAAATTATAACTGCTAGATGTTTGATAATAGGGTTTGCATGACAAGACTGAATGCTTAATATTAAAATCAAATTAGATCACCCTTAACATGTGCAAAGATAAAAATAACTGAAAACGACACACTCGCACATGCGCACTCTTAGGGTACACCCCACTTGGTTGCCTTCGTACACGGTCATTGAGTATAGGTCATTTTAGAGGTCGTCCTCTTGTCTAAAAGATCATAATCGCCTCGAAACGGTTGCCTCGGATATTGTTGCCTTAAACAAATGATCTAAGACATTAGGGTTACCGCTAAGGTGTCCTAACATTGCTTTGGTGACCGTATGTCCCTCATTCGAATTGACCCTCAAACTCCAACGACGAGGCTACCTACTCATCAATAGTGGGATAGAATTGTCTAAAGGAAAATAGCATAGAACGATTCCTTTTTCGAGTAGGTAGATGATTCTTAGATACTTGCTCTTTCAAAAACAAAACTTTTCACACTTATACTCCTTTTTAAACAAAGTTTTCAAAAACACTTCATTACACTCTTGAGGACAGAAGCAAGAGTTAAATCGAAGTTTTCTAAACAAAAAACTTTTTCAAAACCCACAAGCACAAAGAAAACAATTTTGAAAACAATTGAGCAAGTACCTAAGAGCCCGTTGATAACCACAGATAGAAAGGGTGCTAACACCTTTCCTTTCTATAATCTACCCCCCGAACCCGAGAAATATCTCTAAAAAGGAATTTTTCTGTGCTTTTTTCCTTTCCTTGTTGGATAAAAAAAAGTCGGTGGCGACTCTTGCTTACCGCGACATTTTGCGAATAACAAACGTAAAACACAAACCAGCATTCCAGAAAACAGTGAGTTCTTCCCACCGTATCACAAAACTGGCGACTCTACTGGGGATCTTATAAGTGGGGTGTACCTTAGGAATAGTTCATAATGTTTTCAATTGCTTGACTTGTATGCTTTATCTTTGTGGGTTGAATCGGGGTTACTATAGATCCTAACTCGGATCTGGGGGACACCCTTTAGGTAAGTAGCAATAAACTGTGAGGGAACTGTATAGCATATACCGATACGGTTGAAGCAGTAACTACGTTGGTGTGGCACTTTAGTATGTACCGATATCCCTTGTGGCACAACAAGGAGAATATGGGTCTGCTAAGGGGTCATTAAGCACCAACTGACCTTAGAACCTATAATTAACCAACTTGGCCATATAATAGTAGCAGTATGCTACACTCATTAAGACCAAACTCTCGCGATGATTCTGGCTGCAAGAAAATGTTGCTAAACTGGAGTTATGACCGATCGAGGGTGGTTAGTGATATTGAGATCCTCTAGAACCCGGTTACTATTTCTAGGACAGGTTTGAACCAATTGAACTGAAAGAGGGTAGTACCTAAGCTCCTTGCCAGCCTGAAATCTAAGGGCTATCTGTGTGACTTGTTTGCCCTTACCATGTTTGCTATTTGTGGATACTTGTGGTGTGTTTTCTATTATGACATCATGCATCATGACATTGCATGCATCTTGCATTGGACTAACCCATTTCAAAGACAGAGGGGATTCATCTTTGTTCTGTTTTGTAGGTCATGGCACCCATGCGTAGAAACACTATTCAAATCAACTTTGTCCGGATTCCCACTCAGCTTAAGGAATTGGTTGTAAAGGTTCCAGATACTTCCTCCTTCATCAAAAGACATGGGAACCTCCTTGGTTTGGCCACCTCCAAGATGGATGAACAGATGATGAGTGTCTTAGTCTAGTTCTTTGATCCACTGTACCATTGCTTTACTTTTCCAGACTACCAGTTGGTCCCTACCTTGGAAGAGTTCTCTGGTCTGCTTGGCATCTCCATTCTAGAGCAGACCCCGTTCACAGGTTGGGAGAAAGTCCTTAGGCCGGAAAAGATTGCTTCAGCCCTTCATCTGACAAAGGCTGAGGTAATGTCTAACTGGGAGACTAGAAGTGGGACAAAAGGCTTCTTGGCTAAATTCTTGGTTGATCGAGCTAATCAGTTGTGGGACAGTCTAGACTTTCAGGCATTTGAAGACATTCTGGCTCTTCTCATATATGGTTTGGTGTTGTTTCCTAACTCAGATTCTTTCATCGACGTGAATGCAGTGAAGATTTTCATATCTGGTAATCCTGTACCCACTCTCTTGGGTGACATTTTGCACTCTCTTTATGCCCGTACTGCTCGGAAACGGGGAACCCTTATGTGTTGTGCACCATTACTGGCGAGGTGGTTTATTTCTCACCTCCCTAAATCAGTGTTGAAGAACAAGGAAGGCATGGGTTGGGCCTACATGATTATGTCCCTCTCTCACATGGACATCATTTGGACTATTAAGGGCATGGAAGATGTGGCTATTATTGATCGCTGTGGGGAATACCCCAATGTTACACTTCTAGGGATCAATGGAGGGATCACCTATAACCCTTGTTTGGCCTTACGTCAGTTTGGGCGAGCTAGGAGGGAAGGACCTCATGAGTTGCTGATGCCAAGCATTGTCTTTGACTTCCAAGGGGATAGTGACGAGCAACGCCGCAGGTTCATGCGAGCTTGGGACAGGGTGCACAGGTCTGATCCGCACGAGTTAGGTGTGAAGACCTCTCTTCCGATGGAGCCATATCTCCGATGGGTTCGAATTCGTGCCCAAAAGCTGGGAATGCCCTACGAAGTCGTCTTGCCTATAATTGTTGAGGTTGCTGATGAAGAAGGGGCTCCTCCTACCATCCTCCATCCATACATGCCTACTGACATTGGGGCATTAAAGAGATCTTGGATACAGCTGAGAGAAGAGCGGGATACTTACAGAGAAAAGTATCACGAGCAAGAGCGAAAGATCTAGAAGTTGACAAGGCAGTTGGAGAATGAGCAGATCCTCAACGACTATGTTAGCACCAAAGGGAAACGACCATGGGAGCGCTGATGTCTTTTGATTATTTCTAGTTTTTATTTACTTTTCAGTATTTCTTTTTGTAACGCCTTAAAGGCATTCGTTGAACAATTGAATTCAAAGTTTATCTAATAAAAGTGTGTTTCATTTTGGTTCACAAATTTGAATCTCTAAAGTCTTTGAAATCATATCATACGCATATCATTCCCATGCACCTCATAACAGGTACCCTTACAACTTTTTCTCATCTTCTTCCCTGTTTATTTCAGCATCATGTCTTCTGAAACATCAACTGAACAAGCCATCAAGGCTCTGCAAGCTCAAAACGCCCAGTTCCAGGAATTGTTCACGAGTTTGGCTAAGTGTCAGCAAGATCTGAAGACCCTTATCCTGAAAGATAAGAAGAAGAATAAGAAGACGATCCTACTGAATATGGGTCGCAGATTTGGAAACAATTTGCGAGAAGAGGTTGATTTGACTCACTCATCTGGAGGGGGAGATAATCAGGAAGAATGGAGGGTTCCTAGCCCTGTGGTTTCCGACAACGAGACTGACTTTGACGAAGACCAGTATCCTCCGGCTGAGGATAGATATAAGCAACTGGAAGACCGGTTGAGCGCAATGGAGGTTCAGAAGGTCCCTGGTCTGGACTTCGGAGATTTGGGTTTGTTCTCTGGGGTGGTGATTCCCCATAAATTTAAGGCTCCTGCCTTTGCTAAATACGACGGGGTTTCTTGCCCAAAACTGCACCTTCGTTCGTATGTTAGGAAGATTCAGCCATATACCGCTGACAAGAACCTCTGGATCCATTTCTTTCAAGACAATCTTTCAGGGACTCAGCTTGAATGGTTTTACCAGCTGGAAGGAGCTAGTGTCCGTAATTGGGAGGACTTGGCTGCTGCTTTCTACAAGCAGTACTAATATAATGCCGACCTCGCTCCCACGCGTACCCAACTTCAGGGTATGTCTATGGGTGCGAGCGAAGGTTTCAAAGACTACGCTCAGAAGTGGAGGGACCTTGCCGGAAGAGTACAACCCCTGCTGGCTGATAGGGAGTTAGTAGATATGTTTATGGGGACCTTGTCTGGTCCGTATTTCAACCATCTGATTGGAAGTTCATCATCGGGTTTTACTGAGTTAATAACGACTGGGGAAATAATTGAATCCGGTATTAAGAGCGGCAAAATACAGAAGGGTGCTTTGTCAAGTACCGATAAGAAGCCTTTTAAGAAGGAATCCATCGCAGTTTACAGCGCGAAGAGCCATAATAGACCTGAACTCCGCCAAGCTGTTAATGCGGTTGTTATATCAAGACCTGTTGTTGCTCCTCCGTGCAACAATCAGCCAAGGGCCGAGAGGCCGCGAAGACAATTCACTCAGCTCAACATGACTTTGTCTCAGTTTCTGCCGCAGTTATTGAAGACCAACTTGGTAATTCCGAAGGAAGCCCTGAAGAATCTCAGTACTACATCACCCATGTATAATCCGAACGCCCGCTGCACTTTTCATTCTGATAGCCCGGGGCATGATATGAATGATTGCTAGGTCTTGAAGAATAAGGTACAGGATTTGATTGATGCTAAGGAGATCGAGTTTGGAGCACCAGAGAAGCCCAAACATGATGCGGGAGTGAATTCTATCGGGGATGATGATGATGAAGAGTTTGACATTAACAGCTGGATTTACCCAATTGTCAACGGTGGATTAAGCAATTGGACGACAAAGGATTCTATGCTTGTTTCTGTTATCACCCAGTAATGAGACTTTTGTTTCGAATTTGTAACAGACAATTTTTAAACTTTATGGCCCGGTGTCTTACCCGAGGCACCGTGGCTTTGTTTATGAGGGATTTATGTGTGTCATCTACATATATCATTAATAAAAGCATTGGACGTTTCTTGCATTTAAAATTTTGCGCTCCTTGTTTTTCTTTTATTATATATTGCAAAACAGCTATTTTACACACACTCACATATACAGGTCTACATCCACTCTGGATCTCACCGATAACGACTTTGCTACTGCCGGTTATGACTTCGAAAGTCCGATCAACTTAGCCGAAGACGAAGGTGAAGATGATTGCAAAGTGCCTGGTGAACTTGCTAGACTGTTACTTCAGGAAGAGAGGGTTATTCAGCCACATGAAGAGCCAGTGGAAATAGTGAATCTGGGTACAGAGATAGACAAGAAGGAGGTCAAGATCGGTGCAAATCTGGAGTCCAATGTTAAACAACGGTTGATTCAGATGCTGCGTGACTACGTTGAGATATTTTCCTGGTCTTATGAAGATATGCCTGGGTTGGATACCGATATTGTGGTTCACCACTTGCCTACTAAGGAAGATTGTCCTCCTGTGAAACAGAAAGTCCGCTGAATGCGCCCGGAGATGTCTGAGAAGATCAAGGCTGAAGTTATGAAACAGTTTGACGCCGGTTTTCTAGCAGTTACATCTTACCCGTAGTGGGCGGCCAACGTGGTTCTGGTACCGAAGAAGGATAGTAAGGTTCGAATGTGTGTTGACTATAGGGATCTGAACAGGGCGAGTCCCAAGGATGATTTCCCTCTATCTCATATCGATGTTCTGGTTGACAACACCGTACAACATAAGGTCTTCTCCTTTATGGATGGTTTCTCCTATTATAATCAGATTAAAATGGCTCCCAAAGATATGGAGAAAACAACCTTTGTTACTCAATGGGGTACCTTTTGCTACAAGGTCATGCCTTTTGGATTGAAGAATGTTGGGGCAATATATCAGCGCGCCATGGTTGCTTTGTTTCATGACATGATCCATCATGAGATTGAGGTATACGTTGACGACATGATTGCAAGATCCCAGACTGAAGAAGAACATCTTGACCATCTTCAGAAGTTATTTGACAGGTTGAAGTTGTACAAGCTGAGGTTAAACCCGAACAAGTGCACCTTCGGGGTGAGATCCGGTAAGCTGTTGGGTTTCTTCGTAAGTGATAAAGGTATTCAAGTGGATCCCGCAAAGGTGAAGGCTATACAGGATATGCCAACTCCCCGAACAGAAAAAGAAGTTAGAGGCTTTCTGGGACGTCTGAACTATATTGCCCGATTCATCTCACACCTGACTGCTACTTGTGAGCCAATCTTCAAGCTACTGAAGAAAGATCAAGTGGTAAGATGGAACGATGAATCTCAGGCCACTTTCAAAAGGATCAAAGAGTATCTCCAAGAGCCACCTATTCTGATGCCTCCGGTTGAAGGGAGACCTCTGATCTTATACTTGATAGTACTCGACAATTCAATGGGGTGCGTGCTGGGGCAGCATGATGAGTCTGGCTGAAAAGAGCATGCTATTTATTACCTTAGCAAAAAGTTTACCGACTGCGAGACCCGATACTCGTTGCTCGAGAAAACTTGCTGCGCTTTTGCATGGGCTGCTCGCCGACTGAGACAGTATATGTTGACTCACACTACTCTATTGATATCAAAGATGGATCCAATCAAGTATATCTTTGAGAAGTCTGCCTTTTCCGAAAGAATAGCAAGATGGCAGATGATCTTGACTGAGTATGACATCCAATATACGACCCAAAAGGAAATCAAGGGAAGTGTATTGGCATATCATTTGGCACATCAGGCAGTGGACGATTACCAGTCTATGAACTTTGAATTCCCGAATGAGAGCATCGCGATAGTGACTGACTGTGAGACACCTGGACCAGATGAAGGACCTGAGGAAGGATCCCGATGGTCTATGTACTTTGATGGAGCTTCGAACGCTTTGGGAAATGGCATTGGCATTGTGATCAATCTCCTAAAGGCTCTCATACTCCGTTCATCGCCCGACTATGTTTCAACTACACCAACAACATGGCGGAGTATGAAGCGTGCATCATGGGTCTTCGAGCAGCAATTGACCTAAGGATTAAGTTCTTAAGTGTTTTCGGAGATTCTGCTCTCGTGATCAGTCAGATCAAAGGCGAGTGGGATACGAAACACCCTAATCTTATTCCTTATAAGGAGTATGTATTGACATTGCTCCCATATTTCGAGGAGATAACCTTTGAACATTTCCCTAGAGAGGAGAATCAGTTGGCGGACGCGCTGGCTACAATGTCTTCTATGTTCAAAGTCAATTGGGACAACGAAGCTCCCCAGATTATCATTGAAATATTGGACGAACCTGCACATTGCTATGACATTGAGACTGAGGAGGTAGCAGATAAACCCTGGTTTCACGAGGTAAAGAGGTATCTTGAAGCTCAGGAGTACCCCGTGGCTGCATTTGTTAATGACAAGAAGTTTCTGAGGAGGTTCGCGGCGAAGTTCTTCATCAGTAATGACATCCTTTACAAGCGTAACCATGATTCAACCTTACTGCAATGCGTGGATAAGAACGAGGCAGAAAGGATCATGGCAGATTTACATGAAGGTACCTTTGGGACTCATTCCACTGGACACACCATGGCAAAGAAAATCCTTCGGGCAGGATATTTTTGGTCCACAATGGAAGCCGACTATTATCAGCATTCTCGACCTGTCACAAGTGACAAGTCTATGCTGATAAGGTGTACATACCTCCAGTACCTCTGAACGTCTTGACGGCTCCATGGCCTTTTGCAATGTGGGGCATCGACATGATCGGCAATATCAGACCTACGACATCCAACGGGCATCGTTTCATCCTGGTAGCTATTGATTACTTTACAAAGTGGGTTGAAGCAGCTTCCTTTGCTACTGTAACCAAGAACGTCGTGGCACGTTTCATTCGGCACAATCTGATTTATCGATATGGTGTACCAGAGAGGATCATTACGGACAATGGTACAAATCTCAACAATAAGATGATCACCGAGCTCTGCAAGCAGTTCAAAATACAACATCACAACTCTTCTCCCTACCGGCCGAAGATGAATGGGGTTGTTGAAGCGATTAATAAGAACATTAAGAAGATTGTGCAGAAGATGACGGTGACATACAAAGACTGGCACGAGATGTTACCATTTGCTCTTCATGGGTACCGTACCTCAGCGCGGACGTCAACATGGGCAACACCATATTCCTTGGTATACGGCATGGAGGTAGTCTTGCCCATTGAAGTTTAGATACCCTCTCTTCGGATTATGAAGGATGCAGGTTTGAGCGAAGATGAATGGATTCAGACTCGGCTTGATCAGCTGAACTTAATCGACGAGAAAAGACTTACTACTATTTGTCATGGTCAGACGTATCAAAAGCGGATGATCAAGGCATTTAACAAGAAAGTTAGACGACAAGAGTATCAAGTCAGGGATCTGGTACTCAAGCGTATTATCTTACCTCAAGGTGATCCCAGGGGCAAATGGACCCCTACTTACGAAGGGCCATTTGTGGTTAAGAACATTTTCTCAGGAGGAACCATGATTCTAACCACCATGGATGGTGACGACCTTCCTCACCCCGTCAATGCAGACATAGTGAAAAAATACTACGCATAATCAAAGACCCGCTAGGTCGACTGGCCTAGGCAAAAATAAGGGCTTCCCGGCGAACCAAAAGGGTTCGGGCAAAAATAAGGGATGAAATGAAAAAATCTGTACACCCGGCAAGTCAAAAACCTGAAAAGGCGGCTTGGGCAAAAAAGGGTATCCCGGTGGACCGAAAACCCGAAAGGGCAGTCCAGGCAAAAATCAGGGATCAAAGCATAACACTACGTCTCATTGGATCACCTTACAACTAGACTTCGGTATAGACTATCAAGCTCGGATGGCACTAATCAATCTGATCTACCTTCAACCAAGTAGCAAAGTGATGAGATGCTCGAGGACATAAGGGCAATAGCAGAGTTGGAACCCAGTGGGATTATTCACATAACTATTTTGTTTAGTTTTTCGCAAATTGTGCAAATTCTATTATTCGGCGGCGTTCTCTTACTAGGACGTCAGCCTCTTGTGCAAAAACGCCTATTTACTGGCCAAACTTCAAAATCAATACAATTCATTTTCAGAGAAATTTCAAACTGTTTTTTCCTTTTTCTGTTTTGTTTTGCAAAGAACGTCCAATGTTCATTTTTGATATATGCATTTGACATTAATTGCTTCTCATGAATATTTACATGCGAAACGAAAAAACGATTACTCGTAATATCAGAAACAAGGGGCAATGAGAAATGTCCAAACTGTACAGTTGCTCTATCCACCAGGTACAAAGGTAAATTCAGCTGAAGAATATGGCCAAGGTGCTTTCACTCTCCGCAAAGTAAGAAAAGACAGTAATGATAACTCTCCCCAGCTAAGACTTGCAACTGTAAATGAATCGGTAATATTCTCCCCAAGCAGAGTTTATTCACCATCATCATTGAAAGGTCTTAATATTCCCCAACGGAGTATAAGAATATGCCTCGGCAGAGTACAAAATATCCCCAGTGGAGTTTGGAAATTCTCCCCAGCGCAGTCTGAAAGAGCTTCCCCAGTGGGATTTGGAGAATCATCCCCAGCAGAGCTCAAAGGATTATCCCCATTAGAGTCTAAAAGGTTATCCCCAGTGAAGTCGCAACTGAAGGATCATCCCCAGCGGATTTCTTTCCTTTCACAAACAAGAAATTCAATCCCCAACAGGATTCAGTATCACCAGCAACGGTAAGTCATCCCCAGCAGAATTTATCAGTGGAATCCTCTACAGAGGATCTCTTCCCCACAGAGTAATCTCCTTATCAGTTTATTCCCCAACGGAGTTATCCTCTCCTGCAGGTTTATTCTCACAATCATCTCCGTGCGCCATCCCCAGCGGAAATGAAGATTTCAGCTCTTTTCTCCAGCATCTATCCGAGATTTATTTTCCCCAGCTGAAAATATTACATTTTCATACATCACGACACATGCATATACGCATCATACAACACAATCTCATTTATTTTAAGAACATCATTTCTTGATACATATCATGCATTACATACATCTAACCTTTACCTTTCAGGAAGGATGCGGTTAAATTCTCATAAAATTCAAAGCTATGAAGATTTTACCTAGTCGAAGTACTGACCAGTTCTTAAATCTCAACAGAATTATCCTCAGTTGAATTACAGATAAGGTTCTAAATCTCGACAAAGTTCCTCCGTCGAATTACAAACGAGTTCCTAAATCTCAGCAGAGTTTTCTCAGTTGAATTACGGGCAGGTTCTTAAATCTCGATGAAGACGTTTCCCTCAGTCGAAGTACTGACCAGTTCTTAAATCTCAACAGAATTATCCTCAGTTGAATTACAGACAAGGTTCTAAATCTCGACAAAGTTCCTTCGTCGAATTACAGACGAGTTCCTAAATCTCAGTAGAGTTTTCTCAGTTGAATTACATGCAAGTTCTTAAATCTCGATGAAGATGTTTCCCTCAGTCGAACTACTGACCAGTTCTTAAATCTCAACAGAATTATCCTCAGTTGAATTACAGACAAGGTTCTAAATCTCGACAAAGTTCCTCCGTCGAATTACAGACGAGTACCTAAATCTCAACAGAGTTTTCTCAGTTGAATTACGGGCAGGTTCTTAAATCTAGATGAAGATGTTTCCCTTAGTCGAAGTACTGACCAGTTCTTAAATCTCAACAGAATTATCCTCAGTTGAATTACATACAAGGTTCTAAATCTCGACAAAGTTCCTCCATCGAATTACAGACAAGTTCCTAAATCTCAGCAGAGTTTTCTCAGTTGAATTACGGGAGAGTTCTTAAATCTCGATAAAGATGTTTCCCCCAGTCGAATTACTGACAAGTTCTTAAATCTCAACAGAGTTTTTCTCAGTTGAATTACATACAAGGTCCTAAATCTCGACACCTCAGTTGAATTACGGACGAGTTCCTTTCTCTCAACAAAGATCAGGTTTCCCCAGCGGAATCTTCCTCAAACAACAAGCATACAAGCTCTCGCTAAGGAATCTCTTATGCGATCGACACTTCTTCAGATGGCATCTTTAAGCCTATCCCCTTGTCAGCAATCTCCAAATGGCATCTGTAAGCCCATTCCCGACGTTACAAGGCAATTACCACTTCATGCGAGTGCAAATTTCTAGGCACTCTAATGTTCAATCATCTTCCACCTTCGGATCACGAAAGGCACGAAAGCCAATCTACATCCTCAGGTTTAAGAAGATTGAACAGGGGCAAATGTTGTACCCCAAAATTTTCCCTCCCATATTTCTCAAAACATTTCAAGAAAGATCCTCAAGTTGCTCAAAATAGCCCAAGGGTTGACCATATAAGCCCTCTCCTAAGGCAGTCTACTTCAAATTAGGGTTTCATGTTGCATCAAGATACTTGGGTCCAAGTGACCCCAAGTTCTCAACATTGTCCTAATATGTTCTCAAGATCATCCATGTCAATTTTCAAGCCTTGCGGAGGAAGTTTGCTTAGTCAATTGCCCAAAGGTCCAAAAATCGACTGTGCTAGGGCAAAAGTCAACTGTGACTCACATACAGTCAAACTTCAAGATTTTTGGCCAACATCCTCATTTTGAAGTTTATTTCATCATTTGATCAAGGGTTGATCATGATTCATCAAGGATTGCTCACAATTCATCAAGATTCAAAAGTTGCTAAGTTAGGGTTTTGTAGGAAAAGTCAACTCAAATTTTGACCAAGCATAACTTTCTCATACTCTATAATAAATGACCCATACAAAGCTCATTTTTAAGAGGATTAAATTTCCTACAATCCATCTTCATATCCCAAGATCAAAATATGTACTCACAAGAAGTTATGAATTTGGACATTATAGGTCATTTTTGAAAGTCAACAAAAACACCTTTTTTGTCAAAGCCTCTAACTTGAGCATGGAATATCAAAATGATATGAGACTAAAAGGGTTTATTAGAGGACATATCAAGATTTCTAAAAAGTCCAAGAACACCTCCAAAAGTTCAAAATTGAAGAAGTTATGCATTGTTAAAGTTGGACTTTTTTGCAAAATTGCCAAAAGTCAACTATCCTCAAAACTTCAAATTTTGCCAAATGGCCCCATTCTTTTTCACTTGTTTTGAGTTGGCATTATAGCCCACGTGCTCTAGCCTTGGCCATGTGTAATATCATATTTTTATTATTTAATTTGATTTTTATTTGAATTAATTCATTTTAAACCAAATTAAATCAAATAAAATCAAAAATATTGATAACCAAAGATCTTTTGATGATTTCAGGTTTCAATAGACAGCTTGCACCATATCAAACTCGAATCAAATCAATTGTACACAAAAAGATTCAAATCAAGCCAATTTTGGAAGGTTGTTCAAAGCAAATCAAATCCACATCAAGAGCATTGATAGAGGAAGATTTGGACAAGGAATTTCAGACCTAATGTATTGTACAATACATAAGGAGGCGAGGGAGACAGAAATCAGGGTTGGAGATCAGATAGAAAGCATAAATAGAATTGGCAAAAATCAAGAAAAAGTGTGACTTCGAAATCAATCCTAGAGGCAATTTCAAGGCTTGGCAATTGTCTCAATCTCTTCCTGTCCATCTCCACAAGCGAAAGCAACCAAGACCACACGTTTTCAGACCCTCCCAAGTGCTGTAAGTCGTTCACGAAGCCGCCCTGTTCTTGATTTCATATTTCGTAAATTAGGCATTGTTAATATGAAATAATTGCATATTTGTGATCACCATGCCATTTGCAAGCTTTTTACATTAGCCAATTTCATTTACATAACCTATATTGTGATTCACCATGATTAGGGTTTCATGGAGTTTTTTGGGGCTTTTGTTTTCAGGTATAATTAGCCTACATAATGGCTATAGTTGTGATCGGTAGGTTGAGACGAATCCAACCATGCTCTTAGAATCCATTTTCATGGCCTATACAAGATTTTGAGGGTGGACAGGCTTGTAGCGACGGACCTTTGTCCGTTGGTATAGGTGCTTATGTTTTTAGCCACAGTGCAGAGGACAGGGACGATGCGTGTCACGCCACCATTTTCCCATTCAAATCTGGCGCTTTTTTTTTAATTATATCATTCATTGACCTTTTTTTATATATTAATTGTTTTGTATTGTAATAACAAAAACAACAACGCAGCCCAGTGGTAGACACCTCAGCGCATAAGGATCTCAAGGTTGGAGATCAGGGGTTCGATCCCTGCCTCAAGAAATTTGCATTTTCATATTTGTTTTCACGAAATCTAGTGCGTATTCAAGCTTGAGGTCCACCATGCTCATCCCTCATCAAGCGTGCCAGATGGCCAGATGGCCAGATCTGGTGGTCAGCATCAAAGGTGTACCAAAAGGCTAGTCAACGCACGTGTATGGGATCAGAAAAAGTCCAATGGATCAACGTTCGAAAACATGTCATTAATTATTTTTTTCCAATTAATTTATTTAATAATTAATTTAGTATTTAATTTAGGACCTAATTTCTTTTCTTAAATAAAAACAACAAAAAAAAAACACTTTCTTTAATTAAAAGGGTCAAAACCCTAACTCGCATTCGATTCAATTTCACCTCGCGCGCTTTATTCTTTATTTATTCAATTATTGATGTATCTGCTCCCGACTTGTAATAGTTTAAATAGGACATTTATATATTTTTACCGCTTTATTTTATTTTCAAAGGGTTGCTTTTGGCGATGTAAATACCCGACGCCTTGTAATAATTTAGTTTAATTTCTGCACTTTAATTTCTGCTAATTATACAACTGCTAGATGTTTGATAATAGGGTTTGCATGACAAGAATGAATGCTTAATCTTAAAATCAAATTAGGTCACCCTTAATATGTGCAAAGATAAAAATAACTGAAATCAACACACTCGCGCATGCGCACTCCTAGGGTACACCCCCACTTGGTTGCCTTCAAAAATGGTCATTGAGTATAGGTTGTTTTAGAGGTCGCCCTCTTGTCTAAAAGATCATAAGTTGCCTCGGAAAGGTTGCCTCGGATATCATTGCCTCGGATAAATGATCTAAGACATTAGGGTTACCACTAAGACGTCCTAACATTGCTTTAGTGACCATATATCCCTCTTTCGAATTGACCCTCAAACTCCAACGATGGTGATACCTACTCACTAATAGTAGGATAGCATTGTCTAAAGGAAGCAAATAAAGAACGATTTCTTTTTCGAGTAGGTAGATTAGTTCTTAAGTACTTGCTCAAATAAAACAAAACTCTTTCACACTTACACTATTACAAACAAGTTTTCAAAAACACTTCATTACACTCTTGAGGACATAAGCAAGAGTTAAATCGAAGTTAAAACAAAAACTTTTCAAAACCCACATACACAAAGAAAACAATTTTGAAAACAATGAGCAAGTACCTAAGAGCCCGTAGATAACTACAGATAGAAAGGGTTCTAATACCTTCCCTTTCTATAATCTACCCCCCGTACTTAGAAACATCTCGAAAAAGGAATTTTTCTGTGCTTTTTTCCTTTCCTTGTTGGATAAAATAAAAGTCGGTGGCGACTCTTGCTTACCGCGACATTTTGCAAAAACAAACGTAAAACACAAACCAGCATTCCAGAAAACAATCAGTTCTTCCACCGTATCACAGTTTCATCTGAATTGGGTCTTCCATGTTCATGTAAGAAGCTTTGACCCAAAAAGTGTTTTTGTTGACTTTTCAAAAGGACTTATAATATAGAAATTCATATCTTTTGATGAGTGCATATTTTGAACTTGTTTGATGAAGATGAGTTGTAGGGAATTTCATCCTCTTAAAAATGAGCCTTGGATGGAAATTTTTTGATAAAGTATGAAGAAGTTATGCCTGGCCAAAGTTTGGTTGACTTTTCTTGAGAAACCCTAATTTAGCAACCTTTGGGTTTTGATGAATTTGGGGCATTCCTTGAGGAATCATGATCAAACCTTGATCAAATGATGGATATCACTTCAAAATGTTGATGTTGACCAGAAATATTGAAGTTTGACTATATGTAGGCCATAGTTGACTTTTGACCTAGTATAGTTGATTTTCAGGCATCTGGGTAATTGACTGAGCAAACTTCTTATGCAAGGCATGAGACTTGACATGGATGATATTGAGAACATATTGGGACCTTGGAAGGAATTTGGGACCTTTGGACTTCAACCATCTTGATGAAGAGTGAAACCCTAGTTTGAAGCTTGTTGCCTTAGGAGGAGGATTTGTCTGGTCAATCCTTAGTCATCCTTGAGCAATTAAGGACCTCTAAAGGCATGTCTTGAGTGAAATGAGAAGGAAAATTTTGGGGTACAACATCTGCCCCTGTTCAATCTTCTTAAACCTGAGGATGTAGATTGGTTGTCTGCCTTTCATAATCTGAACGTGGAAGATGATTGAACACTAGAGTGCCCAGAAATTTGCACTCGTCTGAGATGGTGCTGGACTGTATAGGTAGTATCAGGAATGGGCTTACAGATTCCATTTGGAGGAGATGAAGGAAGGTCACCGAAGATGGGCTTAAAGATGCCATCCGGAAGATATGACGGAGAATTATCGGAGATGGTCATAAAGATGCCATCTAGAGGATGTTGATTTCCAGAGATATTCCTTTGATGAGAATTCTTGTTCTTGTCATTGAGGAGGAATCTGCTGAGGAATGTTGGTATCCGTCTTGGGAGAAATGTAATTTTAGGAACTTCAGTTGTCCGTTACTCTATTGGGGAATCATCTCTTAGTCGAGGAGATTAAAATGAACTGCTATCTGGTCGTGCTCTAGGCCTTACAGTGATTTGCTGAGGATAATAAGATTGACTGCTATATGGTCGTGCTCCAGGTTTTACAGTGACTTACTGGGGAGATGAAATTAAACTTGTTATCTGGTCGTGCTCCAGGCTTTGCAATCTCAAAAATTATTATCTGGTTGTGCTCCAGGATTCAGAAGGAATTAAGTGGTTATCCGGTCGCATCTGGATTTCAACTTGAATTTAAGGCATACTAACATCCGGTCGTTTCCAGGCTTCAATAGTAATTGGCCGAGTAAACTGCTATTTGATCGAATTCCAAGCTTTGCAGTACCTCATACTGTTATCTGGTCGTGATCCAGGTTTCACAGTGTCTCTTGCCGCTATTTGGTCATGCTCCAATCTTCACAACATATTATACCGTTATCTGGTCGTGCTCCAGGCTTCACGGTGTCTTATACCATTATCTGGTCGATTCCAGGATTTATAGTATTTTGGAGAAAATCAAGATATTATCCGGTCGATTTCCGGGCTTCATAGCTTGAATTTGAGATATACCACTATCTGGTAGATTCCAGGCTTCATAGTATCTTGTACTGTTATCCGGTCGATTTCCAGGCTTCACAGTATGATGTATTGTTGGTTGACTATTATCCAGTTGATCTCTGGGCTTCAAAGTTTTTTTAACTGGAATAGAAATCTTAGTATCAATTTGACTAAACCAGGGAGAGGTCTCGAGTTGTCTTCAATTGGGAGAGAAATCTTAGTATCGATTTGACTGAACCCGGGAGAGGTCTCGAAATAACTTTGACTGGAATAAAAATCAGGGGAATCTTGGCAGCGATTCGGCTGACCCAGACGAAAGTCTTAAAACATCTTCAACTAGAATAGAAACCTTAGTGTCGGTTTGACTGAACCAGGGAAAATTTGTGAGAACTTCAACTGAGAGAGAAATATTAGTATCGATTTGACTGATCCCGGGAGAGGTTTCAGAATAACTTTAACTGGCATAGAAATAAGGGGAATCTTGGCGGCGATTCGGGTGACCCAGACGAAAGTCTTAAAATATCTTCAACTAGAATAGAAACCTTAGTGTCGGTTTGACTGAACCAGATAAAATTTGTGAGAACTTCAACTGGGAGAGAAATCTTAGTATCAATTTGACTGATCCCAGGAGAGGTCTCAGATTAACTTTGACTGGCATAAAAATAAGGGGAATCTTGGCGGCGATTCGGCTGACCCAGACGAAAGTCTTAAAATATCTTCAACTAGAATAGAAACCTTAGTGTTGGTTTGACTGAACCAGAGAAAATTTGTGAGAACTTCAACTGGGAGAGAAATCTTACTATCGATTTGACTGATCCCGGGAGAGGTCTCAGATTAACTATGACTGGCATAGAAATCAGGGGAATCTTGGCGGCGATTCGGATGACCCAGATGAAAGTCTTAAAACATCTTCAACTAGAATAGAAACCTTAGTGTCGGTTTGACTGAACCAGAGAAAATTTGTGAGAACTTCAACTGTGAGAGAAATCTTAGTATTGATTTGACTGATCCCGGGAGAGGTCTCGGATTAACTTTGACTGGCATAGAAATCAGGGGAATCTTGGCGGTGATTCGGCTGACCCAGACGAAAGTCTTAAAACATCTTCAACTAGAATAGAAACCTTAGTGTCGGTTTTACTGAACCAGAGAAAATGTTGGAATATCTGCAACTGGAATAGAAACCTTGGTGTCGGTTTGACTGAACCAGAGAGAACTCGTGAGAACTTGATTGCATTTTTCCATGAAAGGTAAAGAGTTAGTCGTGTGTAATGTCATGATGTATGAAATGTATTGAGTAATGATGTTCTCAAAATAAATGAGATTGTGCTATAAAATATGTATGCACATGCTATGATGTATGGATATGCAATGCTATTGTGATATTCTCTAACTGGGGAAAATAAATCCCGGACTGCTGCTGGAGAGTATAAGGAGTTGAGTTCTTCATTTCTGCTGGGGATAGTGACCGAAGATGATTAGCCGGGGATTTACATCCATTTTGCTTGAGAATATTCTGCCAGAGGAGACTTTATCTGAGAATAATCTTGCGGGGGAATGACTTTGTGGGAAAGAGAGATACTCTGTTGGAAGATCTGCTAATTTGGAGAAATAAACTCAGCTGGGGATGAACATCCATTGTTGGAGAGAAGAGCTCTGTTGGAGATTGAGCTTCCGCTGTCAGAGAAATAAGCTCTGCTCGTGAGATGGCTTTATAAACTGCTCATGGTTATAAAACTCGGCTGGGGAATGCATACATCAACTTTCTGAAGGAACCTGCTGGGGAAGGAATTCCTGCTTGGGGATACGGAGGTCGGACCTTGGTTGTATCCGCTCTATGGGGAATATAGATATCACTGACTTGTATGTGATAGTGACTTCATTTCCAACTGTCTCTGCCCCTTGTACCATGCTGGAAAAAGCACATGCGAAGATTTTGTGGATGGATCTATGTCATGATTGTACTTGAACATGTATTTAATGAGTGTCAGGATGACATCCGTCTCTGGATTGTATCTGAACTGTACTTGAAACATGTGTTGAATGAGTGTCAGAATGACATTCGTCTCTGGATTGTATCTGAACTGTATTTAGAGGAGAATCTGGAATAAGTATCAGGATGACATCCATCTCTGGTTCGTACCTGAACTGTTTCTAGAAGAGAAATCTAGAATAAGTACCAAGATAACATCCGTCTCTGGATCGTACCTGAAATGTTTCTCAATGTATGAAAATCTTGAATAAGTAGCAGAATCACATCCGTATCTGGATTGTAATTGAACCGTTTCTCGATGTATGAAAATCTTGAATAAGTAGCATAATGACATCCATATCTGGATTGTATATGAACCGTTTCTCGATGTATGAAAATCTTGAATAAGTAGCAGAATAACATCCGTATCTGGATTGTATCTAAACCATTTCTCGATGTATGAAAATCTTGAATAAGTAGCAGAATGACACCCGTATCCGGATCATATCTGAACCGTTTCTCGATTCTGGTGCTCTTGATGAATGCTGATCAAGGTATAAGTCTTCCACTGATAGACAGGTGACGGGACATAGTCGTACGTTTTAAATCCCTAACTTTTTCCTGGACTGCCCTTTCGGGTTTTCAGTCCACTGGGATACCTTTTTTGCCCAAGCCGCCTTTTCAGGTTTTTAACTTGTCGGGTGTACAATTTTTTTTGTATATCCCTAACTTTTGCCCGAACCCTTTTGGTTTACCGGGATTCCCTTATTTTTGCCTAGGTGTGTCAACCTAGCGGGTCTTTTTTTTATGCGGAGTATTTTCCAACTATGTCCACGCTTTTAGGATGTAGAGAGTTGTCACTGTCCATAGTGTTGTGTTGTAGTACTGTCAAAAATGTTTTCTTGATGGCACATGATTCGTTACTGGAATGCGTGCGTGATGCCCCAAGCGATTCAGATGGAGATCTGCCCCTGGTTATTTGGCACTTTTGGAGAGACTGCCCCATGTGTGTTTAGACACCATTTCATGCCCCTTGCTTATGGAAGACCTGTTATTGGAAGTGTCTTTCCCACTGAGGTGATTATGTCTATTGAATGGATGTCTGTTCATTGAATATCCACTGTGCAGATTTCTCTGTTGTCAAACAATTAGTCATATGCAAACAATGTCATTTAAAGAATGCAAAACTCATCTTTGTCTTGAAATTTTTTGAAATTGTGTTTTGTGTAGTAAAACAAAATTTACAAGAATGTGATATCAACTCAAGATTCGTAACAAAGCCTATAGGAGTCAGGATACCTTTGTAACAGTATGCTCTCAAACTAACCCATGCTTCAGCTAGGACTTTTAAGGGTTATAACGTGGCATGTTTCGCGGTTCAAGAAACAAAGGATAAAGGCTCAAATTTTATTTGTACCCAACCCGCTCTTCGTGATGTTCTTCAGTCCTATGCTCAGTTAATTACGTGTTTAGATCCTGATTGAGTATGGAATCTTTGCTTTGATACTTGGTGATGATTCAAAAATTGAACATTTGTTTTGAAAAGGCAGTCATTTCTGTAATCCTCTTTTTGTCGAGGATTTTTAGTAACCTCTTTTTTTGGTTTTCGTTATCCCTTCTTTTTCCTGAACTGTTTCTTTTGTGATTACAATCAGCGGGATGCCCCAATTTTTCTCTTAAGTCTCCTTCATAGAATTTGACTTAACGGGCTTTTATTTTAAGAGATAATGACTGCTTGTCTTGACGATTATACGGAACCATCACCGTCTTTTGTTTTGGAAGGACGTCTTCGATGCCATTCATTACGTACGAAGCGGAAAATTGTGACTGAATGCGCCTCTGAATTAACTGAGAAAACTACCCTGCCCCAGGTTATGATTAAGGGTTTTAATTTGTGTGCAAAGAAAAAACTCCTACTTCTTTGGCTCGAAGGGGTTGACTAGGGATTATCTTCCTTATAACTCCACTGTTTAGGATTTGAAACAACGCTTGTACATCGTCAGCGAGGTCTATTCAAAAGCATACTGTAGAGATTATGGTATCATTTTCGTCATCCTCCCTCTAAGGCTTAGAGTTTTTAATTGAGAGTTGAATATCACAAAAGGAAATAAGAACGCATTTTTGAAATAGTGAATATGAATAAATTGATTCAAGACAAACATGTGCAAGGCATTGATGAAATAACAAGGTTTGATATGAATAAATGTTCAAACAAATCAAAAGAAAATTACACATTGAACATTCTAATGAACGAAAAGTCTTCTTGTGAGAACTTGTCACTTCAGATGGTATGCCTTGGAGGGATGGTAGAAGAACTCAACTTGACCGTCTTGTGCTAATTCTAGCGCTCCTTCATCAATCAGGTCTTGAATTTTATTTCTCAACACCCAATAGCTGTTGGTGTCATCTCCAGGACTGTTGCAGTGGTACACACATCTTGCATTTGGATTGTACCTTGGGGATGCTATGTTGGGATTCTGAGGAGGGTCCCTTAACATAACCATCTTGGCCTTCAACATTCTTTGCAATGCTTGAGCCAATGACATGTTGATTTCTGTGAAGCATCTTTCAGATGTATTCTTCTTATACTGATTGCCACGTTGTCGTTGGCGAGGTTGTGCTTGGGCTTGTGATGTAGTAGCAATCTGGAAAGGTATGTTCTTGACCAAACCAACCTCTTCTCTCACTGAGGGCTGATTAATGCCTTGATCCACAATTTTAACTATTTGTTTCATGTATCTTCATCCATCTTGGTGAAGCTTGTTGAGGGAGGCTCTTAGCCCTTCTTGTCTTGGAGCTAAGTTTTGGATTAGATCCATCTTCCCCAGCATCTGGATTCTCATTGATTCTACCTCAGCTTGCAGTTGTTCCAATTATTCATCCTTGTTGTTGTCAGGACGTTCCTTGGTCAGATTCCTGGCAAAGAGTGTTTTCAGGTCTTCTTGCCCCTTGGATAGATTCAGGAGAAATTCCTTGAACTGGGCATCTTGAGCTCGGAGATCTCCGTTGTCTTGTTGGAGAGCCATTGCTGAAATAAACAGCGAGAACATGAGAGACCTGCTTTGAAACCTGCTTATGCAATGATATGTGTTATATATGTATGCAATGTTTTCAAGGATCTCGCGGGGTAAACAAGAAAATGTCAGAAGTTGAATTTTGCAGCTTTGATTGAAGAACTTTGTATCGTTGAGAGTCCTTCTACGAGAGTCAAGCTCACCATATCAAGTGGGTCATAGCCCCTGACTCAAGTTGTTGAGTTTTGATCTTTTGACGGAATTGGCTAGAGAAAAATAAATCCCCTTGCCCCTTGTTAGACGTCTGATTTATCATAACCTGCATTATAGGCCCTCGAGATCCTTGAAATGGTTAAGGAAATGTTAAGGCATGATGTTATGATGTGTATGCTATGCTTTTAAGCAAAGGTGTGAAGTGATGTAAGCAAGTAAACCCTACAAGAAATCCAAGTTATTGGATAATAACTGTAAACAAAACCTGCAAGGAACTCATGTTGTCAGGTAATAAAACTCTACAAGTAGTTCAAGTTGAAAGCACACAAGTCATGCAAACAACCTTAGGTTTAGGCTTGCATGGGTTTTAAGGTCATACCCTCTTGAAGCTGGATTAGTTGAACCTGTCCTATAAATAGTAACTGGGTTCAAAGGGATCTCAATATCACTGATCATTCTTTATCGGGCATTGTTTCAGCTCAAGCAATCTTTTCTTGCGGCCGAAATATCCCAAAAGTCTGATCTCAGTGAGTGTAGCATCGAGTATCAACCAATCCTCAACTTTATACCGAGGCCGGCTATCTCACTACTTTCTAATGGCCAAGTTTTTTCATCTAAGATTCTAAGGTCCGTTAGTGCTTTAAGACACCATGTGGCGGCCCCGTATTCTCCTCGTTTCCACATGAAGGATACCGATACCAACCAAAGTGTCACACCAACACAGCCATCGCTTAAACCATATCGGTCTACACCGTACAGACTCCACGATCTATTGTTGTTTACCTAAAAAGTTTCCCCAGATCCGGGTGTAGGATCTTTAATAATACCCAAACAAACCCTTGAATTTAAAGCAGGCAAGGCAAAACAAGAAAGCAATTTTTAAAATGCATAGATCCTAAGCTAAACAAATTTATATTCCCCAACAGAGTCTCCAGTTCTGTGATACGGTGGCAGAACCGACTGTTAATAATGGTTTGCATTTTGTATTCGCAAATGTCGCGGTAAGTAAGAGTCGTCATCGACTTTTATTTTATCCAATCAAAGGAAAAGGAAAAAGAACAGAAAAAACCTTTTTCGAGATGTTTCTGAGTACGGGGGGTAGATTATAGAAAGGGAAGGTGTTAGCACCCTTTCTATCTGTGGTTTTCCACGGGCTCTTAGGTACTTGCTCATTTTGAAAACTGCTTGTGTGTGCTTGTTTTGAAAAGCTTTGTATTACTTTGTTTTAACCCTTGTTTCTATCCTCAAGAATGTTACGAAGTTGTTTTTGAAACCTTTGTTTGGAAAGTGTTCGGTGTGAAAAAGTTTGTTTGTTTAAGCAAGTACCTAGGAACTAATCTACCTACTCGAAAAAGGTCTCTTCATTTTCCTTTTAGACAATGCTATCCCATTATTGAGAAATAGGTAGCATCGTCGTTGGAGTTTTAAAGGGACGTTCAAAGGGACGGAATGGTCACTGAAGGCAACAAGTAAGGATACTTTAGCATTTCGAAGGGACTATCGTCATAAGATCAATTCGTAGTCAACTCGAGGGACAAGTAGGGACTATGATCTTTATGACAACTTTGAATCGCAGGTCATTGCTAAGGTATCCCTATGTTCGAGGGACACAACCATTATTTCCGAGGCAACCAAGTGAGGCAAACCCTAGGAGTGAGCATGTGCATGTGTTTGATTTCAGTTATTTAATCTTTGCACCATTAAGGTGATCTACTGTTTTAATTTTATTTGTCTTTTGCATACAATCCTATTAACATTCATCTAAGCGGTTTATAGTTTACGGAATTAAAAGCGGGAAAGTTAAAGTTCTAGCTATTACAAGGCTTTTGCAGATACATAACTATTTTGGACTGAAAATAAAATGCGGAAATTTAAACCCTAATTACTATTACAAACTCGGAGCAGTTACAATAATAATAAAAAAGAAATTTAAAAAAATGCGCGTGACGAATTAAATGCGAGGATAATTAGAAAACCTAAAAAATCTAGTTGAAAAAGATTTAGGTCATTTTTGAGAAAAAAAGATTAAACTATGTACAAATTAACCCTAATTTATAATTAATTTAAATTATGAAAAAAGGAATTAAATTGCCCTAAATTAAGTTAATATAATTAATTAAGGAAATAAAATATTTTTATGAAAAAAAATGATTTTTATGTTTTTTTTGTTGTGATTTTTTGATTTAATGATAAAAAATGATTTTATGTTATTTTTGTAAAAAGAAAATTAGTAAATAAAAAATAAGAAGTAAAAAGAAAAGAAATAAATTGGGCCTCTTTGGAATCTGAAAAAGGGGGTGCTGTGTTGAATTTTTTTAGGCCCAAGAACTGTTGAGCCCAGTCAACGCGCGTGATTCAGTGTGATACTCTTTCTGATGGTCCATGGTATGACTTGAGCCTTGGGCGTTGGATCTGGATTGATGATGAATCCAATGGTTGAAATCAGGGTGTATAGTGGGCGCCTGGAATGGGTTGTGCACAAGATTGCATGTAAATGTTAAGAAAATAATAAAATGATGGGATGGTTAGTTGTAAATATAATAACATAAATAAAATATAAAGGAAATAAAGTGGTCTTTTCCAAACGCGCGCGTGATTCAAATCACCCAATGGGATTCTTCCACCTAATTATCTTCTTCCCAATAACTGTTGTTTTTTGCCACACTTTTACCTACAGTCGTTTCCGTCACTAAAAGTTATAGTGACGAATTTTGTTCGTAGCCATAAACCTGTAAAATTCAAAAATGCAGCACAAGCAGAATAAATTCAAACCAAAGACATGGATCAATTGCAAATCATCTTCTAAGCATGATAGTACCCCTGGTTTTGTCCAATTTTGCCTCTATATGGAATTCCCAATTTGGGACCTCAAAACCCTAACAATGGCATTGTGCCATTCCTGCACTTATACTTCAATCAAACCAATCAAAAACATTGCAAATATGATAGCAAGCATGAATATATGATCAAAACATGTTTATGATGGATAAATTATTGAAAATGAATCTTGAAAAAAGATGCAAACCGTTGCACTATGAGGCGTTAAGGCTTGAGGATGATTGGAATGGCTTCAGAAAATGTCCAAGAACAAATTGCTGGCCTTGGAATTGCTTGAATCAGTCTATGGAGGAATATTTGATCAACACTTTTTTTGACAAAAAATTAAAGTTGACCTCCTTGTTTTCACGACCCAAAAGCCTTCCTTATGCTTTGGAAATGTTGTGTATATATCATAGAATGATTTAGGTCAACAAAAACTGATCATATCTTTGCAAATTATGGAAATTTGATTTCATTCTTTGCCTTGTATAATTTGTTTCCAAAATAGACCAAATTAATATATTTTCCAATCAATTATCTCTTGCATGAATTTTTTGATTTGCTAGCTGTTCATGGACTCATAATATGCTCATAAAAGCAAATCTTTGATTTTATTTGATTATTCTACTATTTAAATTGATTTATTTTGATTTAAATGGATAAAAAATCAAAATAAATAATAAAAATAATAAAATAATAGGTGGATAAGCTCAGGGGTCGTGGTCCATCTTAGGAACAAGTTTCAAACAAGAAAAGATGGGCCCATTCGGAAAAAAAGTCATTTTGATCAATGTTGACTTCATGCACATTTTCAAAAATGGGTCAACTTTGACAATACATATCTCCTTCAATTTTAACCCTAAGAGGGTGTTCTTGGACTTTTTAGAAATCTTAGGATGTCCCCTAAACAACCCTTTTGGTTTCATCTCAATTGGGCCTCCCATGTTCATGTAAGAAGTTTGACCCAAAAAGTGTTTTTATTGACTTTTCAAAAGGACCTATAATGTAGAAATTCATATCTTTTGATGAGTGCATATTTTGAACTTATGAGATGAAGATAAGTTGTAGGTAATTGCATCCTATTCAAACTTAGCCTTGGATGGAAAATTTCTGATAAAGTATGAAGAAGTTATGCCTGGTCAAAGTTTGGTTGACTTTTCCTGAGAAACCCTAATTTAGCAACCTTTGGGTTTTGATGAATTTGGGGCATTCCTTGAGGAATCATGATCAACCCTTGATCAAATGATGGATATCACTTTAAAATGTTGATGTTGACCAAAAATCTTGAAGTTTGACTATATGTGGGCCACAGTTGACTTTTGACCTAGTACAATTGATTTTCAGGCATCTGGGTAATTGACTGAGCAAACTTCTTGTGCAAGGCATGAGACTTGACATGGATGATCTTGAGAACATATTGGGACCATGGAAGGCATTTGGGACCTTTGGAATTCAACCATCTTGATGAGGAGTGAAACCCTAGTTTAAAACTTGTTGCCTTAGGAGGAGGATTTGTCTGGTCAATCCTTAGTCATCCTTGAGCAATTGAGGACCTCTAGAGGCATGTCTTGAGTGAAATGAGAGGGAAAATTTTGGGTCACAACAAGTAGGTAGATTCATTGTTGGAGTTTCAAGGGACATTTGAAAGGGACGTTATGGTCATTGAAGGCAACATGTAAGGATACCTTAGCATTTCGAAGGGACCATCATCATATATTCGTAGGCAACATCGAGGGACCAAATCATTTCTCGTAGGCAACTCGAGGGAGAGTAAGGGACCATGATCTTTTATGATGACTTTTATATCGAGGGTCTTTGCTAAGATATCCCTACGTTCGAGGGACATGACCATTGTTTTCCGAGGCAACCAAGTGAGGCATACCCTAAGGGTGCAAGTGTGCAACAGTGTTTGTTTTCAGATATTTATCTTGTAATTAAATGATCTATTTAATTGATTAAGCATACAAACCTAGATTGCTAACAATTATATACAAGCATATAAAATAAAAGCGAGAAAATAAAAGAGTCCTACGCTATTACAAGGCCTCGGGGAGGGGTTTACATAACCAAAAACCGGGGATTAAACAGTAAATAATATGCGGTAAGCCCTAATTAAAAACTATTACAAACCCGAAGCAAATACAATAATTGGAAAATAAAATATAAAATATTACGCGTGAGAATTAAATACGGGAATCAAAGTTTAAATTCTAAAAATCTAATCAATTAAAGGGAAAATATTTTTTTGTATTTTATTATTGAGAAAAATATTTGAAATCTTAACCTAAATCTAATTAATTAAAGAAAATATATTTTTTGGTATTTTATTGGAAAAATTAAATATTTGTGAATTAAACCTAATTTGTCTAATTAATTTTAATTATGAAAACAATCAAGTCAATATCATTAAATTAATTATTTTCCAAAAAAACTAATTTTAATAAAAAAACCTAATTCTACATTTTTGTGGTTTTCTTAATTTTATGATTAAATAAAAAAAATGATTTTTTTTTTTGTTTTGTAAAAAGAAATTAATCAAATAAAACAAAAGAAAATAAAGAAAGAAAGTAATTGGGCCTGTGGTGAAAGCATATTAGGGGGTGTGAAGCTGAATTTCATTGAGCCCAAATCTTTTGGCCCAATCAGGCATTTGGATATAGTGTTGGCCACGTTTGAGGGTTCACCATGGTCTACATGTGTTGAGTGTTAGATTTAGATATGATGAGATATTTTGGTATGGTGATGGAAGTGCATGAGGGGCGCGCAGGGACCTGGAGCATTGGATCTGAAGACATAAATTAATGAAAATTAACTATGCAAAAGGGCTGGATCGAACCCACCCCCTTTTGGATTAAAGCCTTATCATGCCCTGCCTTGCCAATTGAACCAAGCGTGTTAATTGTTAACAAAATAATACAAAATAAATATAAGGCAAATAAAGATCCATGGCCACATGTCAAAAACGCGCGCGCTGTGGGTTTCCAATGGTTTGAATGGACGAATCAGTGAGCACCACACCATCACCTTCTTCAGGGATCCGTCATTTTAGATGGGGAACTTTTGCCTACAGCAGTTTTCTGTCACTATAGGTTGTAGTGACAGATTTTGTTTGTAACTAAAAACCTACAAAATTAAAAAACGCAGCACAAGCAGAATAAATTCAAACCAAAGGCATGAATCAACTGCAAATCATCTCCTGAGCATGATAGTACCCCTAAGTTTGTCCAATTTTGCCTTTATATAAAATTCTCAATTTGGGACCTCAAAACCCTAACAATGGCATCGTGCCATTCCTGCACTTAAACTTCAACCAAACCAATCAAAAACATTGCAAATATGATAGAAAGCATGGATATATGATCAAAACATATTTATGATGAATAAATCATTAAAAATGAATCTTGAAAAAAGATGCAAACCGTGGCACTGTGAGGTGCGACTTCTGAAGGTTTTAAGGCTTGAGGATGATTGGAATGGCTTCAAAAAATATCCAGGAACAGATTGCTGGCCTTGGAATTGCTTGAAACGGCTTATAGAATCAAAACTGACCTGCACTTTTTCCATAAAAAATTGACACTTCTTCCTTTGTTTTCACGACCCCAAACCCTCTTTTTTTGCCTTGAGAATGTTATGTCCTTATATTGGAATGAATTAGGTCAATAAAAACTAATCATATCTTTGCAAATTATGGAGATTTGATTTCATTCTTTGTCTTGTATGATTTGTTTCCAAAATAGACCAAATTAAGATCTTTTCCAATCAACTGGCTCTTGCACGATTTTTTTTGATTTGCTAGCTGTTCATGGACTCATAATATGCTCATAAAATCAAATCTTTGATTTTATTTGATTATTCTACTATTTAAATTGATTTATTTTGCTTTAAATGGATAAAAAATCAAAATAAATAATAAAAACAATAAAATAATAGATGGATAAGATCAGGGGTCGTGGGCCATCTTAGGAACAAGTTTCAAACAAGAAAACATGGGCCCATTTAGAAAAAAATTCATTTTGATCAATGTTGACTTCATGCACATTTCCAAAAATTGGTCAACTTTGACAATACATATCTCCCTCAATTTTAACCCTAAGAGGGTGTTCTTGGACTTTTTAGAAAGCTTAGGATGTTCTCTCAATAACCCTTTTGATTGCATCTCAATTGGATCTTTCATGTTCATGTAAGAAGCTTTGACCCAAAAGGTGTTTTTGTTGACTTTTTGAAATGACCTATAATGTATGAATTTATATCTTTTCATGAGTGCATTTCTTTAACTTGAGGGATGAAAATGAGTTGTAGGGAATTGAATCCTCTTCAAAATGAGCCTTGGATGGGAAATTTATGATAAAGTATGAGAAAGTTATGCCTGGTCAAAGTTTGGTTGAGTTTTCCTATATAAACCCTAATTTAGCAACTTTTGAGTTCTAATGAATTTGGGGAATTTCTTGAGGGATAATGATCAACCCTTGAAAAAATGATGGATGTTACTTCAAAATGTTGATGTTGACTAAAAATCTTGAAGCTTGACTATATGTGGGCCACAATTGACTTTTGACCTAGTTTAGTTGATTTTTAGGCATTTGAGCAGGTGACTGGGCAAACTTCTTGTGCAAGGCATGAAACTTGACATGGATGGTCTTGAGAAAATATTAGGACTATGGAGAGCATATGAGGTCTTTGGATCTCACCCATCTTGATGAAAATGGAAACCCTAGTTGAAGGTTCATTGCTTTAGGAGAGAGTTTGTCTGGTCAACCCTTGGGTATCCTTGAGCAAGTTGAGGATCTCAATGAGCATGTGTTGAATAAAATGAGAGGGAAAATTTTGGGGTACAACATCTGCCCCTGTTCAATCTTCTTAAACCTGAGGATGTAGATTGGTTGGTTTTCCTTTCGTGATCTGAAGGTGGAAGATGATTGAACACTAGAGTGCCCAGAAATTTGCACTCGCATGAAGTAATACTGGATAGTGATACAGGGAATGGGCTTACAAATGCCGTTTGGAAGTCGAAAGAGAATCGTTAGAGATGGGCTTAAAGATGCCATCCAAAAAGCTATCAGTTGCATAAGAGATTCCTTTACGAGAATTCCTGTACCTGCCACTGAAGAGGACTCCGCCGGGGAATGTTGATTCACGCTTTGGAAAACAGATTATAGGAGCTTCGGTTGTCCATTACTCTACTGGGGAGCTAACTCCTGATTGATGAGACAAAAGTAAGCTACATATCTGGTTAGGGTCCAGGTCCTACAGTGTTGTAAACTGTTGTCTGGAGATAAGAGAGAAGAAACCTGGATGGTAAGGTTATGAGAAGGAACCTGGGTTGTAGGGTTACTTCGAAATGAAAGCCTGGATAGTAGGGCTATGAGAAGGAACCTGGATCGTAGGGTTACTTCGAAATGAAAGCCTGGATAGTAGGGCTTATGAGAAGGAACCTCAGTCGTAGGGTTACTTCGAGATGAAGCCTAGATAGTAGGGCTATGAGAAGGAACCTGGGTCGTAGGGTTACTTCAAGATGAAAGCCTGGATAGTAGGGCTATGAGAAGGAACCTGGGTCATAGGGTTACTTCGAAATGAAAGCCTAGATAGTAGGGCTATGAGAAGGAACCTGGATCGTATGGTTACTTCGAAATGAAAGCCTGGATAGTAGGGCTTATGAGAAGGAACCTGGGTCGTAGGGTTACTTCGAGATGAAAGCCTGGATAGTAGGGCTATGAGAAGGAACCTGGGTCGTAGGGTTACTTCGTGGGGAGTTTGGGTAAAACTGCATCTGAACCGAGAAGGAACCTAGGTAAGGTTACTTCGTGAGGAGTTTGGGTAAAACTGCATCTGAACCGAGAAGGAACCTAGGTAAGGTTGCTTCGTGAGGAGTTTGGGTAAAACTACATCAGAACCGAGAAGGAACCTATGTAAGGTTTCTTCGTGAGGAGTTTGGGTAAAACTGCATTGGAACTGAGAAGGAACCTGGGTAAGGTTGTTCGTGATGAGTTTCAGTAAAATTACATCGGGACCGAGAAGGAACCTGGGCAAGGTTGCTCGTGATGAGTTTGGGTAAAATTACATCGGGGCCGAGAAGGAACCTAGGTAAGGTTGCTCGTGAGGAGTTTGGGTAAAACTACATCGGAACCGAGAAGGAACCTAGGTAAGGTTGCTCATGATGAGTTTGGGTAAAAATACATCGGGAAATTGTAAGAAGGAACCTGGGTAAGGTTGCTCGTGATGAGTTTGGGTAAAACTACATCAGGAAATTTTAAGAAGGAACCTGGGTAAGGTTGTTTTAGGATAAGTCTGGGTAAAACTTCAGGAGGAACCTGGGTAAGGTTACTTTGGGCTAAGTCTGTGTAGGACTTCAGGAGGAACCTGGGTAAGGTTACTTCGGGATAAGTCCGTGTGAAACTTTATTTGGAAATGTATGAGAAAGGAACCGTGTAAGATTTTTCAGGATAAACCCGTGTGAAGCTGCATTTAGGAGAAACCCATGTAAGTTGCTTCGTGACGAACCTGTGTAAAGCTGCATTTGGTCGTACAAATAATTACTCTGTTTAGTTTTAAGAGCTAATCTTGAACCTGCTGGAAGTTGTTGATGATAACCATTTTTCCTGAAAAGGTACATGATTAATCGTATATGATGCATGAAATGCATTGTATGATGACGTTCTCAAAATAAATGAGATTATTCTGTATGCAATATGTATGCGCAGTTCATGATATATGAACATGAAATGCTATTGTGGCACGTCCGAGTTTGGGAAATAAATCCCTGACTACTGTTGGAGAATACTGGAAATTGCATTCCTGATCGTTGTAGAAAAAGTTATTCTTCTACTTCCGCTGGGGATGGTGAACGGAGATGACTATGCTGGAGATTTGCTCCTTGTTTACAGCTACTCTGCCGGGGGAGAGACTCTATTTGAGAATAACTATGCGGGAGAATAACTCTGTTGGGGATGAGCTTCCGCATTTAGAGTAATAAACTCTGCTCGGGAGAAAAATATATGAACCGCTTGCGATTACAAAATTCAGTTGGGGAATATAGACGCTGGCTCTCCGAAAGAGCTTGGCTGGGGAAAGTAACTCTTGTTTGGGGAAGCAGAGATAAAAACTTTGGTTGCCTCTACTCTGTGGGGAGTGTAGATGTTACTGGGACGCATGCTGAGGATACGACAATGGCTTTGCATCAAGACTTATCTGCCCATATACCTGTTGGAGAAAGTGCCTGCGGAGGCCTTATGGATTAAGTGTTATCCCAACTTATGAGGTGCTTGGTAATTGTCGATCGAAATGATAAGTCTTCTACTGATAGGCAAGTGACAAGATGACGGGACATATTCGTATGCTTTAATCCCTAACTTTTGCCTGGACTATTGTTGTACCCCAAAATTTGCCCTCCCACATTTCTCAAGATATGTCAAGAATCATCTCCAAGTTGTTCAAGATGGCTAAAGAGTTGGACAGTCAAATCATCTCCTAAGGCAGTCAATTCAAAATTAGGGTTTTTTGTTTCATCAAGTTCCTTACATACAAATGACCTCAAGTGCTTCCCAATGTCATAATATGTTCTTAAGGTCATCCATGTCAAATTTCAAGCCTTGCAGAGGAAGTTTGGTCAGTCAATTGCTCAAGAGGCCCAAATATCGACTGTGCTAGGGCAAAAGTCAACTGTGACCTACAAATAGTCAAACCTCAAGATTTTTTGTCAACATTATCATTTTGAAGGATAATTCATCATTTGATCAAGGGTTGATCATGATTCATCAAGGATTGCTCAAGATTCATCAAGATTCAAAAGTTGCTAAATTAGGGTTTTGTAGGAAAAGTCAACTCAACTTTGACCATGCATAACTTTCTCATACTTTATGAGAAATGACCCATCCAAATATAATTTTGAAGAGGATGAAATTACCTACAATCCATATTCACACCCCAAGATCAAGAAATGCTCTCACAAAAAGTTACAAATTTGGACATTATAGGTCATTTTTGAAAGTCAACAAAAACACCTTTTTTTACCAAAGCTTATAACTTGAGCATGGAACATCAAAATGAGATGATAACAAAAGTGTTGGTTATAGGACATCTCGAGGTTTCTAAAAAGTCAAAGAACACTTCCAAAAGTTCAAAATTGAAGAAGTTATGCATTGTTGAAGTTGGGAATTTTTCCAAAATTGCCAAAAGTCAACTATCCCCAAAACTTCAAATTTTGCCAAAAGGGCCCACTTTTTTCCACTTGATTTGATCTTGTCACACCACACACGTGTCATATCTTTAGTCTTGTGCCAATTTGTTAATTTTTCTATTTTATTTGATTTTTATTGATTTAATTCATTTTTAATCAATTTAAATCAAAATAAAATCTAAATATTAATAACTTGTGATCTTTTTGATTGATACAACTTTCAATTATCATGATGGACACAATCAAACTCGTATCAAGCTATCTCATGCACAAAATATTTGATTTGGGACAATTTTGGAAGCTTTGTTAATGGTGATCAAATCATATCTTCAATCATCAATTCACATGGATTCAAGGCCCAAAATTAAACCTAATTGCTTCCCTTATACTCACACAATGCAAGACACACAATACATGACCTAAAAGCTTCCCAAATCACAAAACCAAACTTGAAAAAAAGCTTGAAAATCTTGAATCTAAAATCGATATTGGAGGCAAATTCAAGGCAAAAGTTGAACGTTATCTTCTTGCCTAAGGTCCACAGAAGCGATTGGAATCAAAAGCAAGGTCCCTGGCCCTCTCCAACGTACTGTAAGTCTCCCTAAAAGTCACTTTGTACATGAAATCGTGATTCCATATTTTGGCATCTTTTGAATAAATCATTTGTACAATCATGTTTGTCATTCAATTTCCAATCATTCTGCAATATTCAATTGGATTTTTGTAGCCTGTAAAGCCCTACCCGAAACTAGGGTTTGGGTTTCTTGTTTTTAGGCATTTCCGTTTCAGGTAAAATCAGCACTATCAATGGCCATGGATGGATTTAGGAGGAAGAAACGAGCATAATGATGGTCTTGGTTTGCATTTTTGTGGCCTATATCTCGTTCTAGGACGAAGCCACGGATCTTGTTGCGAATAAAAATCCACAGGTAAGAAAACCAGAGTTTTAACAAAGAAGATGACCATGTGTCTTCTTCCCATTGGCCCGTTCAAATAGCGCGCCATATTTTATTTTTATTTTTCCAGCATATTACTTGTTTTTCACATATAATAATCAGTGCTTATTTCATTAACAATAAAACATCATAGCTCAGTTAGTGGAAAGTCCTATGGGACCTGGGTTCGAATCCTAGGTCCCCCAAAAACTTTATGTCATTTTATTTCAGGTATTCCAGTATGCACTCAAGCGCGTAGGCCCATCATGCTCCCTCAGATCCCAAGCGCCAGATGGCCTTCAGGCCAAATCTGATGGTCACAAGATGAAGTCCACCATACACACCAGTCAACGTCACATGGAGGCAGGAAAAGTCATACAGGCTTGAACGTAAATGGGCCAAACAATTGCTATCAAACACCTTGATCCAGGCCCATCACCCCCTTTTTTTGGTTATTTCTTTTTTTTCTTCATTACATTTATTTATTTTGTTAACTATTATTATTATTTAAAACTAACTGTTGTACCCCAAAATTTGACCTCCCATATTCTTCAAGAAATTGCCAAGTCAAGTCACAAAATTCCCCAAGGGTTATGCAGTCCAACTGTCTCCTATACAGTCAAAACTAGGGTTTGTGTTCTGATCAAAGAAAGGAAGTTTTCAAGGACCCAATCAAGTCTCACATGCTTACAAAGATGGTCAAGTATCCTCATATCAAGTTTCAAGGCATTCAGCTCAAAATTGCACAGTCAAAACCCTAAATTGCACTACAGTCAACTGTAGGGGCAAAATGGTCATTTGACAGTCAAAAGTTCAAATTTTTGGTCAACATATCATTTTGAAGCCACAAACATCATTTGATCAATGCTTGATCATGATTCTCAAGATTTGGCTCAGAAATCATCAAAGATGCAAAAGTTACTATATTTGGACAGCTGAAAAAGTCAACTGAAATTGACCAGGGCATAACTTTCACATGGATTATCAGAAAAATTCCATCCAAAGCTCATTTTGAAGAGAAAGACATTTTCTACAACTCATATTCATACTTCAAGTCCAAGAAATGCTCTCACAAAAAGTTATCAATTTCAACATTATAGGTCATTTTCAAAAGTCAACAAAAAGGGACTTTAAGTCAAAAGCCATAACTTGAGATTGGTAAATCAAAATGACATGGGACAAAAGGCATTGGTTAAAGGACTCAAAGACCTTTCCAAAATGTCCAAGAACATGTGAAAAGCTTAAAAACTGAGCAAGTTATGCCTTGTGGAAGTTGGGAAAGTTTTGGAAATTTTGAAAAGTCAACAATGGTTCAAATGACCTAAAATTGCTAATGGGCCCATTTTTCTTCCATGATTCATCATTCTAAGCCTATGCACGACCACTTGGCCCAAAGGGAAGTATTTTCTTAATTTTTATTTATTTATTTGAATTTATATTAATATTAATTCATTTAAATTATTTAAATACATGAAAAATATCTAACCTAACAAGACCAATCTTTTTATGCATGATTTGGACTCAATATTTCGTGCTTGTTTAATTATGGAAAGAATTGGTGTGATTGGAGCCTAATTGACACAAAGAATACTTGAAAAGATATGAAAAAGATATAAGGAAATCAAATATTGAAAACAATGAATGGAAGAGATTTGATCCAATTTTATTAACCTAATGCCTTCACTATATGATCAGGAATCAAACCCTAATGCTGGAAGGGATTGAAGCTGCGCAAAGGCTAAGAACAACACTTAGAATTTTCACTAAAAAAGGCAAAACTGAAAAGCACTCTAGAGGTCGATTCAAGCCTCCATTCTTGTCTCAATAGTTTCCTTGTGGTCTCCTGAATACATTCCAATCCCTAATATCAACTAAAGCTTCAAGAATTGGTAAGACAATCTCAAACTGTACAGAAGAAAATTGCCATTCGAATATCATGATTTAAGCGTTATTTGTGAAATTTCTTTATTGATTCATGCTCATAATGATGTTTTGATGCTAACCAACACATTCAATTGCATTTTTGTGCCATATATACGAATCTGCCATGTTTGAATATTAGGGTTACAGGTTTTCAAAATTGGGGTTTTCTACCCAAGGCAAAATTAAGGTTCCAGACTCACACCATTACACTCAGCTCATCTAGACGAAGAAGACTAGACCATCGCGCCAAATTTATTGGCCCTATAGCGCTAGTCGCTATTTTCTGTAAACCTACTTTAGACCACGCGCTTAAAACTGTTGCCTTTGAGTTTATGTTTCAGGAAAATTAAAGAAGACAACGTCGTGTCAGTTGGTGATTCGGTGGTTTGAATTGCGCGCGTTTTTTCTCCACTACGCGTTGGTTTTGTTTTTTGTTATTTATTAACCATAATATATTAATTGAAATTTAGTGGCTCAGTTGGCAAAACGTGATGTGGTTAACCCTCAAGACCTGGGTTCAAGTCCCAGGTCTGTGCAAATCTCATATTATTTTTCAATACAAAATCCTATGCAGCGCTCACAGTGAAAAACACCATACACCTCATGATCCAAGCATACACGTGTCCCAGACGGCCACACCAAAGGCATAGATCCAAGGAGTACCATGTACCATAGTCAGACGCGTCACATGTTGCACAAAAAAGTCAATGGATTTCAAGCTATTGGGCCAGAATGCTAGGCCTATACCTCCTAAATTGGGGCCTGAACCCCCCCTGGTTTGCTTTTCTTTTCATATTTTATTTTTTTAATTGTTATGTTATTTATTTTTTATTTGTTTTAATTAATTAATTATTTTTACAAAATATGAAAAATATCATAATATCAGAAAAAGGCAAAAAATATAATATTTATTTTATTTTAGTTATTTCCATAAATAAATTACATGTAAATATTTAGTTTAATTAGGTTATAATTTTAATCCTTTTAATAACTAAAATCCAAAAATAGAATTAGGTTTAATTTTTATTCTTCTTAATTTCCCTTTTTACAATAATATTGCTTATTTTATTTATTTTCTATAATTAAATTTTGCATGTAAATTAACTTAGATTTAAATTAGGTTAAAACTTAATATTTTCGCAATAACTTAAAAACCATTAGAACTAGGGTTTAGCATTTTATTTTAATTTCAATAAATTCTTTTTCTTTTAAATCTTAAAAAATATAAAATACTAAAAACATTTTCTTTTAATCTTTAATCCTAATTCCATATTAATTCTAATTAATTAATTCATTAACTTCAATTGCAAAAAGGGTCCAATGCCCATATTTTTAATTGTTTAATTTCGCGCATTTATTTTATGTCGTTTCTTTTAATTCATTATGTACATCTCCCAAAGCGTTGTAACTTTAATCTTTTCGCACTTTTACTTCGCTTTCTTTATTTTCCGTCAAATCGGGTCCGGTTTAATTTTTGGCGATGTGGACCCGCGCCTTTGTAATAGCCTTAGATTTATTTTTCCGCAAACTTTATAACTGTTAAAAAGCATGCAAGAATGAATGTCTTAATTAAAATCAAGCGTAGAACACAACAAACATGACAAGACAAATATCAATGAAAATAACACACAATTCGCACACACCACCCCTAGGGTACGCCTCACTGTTGCCTTGCCTCGAAAGGTGATCGTCGAGTAGAGGATGTCTTAGTAAGTCCTCATGATCCGGGAACCTGGCATGAGGGTAGCTTCTAAGGTGTCTTCCTATTGCTCTGGTGATCACCATGTCCCTAAACTCGAATTGACCCGAACACCTCCAACGGTGGTGCTACCTACCTCTCAATGGTGGGATGGCATTACTTTAAAGGACATCTACACAGACGAATTCCTTAGGGTAGGTAGGTTCTCAAGGATACTTGCTCTCTTCAAAACAAACTGAAATCTTTTCACACCGACACTTTTCAAAAGCTTTCAAAGCAAATTTTTCAAACACTCTGACGTATGAGTCGAACTGAAATTTTTCAAAGAAACTTTTTTAAACCCACATTGAAAAGCAAACAAACAATTTTGAAAACACAAATGAGCAAGTATCTAAGAGCCCATGGATAACCATGGATAGAAAGGGTGCTAACACCTTCCCTTTCTATAATCTACCTCCCGAACCGAGAGCAATCTCTTTAAGGAATTTTTCTATGCTTTTGTCCTTTCCATTTGGAGAAAATAAAAGACGGTGGCGACTCTTGCTTCCGCGACATTTCGCGAACCAGCGTTAAACGGTCAGTTCCAGATCCACCGATCACAGAACTGGCGACTCTGCTGGGGATAAAACTATAAAGTGAGGTGTACCTTAGGGCTAGGTCATAACTGTGTTTTCACTTGTATTGTTTTGCTTGCTTTACCATTGTGGGTTGCATCGGAGATACATAGATCCTAACTCGGATCTGGGGATACCCTGTTTAGGTAGCATAAGCTGTGAGGGACCTGTCCGGCGTAGACCGACACAGGTGAAGCAGTGGCTACGTTGGTGTGGCACCTTGGTCTGTACCGATATCCCTTGTGTCGCAACGAGGAGAATATGGGTCTTCTAAGGAGTCATTAAGCACCAACAACTTTAGAACCTTAATTGACACAACTTGGCCTTTAGAATTGTAGCAGTATGCTACGCCCATTGAGGCTAAACTCTCGTGATGGTTCTGGCCGCAAGAAAAGATTGCGATGCTGGAGTTATGACCGATTGAGGGTAGTCAATGATATTGGGATCCTCTAAGAACCCGGTTACTTTTGATTAGGACAGGTGTGAACCAACAAACTGAAAGAGGGTAGTACCTAGACCCCATGCTGGCCTAAACCCTAAGGGCTTCTCTTGTGTGACTTGTGTGCCTTCGTACTTGACTACTTGCATGCTTGTTATCTGACCCTTGATGTCTTGCAGGTTTTGTTCATAGTCCTTAATTGGGACTTATAACAGGGTGTACTAACCCCTTGCAGGTTCTGTTTATAGTCCTTAATTGGGACTCATAACAGGGTTACTCACATTACCCCATGCATAGCATAACATCATACCATTGCATGCATCCTGCATACATCCTAACCCATTTCAAGGATCTCAAGGGCTTGTGATGCAGGTCATGATGAATCAAACATCTAACAAGGGGCAAAGAGGATTTATTTTCCTCTAGCCAAAGTTGTCAGGGGCTATGACCCACTGGATATGGTGAGCCTTTGACCCTTGAAGAAGGGCTCTCTACAACAGGAAGTTCCTTCAATCAAGTTGCCAGTTTCCAACTCTAACAAGTTTCTCTGTTTACCCTGCGAGATCCTTGAAAACATTGCATGCATGTCATACATATCATTGCATTACAGATACCCGTTCTTTGCAGGTCACTCACCCTTCTCGCTGTTTATTTCAGCAATGGCTTGCCCACAAGACAACCAGGACTTTCTTACTCAAGAGACTCGGTTCGGGGAAATCCTCCTGAATCTATCCAAGGGGCAAGAGGCGCTAAGGATACTTCTCACGGAGACCTTCGTCAGGGGCAATGCTGAGGATGAAAAGTTGGAACACCTACAAGCTGAGATGGATGCTATGAAAGCCCAGATGCTGGGACAGAGGAATGTCATTCAAGGCCTAGTTCAAAGACAAGAGGAGCTCTGGTTTCTCTTCAACCAACTGCTTCAGGGTAACCTACTGGGGCAAACAGCTAAGGGTAAAAAGCCATTCATCATCCAATGATCCTCGAGACAAGAGGATAAGGGGAAAGCTCCTCAAATGACTCCAGTGTCACAAATTCAGCACCAACCTCGCCAAATTCAGCCAGACAAGCCCAGGAGGCAATTCACCCAGCTCAACATGTCGCTGTTTCAAGCTTTGCAACGCCTATTGAGGTTGAATCTGATCACATTAAGGGCTCATCCCCGGAACCCCAACACAGCATCTCCTGCCTATGATCCCAATAAGAGGTGTGCCTACCACTCTGCTAGCCCAGGACATGATACCAATGAATGTTGGGATCTGAGGAACAAAATCCAAGACCTGATTGATGAAGGAGCATTGGAGTTCACACAAGATGGACAGGCTGAATTTTTCTACCATTCCTCCAAGGCTCATCAGTTGAAGTGACAAGCTCCGAGACTAGGAAACTTTTGTTCATTTGAATGTTCAAGTTGTGTTTTCCTTTTGACCGTTTAAACATTTATTCATGTTAAAACAGTGTTATTCCATTAATGCATCGCTTATGTCTATTTTGAATCAATATATTCGCATTTACTATATGCAAATTGTTTCATATTTTTTCTGATGTCAACTCTCGTTAATTCTAATCCTCTTGAGGGAGGATGACGAAAACGATACCATAATCTACAGTATGCTTTTGAACAGACCCCGCTGATGAGGTACAGGCATTGTTTCAATTCCTAAACACTGGAGTTATAAGGATGATAATCCCTCGTCAACCCCTCTGAGCCAAAGAAGTAGGAGTTTTTATTTTCGAAAATCAAAACCCTTAATCATAACCTGGGGCAGGGTAGTTCTCTCAGTTGATCCAAGTGCATCTTTACAAAACGAACAAAGACAGTGATGGTTCAGAACAATCAAAAGGACAGGCAGTCATCATCAAAATTCATAAATGAAAAGCCCAAAAAGTCTAAACCTATGAAAAGAGACTTATGAAACTGGGGCATCCCGCTGACTGTAATTCCAAAAAGGAAACAGTTCAGGCAAAAATAGGGATAACGAAATCAAAAAAAAAAGAGGTCTCACAAACCCTCAACAAAAACAAAGAAGGACTGCCTATTCAAAATAAGCTATCAAACATCTGAACCATTACTGGAACATCAAAGCAAAGACTCAAGCAAGGTCTAACGCATGATCAACTGAGTTTAGGTTTGGAGAACATCACGAAGAGCGGGTGGGTACAAATGATTTGAGCCTTTATCTTTTGTTTCTTAAACCGTGAACCAGGCCACGTTATAACCCTTAAAAGTCCTAGCTGAAGCACGGGTTAGTTCGAAAGCATACTGTTACGAAAGGTATCCTGACTCCTTAAGGCTACGGTAAATACAAAGTTGACATCATGTTTTACAAACATTCACATGTTTTATGAAAAAGAACGCATTTTCAAAATCTTCAAGACAGACATAAGCTTTGCATTTTTAACATAACTTTGTTTGCATATGACTTTTTGTTTGAACAGCAGGGAAATTTACACGACGAATGCCTAATGAACAGAAGTACCTCCAATCAAGGGGCATGGCACGACTATTGTCCATCATCTGGGGCAGTCCAATCAAGATTCGGAGAATCTCTCAAAAGGCCAACCAGCCTGGGGCAAATCTCCACCTGAGTCACTTAGGGGCATTTCAACAACAAATCTCGCCTGATCAAACATCTTCTGGTGACAAAACACTTCTAAACAGGGGCAACTCCCTACTTTCTGAGAACGGACATAGTCGGAAAAATACTACGCACAATCAAAGACCCGCTAGGCTGATATGCCTAAGCAAAAATTAGGGCTTCCCGGCGAACCAAAAGGGTTCGGGCAAAATGAGGGATGAAATGAAGAAATCTGTACACCCGGCAAGTCGAAAACCTGAAAAGGCGGCTTGGGCAAAAATGGGTATCCCGGTGGACTGAAAACCCGAAAGGGCGGTCCAGGCAAAAGTTAGGGATCAAAACGTACGACTATGTCCCGTCATCTTATCATCTGCCTACCAGAAGAAGGTTTGACCCTCAACAACTATCAGCACCCCACAAGTACCTTCCCCATGGAAACAGGGGCAATAATGGTTGGTCTACGCAATCTGATTGTTCTATCCTCCAAGGCCTCAGGATAGGTTCCGTGGAAGAACATAACCAATACAGTTCAATACTCCCCCAGGAGGGTCCAATCTAGTTCCCCTAGAAAGATGGAATTCATATCCCCAAATAATAAGTCTACCCCCAGTAAATTCTGGAAGCTTCCCCTCGCAGAGCACGAACGCGTCGCCCGGCTTTATTTAAAGAGTTACTTCCTTAACAGGATATAACTGGGTTATCCTCAGCCAAAAGCCACGGAAAGAGCGTCGTCGACAAAGTCTCCCTATCCCTAGCGAAGTCTATTCACACTTTCAACAACAAGACATCCTCAGCAAGTTACTATCAACATTCAGCAAAGCATTTCTCTCCCCACAGAGTATTGCTTCCCAGCATGGTCGCTAGAGTATCTTTTCTCCCCGCAGAATCGTCCATTTGCCAAGTTTATTCCGCAACGGAGTCATCTTCTCCTACCGGTATTCTTGCAACTATTATCCCCAGCGGAAGCAAAAGCTTACTCTCCAACATCAGCCCAGGATATGACTTCCCGGCACCCGTCAAAGATTTACTTTCCTAGACGAAAGCATTCATAAAACATCACACATATCATTATAGCATGCATAGACGCATCATATCATACAAATCTCATTCGAGAACATCATTGCTTAATCCATATCATGCATTGCATATGACTGACTTTTACCTTTCAGGAAAGACGCAGTTAAAATGCTCAAACATATTTCAAAGCCCTCTCTAGTCCAGCTAAACCGACTCCCAACAGTTTTTTCTGATAAAGACTCAGCAGAAGTTATGGTCCCCTCTCCGACGATGTGTGAGGTGGTAATTCCTTTTTTTAGATGTTTCCCTCTCCGACGATGAGTGTGAGGTGATATTCTCTTATGGTCCCCTCTCCGACGATGAGTGTGAGGTGGTAATTCCTTCTTCAGATGTTTCCCTCTCCGACGATGAGTGTGAGGTGATAGTCTCTTATGGTCCCCTCTCCGGCAAGTGCGTGAGGTGGTAATTCCTTTTTCAGATGTTTCCCTCTCCGACGATGAGTGTGAGGTGATAGTCTCCTATGGTCCCCTCTCCGACGATGAGTGTGAGGTGGTAATTCCTTCTTCAGATGGTTCCCTCTCCAACGGTGTGTGAGGTAGTAATCCCTTTTTCAGATGTTTCCCTCTCCGACGATGAGTGTGAGGTGATATTCTCTTATGGTCCCCTCTCCGGCAAGTGCGTGAGGTGGTAATTCCTTTTTCAGATGTTTCCCTCTCCGACGATGAGTGTGAGGTGATAGTCTCCTATGGTCCCCTCTCCGGCAAGTGCGTGAGGTGGTAATTCCTTCTTCAGATGTTTCCCTCTCCGGCGATGAGTGTGAGGTGATAGTCTCCTATGGTTCCCTCTCCGACGGTGTGTGAGGTAGTAAGTCCTTTTCAGATGATTCCCTCTCCGACGATGAGTGTGAGGTAATAGTCTCTTATGGTCCCCTCTCCGGCAAGTGCGTGAGGTGGTAATTCCTTTTTCAGATGTTTCCCTCTCCGACGATGAGTGTGAGGTGATAGTCTCCTATGGTCCCCTCTCCGGCAAGTGCGTGAGGTGGTAATTCCTTCTTCAGATGTTTCCCTCTCCGACGATGAGTGTGAGGTGATAGTCTCCTATGGTTCCCTCTCCGACGGTGTGTGAGGTAGTAAGTCCTTTTCAGATGATTCCCTCTCCGACGATGAGTGTGAGGTAATAGTCTCTTATGTTTCTCTCTCCGACGGTGTGTGAAGTGACAATTCCTTTTCCTGTGTTTCCTTCTCCAACGGCGAGTGAGGTGATTCCCTTTCAGATTATAATTTTCTATGGTTCTCTTCCCGATGTTGCAAAGATGGTAGTTCCCGCCAAGATTTTTCTCAACGAGCATTGTTGAAGTTAAAGTCGCCCAAGGTTCTCTTACCATTCATGCTAAGGCAGTAACCATTCCTGGTTCATTCATCAGCGTTTGAAGCTCCAGACTCAGCTCCTGTAACCAGTCAGGACATATCTATACCAAGCATTTAAAATCAGCTCCTGCAACGTGTCAGGTACTCATTTTTCCTTTGCAGGTATGCAGGTTCTCGCTAAGGAATCTCCCCCGCAATCAACATTCAGATGGCATCTATAAGCCCATCACCCTATCCAGCAATCTCCAAATGGCATCTATAAGCCCATTCCCCCATCATCACTGCTACTATGTGAGCGCAAATTTCTGGGCACTCTAGTGTCCAATCATCTTCCACCTTCGGATTACGAAAGGCACGTCAGCCAATCTTCATCCTCAGGTCTAAGAAGATTGAACAGGGGCAACTGTTGTACCCCAAAATTTGCCCTCCCATATTCTTCAAGAAATTGCCAAGTCAAGTCACAAAATTCCCCAAGGGTTATGCAGTCCAACTGTCTCCTATACAGTCAAAACTAGGGTTTGTGTTCTGATCAAAGAAAGGAAGTTTTCAAGGACCCAATCAAGTCTCACATGCTTACAAAGATGGTCAAGTATCCTCATATCAAGTTTCAAGGCATTCAGCTCAAAATTGCACAGTCAAAACCCTAAATTGCACTACAGTCAACTGTAGGGGCAAAATGGTCATTTGACAGTCAAAAGTTCAAATTTTTGGTCAACATATCATTTTGAAGCCACAAACATCATTTGATCAATGCTTGATCATGATTCTCAAGATTTGGCTCAGAAATCATCAAAGATGCAAAAGTTACTATATTTGGACAGCTGAAAAAGTCAACTGAAATTGACCAGGGCATAACTTTCACATGGATTATCAGAAAAATTCCATCCATAGCTCATTTTGAAGAGAAAGACATTTCCTATAACTCATCTTCATACTTCAAGTACAAGAAATGCTCTCACAAAAAGTTATCAATTTCAACATTATAGGTCATTTTCAAAAGTCAACAAAAAGGGACTTTAAGTCAAAAGCCATAACTTGAGATTGGTAAATCAAAATGACATGGGACAAAAGGCATTGGTTAAAGGACTCAAAGACCTTTCCAAAATGTCCAAGAACATGTGAAAATCTTAAAAATTGAGCAAGTTATGCCTTGTGGAAGTTGGGAAATTTTTGGAAATTTTGAAAAGTCAACAATGGTTCAAATGACCTAAAATTGCTAATGGGCCCATTTTTCTTCCATGATTCATCATTCTAAGCCTATGCACGACCACTTGGCCCAAAGGGAAGTATTTTCTTAATTTTTATTTATTTATTTGAATTTATATTAATATTAATTCATTTAAATTATTTAAATACATGAAAAATATCTAACCTAACAAGACCAATCTTTTTATGCATGATTTGGACTCAATATTTCGTGCTTGTTTAATTATGGAAAGAATTGGTGTGATTGGAGTTTAATTGACACAAAGAATACTTGAAAAGATATGAAAAAGATATAAGGAAATCAAATATTGAAAACAATGAATGGAAGAGATTTGATCCAATTTTATTAACCTAATGCCTTCACTATATGATCAGGAATCAAACCCTAATGCTGGAAGGGATTGAAGCTGCGCAAAGGCTAAGAACAACACTTAGAATTTTCACTAAAAAAGGCAAAACTGAAAAGCACTCTAGAGGTCGATTCAAGCCTCCATTCTTGTCTCAATAGTTTCCTTGTGGTCTCCTGAATACATTCCAATCCCTAATATCAACTAAAGCTTCAAGAATTGGTAAGACAATCTCAAACTGTACAGAAGAAAATTGCCATTCGAATATCATGATTTAAGCGTTATTTGTGAAATTTCTTTATTGATTCATGCTCATAATGATGTTTTGATGCTAACCAACACATTCAATTGCATTTTTGTGCCATATATACGAATCTGCCATGTTTGAATATTAGGGTTACAGGTTTTCAAAATTGGGGTTTTCTACCCAAGGCAAAATTAAGGTTCCAGACTCACACCATTACACTCAGCTCATCTAGACGAAGAAGACTAGACCATCGCGCCAAATTTATTGGCCCTATAGCGCTAGTCGCTATTTTCTGTAAACCTACTTTAGACCACGCGCTTAAAACTGTTGCCTTTGAGTTTATGTTTCAGGAAAATTGAAGAAGACAACGTCGTGTCAGTTGGTGATTCGGTGGTTTGAATTGCGCGCGTTTTTTCTCCACTACGCGTTGGTTTTGTTTTTTGTTATTTATTAACCATAATATATTAATTGAAATTTAGTGGCTCAGTTGGCAAAACGTGATGTGGTTAACCCTCAAGACCTGGGTTCAAGTCCCAGGTCTGTGCAAATCTCATATTATTTTTCAATACAAAATCCTATGCAGCGCTCACAGTGAAAAACACCATACACCTCATGATCCAAGCATACACGTGTCCCAGACGGCCACACCAAAGGCATAGATCCAAGGAGTACCATGTACCATAGTCAGACGCGTCACATGTTGCACAAAAAAGTCAATGGATTTCAAGCTATTGGGCCAGAATGCTAGGCCTATACCTCCTAAATTGGGGCCTGAACCCCCCCTGGTTTGCTTTTCTTTTCATATTTTATTTTTTTAATTGTTATGTTATTTATTTTTTATTTGTTTTAATTAATTAATTATTTTTACAAAATATGAAAAATATCATAAAATCAGAAAAAGGCAAAAAATATAATATTTATTTTATTTTAGTTATTTCCATAAATAAATTACATGTAAATATTTAGTTTAATTAGGTTATAATTTTAATCCTTTTAATAACTAAAATCCAAAAATAGAATTAGGTTTAATTTTTATTCTTCTTAATTTCCCTTTTTACAATAATATTGCTTATTTTATTTATTTTCTATAATTAAATTTTGCATGTAAATTAACTTAGATTTAAATTAGGTTAAAACTTAATATTTTCGCAATAACTTAAAAACCATTAGAACTAGGGTTTAGCATTTTATTTTAATTTCAATAAATTCTTTTTCTTTTAAATCTTAAAAAATATAAAATACTAAAAACATTTTCTTTTAATCTTTAATCCTAATTCCACATTAATTCTAATTAATTAATTCATTAACTTCAATTGCAAAAAGGGTCCAATGCCCATATTTTTAATTGTTTAATTTCGCGCATTTATTTTATGTCGTTTCTTTTAATTCATTATGTACATCTCCCAAAGCGTTGTAACTTTAATCTTTTCGCACTTTTACTTCGTTTTCTTTATTTTCCATCAAATCGGGTCCGGTTTAATTTTTGGCGATGTGGACCCGCGCCTTTGTAATAGCCTTAGATTTATTTTTCTGCAAACTTTATAACTGTTAAAAAGCATGCAAGAATGAATGTCTTAATTAAAATCAAGCGTAGAACACAACAAACATGACAAGACAAATATCAATGAAAATAACACACAATTCGCACACACCACCCCTAGGGTACGCCTCACTGTTGCCTTGCCTCGAAAGGTGATCGTCGAGTAGAGGATGTCTTAGTAAGTCCTCATGATCCGGGAACCTGGCATGAGGGTAGCTTCTAAGGTGTCTTCCTATTGCTCTGGTGATCACCATGTCCCTAAACTCGAATTGACCCGAACACCTCCAACGGTGGTGCTACCTACCTCTCAATGGTGGGATGGCATTACTTTAAAGGACATCTACACAGACGAATTCCTTAGGGTAGGTAGGTTCTCAAGGATACTTGCTCTCTTCAAAACAAACTGAAATCTTTTCACACCGACACTTTTCAAAAGCTTTCAAAGCAAATTTTTCAAACACTCTGACGTATGAGTCGAACTGAAATTTTTCAAAGAAACTTTTTTAAACCCACATTGAAAAGCAAACAAACAATTTTGAAAACACAAATGAGCAAGTATCTAAGAGCCCATGGATAACCATGGATAGAAAGGGTGCTAACACCTTCCCTTTCTATAATCTACCTCCCGAACCGAGAGCAATCTCTTTAAGGAATTTTTCTGTGCTTTTGTCCTTTCCATTTGGAGAAAATAAAAGACGGTGGCGACTCTTGCTTCCGCGACATTTCGCGAACCAGCGTTAAACGGTCAGTTCCAGATCCACCGATCACACTAACCAATTAACATTTTTCTTAATAAAATCAGAAAACACAAAAATATTATTTTTATTAATTTCATTATTTTATTTTTGTAAATAAATACTAATTTAATTAATTTAGTTTTAAATAGGTTTAACTTTTAACATTTTTGCAATAAATTAAAATTAATTTAGAATATTAGGTTTTAATAACTTTGACCAACTTTATTTTATTTCCTTAAATATTCAAAAACCCAAAAATATTTTAATTAATTAATTAATTAATTAATTTTGACCTAATTTAATTTCCATTTAATTCAAAAAATAATAAAAAACATGCTTTCTTTCAAAAAAGGGTCAAAACCCTAAAAACTCGCCCGATTTAATTTCTCACACGCGTATCGTTTTATCTAATATTGTAATTACTTCCGGTATGTAATAGTTGTTAATTAAGACTTTAATTATTTATCGCTTTATTTTACTTTCCGCAATTTAAATTAAAAGGGTTTGTTTTTGGCGATGTAAATACCCGACGCCTTGTAATAATTTAGATTTAATTTCCACAAATTTAATTTCTGCAACTATAAACTGTTAGATATTTGATAATAGGGAATGCATGACAAGATCAAATGTATGAACTTAAAATCAACATAGCTCACCCATGACATGTACAGATAAAATTAACCGAACTAACACACTTGCACATGCCACTCTTAGGGTACACCTCACTTGGTTGCCTTCGAACGTGGTCATTGAGTATAGGAAGTTTTAGAGGTCGCCCTCTTGTCTAAAGATCATAGTTGCCTCAAAATGGTTGCCTCAGATAAAATGATCTAAGACATTAGGGTTACCGCTAAGGAGTCCTAACATTGCTTTAGTGACCACACGTCCCTTAATCGAATTGACCTGAAAACTCTAACGACAGTGCTACCTACTCCTCAATAGTGGGATAGCATTGTCTAAAGGACATTAGCACAAATTAATTCCTTTTTCGAGTAGGTAGATGGTTCTTAAGTACTTGCTCATTTTAAAACAAAACAAAACTTTTCGCACTTACACTCCTTTCAAACAAAAACTTCTTTCAAACCCACAAACACAAAGAAAAGCAAATTTTGAAAACACTTTGAGCAAGTACCTAAGAGCCCATGGATAACCATGGATAGAAAGGGTGCTAACACCTTCCCTTTCTATAATCTACCTCCCGAACCCGAGAAATATCTCGAAAAAGGAATTTTTCTGTGCTTTTTTCCTTTCCTTGTTGGATAAAATAAAAGACGGTGGCGACTCTTGCTTACCGCGACATTTTGTGAAAACAAATGCAAAACACGAACTAGCATTCCAAAAACAGTCAGTTCTCTTCCCACCGTATCACAGAACTGGCGACTCTGCTGGGGATGTTAATAAGTGAGGTGTACCTTAGGATTAGATCATTGTGTTTTCAATTGTATGCTTTGTATGCCTTAATTTTGTGGGCTTGTATCAGAGTTTCTATAGATCCTAACCCGGATCTGGGGGTACCCTTTAGGTAAGTAGCAATAAACTGTGAGGGAACTGTCCGGCGTAGAACGACACGGTTGAAGCAGTAACTACATTGGTGTGGCACTTTAGTCTGTACCGATATCCCTTGTGTTGGAACGAGGAGAATATGGGTCTTCTAAGGGGTCATTAAGCACCAACTGACCTTAGAACCTTAAATTGACCAACTTGGCCATAGAATAGTAGCAGTATGCTACACTCATTGAGACTAAACTCTCGCGATGATTCCGGCCGCAAGAAAAGGTTACTAAAATGGAATTATGATCGATTGAGGGTAGTCAGTGATATTGAGATCCTCTAGAACCCGATTACTATTTTTAGGACAGGTTTAAACCAACTGAACTGAAAGAGGGTAGTACCTAAGCTCCTTGCCAGCCTGAAATCTAAGGGCTCTCTGTGTGACTTGTGTGCCTTTACCATGTTTGCTATTTGTGGATACTTGTGGTGTGCTTATTATCATGACATCATGACATCATAACATTGCATACATCTTGCATAAGGACTAACCTATTTCAAAGACAGGATGGATTCATCTTTGTTCTGTTTTGTAGGTCATCATGATGCCCATGCGTAAGAATACCATCCGGATCAACTTTGTTCAAGTCCCTACCTTGCTTAAAGAGTTGGTTGCCAAGATGCCTGACACTACTTCCTTCATCAGTTGGCATGGTTCTCTTCTCAGTTTGGTCACCTCCAAATTGGACGAGCAGATGATGAGTGTCCTAGTCCAGTTCTATGATCCGCTGTACCATTGTTTTACTTTTCAAGATTACCAGCTGGTTCCCACCCTAGAAGAGTTCAGAGCTGCTCAGTATCTCTGTTTTGGAGCAGACCCCATTTACTGGTTGGGAGAAGACCCTTAGGCCCGAAGAGATTGTTGCAGCCCTTCATTTGACCAAAGAGGAGGTAATGGCTAATTGGGAAACTAGGAGTGGAGCAAAAGGCTTTTTGACTAAGTTCTTGGTTGGCAAGGCTAACCACTTCTGGGATAGCCTAGACTTTAAGGCGTTCGAGGATATTCTGGCTCTCCTGATATATGGCTTGGTACTGTTTCTGAATCCTGACACTTTTGTTGATGTGAATGCCATAAAGATCTTCATCTCTCAGAACCCTGTACCCACTCTCTTGGGTGACATTCTTCATCAGCTCTATACTCGTACTGCTCGAAAGCGGGGAACCTTGATGTGCTGTGCTCCTTTGTCGAGGTGGTTTATTTTGCACCTCCCCAAGTCAGTGCTGAAGAACAAATAAGGAATGGGCTGGGCTTATAGGGTGATGTCTCTCTCTCATAATGACATCATTTGGACTCTCAAAGGTATGGATGAGGTGAATATCATTGATCGCTGTAGAGAGTATCCTAATGTTCCATTGATAGGAACCCATGGAGGAATTTCTTACAACCCATGTTTAGCTCTCCGTCAATTTGGAAGAGCCAGAAGAGAAGGACCTCATGAGATGTTAATGCCTCATATCATCTTTGATTTCCAAGGGGATAGCGACGAGCAACGTCGTAGATTCATAAGGGCTTGGGACAGAGTTCACCAATCTGATCCACATGAGTTGGGTCCAAAGACTTCACTCCCGATGGAGCCATATCTCAGATGGGTCTGTATCCGTTCCCAAAAGTTGGGTATGCCATATGAAGCCGTCCGGCCTGTCACTCTTGAAGTTACTAATGAAGAAGGGGTTCTTCCAACCATCCTCCATCCTTATATGCCCACTGACATTAGGGAACTGAAAAGGTCTTGGATGCAGCTGAGGGATGAACGAGATTCTTACCGAGAGAAGTTCAACGAGCAAGAGAAAAAGATCCAGAAGCTGACTAGGCAACTGGAGAACGAGCGGATTCTCAACGACTATGTCCGCACTGAGAAGAAGAGACCATGGGAGCATTGATAGGCCTTTGATGATTTCCTTTCCAGTTTTATTTTTACTTTTCAGTATTTCTTTTCATGTAACGCCTTAATGGCATCAGTTGAACAATTTGAATTCTAAAGTTTATCTAATAAAGTGTGTTTCCTTTCTTGTTTACAAATTTGAATCTCTCAATTATCTTTGAAATCATAAATCATACGCATTTCATCCCATGCACTTCATAAACAGGTACCCTTTACAGGTCTCTTATCTTCTTCGCTGGTTATTTCAGCACTCACTCACTCATCATGTCTGCCGAACCTTCAACTGAGCAAGCTATCAAGGCCCTCCAGGCCCATAATGCCCAATTTCAAGAGTTATTCATGAGTCTAGCTAAGGGTCAGCAAGACCTGAAGACCCTGATTCTGAAAGAGGAGAAGAAGAAGAAGAAGAATAAGAAGAAGAGGACCATCCTATTCAACACAGGGCACAGGTTTAGAAACAGGCTACAGAATGAAGTTAATCTGACCACCTCATTTGGAGGGAAAGATAGTCCACAAGAAAGGAGGGCTCCTAGCCCTGTGGTCTCCGACAACGAGACAGACTACGATGAAGAACAGTATCCTCCTGCCGAGGATAAATACAAGCAACTGGAAGACCGGTTGAGTGCTATGGAGGTTCAAAAGGTGCCTGGTCTGGACTTCGGTGATCTAGGTCTATCATCTGGGGTAGTCATTCCCCACAAATTCAAGGCACTAGCCTTTGCTAAGTATGACGGAGTTTCTTATCCGAAGTTGCACCTCCGGTCATATGTGAGGAAGATTCAGCCGTACACAGCTGATAAGAACCTATGGATCCACTTCTTCCAAGACAGTCTCTCAGGGACTCAGCTTGAGTGGTTCTATCAGTTGGACGGAGCCAGTATCCGTAGTTGGGAAGATTTGGCTACTGCATTCTACAGGCAGTATCAGTACAACTCTGACCTTGCTCCTACGCGTACCCAACTCCAGGGTATGTAAATGGGAATGGGTGAAGGATTCAAAGATTATGCTCAAAAGTGGAGAGACCTCGCCGGAAGAGTACAACCACCCTTAGCTGATCGGGAACTTGTTGACATGTTTCTGGGGACCCTGTTTGGTCCATTTTCCAACCATCTAATTGGAAGCTCTTCGTCTGGGTTTACAAAGCTTATTTTGACCGATGAAAGGATAGAAGCTAGTATTAAGGCTGGTAAGATACAGAAGGGTGCTTCATCAATCACCGAGAAGAAGCCGTTTAAGAAAGAGTCCACTGCTGTCTACAGTGCAAGAAGACAGAATAGACCCGAACACCGCCAAGCTGTTAATGCGGTTGTTATTTCAAAACCTGTTGGTGCTCCACAGCACAACAATCAACAAAAGGATGAGAGACCTCGAAGGCAATTCACCCGTCTCAGCATGACCTTATCTCAGATTCTGCCACAGTTGCTGAAGACTAATCTGGTGGTACTAAAGGAAGCCCCGAAGAATCCAAATACCACATCACCGAGGTATAACCCTAATGCCCGCTGTGCTTTTCACTCTGATAGCCCGGGGCATAATACAGACGATTGTTGGGTTTTGAAGAACAAGGTACAAGACTTAATTGATGCGAAGGAGATTGAGTTTGAGGCGCCTGAGAGGCCTAATGTTGTGACTGCTCCTATGCCCAAGCATGGAGTAAATGCTATAGAAGGATATTTGTTTGTGGTTTCTGTGGATGATATTGTTACCCCTCTGCTGACTGTAAAGAAGAACCTTTTGTTAGCCAGTTTATTTCCGGGCTGTGACGAAGGTTGCCGTATGTGTTCTGCTCTACCTACCGGTTGTCCGCTTCTGAAATCAGGTATCCAACGCCTGATGGATAGTAGATAAATTCTGTTTGAGAAGACTGTTGTTCCCGTAGTTCATTCTGAAGAAGTTGCCATCATTACCATTTTCGATAATTCTTCCAAGGCTCCCTCGAGGAAGCCTGTTAGGATTATATCTGTTCCAAGAATCGCACCTGTGGTCATCACTATTCCGGGGCCCATCCCCTATACCTCTGATAAAGCTGTCCCTTGGCACTATGGGGCTGATGTTTATTTTCATGGAGTTAAGCAAGAATTGGATGCTGATACTGACGTCAGCAACATTATTGGACCCGCTAAAGTCACCCGCAGCGGAATACTTTTCTCACCAGATATCTCTCCGCCAACTGCCCGAAGACCTGTTGTTATTACACCTGCCAGTGTACCTGCTACTATTCCTGATCAAGTTCCTATTCTTACCCCTGTCTCCGAGTCATCTGACGCTCGGGGCAAAGGGATCACCACTAATGTGCCTGCCCAGACGGAGGCACCGAAGACAATTACTGTTGAAGCTTCCAAACAGGAGATGGAAGAGATTCTGAAGATTATTAAAAAGAGTGATTATAATGTAGTCGAACAGCTGGGGCAAACCCCATCCAAGATTTCTATGTTGTCACTATTGTTGTGCTCAGAGGCCCATGCCAAGGCTCTGATTACCTTCTTGAAGACTGCCCACGTACCACAAGAGACATCAGCTGATCAATTTACAGATTGCATGGCCAATTTAACTGCTTATAATGGGTTGGGTTTCTCTGATGCCGACTTGACTACTAAAGGGAAGAATCACAACAATACCCTGCATGTCTCCATTGAATGCAGGGGCACTACTCTTGCTCATGTGTTGGTAGATACTAGTTCCTCATTGAACGTCTTGCCTAAAAAAGCTCTAGACCAGTTGGATTGTGAAGGGTTGGAGCTGAAACCAAGTAACATTGTTGTCAGGGCCTTTGATGGGTCTAAGAGGATGGTGCACGGCGAAGTTGAGATCCCGATTAAGGTCGGTTCTCAGGTCTTCAATTCTACATTCTATGTGATGGACATTCGGCCATCTTATTCTTGTTTGTTGGGTCGTCCATGGATGCACAAAGTTGGGGCCGTAACCTCAACGCTCCACCAGAAGCTGAAGTACCGGTCAAAGGGAAGATTATGACAGTGCAAAGGGAGGAAGAGTACATGGTCAACCACCTTAACTCGTTCCGATATGTAGAAATGGATGGGGAGTTCATTGAGACCCCGTTCCAACATTTTGAAGAGGTGCCCCAGACACTGGCGTCAGCTGAGACTGTTGTTTTAAAATTCTCCTATGAAAATGGCTTCCTTAAAGGATGCCCGGGCTGTTGTTGAGAAAGGTGCGTGTGCAAATTGGGGCCGACTTCTTGATTTTACACAGAAGACTAACAAGTTTGGTTTGGGTTTCACTGCAGAAGCTCAAAGGGTTGTTCGGAATGCACGAATCGGAAGACCTCCCGTGTTCATCAGCAACTCGGGAGTGAACGCCATTGAAGATGATGTGGAAGAGTCTGAATTCGACAGTTGGATCTATCCTACGACCGACGGTGGACAATGCAACTGGACAGCAAAGGACTTCATCCCTATTACTTTTGTTACCCAGTAATGAAACTTTTTGTTTTGAATATGTAACAGACAATGTTTTAAACTTTATGGCCCGATGTCTTACCCGGGGCACTGTGGCTTCATTTGTGAGGGCTCTATGTGTGTCCTTTTCATATATCATTAATAAAAGCATTGGACGTTCTTGCATTTCGAATTTTGTGCTCCTTGTTTTTCTTTATTATATATTGCAAAACAGCTATTTTACACACACTCACATATACAGGTCTACATCCACTCTGGATCTCACTGGTAACGACTCTGCTACTGCCAGTTATGACTTTGAAAATCCGATCAACATAGCCGAAGACGGAGGTGAAGATGATTGCGAAGTGCCTGGTAAACTTGCAAGACTGTTACTCCAAGAAGAGAGGACCATTCAGCCACACGAAGAGCCAGTGGAAACAGTGAATCTGGGTACCGAGACAGATAAGAAAGAGGTCAAGATTGGTGCAAATCTGGAAGCTAGTGTGAAACAATAGTTAATTCAGATGCTGCATGACTACGTTGAGATCTTTGCCTGGTCTTACAAATATATGTCGGGGTTGGATACTGATATTGTGGTTCATCGCCTGCCTACCAAGGAAGACTATCCTCCAGTGAAACAGAAGGTTCGCCGTATGCGCCCAGAGATGTCTGAGAAATCAAGGCTGAAGTTATGAAACAGTTTGATGCCGGTTTTCTAGCAGTTACTTCTTACCCTCAGAGGGTGGCCAATGTGGTTCCAGTGCCGAAGAAATATGGTAAGGTCCGAATGTGTGTTGACTACAGGGATTTGAACAGGGCAAGCCCCAAGGATGACTTCCCTCTACCTCATATCGACATTCTGGTTGACAACACCGCTCAGCACAAGGTCTTCTCCTTCATGGATGGCTTCTCCGGTTATAACCAGATTAAAATGGCTCCCGAAGACAAGGAGAAGACAACTTTTGTTACTCAGTGGGGTACCTTTTGCTACAAGGTCATGTCTTTTGGGTTGAAGAATGCTGGGGCAATGTATCAGCGGGCCATGGTTGCTTTGTTTCATGATATGATCCATCATGAGATTGAGGTATATGTCGATGATATGATTGCAATGTCCCAGACTGAGGAAGAACATCTTGACCATCCGCAGAAGCTGTTTGACAGGATGAAATTGTAAAAGCTGAGGTTGAACCCGAACAAGTGCACCTTCGGGGTGAGATCTGGCAAACTACTGGGTTTCGTTGTAAGCGAAAAAGGTATTCAAGTAGATTCCGCAAAGGTAAAGGCCATACAGGAAATGCCAGCTCCCAGAACAGAGAAAGAAGTCAGAGGCTTTCTGGGACATCTGAACTACATTGCTAGTTTCATCTCGCACCCAACTGCTACTTGTGAGCCAATCTTCAAGTTACTGAAGAAAGATCAGGTAGTACGTTGGAACGATGAATGCCAGGCCGCTTTCAAAAGGATCAAAGAGTATATCCAAGATCCACCCATTCTGATGCCACCAGTTGAAAGGAGACCTCTGATCTTATACTTGACAGTACTCGACAACTCAATGGGGTGTGTGCTGGGTCAGCATGACGAGTCTGGCCGAAAAGAGCATGCTATTTATTACCTTAGCAAAAAGTTTACCGAATGTGAGACCTGATACTCACTGCTCGAGAAAACTTGCTGCGCTTTGGCATGGGCTGCTCGCCGGCTAAGACAGTATATGTTGACTCACACTACTTTGTTGATATCAAAGATGGATCCAATCAAGTATATCTTCGAAAAGTCTGCCTTGTCCGGAAGAATATCAAGATGGCAGATGATCTTAACTAAGTATAACATCCAATATACGACCCAAAAGGCAATCAAGGTGTTGTACCCCAAAATTTGCTCTCCCTTTTTTCACAAGAAATCATAACTTTGGGGTTTGCCCTGATTTTTCAGATTGGCTGAAGAATTAGTCAAACAAACTTTTCTTTATCAGTCAATCCAGAATTAGGGTTTCCATTAATTTTGAATCAGTCAAACAAATTTTTCTTATCAGTCTATCTAGAATTAGGGTTCTATTGATTTTGTTGAGTTTGGCTCAGGAATTGATCAAGCAGACTTTTCTTTGACGGCAAATTTGGAATTAGGGTTTTTTACTCGTATTTCTCAGAAGAATTTGAATCCACAGTATTTCAATTGACTGTTACATTGTTTTTACGCTTGTTTAAGATTGCTGTTTGTTTCTCAAAACCTAAACATCTGGGATAGGAGATGAGGCTTTTGATTGAAAGTTTGAAGTATTGGTTTGATCAGTGAAGTGAAAGGTGTATGTTTGTTTAACTGTACAAAGCATATGATTAATTGGAATGTCGGGCGTATTGTGGTTAATGCAAGGTTGCGAGATTGCAAAGTTTGTTGATTATTTATTTTATCTGAGTTAAAATTATTGGGATGCATTTCCAATTATTTTAATTCAAGAGATTTAAATAATTAAATAGACAGTGCAGAAGAAATAAGGAATTATCTGACAAAGACTTTTTATTTATTTTAATTGTTGTTACAAATGTTATTTGAATACTGTAAATTTATTTACAATGTTTACAATAATATTTATTACAATAATTGAAAAGAAAAGAAATCTAAAATCTAAGTCTCTTGAAGTCTTCTATCTTCTACTGCTTCTTCCATTATCTAACTGGTATTTACCTGCAAAGACAGAAAAAAGAAATCAGTACAGTTAAATTAAAAAAGCATTTTCAGGCAGATAAATATAAAGTCATCATTAAAGATTGTTGGCCGGAATCAGATTGTTTTGGTTTCATCATGTTTTACTCGTCCTCTTTGCAAATCACAAGAAGATTTCTCTTCTTGGTTCACAAAGAGGAAAGTAAAATATTTTTGCAAGCATACAATTAATTAAATGCAAAGATACAAGGCACAAGGCTGCACAAAGAAGGCACAAGGCTGCACAATGTCAAACTGAACAACAAACTTCACTAGTCAACCAAAAGCAAACCAAGTTGCACAAAAGCAAACCAAGTACACTAAGCTGTCAAAGTACACAAAACTGTCAATGCAGAAAATATGGAAGTACAATGCAGAGATAAACCAAGATACAAGCAAGCAAGCTTGTCAAAAAAACTTTTCATCATTTTCTGGCCAACAATCTTTTCAGAAAAAGTACATTAAGCAATTAAAAATGCTTTTTATGGAGAGAGAAAGAGAGAGTGAAGTAGGTTTTGCAGTTTGGCAGGCTGTACAAAAGCAATGAGAAAGAAAATAAATAAAACAGGTTTTAACAGTTCAGGAAGAGAGAGCCAAAAAAAAACTGCAACTAAAAGCTCCAACCTGTTTAAACTGCAAGTTATCAAAACCAGTAGAAAACCTGCCTGTACCAAACACAAGCAAAACTCAGCAAACCTGCCTGTACCAAACAAATAAAACCTCCAACATGTACTAAACTCACAAACTGCAAGCTGATATCAAAAACACCAGTCTGCCTTCAGAACCAAAAAATGCAAGTGCAAAACTGCAAGCTGAAAGAACAAACATCCAGCCTGCATAACTAAAAGCCTCCAAACATGTGGCCTGTACAACTGCAAGTTATCAAACTTGCAAAACCTGCAAAAAACAAGAACTCAGTAGCCTACCTGCCTTACCAACAAGAAGCCTGAAGCCTGCCTCAAATTAAACTGCAAGTTATCAAAACCTGCCTAAAAAACAAAAGCAAGCAGGCTCAACAAAAGATCCAAGCCTGCCTAAAACTGCACAAGTCTTCCTTACCAAACAAGCCTTCAAACATGTCCAAGTACATAACAAACCTGTAAAAACGGCAGTTCAATCCAAACTCAACAAAGACAAGCAAACACCAAATGCTCATCAGCCTGCCTTCACAAAAGCTCAACAAAGAACAAATAAATTCACCATCATCAAACATCCAAATCAAGAACAACAAATAGCCCTTTTCAGTTCAAGTTCATCATCACAAAAAAGCATAAGCCAAATCAATAACAACAGTAACATCTCAGAAAAATTCATCATCATAGCAAAGAGGAGAAGAAGAGAAGATTCAGAAGCAAAATGGTATAAAGTTTCAGAATACGTATGTTCATCACTAACATATCAAAAGAAAATCTCAGAATACAATCATCACTGACAAAATATTCATCATCCCAAAGAAGAAGGGAAGATTGTAAAAGCTAACAACAAATAAACTTCAGAGTTCATCATCATCAAAATCAACAAAGCCCACAAAATGGAAGAGTTTCGAAACAAGCGTTTTCAGTAATAAAATTCATCATCAAACGATTCAAGAGAAGTCAAAAATACAGAAAATACCAAAAGTGAGCTAGCATCACCATCCCGCTCCCTCCTCCGTCCACCTGAGAGCGTCGCCAATCCAACCCTCCATCGCCTCTCCAGAAACAAAACTCCAAGGTATCAATTTCCATCTTTCTTTTCCTACATCACCATATCATGAATATCAAAGTTTAAAGCTTAGTAAAACGATAACATGCAAGCATACAACCTAAACCCTAAAACGCGTTTAGAATAAAATTAGTACCTTTCAAATCGCCGCCCTGTGTAGCCACGTAGAGGAGAGGTTGGAGGTGGCGTTCTGGTAGCCTAAGGCGAGGGGAGAGGACATCAGTTTCTTGGTTTGAGAAAGACAAAGAGGATGAAGACAAGAGGAGAGGAGCGGCGCCATTCACAAACTGCAAACCTAATTCTGGGAACATGAAACACGAACCCTAGAAATCTGTTGTACAAACAATGCATTTGGGCCTTCGCCCCATAAACTAAACTAAAGCCCAACACATTCCAGCGCCCACCCCCCTTTGTCTTCATTTTCTGATTTTTTAAAGTGGCTTTTCTTTTATTTCCTTTGGGCCAAAGCATACAAACTCAAAAGCCCATTTATCTTTTCTCTTTTAAATGTTTTAAAACCAATGTTTTTATCACCATATTTTGATATTCTATAACCTGATTCTTTTGTTAAATAAAAATAAGATATTAAATTTTGTATAAATTCTCTTAATATTTTTTTCTAACAATTATTACATTTTAAATAAATATATATAAATAATAGAATTTCATTAAGTTAAATAATTCCTTATTTTTCTTTAAAACCCTTTGTTTATATAATTAACAAAATGCAAATAAAAAAACACATAATCTTTTTAGGTTAGAATCTTCATTTGATCATTTGTAAATAACCACATACATCTCACAATACTTTTGATTCTCTTTATTTTTTTATGTCTTGTTACAATTTTACATTGAGAATGCGACGATTCGATTTGGTTGTAAATAATATTTGGACATTATTATTCTGATAAGACTCATCCCCATTTGTAAACATTTGTACCCCCATCCCCGGATACTTATTTGTAATAACTTAGACTTTAAATTCCCACAATTTATCGCTTTCCATATACTGTATAGTAATTAGGGTTTGTATGCGAAAATTCAAAATCAACCACTAGATGACCTAATACAAGATAAATACATGAAAATCAATACACAATTCACACTTGCACCTCTAGGGTAACCTCGCTTATTGCCTCGGAAAATACAATCATGTCCCTCAAGTATGAGACACTCTAGTAAATGTCCCTTCGATAAACAAAGATCGTAGTCCCTCGATGACCCTCGATGTTGACTTTGATAAAATGATCCCGTCCCTTACAAAATTGCTAGAGAGTCTCACAAGTTGCCTTCAATGATTGTATACGATGACCCGTGCCTGTCCCGTTAACATCCTAACACAAGGTTGTTCACCAAATGCAATGGTGAAACAACACTGTTAAAAGGGTTAAAACATAAGAAAAATCCTTGAGTAAAATAGGGTAGACAAACTCTTAGTTACTTGATCAAAAAACTTGCAAAACATCCTTGCCATTTTTCAAAACACACTCCACAACACAACTTCAAAAACAACTTTTCAAAACATTGAATTATCTTTTCAAAGAGACACACAACTTTGTATATATTCAAACAAGAATTATTACAAAGGTTTCCTAGACAAGGCATCTTTTTCAAAACATTTTCAAAAACCACACACACAAATCACCATTTCAAACAAGTGAAAAGCAAAGGCAAGTGATCTAAAACAAGTAACTAAGAGCCCATGGATAACCATGAATGAAAAGGGTTCTAGCACCTTCCTTTTTTATAATCTACCCCCCGAACCCACGAAAACATCTCAAAGGTCTTTCCTGTGCTTTTTGACCTTTCCTTTGGATAAAATAAAACGTCGGTGGCGACTCTTGCTAAACCGAAACATTTGCAAACACAAATGAAAAATCCCAAGTCAGTTCTCCCACCGTATCACAGAACTGGCGACTCTGCTGGGGAGTTTTCTAAAAGTGGGGTTACCTTAGGGTTTTAGATCACCTTTACATGCTTACCTTGATTACTTTGATTTCTTTACTTTTTGGGTTCCTTGTTTGGGTTTGTTTTAAATCCTACACCCAGATTTGGGGACACCTTTTTAGGTAAGTAGCAATAAACTGTGAGGGAACTGTGCGGGGTATACCGACATGGTTGAAACAGTAGCTACATTGATGTGTCACTTTGGTTGGTACCGGTAATCTTTGAGTTGAATCAAGGAGAGTACGGGGCCGCCGCGTGGTGCCATGAAGCATCAATTAACTTTAGAACCTTACTTGACCTTTTCAGGGGTAGTGAGACGACCGACTTTGGTACAGTCCAAAGTTGGTAGATACTCGATACTACACTCATTGAGGATTGTTTTTCTTGGAATATTTTGGTCGCCAGTTAAGTGGCTAAACCAAAACAATGAACACAGAAAATAATCCCGTGATATTGAGCTCCTTAGAACCCGATTACTATTTATAAGACAGGTTGAGCCAACGAACTTCAAGAGGGTACTTACCTACAAACCCCATGCAAGCCTAAAACTAAGGACTTGTATGCTTTGTGTCAATATGACTATCTGTATATACACTTGCTTACTTTTGCATACATGTACATAGCATCATAACATCATACCATAACATTTTCAATAACCATTTCAAGGATCTCGAGGGTCTTTTGATGCAGGGTCACGTTGAACCAAACGTCTACCAAAGGGCAAGAGGTTTTATTTTTCCTCTAAACAAACACCATCAATGACCAAGTACAACAACTTGAATCAAGGGCTATGACCCACTTGACATGGTTAGCTTGATTCTCGTGGAAAGACATCCACCAATACAAAGTTCTCCAATCAAAGATGTTGATCAAAATTCGACCTCTAACATTTTGTTGTGTTTACCCCGAGAGATCCTTGAAAAACATGCATCCACATATCATGCATTGTATCATAACAGGTTTTCCTTTTCAGGTTTTCTTATTCTCCTACTGTTTATTTCAGTAGAGATGGCTCTAGAGAGGACTGTCAAAGATATCCAAGATCAAAATGCTCAACTTCAAGAAATGTTCTTGAACCTATCTCAGGGGCAAGAAGAGGTGAAAGCTCTCCTCACAAGGGGCATGGTCCTAGGGAATTCAAGCAGTGTCAGAAATGATCAGTTGGAAGAACTTAAGATTGAGCTGGAAACAATGCAGATCCAGATGATGGGACAACTGGTGGGCCAGATGGCTCTCATTCAAAACCTAGCTCAAAGACAAGAAGAGCTCAGGGTTCTCGTCAACAAGCTGCTTCGAGACAGCCAAGTGGGGCAAACATCTAGGGTTGAAGATCAAGTCATCATTCAACCTCCTTTGAGACAAGAAAACAAGGGAAAGGCTCCCCAACTTGCTTCAGGGTCACAAGCCCAGCAACAACCTCGTCAGCGTCAACAGGGTAATCGGCGTAAGCAAAATACGTCTGGAAGACATTTCTCTGAGACTGACATACCATCATCTCTAATACTGAAACGCTTGTTGGAGGTCAATCTGCTTGCTTTAAGGGATCCTATTCGGAAGCCCAATACCTCTACTCCTAGCTATCACCCCGACGCGTTTTGTGTATACCACTCCCATAGTCCTGGACATGACACCGATGATTGTTGGGCTTTGAAAAATAAGATCCAAGACTTGATTGACGAAGGAGTGCTGGAATTCATGCCAGATGGTGAGATGAAAATCTTTCGCTAAGGGTTCTCCACCTAAAATGACAAAATTTGAACCAAGAGACTTTTGTTCCATTTGAATTTTCAAGTTGTAATTTCTTTTGTTATTCAAACAATTATTTGTTGATGTCAAACTCTGTTTCATTAATGCATTGCATATGTTTGTCTTGAATTCATCCATTCGTTTTCACTATTCTTAAACTATGCTTTCTACTTTATTTATGATATTTAACTCTTGATAAAAAGCTACAAGCCTTTAGAGGGAGGATGACGAAACAATACCATAATCTCATACAGTATGCTTTTGAACAAACCTTGCTGACGATGTACAGGCGTTTCTTTCAAATCGAAAACACTGGAGTTATAAGGAAGATAATCCCTAGTCAACCCCTTCGAGCCAAAGAAGTAGGAGTTTTTTGTTTTAAACACAAATTGAAACCTTTGATTTAAACCTGGGGCAGGGTAGTCTCTTAGATAATTCAAAAGATGTGCATTGAAGTCGCAAACTCGCAGTTCATAATACAATGAATGACATCAAAAACATTTCCTTTGGAACCAAAAGACAGTGATGGTTCTTTATCTCATAGGCAGTCAATCTCTCAAAAGAGAAAAGCCCACTGAGCCAAAACCTATAAAGGAGGCTTAAGAAAGCTGGGGCATCCCGCTGACGGTAATCTCAAAAACAAGAGCAGTCAGGCAAAAATTAGGGATAGCGAATCAAAAGAAAAAGGTCATTATAAATCCTCAACAATATGGAAAATGTTGCAAAATTGATTACTGCCTTCCAATAAATTCAACTGGTGTGGACCATCACCAAAATGTCGTTTCAAACTCGATTAAAGTTCGATGCACAATTAATTGAGTCTAGGATTGAAGAACATCACGAAGATCGGGTGGGTACAAATATACTTTGAGCCTTTATCCTTTGTTTCTTAAACCGTGAACCAAACCACGTTACAACCCTTCGAAAGTCCTAATTGAAGGATGGGTTAGTTCGAAAGCATATTGTTACAAAAGGTATCCTGACTCCTGTAAGGCTTTGTCCTAAATCTTGTGTTGAATTTGTCTTATAAAAAGTTTTCTGCTAAAAAACGCATTTTTCAAAACTTCGAGACAAGTATAAACTTTGCATTATTTGAATATCATTGTTTGCACATGTTTATTTGTTTGACAGCGAAGAAATTCACAACAGTGAATGTTCAGAGGAACGAAAACTCTCTCGGTGAATAAAATCACTTCAAGTGGGATGACACTTCCGTTACAAAAATCTCCTATCAACAAAAGGGGATTTTATATAGTATTGTCCAGTGAACCTGGGGCAGTCCAGTCAAGATTTCAACAAATCTTTCAAAGCTCAGTGAACCTGGGGCAATCCAGTCAAGATTTCAAGAAATCTCTCAATTGCAGAGTAGCCCGGGGCAAGTCTCCATCACCATCACTTGGGGCATTAAACGTCAATCTCATCAAAGGGTTACGTATAGTCCAAATTTCCTGGCAAGCGCCACAAACATCTGATACTAGGGGCAGTGATGAACCTCTCCAAAATCTTTCTGAAAAGAAATTCAAGCGTCCTAGAGAAGTTTATCATCTCTCTAAACAGACCAGCAGTCATGGGTTTATTTCCCCAACATTTGTCAAGGATTTATTCTCCAAAATAAATTACATTCCAAGTTGCACGGTCGTTAAAAATTTCCTTCATCACCTGTTGGAAGTTACAGCCACCAACAGAATAACGGATAATTAAAGCTCCTAAAAATCTGTTTCTCTCAAGAATGAAGATTCTCATCCTTGAAACCTCAAGAGATTGGTATACTCCCAACCTCCTGACCCTTAACAGAATGAAGATTCTCATCCTTGAAACCTCAAGAGATTGGCATACTCCCAACCTCCTGACCCTTAACAGAATGAAGATTCTCATCCTTGAAACCTCAGAAGATTGGTATACTCCCAACCTCCTGACCCTTAACAGAATGAAGACTCTCATCCTTGAAACCTCAGAAGATTGGTATCCTCCCAACCTCCTGACCCTTAAGAGAATGAAGACTCTCATCCTTGAAATCTCAGAAGATTGGTATACTCCCAACCTCCTAAACCTTAACAGAATGAAGACTCTCATCCTTGAAACCTCAGAAGATTGGTATACTCCCAACCTCCTAACCCTTAACAAAATGAAGACTCTCATCCTTGAAACCTCAGAAGATTGGTATACTCCCAACCTCCTGACCCTTAACGGAATGAAGATTCTCATCCTTGAAACCTCAGAAGATTGGTATACTCCCAATTTCCCGTCCCTTAACAGAATGAAGATTCTCATCCTTAAAATCCCAAGAGATTGCATACACCCAATCTTATGACCCAAGACCTAAATGAAGATTCTCATTTTGGCTTCCCTAGTAGATTGGCATACACCCAACCTCCTGATATTCCCGACAGAATGAAGATTCTCATTTCTCAAAGTGGTATAACATCTGAATTCCTGGTATCCCCAACAGAGTGAAGATTCTCATTCTTAAAGTGGCCTATGACCTAAACCTGAACTTCTTCCAGACAGGAATAAGCTTTTTCTAGAATCCTGAGTTTTACTCTCCAATAGGACAACTACTTTTCAACAGTATGGTTATTCCCTACAAGGTTCTAATTCCCCAAGCAGAGTGAAGACTCTCATTCTCAAATCCTCACAAAGTATTCCCCAGTGAAGATCTCCTCAAAACAGGAATCCCCAGTAGATTGGCATACAACCCAAACCCCTGATTCCACAACAGTGGTCCCAAGACTTCTTATTTTCAACGATCAAAGGATTTGCAATACCCTGCAGCAGTCAAGGATTTACTTCCCCCGGCAGCAGTCAAAGATTTCACTATCCAGGATTTATTTTCCTCAGCAAGACAGCTACTCAGCTTACATGCATAAACATTACATTCATACATCATAAACATGGATTAAAATTCATTGCATCATACATATCATGCATTATAACTTCGTGTTTTAGCTAACATTTTACCCTTTTCAAGACAAGATTAAAAGGCTATCATTAACAAATTATTCGAATACAATATGGATACACCCCAGACACGGCGGTCATTCTACTACTCATTCAGACTTCGGCAATCCGATACAGACTAGATATGCTCCAGACACGGCGGTCATTCTACTACTCATTCAGACTTCGGCAATCCGATACAGACTAGATATGCTCCAGACACAGCGACCATTCTATCTCTCATTCAAATTCAACTATCAACTTCAAGTTCAGATACACTCCAAACACGGATGCCATTCTGTCCCTTACACCAGAAGCTTGATTCTCCCCAGTGCAATCGCCACGGAAGTCATTCTGTCACTTATTCAGATCCCAGTTACAGTCTCAGATATACTCCAGACACGGAAGTCATTCTGCTACTCATACATATCTCAAATTCAGATACAATACAAATACACTCCAGACACGGCAGTCATTCTGATATTCATTCAAAATTCCAATACAGTTACAGTCTCAGATATACTCCAGACACGGAAGTCATTCTGCTACTCATACAGACTTCAAAACTTTTGAAAACAGTTTACGGATGCTTCCAAATACGGATGTTGATCTATTGCTTATTCAACTTCAAGACTTCTTAAAACAGTTTACGGATTCTCCAAACACGGATGTTAATCTATCGCTTGTTCAGATTCAACTTCTGAAAACAGTTTACGGATGCTTGCCAACATGGATGTCAATCTATTGCTTATTAAGACCCCCAGCTCAGAGATGTTCCAAAACATGGACACCTTTCTGATACTCACCCACTCACCTACGACATACAGTTCAACAAACATTCTTGGATGGCATCTTTTAAGCCCATCTCCGACAAGATTCTGTCACATCTCCAAATGGCATCTTTAAGCCCATTCCCTCAACTATGCTTTGACGAGTGCAAATTTTTGGGCACTCTAGTGTCCAATCATTCTTTTACCTTCGAGTCGCGAACGGCAAAATTGCCAATCTAACTCTTCAGGTTCAAGAAGATTGAACATGGGCAACTGTTGTACCCCAAAATTTGCTCTCCCTTTTTTCACAAGAAATCATAACTTCGGGGTTTGCCCTGATTTTTCAGATTGGCTGAAGAATCGGTCAAACAGACTTTTCTTTATCAGTCAATCCAAAATTAGGGTTTCCATTGATTTTGAATCAGTCAAATAGATTTTTTCTTATCAGTCTATCCAGAATTAGGGTTTCTATTGATTTTGTTGAGTTTGGCTCAGGAATTGATCAAACAGACTTTTCTTTGACGACAAATATGGAATTAGGGTTTTTTACTCGTATTTCTCAGAAGAATTTGAATCCACAGTATTTTAATTGACTGTTACATTGTTTTTACGCTTGTTCAAGATTGTTGTTTGTTTCTCAAAACCTAAACATCTGGGATAGGAGCTGAGGCTTTTGATTGAAAGTTTGAAGTATTGGTTTGATCAGTGAAGTGAAAGGTGTATGTTTGTTTAACTGTACAAAGCATATGATTAATTGGAATGCCAGGCGTATTGTGGTTAATGTAAGGTTGCGAGATTGCAAAGTTTGTTGATTATTTATTTTATCTGAGTTAAAATTATTGGGATGCATTTCCAATTATTTTAATTCAAGAGATTTAAATAATTAAATAGACAGTGCAGAAGAAATAAGGAATTATCTGACAAAGACTTTTTATTTATTTTAATTGTTCTTACAAATGTTATTTGAATACTGTAAATTTATTTACAACGTTTACAATAATATTTATTACAATAATTGAAAAGAAAAGAAATCTAAAATCTAAGTCTCTTGAAGTCTTCTATCTTCTACTGCATCTTCCATTATCTAACTGGTATTTACCTGCAAAGACAGAAAAAAGAAATCAGTACAGTTAAATTAAAAAAGCATTTTCAGGCAGATAAATATAAAGTCATCATTAAAGATTGTTGGCCGGAATCAGATTGTTGGCCGGAATCAGATTGTTTTGGTTTCATCATGTTTTACTCGTCCTCTTTGCAAATCACAAGAAAATTTCTCTTCTTGGTTCACAAAGAGGAAAGTAAAATATTTTTGCAAGCATACAATCAATTAAATGCAAAGATACAAGGCACAAGGCTGCACAAAGAAGGCACAAGGCTGCACAATGTCAAACTGAACAACAAACTTCACTAGTCAACCAAAAGCAAACCAAGTTGCACAAAAGCAAACCAAGTACACTAAGCTGTCAAAGTACACAAAACTGTCAATGCAGAAAATATGGAAGTACAATGCAGAGATAAACCAAGATACAAGCAAGCAAGCTTGTCAAAAAAACTTTTCATCATTTTCTGGCCAACAATCTTTTCAGAAAAAGTACATTAAGCAATTAAAAATGCTTTTTATGGAGAGAGAAAGAGAGAGTGAAGTAGGTTTTGCAGTTTGGCAGGCTGTACAAAAGCAATGAGAAAGAAAATAAATAAAACAGGTTTTAACAGTTCAGGAAGAGAGAGCCAAAAAAAAACTGCAACTAAAAGCTCCAACCTGTTTAAACTGCAAGTTATCAAAACCAGTAGAAAACCTGCCTGTACCAAACACAAGCAAAACTCAGCAAACCTGCCTGTACCAAACAAATAAAACCTCCAACCTGTACTAAACTCACAAACTGCAAGCTGATATCAAAAACACCAGTCTGCCTTCAGAACCAAAAAATGCAAGTCCAAAACTGCAAGCTGAAAGAACAAACATCCAGCCTGCATAACTAAAAGCCTCCAAACTTGTGGCCTGTACAACTACAATTTATCAAACTTGCAAAACCTGCAAAAAGCAAGAACTCAGTAGCCTTCCTGCCTTACCAACAAGAAGCCTGAAGCCTGCCTCAAATTAAACTGCAAGTTATCAAAACCTGCCTAAAAAACAAAAGCAAGCAAGCTCAACAAAAGATCCAAGCTTGCCTAAAACTGCACAAGCCTGCCTTACCAAACAAGCCTTCAAACATGTCCAAGTACATAACAAACCTGTAAAAACAACAGTTCAATCCAAACTCAACAAAGACAAGCAAACACCAAATGCTCATCAGCCTGCCTTCACAAAAGCTCAACAAAGAACAAATAAATTCACCATCATCAAACATCCAAATCAAGAACAACAAATAGCCCTTTTCAGTTCAAGTTCATCATCACAAAAAAGCATAAGCCAAATCAATAACAACAACAACATCTCAGAAAAATTCATCATCATAGCAAAGAGGAGAAGAAGAGAAGATTCAGAAGCAAAATGGTATAAAGTTTCAGAATACGTATGTTCATGACTAACATATCAAAAGAAAATCTCAGAATACAATCATCACTGACAAAATATTCATCATCCCAAAGAAGAAGGGAATATTGTAAAAGCTAACAACAAACAAACTTCAAAGTTCATCATCATCAGAATCAACAAAGCCCACAAAAAGGAAGAGTTTCGAAACAAGCGTTTTTAGTAATAAAATTCATCATCAAACGATTCAAGAGAAGTCAAAAATACAGAAAATACCAAAAGTGAGCTAGCATCACCATCCCGCTCCCTCCTCCGGCCACCTGAGAGCGCCGCCGATCCAACCCTCCATCGCCTCTCTAGAAACAAAACCCCAAGGTATCAATTTTCCTCTTTCTTTTCCTACATCACCATATCATGAATATCAAAGTTTAAAGCTTAGTAAAATGATAACATGCAAGCATACAACCTAAACCCTAAAACGCGTTTAGAATAAAATTAGTACCTTTCAAATCGCCGCCCTGTGTAGCCACGGAGAGGAGAGGTTGGAGGTGGTGTTCTGGTAGCCTAAGGCGAGGGGAGAGGACATCAGTTTCTTGGTTTGAGAAAGACAAAGAGGATGAAGACGAGAGGAGAGGAGCGGCGCCATTCACAAACTGCAAACCTAATTATGGGAACATGAAACACGAACCCTAGAAATCTGTTGTACAAACAATGCATTTGGGCCTTCGCCCCATAAACTAAACTAAAGCCCAACACATTCCAGCGCCCACCCCCCTTTGTCTTCATTTTCTGATTTTTTAAAGTGGCTTTTCTTTTATTTCCTTTGGGCCAAAGCATACAAACTCAAAAGCCCATTTATCTTTTCTCTTTTAAATGTTTTAAAACCAATGTTTTTATCACCATATTTTCATTTTCTATAACCTGATTCTTTTGTTAAATAAAAATAAGATATTAAATTTTGTATAAATTCTCTTAATATTTTTTTCTAACAATTATTACATTTTAAATAAATATATATAAATAATAGAATTTCATTAAGTTAAATAATTCCTTCTTTTTCTTCAAAACCCTTTGTTTATATAATTAACAAAATGCAAATAAAAAAAAACACATAATCTTTTTAGGTTAGAATCTTCATTTGATCATTTGTAAATAACCACATACATCTTACAATACTTTTGATTCTCTTTATTTTTTTATGTCTTGTTACAATTTTACATTGAGAATGCGACGATTCAATTTGGTTTTAAATAATATTTGGACATTATTATTCTGATAAGACTCATCCCCATTTGTAAACATTTGTACCCCCATCCCCGGATACTTATTTGTAATAACTTAGACTTTAAATTCCCGCAATTTATCGCTTTCCATATACTGTATAGTAATTAGGGTTTGTATGCGAAGATTCAAAATCAACCGCTAGATGACCTAATACAAGATAAATACATGAAAATCAATACACAATTCACACTTGCACCTCTAGGGTAACCTCGCTTATTGCCTCGGAAAATACAATCATGTCCCTCAAGTATGAGACACTCTAGCAAATGTCCCTTCGGTAAACAAAGATCGTAGTCCCTCGATGACCCTCGATGTTGCCTTCGATAAAATGATACCATCCCTTACAAAATTGCTAGAGCGTCTCACAAGTTGCCTTCAATGATTGTATACGATGACCCGTGCCTGTCCCGTTAACATCCTAACACAAGGTTGTTCACCAAATGCAATGGTGAAACAACACTGTTAAAAGGGTTAAAACATAAGAAAAATCCTTGAGTAAAATAGGGTAGACAAACTCTTAGTTACTTGATAAAAAAACTTGCAAAACATCCTTGCCATTTTTCAAAACACACTCCACAACACAACTTCAAAAACAACTTTTTTCAAAACATTGAATTATCTTTTCAAAGAGACACACACCTTTGTATATATTCAAACAAGAATCATTACAAAGGTTGCCTAGACAAGGCATCTTTTTCAAAACATTTTCAAAAACCACACACACAAAGCACCATTTCAAACAAGTGAAAAGCAAAGGCAAGTGATCTAAAACAAGTAACTAAGAGCCCATGGATAACCATGGATGAAAAGGGTGCTAGCACCTTCCCTTTTCATAATCTACCCCCCGAACCCACGAAAACATCTCAAAGGTCTTTCCTGTGATTTTTGACCTTTCCTTAGGATAAAATAAAAATTCGGTGGCGACTCTTGCTAAACCGAAACATTTGAAAACACAAACGCAAAATCCCAAGTCAGTTATCCCACCGTATCACACAAGGGAAGTGTGTTAGCAGACCATTTGGCACATCAAGCAGTGGATGATTACCAGTCTATGAACTTTGAATTTCCGAACGAGAATATCATGTTGGTAACTGATTGTGAGACACCTGGACCGGATGAAGGACCTGAGGAAGGATCCCGATGGTCTATGTACTTCGATGGAGCTTCAAACGCTTTGGGTAATGGCATTGGCGCCGTGATCATATCTCCTAAAGGCTCTCATACTCCGTTTACCGCCCAACTATGTTTCAACTGCACCAACAACATGACGGAGTATGAAGCATGCATTATGGGTCTTTGAGCAGCAATTGACCTAAGGATTAAGTTCTTGAGTGTCTTCGGAGATTCTGCTCTCGTGATCAGTCAGATCAAAGGCGAGTGGGATACAAAACACCCAAATCTTATCCCTTACAAGGAGTATGTGTTGACATTGCTTCCCCATTTCGAGGAGATAACCTTTGAACACTTCCCTAGAGAGGAGAATCAGTTGGCGAACGTGCTAGCTACGATGTCTTCTATGTTTAAAGTCAATTGGGACAACGAAGCTCCCCGAATCATCATTGAAAGATTGGATGAACCTGCACATTGCTGTGATCTTGAGACTGAAGAAGTAACAGAAAAGCCCTGGTATCATGAGGTGAAGAGGTATCTTGAAGCTCAAGAATACCCCGAGGGTGCATCTGTTAATGAAAAGAAGTTTCTGAGGAGGTTCGCGGCGAAGTTCTTCATCAGCAATGGCATTCTTTACAAGCGTAACCATGATTCGACCTTACTGCGTTGAGTGGATAAGATTGAAGCAGAAAGGATCATGGCAGAGCTGCATGAAGGTACTTTCGGGACTCATTCCAGTGGACATACCATGGCAAAGAAAATCCTCCGGGCAGGATATTATTGGTCCACAATGGAAGCCGAATGTTATCAGCTTTCTCGGACATGTCACAAGTGCCAGGTCTATGCTGATAAGGTACACATACCTCCAGTTCCTCTGAATGTCTTGACAGCACCTTGGCCTTTTGCAATGTGGGGCATTGATATGATCGGAGAGATCAGACCTACGACATCCAACGAGCATCATTTCATCCTGGTAGCGATCAATTACTTTACGAAGTGGGTTGAAGCGACTTCCTTTGCTACTGTAACCAAGAACGTCGTGGCACGATTTATTCGAAACAATCTGATCTATCGATACGGTGCACCAGAGAGGATCATTACGGACAATGGTACCAATCTCAACAACAAGATGATCACTAAGCTCCGCGAGCAATTCAAGATACAACATCACAACTCTTCTCCCTACCGGCCGAAGATGAATGGAGTTGTCGAAGCGACTAATAAGAACATCAAGAAGATTGTGCAGAAGATGACAGTAACATACAAAGACTGGCACGAGATGTTACCATTTGCTCTTCATGGGTACCGTACCTCAACACGGACGTCAACAGGGGAAACACCCTATTCCTTGGTTTATGGCATGGAGGCAGTCTTGCCTATTGAAGTTCAGATACCCTGTCTTCGGATCATGAAGGATGCAGGTTTGAGTGAAGATGACTGGATTCAGACCCGACTTGGTCAACTGAACCTAATCGACAAAAAGAGACTTACTGCTATTTGTCATGGTCAGACGTACCAAAAACGGATGATCAAGGCATTTAATAAGAAAGTTAGACGACAAGAGTATCAAGTTGGGGACCTGGTAATCAAGCGCATTATTCTACCTCAAGGTGATCCCAGGGGCAAATGGACCCCTACTTACGAAGGGCCATTGTGGTTAAGAACATTTTCTCAGGAGGAGCTATGATTCTAACCACCATGGATGGTGACGACCTTCCTCACCCCGTCAATGCAGACATAGTGAAAAGATACAACGCATAACCAAAGACCTGCTAGGTTGACTGGCCTAGGCAAAAATAAGGGCTTCCCGGCGAACCAAAAGGGTTTGGGCAAAAATAAGGGATGAAAATGAAAAAAAATATGTACACCCGGCAAGTCGAAAACCTGAAAAGGCGGCTTGGGCAAAAAGGGTATCCCGGTGGATTGAAAACCCGAAAGGGCGGTCCAGGAAAAAATTAGGGATTAAAGCGTAACACTATGTCTCATTGGATCACCTTGCATCCAGACTTCGACATCGACTATCAAGTTTGGACGACACCAATCAATCAGATTCATCTTCAACTAGTAGCAAAGTGATGAGATGCCCGAGGACATAAAGGCAATATCAGAGTTGGAACCTAGTGGGATCATTCACATAGCTGTTTTGTTTTCTTTTAACAAATTGTGTAAATTTCTATTTGTTCGGCGGCGTTCTCTTACTAGGACGTCAACCTCTTATACAAAAACGCCTATTTACAGGCCAAACTTCAAATCAATACAAATTCATTTCCAAAGAAATTTAAAAAAAAATGTTTTTCCTTTATCTGTTTTATTTTACAAAGAACGTACAATGTTCATTTTTTGGTATATGCATTTGACATTAATTGCTACTCATAAATATTTACATGTGAAACAAAAGATGAATTACGGGTAATATCAGAAACAGGGGCAATAAGAATTGTCTGAACTGTCTGGTTGCTCTGTCCACCAGGTATAAAGGTAGATTCAGCCGAAGAATATGGCTAAGATACCTTCACTCCCCGCAGAATAAGACAATAATAGTAGCTCTCCCAGCTGGGACTTGCAATTATGAACAAATCAGCAATACTCTCCCCAAGCAGAGTTCATCCACCATCAGCGCTAAAAAGGCTGGGTATCCCTAGAAGATCTTAATATTCCCCAGCGGAGTATAAAGATATTCCCCAACAAGCATAAGAGTATCCCCGACAGTCTTAATATTCCTCAACAGAGTATAAGAATGTTCCTCGGCAGAATACAAGATACCCCCAGTGGAGCCATTTCCCCAGCGCAGTCTAAAAAAAGCTTCCCCAACGGAGTTGAAGCATCATCCCCAGTAAACTCTGGAAGTTTATCCCCAGCGGAGTATAAAAATAAATCTCCCCAGCCAGGTTCAAAGGATCATTCCCAGCAAACTCAGAGGATTATCCCCACCGAAGTCTAACAGGTTTATCCCCAGCAAATTACAACTGAAAGATCATCCCCGGCGGAATTCTTTCCTTTCACAAACAGGAATTTTATCCTCAACAGATTTAATATCACCAGCAACGGTAATCTATCCCCAGTGGAGCTTATCAGCGGAATCCCCAGACGGAGTTTATCGTCAAAATCTTCAGCAGAAAATCTCTTCCCCACAGAGTAATTCCCCTCAGAGTAATCTCTTCATCAGTTTATTCCCCAACGGAGTCCTCTTCTCCTGCAGGTTTACTATCTTCGTTCACCATCCCTGGCGGAAGCGAAGCACTCAACTCTATTCTCCAGCAGCTCCGGGATTTATTTTCCCCAGCTAAAACATTATATTCCCATACATCATGATACATGCATATACGCATCATACAAATACAATCTCATTTATTTTGAGAACATCATTGCCTGATCCATATCATGCATTGCATATGACTGACCTTTAACTTTCAGGAAAGATAGAGTTAAAGTTCTCAGTTACGTCAAAGACCTGACCGGTTCTTAAATCTCAATTGAATTATCCTCGGTTGAATTTCAGATAAGGTTCTCAATCTCGACAGTTTCCCTACGTCAAAGTGTGGACGAGTACTATAACCTCAACGGTATACTACGTTGAATACTAGTCAGTTCCTAGATCTTGATGTTTTCCTCCATCAAAGTGTGGACGAGTTTTGTAATTTCAACGGTATACTACGTTGAAGACCAGACAGTTCCTAGATCTTGATGAAGATGTTTCCCTACGCCAAAGTGTGGACGAGTACTATAACATCAATGGTATACTACGTTGAATACTAGTCAGTTCCTAGATCTTGATGTTTTCCTCCGTCAAAGTGTGGACGAGTTCTGTAATTTCAACGGTATACTACGTTGAAGACCAGACAGTTCCTAGATCTTGATGAAGATGTTTCCCTACGTCATAGTGTGGATGAGTGCTATAACCTCAATGGTATACTACGTTGAATACTAGTCAGTTCATAGATCTTGATGTTTTCCTCCGTCAAAGTGTGGACGAGTTCTGTAATTTCAACGGTATACTACGTTGAAGACCAGACAGTTCCTAGATCTTGATGAAGATGTTTCCCTACGTCAAAGTGTGGACGAGTACTATAACCTCAACGGTATACTACGTTGAATACTAGTCAGTTCCTAGATCTTGATGTTTTCCTCTGTCAAAGTGTGGACGAGTTCTGTAATTTCAACAGTATACTACGTTGAAGACCAGACAGTTCCTAGATCTTGATGAAGATGTTTCCCTACGTCATAGTGTGGACGAGTGCTATAACCTCAACGGTATACTACGTTGAATACTAGTCAGTTCCTAGATCTTGATGTTTTCCTCCGTCAAAGTGTGGACGAGTTCTGTAATTTCAACGGTATACTACGTTGAGGACCAGACAGTTCCTAGATCTTGATGAAGATGTTTCCCTACGTCATAGTGTGGACGAGTTCTCTAATTTCAACGGTATACTACGTTGAAGACCAGAAAGTTCCTAGATCTTGATGTTTTCCTCCGTCACAGTGTGGATGAGTTCTGTAGTTTCAACGGTATACTACGTTGAAGACCAGACAGTTCCTAGATCTTGATGAAGATGTTTCCCTACGTCAAAGCGTGGATGAGTGCTATAACCTCAACGGTATACTACGTTGAATACTAGTCAGTTCCTAGATCTAGATGTTTCCCTATGTCAAAGTGTGGACGAGTGCTATAATCTCAACGGTATACTATGTTGAATACTAGTCAGTTTCTAGATCTTGATGTTTTCCTCCGTCAAAAGAGACAACCCGTTAAAAGAGACAAAACCATCTACCAACAATCTCCAAATGGCATCTGTAAGCCCATTCCCAACATCACAATACTGATACCACTTCATGCGAGTGCAAATTTCTAGGCACTCTAGTGTTCAATCATCTTCCACCTTCGGATCACGAAAGGCCCGAAAGCCAATCTATATCCTCAGGTTTAAGAAGATCGAACAGGGGCAACTGTTGTACCCCAAAATTTTCCCTCCCACATTTCTCAAGATATGTCAAGAATCATCTCCAAGTTGTTCAAGATGGCTCAAGAGTTGGACAGTCAAATCATCTCCTAAGGCAGTCAATTCAAAATTAGGGTTTTGTGTTGCATCAAGGTCCTTACATCCAAATGACCTCAAGTGCTTCCCAATGTCCTAATATGTTCTTAACGTCATCCATGTCAAATTTCAACCCTTACATAGGAAGTTTGGTCAGTCAATTGCTCAAGAGGCCCAAAAATCGATTGTGCTAGGGCAAAAGTCAACTGTGACCTACAAATAGTCAAACCTCAAGATTTTTTGTCAACATTCTCATTTTGAAGGATAATTCATCATTTGATCAAGGGTTTATCATGATTCATCAAGGATTGCTCAAGATTCATCAAGATTCAAAAGTTGCTAAATTAGGGTTTTGCAGGAAAAGTCAACTCAACTTTGACCAAGCATAACTTTCTCATACTTTATGACAAATGACCCATATAAAGCTAATTTTTAAGAGGATGAAATTACCTACAATCCATCTTCACACCCCAAGATCAAGAAATGCTCTCACAAAAAGTTACAAATTTGGACATTATAGGTCATTTTTGAAAGTCAACAAAAACACCTTTTTTTCCAAAGCTTATAACATGAGCATGGAACATCAAAATGAGATGAGACAAAAAGGGTTGCTTATAAGACATCTCAAGGTTTCTAAAAAGTCCAATAACACTTCCAAAAGTTCAAAATTGAAGAAGTTATGCATTGTTGAAGTTGGGAATTTTTCCCAAATTGCCAAAAGTCAACTATCCCCAAAACTTCAAATTTTGCCAAAAGGGCCCACTTTTTTCCACTTTATTTGATCTTGTCACACCACACACGTGTCATATCTCCAGTCTTGTGCCAATTTGTTAATTTTTATATTTTATTTGATTTTTATTGATTTAATTCATTTTTAATCAATTTAAATCAAAATAAAATCTAAATATTAATAACTTGTGATATTTTTGATTGATACAACTTTCAATTATCATGATGGACACAATCAAACTCGTATCAAGCTATCTCATGCACAAAATATTTGATTTGGGACAATTTTGGAAGCTTTGTTAATGGTGATCAAATCATATCTTCAATCATCAATTCACATGGATTCAAGGCCCAAAATTAAACCTAATTGCTTCCCTTATACTCACACAATGCAAGACACACAATACACGACCTAAAAGCTGCCTAAATCACAAAACCAAACTTGAAAAAAAGCTTGAAAAGCTTGAATCTGAAATCGATATTGGAGGCAAATTCAAGGCAAAAGTTGAACGCTATCTTCTTGCCTAAGGTCCACTGAAGCGATTGAAATCAAAAGCAAGGTCCCATGCCCTCTCCAACGCACGGTAAGTCTCCCTAAAAGTCACTTTGTACATGAAATCGTGATTCCATATTTTGGCATCTTTTGAACAAATCGTTTGTACAATCATGTTTGTCATTCAATTTCCAATCATTCTGCAATATTCAATTCGATTTTTGTAGCCTGTAAAGCCCTACCTGAAACTAGGGTTTGGGTTTCTTGTTTTTAGGCATTTCCGTTTCAGGTAAAATCAACACTATCAATGGCCATGGATGGATTTAGGAGGAAAAAACGAGCATAATGATGGTCTTGGTTTGCATTTTTGTGGCCTAGAGCTCGTTCTAGGACGAAGCCACGGATCTTGCTGCGGATAAAAATCCGTAGGTAAGAAAACCAGAGTTTCAACGAAGAAGATGACCATGTGTCTTCTTCCCATTGGCCCGTTCAAATAGCGCGCCATATTTTTTTTCCCAGCATATTACTTGTTTTTCACATATAATAATCAGTGCTTATTTCATTAACAATAAAACATCATAGCTCAGTTGGTGGAGGCGTTAGTGGAAAGTCCTATGGGACTTGGGTTCGAATCCCAGGTCCCCCAAAAACTTTGTGTCATTTTATTTCAGGTATTCCAGTATGCACTCAAGCGCGTAGGCCCATCATGCTCCCTCAGATCCCAAGCGCCAGATGGCCTTCAGGCCAAATCTGATGGTCACAAGATGACGTCCACCATACACACCAGTCAACGTGTCACATGAAGGCAGGAAAAGTCATATAGGCTTGAACATAAATGGGCCAAACAATTGCTATCAAACACCCTGATCCAGGCCCAGCACCCCCTTTTTTTGGTTATTTCTTTTTTTTCTTCATTACATTTATTTATTTTGTTAATTATTATTATTATTATTTAAAACTAACCAATTAACATTTTTCTTAATAAAATCAGAAAACACAAAAATATTATTTTTATTAATTTCACTATTTTATTTTTGTAAATAAATACTAATTTAATTAATTTAGTTTTAAATAGGTTTAACTTTTAACATTTTTGCAATAAATTAAAATTAATTTAGAATATTAGGTTTTAATAACTTTGACCAACTTTATTTTATTTCCTTAAATATTCAAAAACCCAAAAATATTTTAATTAATTAATTAATTAATTTTGACCTAATTTAATTTCCATTTAATTTAAAAAATAATAAAAAACATGCTTTCTTTCAAAAAAGGGTCAAAACCCTAAAAACTCACCCGATTTAATTTCTCGCACGCGTATCGTTTTATCCAATATTGTAATTGCTTCCGGTATGTAATAGCTGTTAATTAGGACTTTAATTATTTATCGCTTTTTTTTACTTTCCGCAATTTAAATTAAAGGGTTTGTTTTTGGCGATGTAAATACCCGACGCCTTGTAATAGTTTAGATTTAATTTCCGCAAATTTAATTTCCGCAACTATAAACTGTTAGATGTTTGATAATAGGGAATGCATGACAAGATCAAATGTATGAACTTAAAATCAACATAGCTCACCCATGACATGTACAGATAAAATTAACCGAACTAACACACTTGCACATGCCACTTTTAGGGTACACCTCACTTGGTTGCCTTCGAACGTGGTCATTGAGTATAGAAAGTTTTAGAGGTCGCCCTCTTGTCCAAAGATCATAGTTGCCTCAAAATGGTTGCCTCGGATAAAATGATCTAAGATATTAGGGTTACCACTAAGGCGTCCTAACATTGCTTTAGTGACCACACGTCCCTTAATCGAATTGACCCGAAAACTCCAACGACGGTGCTACCTACTCCTCAATAGTGGGATAGCATTGTCTAAAGGATATTAACATAGATTAATTCCTTTTTCGAGTAGGTAGATGGTTCTTAAGTACTTGCTCATTTTAAAACAAAACAAAACTTTTCGCACTTACACTCCTTTCAAACAAAAACTTCTTTCAAACCCACAAACACAAAGAAAAGCAAATTTTGAAAACACTTTGAGCAAGTACCTAAGAGCCCATGGATAACCATGGATAGAAAGGGTGCTAACACCTTCCCTTTCTATAATCTACCTCCCGAACCCGAGAAATATCTCGAAAAAGGAATTTTTCTGTGCTTTTTTCCTTTCCTTGTTGGATAAAATAAAAGACGGTGGCGACTCTTGCTTACCGCGACATTTTGCAAAAACAAACGCAAAACGCGAACCAACATTCCAAAAACAGTCAGTTCTCTTCCCACCGTATCACAACTATCTTTTTAGACTTTCAGTCCACTGGGATACCCTTTTTTACCCAAGCCGCCTTTTCAGGTTTTCGACTTGCCGGCTGTACATATTTTTCATATGTATATCCTAACTTTTGCCCGAACCTTTTTTTGTTCGGCGAGATGCCCTTATTTTTGCCTAGGCCAGTCAACGTAGCGGGTATTTTTCATGCGTGGTCTTTTCCGACTATGTCCATGCTCTCAGGCTGTAGGGAGTTGTCATTGTCCATAATGTTGTGTTGTAGTACCGTCAAAAATGTATTCTTGATGGAACATGATTCATTGCTGGAATATGTGCGTAATGCCCCAAGTGATTCAAATGGAGATCTGCCCCGGGTTATTTGGAATTTTTGGAGAGTCTGCCCCAGGTGTGCTAGACATCATGTCATTCCACTTGCTTATGGAAGACTTGTTATTGGAAGTGTCCTTCCTGCTGAGGTGATTCTGTCCATTGAGAGGATGTATGTTCATTGAATATCTATTGTGCGAATTTCTCTGTTGTCAAACAATTAGTCATATGCAAACAATGTAATTTAAAGGATGCAAAACTCATGTCTGTCTTGAAAATAATTTTTTTTTTAAATGTGTTTTGTGTAGTAACACAAAATTTGAAAAAATGTGATATCAACTCGGGATTCGTAACAAGTCCTACAGGAGTCAGGATACCTTTGTAATAGTATGCTTTCAAACTAACCCGCGCTTCAGCTAGGACTTTTAAGGGTTATAACGTGGCCTGGTTCACGGTTTAAGAAACAAAGGATAAAGGCTCAAAATTTATTGGTACCCACCCGTTCTTCGTGATGTACTTCAGTCCTATGCTCAGCTAATTGTGCGTTTAGAATCCCAATTGAGTCCTGGAGTACTGTCCTTGATGTTCTGGTGATGGTTCAAATAGTGAAAGTTTGTTTTGAATAGGCAGTCATTTTTGTAACCTTCTTTCTGTTGAGGATTTGTAGGACCTCTTTCTTTTTTATTTTACTATCCCTATCTTTCGCCTGAACTGTTTCTTTTTGTAATTATAGTCAGCGGGATGCCCCAGTTTTTTTCTTAAGTCTCCTTCATAGGTTTTGACTTATCGGGCTTTTCTTTTGCAAATTAATGACTGTATGCTTTGATGATTATGCGAAACCATCACCGTCTTCTGATTCGGAGGGACGTCTTCGAGGCTATTCACTGTGTGCAAAGCGGAAGATTGCGACTGAATACGCCTCTGAATTAGCTGAGAAAACTACCCTGCCCCAGGTTATGATTAAGGGTTTTAATTTGTGTAAAATAAAAACTCCTACTTCTTTGGATCAAAGGGGTTGACTAGGGATTATCTTCCTTATGACTCCACTGTTTGAGATTTGAAATAACGCCCGTACATCGTTAGCGGGGTCTGTTCAAAAGCATACTATAGAGATTGTGGTATCTTTTTCGCCATCCTCCCTCTAAGGCTTAGAGTTTTTAGTCAAGAGTTGAATATCACAAAAAGTAAGTATAAAGCAGTTTAAGCATAATGAAAACAAATCAATTCAAGACAAACATGTGTAATGCATTAATGAAATAATAAAGTTTGACATGACATTAATTGTTCAAATAAGCAAAGAAAATACAACTTGAGAATTCAAATGAACAAAAATGCTTTCAATCCTAGCCATATTTTGGTAAGGGAGCAGTGATCACGTTGGGAGTCTCAGGAGGGTCGAATTCGATCTCCTTGGCATCAATCATATTCTGAATTTTGTATTTCAGCACCCAACAATCGTTAGTAATGTTCCCCAGGCTACCAGAATGATAAGCACACCTTGCATCCGGGTTGTAGTTAGGAGAAGAAGTCTTAGGGTTTGGATGAGGGTTTATCACCGTAATGAGATTCATCTTCAACATGTGTTGCAATGCTTGTGACAATGGCATGTTGATTTGGGTGAACTGCCTTTGAGGTATTTCCACCCTTGGCTGATTGTTTCATTGTTGTGGTTGTTGTGCGCGTACCGAATTAGAGATCAGCACTGCCTCCACAGATTGGTGGTAGTCTGCCTTGCTGCGCCCCTTCTGGCCGTGCACAGCATTGGCTTCCCTCTTGCCACCAAATGACTTCTTCTTTGTACTCGAAGAGGTATTTTTTGGATCTTGCCACTCCGGATCCCAACTTCTACTCTTTCTCCAGTCAATATCAGCTCGATGAAAACAGCTGAGGAGCTACCAATCAAGTGATTGAAGAACGGACCAGACAGCATACCAAGGAACATATCCACCAACTATCTATCAGACAAAGGGGGTTGGACTCTCCCTGCAAGATCTCTACATTTCTACGCACAGTCCTTGAAACCTTCGCTTGTGCCCATGGACATCCTCTGGAGTTGAGTACGGGAAGGGGCAAGGTCAGCGTTATATTGATACTGCATGTAAAAAGCTGCAGCCAGATCTTCCCAGTTACGGACATTGGTTCCCTCCAGTTGATAGAACTATTCAAGCTGAGTCCCAGACAGACTGTCCTGAAAGAAATGGACCCACAAGTTCCTATCAGCAATGTGAGGCTGAATCTTCCTCACATAGGAACTGAGATGAATCTTGGGACAAGACACCCCATCATACTTCGCAAAAATCGGAGCTTTAAACTTTTGTGGGATGACTACCCCCGACACCAATCCCAACTCTTCAAAATCCAGACCGAGTATTCTCTGGATCTCCATAGCACTCAACCAATCCTCTAACTGCTTGTATCTATCCTTAGTGGGAGGATACTGCTCATCATTGTAGTCTGTGTCATCCTCGGAAACTCTCAGACTAGGGTCTTCCCCCCTTGTGTCGCCCTCTTGGTTTTCCCCTTCTTTGGACGAGGAGGTCAAATCGACTGGTTGTTTTAACGCCCCCCTGAACCTTCTGCCCATATTCAGAATACCAGAGACCTTCTTCTTTTTCTTCTTCTCCTTCAGGATGAGGGATTTCAAATCCTCCTGCCCTTTTTCCAGTGTTATGAACATTTGTTGAAATTGGGCATTTTGTGCTTGAAGATCTTTGATGCTTTGTTCAGAAGACATTTTTGCTGAAATAAACAGCGAAGAAGATGAGAAGCCTGTAATGGTACTTGTTATGCAATGATGTGTATGACATATGTATGCAATGTTTTCAAGGATCTCACGGGGTAAACAAGAAATGTCAGAAGTTGAAATTTTGCAGCTTTGTATCATTGAGAGTCCTTCTACAAGAGTCAAGCTCACCATATCAAGTGGGTCATAGCCCCTGACTTAAGTTGTCGTGTTTTGATCTTTTAACGACATTGGCTAGAGGAAAATAAATCCCCTTGCCCCTTGCTAGACGTCTGGTTCATCATAACCTGCATCACAGGCCCTTGAGATCCTTGAAATTGTTAGTATGATATGTCATGTTATGATGCTATGATGTGTATGTTATGCATCAAGCAAAAATGCAGGGTAAGAAACCAATTTATTGGATTTACACACACAAGGTCCTGCAAGGAATACAAACAAAGCCCTGCAATGAGTTCAAATTGTTAGGCAAAGAAAGCAAACAAGCCACACAAGTAGCCTTAGGTTTAGGCTTGCATGGATTCCATAGGTAAGTACCCTCTTGAAGTTTAGTTGGCTCAACCTGTCTTAGAAAAGTAACCGGGTTCTAAGGATTCTCAATATCATTGATCATCCTTTATCGGGCATTGTTTCAGCTTAGGTAATCTTTTCTTGCGGCCGAAATATCCTGAAAGTCTGATCTCAATGAGTGTAGCATCGAGTATCAACCAGTCCTCAGCTTTATACCGAGTCCGGCTATCTCACTACTTTCTAATTGCCAAGTTTGTTCAACTAAGGTTCTAAGGTCCGTTAGTGCTTCACGACACCACGCGGCGGCCCTGTATTCTCCTTGTTTCCACACAAAGGATACCAGTACTAACCAAAGTGTCACACCAACACAACCATCACTTAAATTATACCGGTCTATGCCGTACAGTCTCCACGATCTATTGTTGTTTACCTAAAACGTTCCCCCAGATCTGGGTGTAGGATCTTCAACAACACCTAAGCAAAACCCTTAAAGATAAAGCAGGCAAAGCAAACAAGAAAGTAATTTAAAAATGACCTAGATCCTAAGGTATACCCCACTTTTCGTATTCCCCAACAGAGTCTCCAGTTCTGTGATATGGTGGCAGAACCGACTGTTATACTGGTTTGCGTTTTTTGTTCGCAAATGTCGCGGTAAGCAAGAGTCACCACCGACTTTTATTTCATCTGACTAAGGAAAAGGAAAAAGAACAAAAAAAACCTTTTTCGAGAATGTTTCTGAGTACGAGGGGTAGATTATAGAAAGGAAAGGTGTTAGCACCCTTTCTATCCATGGTTTTCCATGGGCTCTTAGGTACTTTGCTCATTTCTAAAATTGCTTGTGTGTGCTTGTGTGATACGGTGGCCAGAACCGGGACTGTTTTTAGGAATGCTGGTTTGTGTTTTGCGTTTGTGTTCTCAAAATGTCGCGGTAAGTAAGAGTCACCACTGACTTTTATTTTATCCAACAAGGAAAGGAAAAAAGCACAGAAAAATTCTTTTTTTCGAGATATTTCTGAGTACGGGGGTAGATTATAGAAAGGGAAGGTATTATCACCCTTTCTATTTGTAGTTATCTACGGGCTCTTAGGTACTTGCTCATCATTTTCAAAATTGCTTCTTTGTGTGTTTGTTGTGGTTTGAAAAGCTTTTGTTTTGACTTCGATTTAACTCTTGCTTCTGTCTTCAAGAGTGTAATGAAGTGTTTTTGAAAACTTTGTTTGAAAAGGAGTGTAAGTGTGAAAAAGTTTGTTTGGATTGAGCAAGTACTTAAGAACTAATCTACCTACTCGAAAAAAGAATCGTTCTATGTTTGTTTCCTTTAGACAGTGCTATCCCACTATTAGTGAGTAGGTATCACCGTCGTCGGAGTTTGAGGGTCAATTCGAAAGGGACGTACGGTCACTAAAGCAATGTTAGGACGTATTAGTAATAACCCTAATGTCTTAGATCAATTATTCGAGGCAACAATTCCGAGGCAACCATTCTGAGGCAACTTTGATCTTTGAGACAAAAGGACGACCACTAAAATACCCTATACTCAATGACCGTTTACCAAAGGCAACCGAAGTGGGAGTGTACCCTAGGAGTGCGCATGTGCGAGTGATTCAATTTCAAATTATTTATCTTTGCACATTTAGGGGTTATCTAACTGTTTTAAAATTAATCATACATTCTTGTCATGCATCCTAATATCATACATCTAACAGTTTAATATTTTGCGGAATTTAAAGTACGGAAATTAAACTACGCTATTACAAGGCTTCGGGTATTTACATAGCCAAAAACAAACCCTTAAAAACAAAGCGATAAATGAAAATAAAAAGACCTAATTAAACTATTACAACTTGTGAGCAATTACATTAATAGGATAAAAAGTAAAACAATAAAGCGCGCGCGAGGAAATTTAGATCGGGAGAGAACTAGGGTTTTGACCCTTTCTAACCTAATTTAAAGAGAAATTGTTTTTGTTGTTTTTAATTATTTTTTAAGAGAAAGGAATTAAGTTTTTAAATTAAGTACACAATTAATTAGCTAATTAAATTAATTAATAAATAAATGACCTATTTTTTGTGTTTTTTGGTTATCTTAAGAAAAAAGAAAATATAATTAAGTTAAAAATAAAACCCTAATTGTTCTAATTAATTTTAATTTATTTGCAAAAAGAAATTAAAGTTTACCTAAAATTAAAATCTAATTAAATTAATTAATTAATTGATAAAAAATAAATCTAAGTCTAATTGGATGAAAAATATTTTTATGTGATTTTTTGATAAAAGAAAAATTAATTTTGTGTTAGTAAATAAAATAAATAAATTAAATAAAACAAAATGTAAAAAGAAAAGAGAAAGAGATTGGGCCTGAAAATAGCAATTTGGGGGGGGGGGGGGGTAAAAATCAGATTTCTGGGCCCAAAACCAAAGGTCCACGTTGACCCTCAGGATCTGATGTTACACGTTGACTGTGGCTTATGGTGCTCCTCCATTGATGGCTTTCAGACCTGGACCTCAGAACACTTGGCAAGCTGGACCATGATGGACCATGGTGGTCATTTCCCTTGTGTACGCGCTGGATCCTGAAAAGGAAAATAATATGAAGAATGTGGGGACCTGGGATTCGAACCCAGGCCCTGAAGCATTGTCCAACCACCTGGCTACCAACTGAGCTACACGCGTTTCTTGTTCACATAATAAACATAAATAATAATATGAGAAAAACGACCAAGGATCTGTTGTTTTAGACAACAGACCTTTACCAACAGACACTCTCCGTAACTAAAAACCTGGGCATATCAAAAATCATGTACAAGCACAATAAATCAATGGTGATGGTACCAATCCATTCGTCTCAGTCTCACAAACTTCATGGTACCCTAATCGTGGCCCAATTTCACCTGTAAACAAAGATCCCAAATTGAAGCTACAAACCCTAACAATGGTGAAATCTCACACAGTCCATATAAATACAATTAAACATTATAGAAAGCTTACAAATGTCCTAAGGATCAATAATCTATGATTGATTCGTGCTATCAATGTCTAAATCATGAAATTCGAATTCAAGAAAAGCCCAAGGTCGTGGCTGACTTACAGTGAGTTTCAGGGCCTGGGAGTGCTTGTTCTTGATTGGTTTAGGTCCCTTGTGATCTCAGGAAGCAATTGGGATGGTCAAAGAGTCTTGTAGTGGCCTGTAACTATGAATTCGTGCATGCACTTTTTATGGTTTTTTTCCAAGTTTTGTTCTTGTTGCTGCGCCTCTTTCTAGCCTTGTTTTCGGTCTGCACACGTTCCTTATGTACTGAGGAATGAATTAGGGTTGTTAATGTGATCACAATCTTTCTCCATCAATGTCTTTGATTTGGATTTGATTCACTTTGAATATCTTTCTAAAATTAGGAAAATTTCAATCTTTTTGTCCACACCAATGCTTTGCACGATTTCAAATGCTTGCCAACTAGATTTGAGACCTGAAACAAGTACAAAATCTTGAGTTTTCAATATTTTGGATTTTCTATGATTTGTTTTGATTTAAAATGATTTAATTCAAATAAAAATCAAAATAAATAATAAAAGCAAGATAATGACAAGTGGAAAAGGCTAGGGCTCGTGGACCATGTTGCCAACTCAAAACAAGTGCAAAAAATTGGGCCCATTTGGCAAAATTTGCAATTTTAGGCATGGTTGACTTTTGGCAATTTTGCAAAAAGGGTCAACTTCACCAATGCATAACTTCCTCAATTTTGACTCTTTGAAGGTGTTCTTGGACTTTTTAGAAATATTTAGTTATCCTCTAAGCAACCCTTTTTGTCTCATCTAAATTTGATATTCCATGCTCATGTATGAAGCTTTGACAAAAAAGGTGTTTTTGTTGACTTTTCAAAATGACCTATAATGTCCAAATTCATAACTTTTTGTGGGTGCATATTTTGAACTTTGGAGATGAAGATGGATTGTAGAGAATTTCATCCTATTCAAAATGAGCTTTGTATGGGTAATTTATCATAAAGTATGATAAAGTTATGCTTGGTCAAAGTTAAGTTGACTTTTCCTACAAAACCCTAATTTAGCAACTTTTGGTTCTTGATGAATTATGAGCAATCCTTGATGAATCATGATCAACCCTTGATAAAATGATGAAATATACTTAAAAATGAGGATGTTGACCAAAAGTCTTGAAGTTTGACTGTATGTGGGCCACAATTGACTTTTTCCCTAACACAGTCGATTTTCAGGCCTTTGAGCAATTGACTGAGCAAACTTTCTCTGCAAGGCTTGAAACTTGACATGGATGATCTTGAGAACATATTAGGAAAATGGTGAGAATTTGGGATCCCTTGGACTCAAGTATCTTGATGCAATATGAAACCCTAATTTGAGGTAGACTACTTTAGGAGGGAGCTTGTCTGGCCAACCCTTGGGCTTCCTTGAGCAACTTGAGGATCTTTCTTGAAATGTATTGAGAAATATGGGAGGGAAAATTTTGGGGTACAACAGCTGCCCCTGTTCAATCTTCTTAAACCTGAAGATTTAGATTGGCTTGTCTGCCTTTCGTGATCTGAAGGTGGAAGATAATTGAACACTAGAGGGCCCAGAAATTTGCACTCGCATGAAGTAGTATTTTTCTTGAGATGTCGGGAATGGGCTTATAGATGCCATTTGTAGATGAATTATAGGAGATGGGCTTAAATATGCCATCCGAAGGAGTGTCGATCGCATAAGAGATTCCTTAGCGAGAGCTTGTATACCTATTGTTGAGGAAGATTCCGCTGGGGAATGTTATTCTCTATCTTGGGAGAGATAGAATTTTAGGAGCTTCAGTCGTCCGTTATTCTGCTGGTGAATCCTCTCTGTTGAATTTTAGGAACTTCGGTCGTTAGTTATTCTACTGGGGAATCATCTTTGTTGAATTTTAGGAACTTCGGTCGCCCGTTATTCTATTGAGGAACCGTATCTTAGTTGAAGAGGTGAGAATGAACTACTATCTGGTCGTAATCCAGGCTTCGTAGTGATAAGACCGACTACTATCTGGTCGTAATCCAGGCTTTACAGTGACTTACTGGGGAGATGAGATTAAACTTGCTATCCGGTCGTAACTCAGGCTTCGCAATTTCGCAATTCTCATCTGGTCGTAATCCAGGCTTCAAAAGGAATTAAGTTGTTATCCGGTCGCATCCGAGCTTCAACTTGAACTTAGGGCATACCAATATCCGGTCGACTTCGGGCTTCTTAGTAATTGTCCATGTAAACTGCTATTTGGTCGAAATCCAAGCTTCACAGTGTCTTGTACCGCTATCTGGTCGTAATCCAGGCTTCGCGATGTTTCATACCATTATCTGGTCGCATCCAGGCTTCATGGTGTCTTGTACTGTTATATGGTCGAACCCAGTCTTCACAATACCTCACTTCTTATCTGGTCTAAATCCAGTCTTCAGAAGAAATCAAGTGGTTATCCAGTCGCATCCGGGATTCCCTTTGACTGTTGGGCCTACTAATATCCGGTCGAATTCGGGCTTTATAATAATTGGCCGGGTAAACTTCTATTTGGTCGTAATCCAAGCTTCACAGTGTCCCTCACTGTTATCTGGTTGTAATCCAGGCTTCAGTGTCTTTTACCGTTATCTGGTCGTAATCCAGGCTTCACGATGTATCATACCACTATCTGGTCGAAATCTAGGCTTCATGGTGTTCAGAGGAATCAAGATATGATTCGGTCGAATCCGGGCTTCATAACTTGTGTTAAAGATATACCACTATCTGGTCGTAATCCAGGCTTCGTAGCATTCTTGGTTGCTATCTGGTCGTAATCCAGGCTTCACAACGTCTTCTACCATTATCTGTTCGTAATCCAGGCTTCATGGTCTTGTATTGCTATCTGGTCCTAATCCAGGTTTCACAATAACTTGCTGAACTGTTATCCGATCATAATCCGGGCTTCACGGCTTGCTGGGGATTAAACTATTATCTGGTCGAATCCGGGCTTCATAGCTTGCTTTTAAGAGATACCACTATCTGGTCGTAATCCAGGCTTCGCGGTAGTCTGATATTGTTATCCGGTCGTTCTCCGGGTTTCACAATATGATGTGGAAATCAAGATACTATCCGGTCGGATCCGGGCTTCATAGCTTGAACTTTGTGAGAATTTGATTATATATTTCCTGAAAGGTAAAGGTTAGCTGTATGTAATGCATGATATGTATTAGGCAATGATGTTTTCAAAATAAATGAGATTGTACTGTATGTTGCGTATGCGTATGTCATGATGTATGTACGTGCAATGTTTTTATGATGTTCTCTAACTGGGGAAAATAAATCTCGGATTGCTGCTGGAGAATATGAAGAGTTTAGCTCGCTGTGGATAATGACCGAAGATGATTGGGAGAATAATCCTGCTGGAGAATATATTGGTGATATGATGACTCTGTGGGGAAGAGAAGCTCTGTTGAGGATTTGTTGATTTTGGAGAAATACCCTAAGCTGTGGATGAATTACCGTTGCTGGTAATGATAACTCTGTTGGGGATTAAGTTCTTGTTTGTGGAAGAAATAAACTCCATTGGGGATGGTCTTCTAGACTCTACTGGGGATATTCTTCTAGACTTCGCTGGGGATAATCTTCTAGTGTTGGTGATAGATAAACTCTGCTTGGTGAGGTTCTTACCGACTCATTCGCGGTTGCGAGCCTCAGCTGGGGAGAATTAACACCACTGTCCTTCTCTTAATCTGCGGGGAGTGAATGTTACTGGGACGTATGCTGAGGATACGATGATGACTTTGCATCGAGACTTTTCTGCCCCTGTATCTGCTGGAGAAAGTGCCTGCGGAGGCCTTGTGGATTGAGTGTTATCCCAACCTATGAGGTGCTTGGTAACTTTCGATCGAAATGATAAGTCTTCTTCTGGTAGGCAAGTGACAAGATAACGGGACAATAGTCATACGCTTTAATCCCTAACTTTTTCCTGGACTGTCTTTTCGAATTTTCAGTCCACCGGGAAACCCTTTCTTGCCCAAGCCGCCTTTTCAGGTTTTCGACTTGCTGGGTGTATAGATATTTTTTGTTTTTATCCATAATTTTTGCCCGAACCCTTTTGGTTCGCCGGGATGCCCTTATTTTTGCCTAGGCCAGTCAACCTAGCGGGTCTTTGTTCATGCGCAGTATTTTCTGACTTATGTCTACGCTCTCAGGGTGTAGGGATTTCTCACTATCAGTAGTGTTCTGTTGCCACGATACCAAAAGATGTTCATTTGACCATACAAGATTCGTTGCTGGAATTCATGTCCAATGCCCCAAATGATTCAGATGGAGATTCGCCCCTGGCTGTTTGGCATCTTTGAGAGATTCCTTGAATCTTGACTTGACTGCCCCAGATGATGGACAATGATCATGCCGCGCCCCTTGGTTGGAAGTGTTTTTCCACTTGGGGTGATCCTTTTTATTGAGAAGGTTTTTGTTCACTAGATATTCGTCATGCGACTTTCTCTGCTGTTGAACAAATAGTCATATGCAAACAATGTTATTTTAAGAATGCAAGGCTTATGTCTGTCTTGAAATTTTGAAAATTCATTTTTCAGTAAAACAGGAAAATTTTGTAAAATGTAATGTCAACTCAGGATTTACAGCAAGTCCTACAAGAGTCAGGATACCTTTTTGTAACAATATGCTTTCGAACTAACCCATGCTTCAGCTAGGACTTTTAAGGGTTATAACGTGTCCTGGTTCATGGTTCAAGAAACAAAGGATAAAGGCTCAAATTTTATTTGTACCCACCCACTCTTCATGATGTTCTTCAGTCCTATGCTTAGTTAATTGCGCATTTAGATCCCGTTTGAGTCTTTTCTCTGATATTCTAGTGATGGTTCGGATACTGACAATTTATTTTGAACAAGCAGTCATTTTTGTTGAGAGTCTGTAAGACCTGTTTCTTTTTTGATTTTATTATCCCTGTCTTTTGCCTGAACTGTTTCTTTCGTGATTACAGTCAGCGAGATGCCCCCGTGTTTTTTCTTAAGTCTCCTTCATAAGTTTTGACTTAATGGGCTTTTATTTCGAGAGATAATGACTGCATGTCTTGACGATTATAGGGAACCATCATCGTCTTTTTGTTTTGGAAGGACGTCTTCGATGCCATTCATTGTGCACCTGGATTAACTGAGAAAACTACCCTGCCCCAGGTTGTGACTTACAGTGAGTTTCAGGGCCTGGGAGTGCTTGTTCTTGATTGGTTTAGGTCCCTTGTGATCCCAGGAAGCGATTGGGATGGTCAAAGAGTCTTGTAGTGGCCTGCAACTATGAATTCGTGCCTGCACTTTTTATGGTTTTTTCCAAGTTTTGTTCTTGTTGCTGCGCCTCTTTCTAGCCTTGTTTTGGGTCTGCACACGTTCCTTATGTACTGAGGAATGAATTAGGGTTGTTAATGTGATCACAATCTTTCTCCATCAATGTCTTTGATTTGGATTTGATTCACTTTGAATATCTTTCTAAAATTAGGCAAATTCATTCTTTTTGTCCACACCAATTCTTTGCACGATTTCAAATGCTTGCCAACTGGTTTTGAGACCTGAAACAAGTACAAAATCTTGAGTTTTCAATAATTTGGATTTTCTATGATTTGTTTTGATTTAAAATGATTTAATTAAAATAAAAATAAAAATAAATAATAAAATCAAGATACTGACAAGTGGAAAAGGCTAGGGCTCGTGGACCAGGTTGCCAACTCAAAACAAGTGCAAAAGATTGGGCCCATTTGGCAAAATTTGCAATTTTAGGCATAGTTGACTTTTGGCAAATTTGCAAAAAGGGTCAACTTCACCAATGCATAACTTCCTCAATTTTGACTCTTTGAAGGTGTTCTTGGACTTTTTAGAAATCTTGAGATGTCCTCTAAGCAAACCTTTTGGTCTCATCTCAATTTGATATTCCATTATCATGTATGAAGCTTTGACAAAAAAGGTGTTTTTGTTGACTTTTCAAAATGACCTATAATGTCCAAATTCATAACTTTTCTTGGGTGCATATTTTGAACTTGGGAGATGAAGATGGATTGTATAACACTTCATCCTCTTCAAAATGAGATTTGGATGGGTCATTTATCATAAAGTATGAGAAAGTTATGCCTGGTCAAAGTTGAGTTGACTTTTCCTACAAAACCCTAATTTAGCAACTTTTGGTTCTTGATGAATTATGAGCAATCCTTGATGAATCATGATCAACCCTTGATAAAATGATGAAATATACTTAAAAATTAGGATGTTTACCAAAAGTCTTGAAGTTTGACTGTATGTGGGCCACATTTGACTTTTGCCCTAACACAGTCGATTTTCAGGCCTTTGAGCAATTGACTGAGCAAACTTTCTCTGCAAGGCTTGAAACTTGACATGGATGATCTTGAGAACATAATAGGACAATGGTGATCATTTGGGATCCCTTGGAATCAAGTATCTTGATGCAATATGAAACCCTAATTTGAGGTATACTGCCTTAGGAGGGAGCTTGTCTGGCCAACCCTTGGGCTTCCTTGAGCAACTTGAGGATCTTTCTTGAAATGTATTGAGAAATATGGGAGGGAAAATTTTGGGGTACAATAACTTGTTTTGAAAAAAAAGCTTTACTTTGTGATAACCCTTGTATCAGTCCTCAAGAGTGTGACGAAGTTGTTTTGAAAAGTGTTTGTGTGATAAGCTTTGTTTGAGCAAGTACTTAAGATTTCTACCTACTCGAAAAAAGTCTGTTCATTTTCGTTTCCTTTAGGCAACGCTATCCTACTACTAAGGAGTAGGTAGCTCAATGGTTGGAGTTTCAAGGGACATTCGAAAGGGACGTTATGGTCATTGAAGGCAACATGTAAGGATACCTTAGCATTTCGAATGGACTGTCATCATATATTCATAGGCAACATCGAGGGACCAGATCATTTCTTGTAGGCAACTCGAGGGACAGTAAGGGACCATGATCTTTTATGATGACTTTTATACCGAGGGTCTTTGCTAAGATATCCCTACGTTCGAGGGACTTGAACATTGTTTTCCAAGGCAACCAAGTGAGGTATACCCTAAGGGTGCAAGTGTGCAACAGTGTTTGTTTTCAGATATTTATCTTGTAATTAAATGATCTATTTAATTGATTAAGCGTACAAACCTAGGTTGCTAACAATTATATACAAGCATATAAAATAAAAGCGAGAAAATAAAAGAGTCCTACGCTATTACAAGGCCTCAGGGAGGGGTTTACATAACAAAAAACTGGGGATTAAACAGTAAATAATATGCGGTAAGCCCTAATTAAAAACTATTACAAACCCGAAGCAAATACAATAATTGGAAAATAAAATATAAAATATTACGCGCGAGAATTAAATACGCGAGTCAAAGTTTAAATTCTAAAAATCTAATCAATTAAAGAGAAAATATGTTTTTGTATTTTATTATCGAGAAAAATATTTGAAATCTTAACCTAAATCTAATTAATTAAAGAAAAATATTTTTTGGTATTTTATTGGAAAAATTAAATATTTGTAAATTAAACCTAATTTGTCTAATTAATTTTAATTATGAAAACAATCAAGTAAATATCATTAAATTAATTATTTTCCAAAAAAAAACTAATTTTAATAAAAAAACCTAATTCTACATTTTTGTGGTTTTCTTGATTTTGTGATTAAATAAAAAAATGATTTTTTTTTGTTGTTTTGTGAAAAGAAATTAATCAAATAAAACAAAAGAAAATAAAGAAAGAAAGTAATTGGGCATGTGGTGAAATCAGATTAGGGGGTGTTGTACCCCAAAATTTGCCCTCCCATATTCTTCAAGATTTGTCAAGGTCAACCTCCAAATGATTCAAAATCTCTCAAGGATTGCACAGTGCAAACACCCTCCTAATACAGTCAAAATTAGGGTTTTGGTTCTTGCAAGGAAGTTGAGGTTTCCAAGGGTTCAATCAAGTCCCATATGCCTATACACATTGTCAAGCATCTATATGTCAAGTTTCAAGACTCACATCATCAAGTTGCATAGTCAAAAGCCCTAATTGCTTCACAGTCAACTGTAGGGGTAAAATGGTCATTTGACAGTCAAAAGTCAAAATTTTTGGTCAATATCTTATTTTGAAGCCACAATCATCATTTGATCAATTCTTGATCATGATTCCACAAGAATGGCTCAAAAATCATCAAAGATGCAAAAGTTTCTATTTTTGGACAGCTGAAAAGTCAACTGTAACTTGACCAGGGCATAACTTTTTCATGGTTTATCAGAAAAATCCCATCCAATTCTCATTTTGAAGGGGATGACATTTCCTACAACCTATCTTCACACTCCAAGTCCAAGAAATGCTCTCACAAAAAGTTATCAATTTCAACATTATAGGTCATTTTCATAACTTGAGATTGATAAATCAAAATGACACGGGACCAAAGGCATTGGTTAGAGGACTTCAAGACCTTTCCAAAATGTCCAAGAACATGTTCATAGCTTCAAAATTGAGCAAGATATGCATTGGAGAAGTTGGGAAATTTTTGGGAACTTTCAAAAGTCAACTTTGCCTAAAACACTTCATTTTTGCTAATGGGCCTCAAATTCCTTCTTAAATATTTACCCAAGGCTTATGCACGACCCATTGAGATTAAATTGAACTATTTTCTTATTTTTATTAATTATTTGGATTTTTAATTGATTATTAATTCATTTAATTAAATTAATTGTAGGAAAATATCAAAACATGGTTGACAAATCTTTTTATGAAGCAAATACACTCCACAAATGCTGAAGATCTCGCGTATCACTCAAGGGGACAAGATCTCCCAATTTGGCAAGGTTTGTCATTCAAAAAGATTGGAAATTATATGATTGAAAATCAAAGATTGAAAACATAATTTCATGGACTTTTGGGCCAAGGTTTTAACCTAATTCTCTTCACATACATATGCTGAAGAAAACCCTATTCCTGGACGCGTGAAAGCTACCATAGAAAACCATAATCAAATTGCAAAAATTCAAGAAATAGTGTGAAACTGAATTCTTATTTGCAGCGCAATTCCAAGCCTCTTTTTGATTCAAACATCTTGCCTAAGTCTCCAGGAGTCTATTGCCATCAAGAACGAGCCTAACACCATCAGAATCAAAGACAAAAAGTCACACAATTTGCATATATTTCCAAATCTGCATATCATAATTCATGCGTTTTTGATCCATTTTCTTGATTGGTTTGTGTTGTTAGGAACATTCTAAAGCTAATGGGATAGTTTAATTGTGTTGAAACTTCCTGAATCGAAATCCACCATGGGAGATATCTAGGGTTCCGAAGCTTGAAAATTAGGGCTTTGTGCATAAGAAAAAAACCTGGCCACAACGCTATCAAAATATCAAATTCTTTCAAGAACCCTAAAACCTTGAAATCCTTATTACAAATCCCTCTCTCACTACAAACAAGCCATCCTAGTTACAAACCAACATCTCACTACAAACAAGCCATCTCAGTTACAAACCAACATCTCACTACTTCTTCAGTAAGGGTAAGGCTGGCTTGATCTCCATGATCCAAAGGGCATAAAAGCATTCATGTCACTACTTTTCCAGTAAGGGTAAGGTTGATTTGATCTCCATGATCAAAAGGGTATAATCATTCATACATGTCATATTGGCCTAAACATTAAATTTCTTCATATATTGCCTTTATTTGTATTTTATGATATATATAGTAATTTATTTAATGTGTTCATGAGATTCAACACTGCAGATTTAGACAGGATCCCATGCAGGTTCATTAAGGAACATTGAGGCTAAAACATAAATGGCCAAAAGCCAAATGGCCAAAACAGAACAATTTACACATGACACCAATACATGGCGAGACAGATATCCTGAGAAGGTTAAGGAACGTAGAAGCCAGAACACAAATGGCCAAAAGCCAAAACACAAATGACCAAAAGCCAAATGGCCAAAACAAAACAGTTTACACATGACGCCAACAATTGTTTCACCCCTCCAACCAGGCCCGTATACTCCTAAACTCTCTCTCTCTCTCTCTCTATTTGTATTATGTTCCTTTAATTAATTAATCGTTATTATTTTTATTAATCACTAATCAATTAACATTTTTTCCTAATAAAATCAAAAACACAAAAAAATATTTTATTTATTAAAATTAACTTCATCGCTTTTATTTTTGTAAATAAATTAATTTAATCAATTTATCTTTAATTAGATTTAACTTTTAATATTTTTTGCAATATTTAAAATCAATTTAGAATATTAGGTTTTTATTAGCATTAATTCAATTTATTTTATTTCTTTAAAAACTCAAAAGTCCAAAAATATTTTCATTATTTAATTTAATTGTTCATTTAATTTAATTCCATTTAATTCAAAAATAAACAAAAATCCTTTCTTTAATAAAAAAAGGGTCAAAACCCAAAAAACTCGCATCCGATTTAATTTCCCGCACACGATCCATTTTATCATATTATTGTATCTGTTTCCCGAAATGTAATAACTTTAATTAGGACTTGATTTATTTATTGCTTTATTTTACTTTCCGCAATTTAAATTAAAGGGTTTGTTTTTGGCGATGTAAATACCCGACGCCTTGTAATAGTTTAGATTTAATTTCCGCCAATTTAATTTCCGCAACTATACAATGTTAGATGTTTGATAATAGGGAATGCATGACAAGATTCAATGTATGAACTTAAAATCAACATAGCTCACCCATGACATGTACAGATAAAATTAACCGAAATAACACACATGCACATGCCACTCCTAGGGTACGCCTCACTTGGTTGCCTCGAGGTGGTCGTCAAGTATAGGGTGTTTTAGAGGTCACCCTCCTGTCTAAGATCCAGTTGCCTCGAAACGGTTGCCTCGGATAAAAAGGATCTAGGACATTAGGGTTACCGCTAAGGTGTCCTACTATTGCTTTGGTGACCACACATGTCCCTTAATCGAATTGACCTGAATACCTCTAACGACGGTGCTACCTACTTCTCAATAGTGGGATAACACTGTTTAAAGGACTCTTACACAACCTAATTCCTTAGAGTAGGTAGATCTCATGGGTACTTGCTCTTTTCAAAACGAACAAAACATCTTTTCACACTGACACTTTCAAAAGTTTTCAAACAAATTTTTCATACACTCTTGAGGACAGATACAAGAGTTACTTAGAAAATTTTCAAACGAAACTTTTTTTCAAAACCCACACACACTTGAAAAGCAAACAAATTTTGAAAACATAAGAGCAAGTACCTAAGAGCCCATGGATAACCATGGATAGAAAGGGTGCTAACACCTTCCCTTTCTATAAATCTACCTCCTGAACTGAGAGACATCTCAAAGAAGGAATTTTGCTGTGCTTTTGTCCTTTCCATGTTGGAGAACATAAAAGACGGTGGCGACTCTTGCTTACCGCGACATTTTGCGAACCAGCTTTAAAACAGTCAGTTCTATTTCCACCGATCACAGGGGGTGTGAAGCTGAATTTCATTGAGCCCAAATCCTTTGGCCCAATCAGGCGTTTGGATCCAGTGCTGGCCACGTTTGAGGGTTCACCAAGGTCTGCATGTGTTGAGTGTTAGATCTGGATATGATGAGATCTTGTGGTATGGTGATTGAAGTGCATGAGGAGAGCGCAGGGACCTGGAGCATTGGATCTGAAGACACAAATTAGTGAAAATTAACTTTGCAAAAGGGATGGATCAAACCCACCCCCTTTTGGATTAAAGCCTTATCATGCCCTGCCTTGCCAACTGAACCAAGTGTGTTAATTGTTAACAAAATAATACAAAATAAATATAAGGCAAATAAAGATCTATGGCCACATGTCAAAAATGCATGCGCCGTGGGTTCCCAATGGTTTGAATGGACGAATCAGTGAGCACCACGCCATTACCTTCTTCAGGGATCCATCGTTTTAGATGGAGAACTTTTTCCTACAACAGTTTTCTGTCACTATAGGTTGTAGTGACGGATTTTGTTCGTAACTAAAAACCTACAAAATTCAAAAACGCAGCACAAGCAGAATAAATTCAAACCAAAGGCATGAATCAATTACAAATCATCTCCTGAGCATGATAGTACCCCTAATTTTGTCCAATTTTGCCTTTATATAAAATTCCCAATTTGGGACCTCAAAACCCTAACAATGGCATCGTGCCATTCCTGCACTTAAACTTCAATCAAACCAATCAAAAACATTTCAAATATGATAGCAAGTATGGATATATGATCAAAACATGTTTATGATGGATAAACCATTGAAAACGAATCTTGAAAAAAGATGCAAACCGTGGCACAGTGAGGCGTGATTTCTGAAGGTTTTAAGGCTTGAGAATGATTGGAATGGCTTCAGAAAATGTCCAGGAACGGATTGCTGGCCTTGGAATTGCTTGAAACGGCCTATAGAATCAAAACCGACCTGGACTTTTCCATAAAAATTTGACACTTCTTCCTTTGTTTTCACGACCCCAAACCCTCTCTTTTTTTCCTTGAGAATGTTATGTCCTTATATTGGAATGAATTAGGTCAATAAAAACTAATCACATCTTTGCAAATTATGGAGATTTGATTTCATTCTTTGTCTTGTATGATTTTTTTCCAAAATAGATCAAATTAAGATCTTTTCCAATCAATTGGCTCTTGCACGAATTTTTTTGATTTGCTAGTTGTTCATGGACTCATAATATGCTCATAAAATCAAATCTTTGATTTTATTTGATTATTCTACTATTTAAATTGATTTATTTTGCTTTAAATGGATAAAAAATCAAAATAAATAATAAAAATAATAAAATAATAGGTAGATAAGATCAGGGGTCGTGGGCCATCTTAGGAACAAGTTTCCAACAAGAAAACATGGGCCCATTTAGAAAAAAAGTCATTTTGATCAATGTCGACTTCATGCACATTTCCAAAAATTGGTCAACTTTGACAATACATATCTCCCTCAATTTTAACCCTAAGAGGGTGTTCTTGTACTTTTTAGAAATCTTAGGATGTTCTATCAACAACCCTTTTGGTTTCATCTCAATTGGATCTTTCATGTTCATGTAAGAAGCTTTGACCCAAAAGGTGTTTTTGTTGACTTTTTGAAATGACCTATAATGTATGAATTTATATCTTTTCATGAGTGCATTTCTTAAACTTGAGGGCTGAAGATGAGTTTTTGGGAATTGAAACCTCTTCAAAATGAGCCTTGGATGGGAAATTTCTAATAAAGTATGAGAAAGTTATGTCTGGTCAAAGTTTGGTTGAGTTTTCCTATATAAACCCTAACTTAGCAACTTTTGTGTTCTGATGAATTTGGGGAATTTCTTGAGGGATCATGATCAACCCTTGATCAAATGATGGATGTTACTTCAAAATGTTTATGTTGACAGAAAATCTTGAAGCTTGACTGTATGTGGGCCACAATTGAGTTTTGACCTAGTTCAGTTGATTTTTAGGCATTTGAGTAGTTGATTGAACAAACTTCTTGTGCAAGGCATGAAAATTGACATGGAGGGTCTTGAGAACATATTAGGACTATGGAGAGCATATGAGGTCTTTGGAGCTCACCCATCTTGGTGAAAATGGAAACCCTAGTTGGAGGTTCATTGCTTTAGGAGAGAGTTTGTCTGGTCAACCCTTGGGCATCCTTGAGCAAGTTGAAGATCTCAATGAGCATGTGTTGAATAAAATGAGAGGGCAAATTTTGGGGTATAACACTTGAGCATAGGAGCGGTGATAACATTTGGGATTTCAGGAGCATCAAATTTAATTTCTTTTGCTTCGAGAAGGTCTTGCACCTTGTTTTTCAAAGCCCAACAATTGTTGGTATCATGGCCTGGACTTTTTGAATGGTAAGCACAACGAGCATTAGGATGGTAGTAAGGAGAGGATGTGTTGGGATTCTTCGGGGCTTCCTTCAAAGTTACCAGATTAGATCTCAATAAATGTGGCAGGACTTGAGAGAGTGTCATATTAATTCAGGTAAATTGTCTTACCGGTCTTTCTGTTCTCGGCTGGTTACTCCTTTGTTGAGTAGGTGCAGGCTTAGGGATCATGACGGCCCCTACCATTGGACGATGTTCAGTTCTATCCTGATTTCTTTGAGGATACACAACACCAACTTCTTTCTTCCCAATAAATGGTTTTCTCACGGCACTAGAGGATGCGTCTTTTTAGATCTTCCCACTCTTAATCCCGACTTCCACTCTTTCCCTGGTCAAGATTAATTCAGTGAAGCCCGCTGAGGAGCTTCCAATTAGATGATTAAAGAAAGGACCGGGAAGGGTACCCAGAAACATGTCTACTAGCTCTCTTTCAGATAGGGGAGGTTGGACTCTTCCTGCTAAGTCCCTCCATTTCTGAGCATAGTCTTTGAAACCTTTGCTTGAAACCATAGCCATACTCTGGAGTTGAGTGCGTGTGGGAGAAAGGTATGTATTATACTGATACTATTTATAAAAATCAGCAGCAAGGTCTTCCCAATTATGGATATTGTCCCTTTCCAATTGATAGAACCAATCTAGCTGAGTCCCGGATAGACTATCTTGAAAGAAGTGGACCCACAAATCTCTGTCAGCAGTATGAGGGTGTATCTTCCTCACATAATATCGGAGATACGTCTTGGGACACGAAACCCCGTCGTACTTAGAAACTACTGGTGCCTTGAATTTTGGTGGAATAACAATCCCAGACACCAAACTCGGCTCTTCAAAGTCCAGCTCGGGCACTTTCTGAATATCCATTGCACTTAGACATTCTTCCAGATGTTTGTATTTGTCGTCGACTGGAGGACATTGTTCCTCGGAGTAATCCTCTTCTTCTTCCTCTTCAGATTCTGACTGGGCAGTCACTTCCTTGCCTTTCCCTTCTTGATTATCCTTTTCACCAGATGACGTTGCAAAGTCAAGGGTCCGTTTGGCTGGCCCTGAGAACCTTCTTCCTAGATTCATAACACCAGTTTCTTTCTTTGCTTTCTTCTTCTTTTCTTCAATCAACCAAGTTTTCAAATCCTCTTATCCTTTGTCTAGAGTCAAGAACATCTATTGAAACTGAGCATTCTGCACCTGAAGGTCTTTTACTGTCTGCACGAGATCTATCTTACTGAAATAAACAGTAGAAAGATGAGGAGACTTGTTGTAAGAAACCTGCTTATGTTATGATGAATGGAGATGCATATGCAATGATTTCAAGGAAATTATAGATTTAAATTTGCTTTAGACCACAAAGGAGCACACATTATATTAATAAATTAAAGTTTGAGTACATCATGCCTCTTTGGTATTACAAAGAAATACAAAAAACTCTAAGATAAAAAGTTGTACGCATCCTTTTTGGTGCAATGTAGGTGTTCAGACTCCGCTCCTCATGAAGTTGCTTGGTGATTTCTAGAACCTTCTTCTCGCTGGCGTAGAATTGGGCCTCGAAAGTATCTCGCTCCCCCTTAAGATGTATCCAATCCCTTTGCAAGTCTTCAAGAGAGGTGGGCATGTCAGGATGCAGGATAATGTATGGAACATCTCCTTCCATAATAGGCTCTATGATAACCGGGATAATGGAGGGGTAAGGCATTATAATACTTTGAGCACAGGCTCATACCCATTTGAGGTAAGGCTCAAGAGGGATGAAATTCTTATGCCCTAATGTCTTGCTATCTACCTTGTTCAACATTCTCCAAGCTCGGATAAACCTTTGGCGGTAACCTTGGTCGTCATTCTCGTAGTCAAATACCAACCCTTGAATAAGCATCTCATGTGGGACATCCCTTCGGGCGTAACCAAACTGTCTTAAGGCTAAACAGGGGTTGTAGGTGATACCTCCTCTAATGCCAAGTAAGGGGACATTAGGGAATTCTCCACAACGGTCGATGATAGTAACATTCTCTATATATTGGGAACACCAATGAATGTCTGAATGTTTGAGCGTCATCAACCTATGTGACCACCTTGAACCTTGATCGTTCTTTAATACAGATTGGGGAAGATGCAAAATAAACCATCTTGCCAAAATAGGAGTACAACATATAAGGATACCTTTTTTCCTCATAGTGCGAGTGTGAAAAGAATGTAGGATATCTCCTAACAAAGTAGGCACCGGGTTATGAGACATGAAGATTTTGACGGCGTTTACATCTATGAGTTGGTCAGGATTTGGAAAAAAAACCATCCCATAGATGAGGAGAGCCATAATTTCCTCAAAAGCTTGCAAGTCTAAGGAGTTCCAACAGTTTTGGGCTTTCTCAAACAAGAACTTGGCTAAGAAACATTTGATACCACTCCTTATTTCCCAATTAGTTGTGATATCAGATGGTTGCAAGTGTAAGGCCTGAGTAATATCTTCTGGCTTTGGATCTCTTTCCGTACCGTTGAAAGGTAGTTGATTGAGAATGGGAATCCTTAAAAGTTGGGAGAATTCTTCCAAAGTTGGCACAAGTTGATAATCGGGAAATGTGAAGAAATGGTGTAGGGGATCAAATAACTGGAAGAGCATCTTCATCATGTCCTCATCAGTGTTAGAGGTCACCAAGTTTAGGAGGCGACCATATCTTTCGGTAAATGGAGAATTCTTGGGAACCCTTGATGCTAGCTCTTAAGTTGAGGAGGGATCCTTATAAGATTGACTTGAATGGTTTTCCTGCGAATGATATCCATGTCCTGCAAAACAGAACAAAGATAAATCCCAAAATCCTTGAAATGGTTAGTGAGTATGAGTATGATGTTATGATGTTTATGATTTTATGTACAAGTAAATATATACTAACAAAACAAACAAGTCCTTAGGTTTAGGATTGTATGGAGTCTCATAGGTAAGTACCCTCTTGAAGTCTAGTTGGCTCAAACCTGTCCTAGTAATAGTAACCGGGTTCTAAGGAGCTCAATATCATTGGTTTGTTTCCTTGGGCATTGTTTCAGCACAAGCCTTTTTAATGGCGACCGAAATATCCCAAAAAACCAAACCTCAATGAGTGTAGTATCAAGTATCTACCAACTTCGGACTGCACCAAAGCCGGTCATCTCACTATGTCCTAATGGCCAAGTTGGTCAAGTAAAGGTTCTAGAAGTTAGTTAGTGCTTCATGACATCACTCAGAGGCCCCATATTCTCCTTGACCTCAAGGGCTACTGGTACCCATAAATATGTCACACTAACGTAGCTATTTCTTAGACCATGCCGGTATACCCCGCAGAGTTTCCACAACGTATTGCTACTTACCTATAAGGTATCCCAAATCCGGGTAGAGGATTCAAACCCAAACAAAGAACCATAATATAATGCATACAAGTCAAATAATGAAAGCAAATAAATGTGATCTAGCCCTAAGGTAATCCCACTTTTAGATATTTCCCCAGTAGAGTCGCCAGTTCTGTGATATGGTGGGAGAACTGACTTGGTTATTTTGTGTTTGATCGCAAACGTTGTGGTTTAGCAAGAGTCACCACCAACTTTCTTTTATCCAAAAGGAAAGGTGAAAAAGCACAGGAAAGACCTTTGAGATTGTTTCTTGAGTTCAGGGGTAGATTATGAAAAGGGAAGGTATTAGCACCCTTTTCATCCATGGTTTTCCACTGGCTCTTAGTTACTTGCTAGATCACTTGCTTTTGTTTGAAAATGTGATTTGTGTGGTTTTTGAAAGTATTTTGTAAAGATGCCATTGTTTAGGAAAACTTTGTAATGATTCTCGTTCGTAAGAATGTATACAAAGTGTTTTAATTTTTTGAAAATGTTTTCAAGTTCGAAATATGTTTTGAAAGTGTTGGTGATTGTTTTGAAAAATAGCAAGGGTGTTTTAATTTTGAAATTGAGCAAGTAACTAGGAACATTCTACCTACTAAAAAGTCTTTCATGTTCATTTCCTATTTCCTTTGACATTGTTATCTTACCATTGATTTGGTAAGTAACCCTATCTTTGGATGTAAAAGGGACGGGCATGGGTCATCGTATAGCCATGATTAGCAATGTTGTAAGATATCTTAGCATTTTCTTTAGGGACTAAGATCATTTTGAAAGGCAACATGGATAACGTCATCGAGGGACTATGATCTTGTATTTTATTTGTTTTTGCTAAGATACCTCACATGCACAATATGACCATTTTTGTAAGGCAACAAAGTGGGTTTACCCTACCTAAAGGTGTAAGTGTTCAAGTGTATTGATTTACATGCTTGATTTGTCTTTGATTAGGGTTTGCTATTTGTTGGTTTTAATCTTTACATACAAACCCTAATTACTAGCATTTGTATATAAAGCATTTAAATTGAGGAAAAAATACTAAGCTATTACATCATTTAGGGGAGGGGGTGTACAAATTACAAATGGGGAATTGCAAGAAATTAAAACCCTAATTATCTATTACAACCATATTGAATTTGAATAAATGTACAAAAATGAATAAGTAAAAATGCAAGAATGTAAATGTAAAATGAAATTTGATTTTTATTTGGTTTTCATGAAAAGGTTTTTTTGACATAATTAAATAAAATGATTAACTAAGAATAAGAAAATTAATATTAAGTTGATAAAAGAAATTAAGGAAACAAATTTTCAGGGTTTTTGTGAATTTAATCAAACTAGTAAATAAAATAAAGTCCTAAGTTCTAAATTGATTTTAATTTACAAGAAGATAATATAATAGTAATTAAGATTTATTATCTAAGTATTCAAAAAAAAGAAATTAATTTATTAAAAAAATGTTTTTTGTTCTTTTAGTTTTATGAAGAAAAAATAAACTAAATAAAAAATAAATAATAAAAATATAAATATTTTTGGATTTTTATTGATAATAATAATAATAAATAAATAAAAATAATATTAATAATAATAATAATAATAAAAGATGAAATAAAAATAAAATAAAAATAATAAAGTCAGGGAGGTTAAAATTGAATTTGGAGGTTTGTTAGCAAAACAGTTTTTTGAATCTGGCCCAAATGAAGTTTTTGTTTGAAAATAAGAAAATAAAAGAAGGGTATATGGGCTGCGTGGCATGACAAACAGGGGGGTTAGATTCAGAAAAAAAATGCAAAGCCCGGGAGGGGAAGGCCCAAGCGCTTCCTGTAACAAAAAAATGCCAAAAAATGTGAAAAATGCAAAAGGCAACACGCTGAGGTTCGAACCCATGACCTCTTGATTACCAGCGTGCTGCCTTACCACTGGGATGACTATACATCAGTTAATATAACTGAAATGCTAAATATATAATACAAAACGAGTCGTGAATACACTTCATCTTCAACCTCCAGCCAGACCACCTGTAGCTTCACCATTTCTCAACAAAAATGGAAAATGCAAACATGAAAGTTGTTCCATTTTTTCGTACGAATCCAACCATATGAATATCATAAACTATAAATCAAAGATGAATGAGAATTTTTGAAAGTACCAAATCCTGACCTGATTATTTTCAGAGGTTCAATCCTAAAATTCTCCTAGCTCAATCAATATAAATAAAATCTATGGACATGTACAACTTCAGGGCAATGATGTCTATATTTTATCTTCACAAATGCAAGCCTAACAATGCCTAAGTAATGATATAGAAGTTCAAGAAAAACAGCTCAAAACTGGAAATCTTGAAATGCAAATGAGCTTGATTCAGGGTGCTGCAATGATCAAGTTAGCTTCCTCAAGTTCCCAGGAAGCTAATGCAATGGTTTGCTTGAGCAATGGATGGCTGGAATGGCATGGAGAAGTCAATGTGCAGACTCTTTTTTTTTGGTTATGGAGGTTAGGGTCAATGGTGTTACAGTTCTGGAATGAGGATGGGGATGAGTAGTATTTGATGTAAGGAAACTTTAGGAACCAAAAGGCCAAGAAACACACGAGGGAAATTTATGTTTGGTGTTCAAGGTCAGAAACTGTGCAACAATGGAGATTTTGGACAATTTCTGATTTGAGAGAGTTTTGGTGTGTTTCAGGGTGCTTCAGCTCGTGTTCTAGCTTACAAATAGTGCCTCTATTCATAATAAACAAGTTTAGAAGCTTGTTGTTGATCAGAATTCAAAATCACAAGTTTAAGCATAACATGTGATTTTTGAGAAGTCCAAGTTTCAAGAATTAACTTTGTGCATAAAGCTTGCTTTTCCAAAATGGAAGTGTTCATTTTGTGCCATTAACGAAAATATGAATTGGATAAAGCTTAAACCACTTGGATTAAATCCCAAAAGTTTGTGTAATCCATTAATCATGGATAGATACACAAGTTAGAAGGCCTGCAAAGCAAGATTATGCAGCCTAACATTGAAATTTCATTTTTGTTCATCATGAAAATGACCTATAATTTTAGTTTGAAACCATAACTTCCTCTCTTAGATTATCCTTGCTCAATAATGATCTCAAGGAGTTCTTGGACATTTTATAAAGCTTGTAATATGCTCTACAACCTATCTTTGAATCACTTTTGAAAATTCACCTTGGAACTATATGAAAAATTTCCATGAAGTTATGTCAAAATCCGGCCTAAACTAGGGCAAAATTTTCACTAAGTGTTTAGTTTCATGACCATGACTTCATGGATTAATAACTTGAGATCCAAGCATTTCTAGGAGAAGTTGTGTAAATAAATGTTTTAGATCTCACGGATATCTACAACTTTCATGTTGAAAGTTTCTTTGGAATCATCTTGCATCATGGTAAAAAATTGGCTCAAAGTTGTGAAAAATATGAAGTTTTCAACACTTGGAAAAATTTCTAAGTTTAAAAACTTTGACTTTTCAAAATGAAATCTTGACTTTTTGATTTCTTGATGAATAAGTTTCATATTTTGACATGTGTGATCGGTGGAAATGAGACCTGACTATTTTTAAGCTGGTTTCGCGAAATGTCGCAGTAAGCAAGAGTCGCCACCGTCTTTTATGTTCTCCAACATGGAAAGGACAAAAGCACAGCAAAATTCCTTATTCGAGATGTCTCTCGGTTCGGGAGGTAGATTTATAGAAAGGGAAGGTGTTAGCACCCTTTCTATCCGTGGTTATCCACGGGCTCTTAGGTACTTGCTCTTATGTTTTCAAAATTGTTTGCTTTTCAAATGTGTGTGGGTTTTTGAAATAAAAGTTTCGTTTGAAAAATTTCTAGGTAACTCTTGTATCTGTCCTCAAGAGTGTATGAAAAATTTGTTTGAAAACTTTTGAAAGTGTAGGTGTGAAAAGATGTTTTTGTTTGTTTTGAAAAGAGCAAGTACTTAAGAGATCTACCTACTCTAAGGAATTAAGCTGTGTAAGAGTCCTTTAGATAGTGCTATCCCACCATTGAGAGGTAGGTAGCACCGTCGTTGGAGGTGTTCGGGTCAATTCGATTAACGGGACATGTGTGGTCACCGAAGCAATGGTAGGACACTTTAGTGGTAACCCTAATGTCCTAGATCCTTTTTTATCCGAGGCAACCGTTTCGAGGCAACTGGATCTTTTAGACAGAAGGGCTACCTCTAAGACGCCTTATACTTGATGATCATGTTCGAGGCAACTGGTGAGGCGTACCCTAGGAGTGGCATGTGCATGTGTGTTGTTTTTCAGTTAAATTGTTTTTGCATGTTATTTGTGAGCTACGGATCGGTTTTATTTTTCATACATTCTTTCATGCATTTTTAACAGTTAGGGGTGCGGAAAATAAATTGCGGGAAGATAAATCTAGCTATTACAAGGCGCGGGTCTATACATCGCCAAAAACAAAAACCCGTTTGAAAAAATAAACTGCGAGAAAATAAATAAAGCAGTAAAAGAGGTCCTAATTAACTATTACATTTCCAGAAGCAGTTACATAAATATAATGAAAATAAATTAAAGCGCGAGAGAATCGAATCAGGATGTCTTAGGGTGTTGACCCTTTTTTAAGAAAGAATTGAATTTTTTGTCTTTTTTTGTAATTAATGAAATTAAAACTAATAACTAATTAATTAATTAATTAATTAAGAAAATGATATTTTTGTGTTTTTGTGTTTTTAATGAAAATAGAGAAAATAAATAGAAATTAAAAGTTAGTAAAAACCTAATTCTAAATTGTTTTTATTTATTGTAAAAAAGTATTAAAGTTAATTAATTAAGCTAATTTAATTTGATTTACATTTATTTACAAAATAAGTTAATAAATAATAAAATGTTTTTTTTTGGTTTTTTTGAATTTTATGGGAAAAATTAGTTTGGGTTAATTAAACAATTAATAAAACTAATAATTAATAAAAGGGAAATTATAAAAGAAAAGAAAATAAAAAGAGAAAAAAGATAAGAAAATAAGAACCCAGGGGGTGTTGGACCCTTAGGGAGGTGAATCAGGAATTTAGGCCCATTGTCTCAAGCCTTTTTGACTTTTGAATCGTCCAGAGGCGCGTTGACCAGGGAGCATGGTGTGGAGCACCCTTTGGCCTTTGAATTGATCTTTTGAGACACTTGGCGCGCATCTGTATGAGGCCTATGGTGGAACGCGTCTAGGAAGCTGCATGGGAATTTGTTAGAAAAAATAATATTGACACTTGGGGGGACCTGGGAAAACTTACAGCGCGGTATGATGGACCTTAGGACGTGGCAAGGGTTGCTTTAGCTTCAGAGTATGGCAAAGAAGAGAGTCACGTTCTCCTTTTGGCCTGAAAATGCTTGCAACACTCCTTTTGATCTCACACTTTTTTTGACACTTTTTTGGATTTTGCTCTGGCCGTTTGTGCATACTCTAGGTCGTGAATGAGGCTTGCAAGGCTTGCATATGTAGTAATGAGTGAGAATAAGTCACATTTAGGAGCCTTTAACCATTGCAATTAAGCTTTGGATTTTGTCTTAATCACCATTAAAGGCCTTTCAAAGCTTGTTCAAAATTTGAATTTTCATGCCTAAATGAGCTTAGCACGAAATTGGTAGGTTGCAAATGCTTCATGAAGGCTATTCAAACCATAAGATACCATTTAATTAATTTTTTTAGATTTACTTGAATTATTATGGATTAAAATGAATTAAATCCATAAAAATTAAATAAAAATAGAAAAATAATTATTTGGTCTTGAAATTGATCATGGGACACGTGGGTGGCATGACAAGGCTGAATCAAGTGGAAAAAAGTGGGCCCTTTTGTCAAAAATTGAAGTTTCAAGGATAGTTGACTTTTGCCATTTCACAAAAATTTCCCAACTTCTCCAATGCATATCTTGCTCAATTTTGATCATATGAACATGTTCTTGGACATTTTGGAAAGGTCTTGAAGTCCTCTAACCAATTCCTTTGGTCCCATGTCATTTTTATTTACCAATATCAAGTTATGGTCTTTGACTTAAAATGCCTTTTTGTTGACTTTTGAAAATGACCTATAATGTTGAAATTGATAACTTTTTGTGGGAGCATTTCTTGAACTTGGAATGTGAAGATGAGTTGTAGGAAATGTCCTCCCCTTTAAAATGAGCATTGGATGGGATTTTTCTGATGAACCATGAAAAAGTTATGCCTTGTTCAGTTACAGTTGACTTTTTCAACTGTCCAAAAATAGAAACTTTTGCATCTTGATGATTTTTGAGCCATTCTTGTGGAATCATGATCAAGACTTGATCAAATGATGATTGTGGCTTCAAAATAAGATGTTGACCAAAATTTTTGACTTTTGACTGCCAAATGACCATTTTACCCCTACAGTTGATTGTGGGGCAATTAGGGCTTTTGACTGTGCAACTTGACCTTGTGAGCCTTGAAACTTGGCACGTAGATGCTTGACAATGTGTATAGGCATATGGAACTTGATTGAGCCCTTGAAACCCTCAACTTCCTTGCAAGAACCAAAACCCTAATTTGACTGGCTTAGGAGGGTGTTTGAACTGTGCAACCCTTGAGTAGACTTGAGCAAATTAAGATGATGCTTGTCAAAACTTTGAAGAATATGGGAGGGCAAATTTTGGGGTACAACAATTTCCTCTGTTCAATCTTCTTATACCTGAGGACGTAGATTGGCTTGCGTGCCTTTCGTGATCCGAAGGTGGAAGATGATTGAACACTAGAGTGCCCAGAAATTTGCACTCACATAGTAGAATATCAGCAGTGTGATGTCGGGAATGGGCTTACAAATGCCGGTTGGAGAGATGATGGATAGGAGGATGGGCTTATAGATGCCATCTGGAGGCGTGACAGAACCTTGTCGGGAATGGGCTTATAGATGCCATTTGGAAATGTGATGGATGGGCTTATAGATGCCATCTGGATATGTGACAGAACCTTGTCGGGAATGGGCTTATAGATGCCATTTGGAGACTGTCTGTTGAGTTGTAATTTTGTGAGTTGAAAGAGGGAACCTGTGTAGGGTTGCCTGATGATGAGCTCGTGTAAAACTGCATCTTGGAAAGAAGGAAACCTGTGTAGGGTTGACTGATGATAAGCCCGTGTGAAGCTGCATCTGTGTAGGGTTTACTGATGACGAGTCCGTGTAAAACAGCATCCTTGGAAATGGAGAACCTGTGTAGGGTTTCTGGGTGACGAGTCTGTGTAAAACTTCATCTTTTGGAAAGAGAGAACCTGTGTAGGGTTTTTTTTTTGGGATAAGTTCGTGTAAAACTTCTTGAGGAACCGGGGTAAGGTCACCTTGGGATAAATCCGTGTAAGACTTTGGGAGGAACCGGTGTAGGGTTACCTTGAGATAAGTCCGTGTAACACTTCTGGAGGAACCGGGGTCAGGTTACTGCAGGGTAAGTTCGTGTAAAACTTCTTGATGGACCGGGGTAAGGTCATCTTGAGATAAGTCCGTGTAAGACTTCTGGAGGAACCGGGGTAAGGTTACTGTAGGATAAGTTCGTGTAAAACTTCTTGATGAACCGGGGTAAGGTTATCTTGAGATAAGTCCGTGTAAGACTTTTGGAGGAACCGGGGTAAGGTTACTGCAGGGTAAGTTCGTGTAAAACTTCTTGATGAACCGGGGTAAGGTCATCTTGAGATAAGTCCGTGTAAGACTTCTGGAGGAACCGGGGTAAGGTTACTGCAGGGTAAGTTCGTGTAAAACTTCTTGATGAACCGGGGTAAGGTTATCTTGAGATAAGTCCGTGTAAGACTTTTGGAGGAACCGGGGTAAGGTTACTGCAGGGTAAGTTCGTGTAAAACTTCTTGATGAACCGGGGTAAGGTCATCTTGAGATAAGTCCGTGTAAGACTTCTGGAGGAACCGGGGTAAGGTTACTGCAGGGTAAGTTCGTGTAAAACTTCTGGATGAACCGGGGTAAGGTTATCTTGAGATAAGTCCGTGTAAGACTTCTGGAGGAACCGGGGTAAGGTTACTGCAAGGTAAGTTCGTGTAAAACTTCTTGATGAACCGGGGTAAGGTCATTTTGAGATAAGTCCGTGTAAGACTTTTTCTGAAAGAAAAGGAACCGGTGTAGGGGCACTTTGATGATAAGTCTGTGCAAGACTTCTTCTGGAAGAAAAGGAACCGGTGTAGGGTTACTTTGATGATAAGTCCGTGTAAGACTTCTTCTGGAAGAAAAGGAACCGGTGTAGGGTTACTTTGATGATAAGTCCGTGTAAGACTTCTTCTGGAAGAAAAGGAACCGGTGTAGGGTTACTTTGATGATAATTCCGTGTAAGACTTCTTTTGGAAGAAAAGGAACCGGTGTAGGGTTAGTTTGATGATAAGTCTGTGTAAGACTTCTTCTGGAAGAAAAGGAACCGGTGTAGGGTTACTTTGATGATAAGTCCGTGTAAGACTTCTTCTGAAAGAAAAGGAACCGGTGTAGGGTTACTTTGATGATAAGTCCGTGTAAGACTTCTTCTGGAAGAAAAGGAACCGGTGTAGGGTTACTTTGATGATAAGTCCGTGTAAGACTTCTTCTGAAAGAAAAGGAACCAATGTAGGGTTACTTTGTGATGGGTCCGTGTAAGACTTAGTCTGAAAATTGAGAAGGAACCGGTGTGGGGTTGCCTGATGATGAGTTCGTGTAAAACTACATCTGAAGTTGAGAAGGAACCATTGTGGGGTTGCTTCATGATGATCAAGTGGATGATTATCCTGTCTGGTTTCAGATATTAACCCACGATCAGTCGTCCACAGAATTTTCCTGGCTTGTTACCAATGTTGATCTGGAACTGTAGAGGTAGATGGTAATCATCTTTTGATTGACCTTTTCCTGAAAAGGCAAAACGTTAGCTGTATGCAGTGTCATGATGCATGAACTCCATGATATTAAGATGTTCTCAAGAATAAATGAGATTTGTGTGTTATGATGCGTATATGCATGCGTCATGGTGTATGATAATGTGATGAATATCTATGAATGTATCTTCGTCTAGGAAAATAAATCCTTGACGAACGCCGGGAAGTTGAATCCTGGGCTGAGGTTGAAGAGTAGAGTTCTTCATTTCCGCTGGGGATGATGGTTGCAAGAATAAACCGGTAGGAGAGGATGACTCCGTTGGGGAACAAACTTGATGAAGATATTACTCTGCGGGGAATTACTCTGTGGGAAGAGATACTTTGCTGAGGTTTTGATGATAATTCCGCTGGGGATTCCTGTTGATAAATTTTGTTGGGGAATTTGATGAATTCCGCTAGGGATAGGAAGAACTTCTCCGAGGACGATCTTTCCTTGGTAATTAGCTGAGGATAACCCAGTTAGACCCTGGTGGGGAATAACCTTTGAATAGAGCCGGGGAGATGCGTTCGAACTCTGCAGGGGATAAGCTTCCAGAATCTACTGGGGAGATTGATTCAACTCTCCTGGGGAAACTTTTGAGACTGTATTGGGGAAGTGGCTCCACTGGGGTGTCTGTATTCCGCCGGGGAACAATCTTATATTAAGACTACCGGGGATGCTTGCTTAGGAACATCTGTATACTCCGATGGGGAATATTGAGATTTTCTGGGGGTACCCAACTTCCTTAGGGCTGACAGTAGCCTAACTCTGCTTGGGGAGAGCGTTGCTGACTTGCTAGGGATACTGTGGCTCTTCGGGGTTGATGAGAGACCAACTCTGCTTGGGGAGAGCATTGCTGAAACCTGTTTTACTCCCGGGGAGTGGAGGCCTCTTGGTTATGTTCTTCAGCCGAACCTACCTTGGTACCTTGGTTGACAGAGCAACTAGATCGCTTGGACAACTCATTATTGCCCCTGTTTCTTATGTGAGAGAAGAAGATACCTTGTGAGGTGTTAGAGAACTGCCGATTCGACAAATCTTCTTCTGGTAGGCAAGTGACGAGATGACGGGACATAGTCGTACGCTTTTGATCCCTAACTTTTGCCTGGACCGACCTTTCGGGTTTTCAGTCCATCGGGATACCCTTTTTTGCCCAAGCCGCCTTTTCAGGTTTTCGACTTGCCGGGTGTACAAATTTTTTCATTTCATCCCTTGTTTTTGCCCGAACCCTTTTGGTTCGCTGGGAAGCCCTTATTTTTGCCTAGGTGTGTCAACCTAGCGGGTCTTTGATTATGCGTAGTATTTTTTCGACTATGTCCACACTCTCAGAATGTAGGGAGATGCCCCTGTTGTTGTGTTGCCATGCGACCATAAGATGTTTGATCATGCAAGATTCGTAGCTGGAACTCATGTCCAATGCCCCAGGTGACTCAGGCAGAGATTTGCCCCAGGCTATTAGGCATTTGAGAGATTCTCTGAATCTTGACTGGACTGCCCCAGATGATGGACAATGATCATGCCATGCCCCTTGATTGGAGGTGCTTTTGTTCATTAGACATTCGTCGTGCGAACTTCTATGTTGTTCAAACAAATAGTCACATGCAAGCAATGTTATATTAAAAATCCAAAGCTTATGTCTGTCTTGAAATTTTTGAAAATTCATTTTCAGTAAAACAAGCAAATTTTGTAAAATGTGATGTCAACTCAGTATTTTACAGCAAGCCTTAAGGAGTCAGGATACCTTTCGTAACAGTATGCCTTCGAACTAACCCATGCTTCAGCTAGGACTTTTTAAGGGTTATAACGTGGCCTGGTTCACGGTTTAAGAAACAAAGGATAAAGGCTCAAATTATATTTGTACCCACCCGATCTTCGTGATGTTCTCCAAACCTAAACTCAGTTGATCGTGCGTTAGACCTTGTTCGAGTCTTTGTCCTAATATTCCCATGATGGTTCGGATGTTGACATTTTATTTTGAATAGGAAGTCATTTCTTTGTTGAGGGTTTGCAGGTCCTCTTTTCTTTTTTGATTTCGTTATCCCTGTTTTTTGCCTGAACTGTTTCTTTTGTGATTACAGTCAGCGGGATGCCCCAGTTTTGTAAGTCTCCTTCATAGGTTTTGACTTAATGGGCGTTTATTTTGAGGGATAATGACTGCCTGTCTTTATGATTATTCGGAACCATCACTGTCTTTTGTTTTGTGAGGACCTCTTTGGTGCTATTCGTTGTGCACTTGGATCAACTGAGAGAACTACCCTGCCCCAGGTTATGATTAAGGGTTTTAATTTTCGAAAAGAAAAACTCCTACTTCTTTGGCTCAAAGGGGTTGACGAGGGATTATCTTCCTTATAACTCCAGTGTTTAGGATTTGAAGCAATGCTTGTACCTCATCAGCGGGGTCTGTTCAAAAGCATACTGTAAAGATCGTGGTATCATTTTCGTCATCCTCCCTCAAGAGGCTTAGAATTTTTCAATCAAGAGTTGATCATCACAAAAATATGAAAGCAGTTTGAATATAGCGAATGCGAATATATTGATTCAAAACAGACATATGCGATGCATTAATGAAATAAGAAAGCTTGACATGATAATTGTTTAAACAATCAAAGAAAAATACAACTTGAACATTCGAATGAACAAAAGTTTCTTAGTTTGAACTAGTCATCTCAGATGGAAGATTCTCAGCGGAAGATTTTCATTTTTCCACCCGGCATGAACTCCAGCACCCTTCCTTCGATCAAGTCTTGGATCTTGTTTCTCAGGCTCCAACAGTCGTCAGTGTCATGTCCAGGACTGTCAGAATGGTAGGCACACCTTTCATCAGGATTGTACTTTAAGGAGGTTATGTTGAGCTTCTTAGGAGGATCCTTTAAAGCAATCAGCTTGACCTCCAACAAGCGTTTCAGTATTAGTGAGGATGGTACACCAGTCTCCGAGAAATGTCTTCCAGACGTATTTTGCTTACGCCGATTACCCTGTTGACGCTGGTGAGGTTGATGCTGTTCTTGTGACCCCGAAGCAAACTGAGGAGCTTTTCCCTTGTCTTCTTGCCCCACAGGTGGTTGAATGATGGCTTGCTCTTCAACCTTAGATGTTTGCCCCAGTTGGTTATCCCGAAGCAGTTGGTTGACGAGAACCCTGAGCTCTCCTAGTCTTTGAGATAAGTCTTGGATAAGAGCCATTTACCCCAACATATGGGTTCTCATTACATCCACCTCAGCTTGTAGATATTTCAGCCGTTCGTCCTTGTCGTCTTCGGGACTCTTCTTGACCAAATTCCCCATGAGGAGTGTTCTCAGCTCTTCCTGCCCCTTGGATAGATTTAGGAGGATCTCCCCGAACTGAGTCTCTTGAGCATGAAGATCCTGGTTGTTTTGTTGGGAAGCCATTGCTGAAATAAACAGCGAAGATGGTAAGTGACCTATCAAAGGAGTACCTGTAATGCCATGATATGTATATATGCATGCAATATTTTCAAGGATCTCGCGGGGTAAACAAGAAAATTGTTAAAATTTGAATTTTGTAGCTTGATGGAAGGGACTTCATGTTGATGAGAGTCCTTCTTCAAGAGTCAAGGCTCACCATATCGAGTGGGTCATAGCCCCTAACTCAAGTCATTAACCTTGGCTAGAGGAAAATAAATCCCCTTTACCCCTTGCTGGACATTTGATTCATCGTGACCTGCATCACAAAACCCTTGAGGTCCTTGAAATAGATTAGTCCTTATGTAGGATGCATGCAATGGTATGATGGTATGATGTGCATGGAGTAATGTAGGTAAACCCTATTATGAGTCCAGATTAAGGACTGTAAACAAAACCTGCAAGAAACTCAAGTGTCAGATAACAAGTATGCAAGTAGTCAAGTTTGAAGGCACACAAGTCACACAAAGAGCCCTTAGAGTTTAGGCCAGCATGAAGTTTGGGGTACTACCCTCTTGAAGTTGGTGGGCTCAAAACCTGTCCTATCAAAAGTAACCGGGTTCTAAGGAGCTCAATATCATAGGGTTGTTTTCTATGTTCATTGTTTTGATTTAGCCACTGAACTGGCGATCAAAATATTCCAAGAAAACAACCCTCAATGAGTGTAGTATCAAGTATCAACCAACTTCGGACTGCACCAAAGTCAGTCATCTCACTACCCCTAAAGAGGCCAGGATGGTCAAGTAAGGTTCCTAAGGTCAGTTGATGCTTCACGACACCATACGGAGGCCCCGTACTCTCCTTGACTTGACTCAAGGGTTACCGGTACTCACCAAAGTGCGACATCAACGTAGCAAACTGCTTCAACCGTGTCGGTATACCCCGCACAGTTCCCTCACAGTTTGTTGCTACTTTCTAAGAGGTATCCCCCAGATCCGGGTTAGGATCTATGAAACTCCCAATACAGGCCCACAATATTAAAGCAAGCAGATCAAGCAATTGAAAACATGATGATGAACTATTCCTAAGGTACACCTCACTTTTAATATCCCCAGCAGAGTCGCCAGTTCTGTGATCGGTGGAAATGAGAACTGACTGTTTTTAAGCTGGTTTCGCAAAATGTCGCGGTAAGCAAGAGTCGCCACCGTCTTTTATGTTCTCCAACATGGAAAGGACAAAAGCACAACAAAATTCCTTATTCGAGATGTCTCTTGGTTCGGGAGGTAGATTTATAGAAAGGGAAGGTGTTAGCACCCTTTCTATCCGTGGTTATCCACGGGCTCTTAGGTACTTGCTCTTATGTTTTCAAAATTGTTTGCTTTTCAAATGTGTGTGGGTTTTTGAAAAAAAAGTTTCGTTTGAAAAATTTCTAGGTAACTCTTGTATCTGTCCTCAAGAGTGTATGAAAAATTTGTTTGAAAACTTTTGAAAGTGTAGGTGTGAAAAGATGTTTTTGTTTGTTTTGAAAAGAGCAAGTACTTAAGAGATCTACCTACTATAAGGAATTAAGCTGTGTAAGAGTCCTTTAGATAGTGCTATCCCACCATTGAGAGGTAGGTAGCACCGTCGTTGGAGGTGTTCGGGTCAATTCGATTAACGGGACATGTGTGGTCACCGAAGCAATGGTAGGACACTTTAGTGGTAACCCTAATGTCCTAGATCCTTTTTTATCTGAGGCAACCGTTTCGAGGCAACTGGATCTTTTAGACAGAAGGGCTACCTCTAAGACGCCCTATACTTGATGATCACGTTCGAGGCAACCGGTGAGGCGTACCCTAGGAGTGGCATGTGCATGTGTGTTGTTTTTCAGTTAAATTGTCTTTGCATGTTATTTGTGAGCTATGGATCGGTTTTATTTTTCATACATTCTTTCATGCATTTTTAACAGTTAGGGGTGCGGAAAATAAATTGCGGGAAGATAAATCTAGCTATTACAAGGCGTGGGTCTATACATCGCCAAAAACAAAAACCCGTTTGAAAAAATAAACTGCGAGAAAATAAATAAAGCATTAAAAGAGGTCCTAATTAACTATTACATTTCCAGAAGCAGTTACATAAATATAATGAAAATAAATTAAAGCGCGAGAGAATCGAATCGGGATGTCTTAGGGTGTTGACCCTTTTTTAAGAAAGAATTAAATTTTTCGTCTTTTTTTGTAATTAATGAAATTAAAACTAATAACTAATTAATTAATTAATTAATTAAGAAAATGATATTTTTGTGTTTTTGTGTTTTTAATGAAAATAGAGAAAATAAATAGAAATTAAAAGTTAGCAAAAACCTAATTCTAAATTGTTTTTATTTATTGTAAAAAAGTATTAAAGTTAATTAATTAAGCTAATTTAATTTGATTTACATTTATTTACAAAATAAGTTAATAAATAATAAAATGTTTTTTTTTGGTTTTTTTGAATTTTATGGGAAAAATTAGTTTGGGTTAATTAAACAATTAATAAAACTAATAATTAATAAAAGGGAAATTATAAAAGAAAAGAAAATAAAAAGAGAAAAAAGAAAAGAAAATAAGAACCCAGGGGGTGTTGGACCCTTAGGGAGGTGAATCAGGAATTTAGGCCCATTGTCTCAAGCCTTTTTGACTTTTGAATCGTCCAGAGGCGCGCTAACCAGGGAGCATGGTGTGGAGCACCCTTTGGCCTTTGGATTGATCTTTTGAGACACTTGGCGCGCATCTGTATGAGGCCTATGGTGGAACGCGTCTAGGAAGCTGCATGGGAATTTGTTAGAAAAAAATAATATTGAGACTTGGGGGGACCTGGGAAAACTTACAGCGCGGTATGATGGACCTTAGGACATGGCAAGGGTTGCTTTAGCTTCAGAGTATGGCAAAGAAGAGAGTCACGTTCTCCTTTTGGCCTGAAAATGCTTGCAACACTCATTTTGATCTCACACTTTTTTTTGACACTTTTTGGATTTTGCTCTGGCCGTTTGTGCATACTCTAGGTCGTGAATGAGGCTTGCAAGGCTTGCATATGTAGTAATGAGTGAGAATAAGTCACATTTAGGAGCCTTTAACCATTGCAATTAAGCTTTGGATTTTGTCTTAACCACCATTAAAGGCCTTTCAAAGCTTGTTCAAAATTTGAATTTTCATGCCTAAATGAGCTTAGCACGAAATTGGTAGGTTGAAAATGCTTCATGAAGGCTATTCAAACCATAAGATACCATTTAATTAATTTTTTTAGATTTACTTGAATTATTATGGATTAAAATGAATTAAATCCATAAAAATTAAATAAAAATAGAAAAATAATTATTTGGTCTTGAAATTGATCATGGGACACGTGGGTGGCATGACAAGGCTGAATCAAGTGGAAAAAAGTGGGCCCTTTTGTCAAAAATTGAAGTTTCAAGGATAGTTGACTTTTGCCATTTCACAAAAATTTCCCAACTTCTCCAATGCATATCTTGCTCAATTTTGATCATATGAACATGTTCTTGGACATTTTGGAAAGGTCTTGAAGTCCTCTAACCAATTCCTTTGGTCCCATGTCATTTTGATTTACCAATATCAAGTTATGGTCTTTGACTTAAAATGCCTTTTTGTTGACTTTTGAAAATGACCTATAATGTTGAAATTGATAACTTTTTGTGGGAGCATTTCTTGGACTTGGAATGTGAAGATGAGTTGTAGGAAATGTCCTCCCCTTCAAAATGAGCATTGGATGGGATTTTTCTGATGAACCATGAAAAAGTTATGCCTTTGTCAAGTTACAGTTGACTTTTTCAGCTGTCCAAAAATAGAAACTTTTGCATCTTGATGATTTTTGAGCCATTCTTGTGGAATCATGATCAAGACTTTATCAAATGATGATTGTGGCTTCAAAATAAGATGTTGACCAAAATTTTTGACTTTTGACTGCCAAATGACCATTTTACCCCTATAGTTGATTGTGGGGCAATTAGGGCTTTTGACTGTGAAACTTGACCTTGTGAGCCTTGAAACTTGGCATGTAGATGCTTGACAATGTGTATAGGCATATGGGACTTGATTGAGCCCTTGAAACCCTCAACTTCCTTGCAAGAACCAAAACCCTAATTTGACTGGCTTAGGAGGGTGTTTGAACTGTGCAACCCTTGAGTAGACTTGAGCAAATTGAGATGATGCTTGTCAAAACTTTGAAGAATATGGGAGGGCAAATTTTGGGGTACAACAGTTGCCCCTGTTCAATCTTCTTATACCTGAGGACGTAGATTGGCTTGCGTGCCTTTCGTGATCCGAAGGTGGAAGATGATTGAACACTAGAGTGCCCAGAAATTTGCACTCACATAGTAGAATATCAGCAGTGTGATGTCGGGAATAGGCTTACAGATGCCATTTGGAGAGATGATGGATAGGAGGATGGGATTATAGATGCCATCTGGAGGCGTGACAGAACCTTGTCGGGAATGGGCTTATAGATGCCATTTGGAAATGTGATGGATGGGCTTATAGATGCCATCTGGATATGTGACAGAACCTTGTCGGGAATGGGCTTATAGATGCCATTTGGAGACTGTCTGTTGAGTTATAATTTTGTGAGTTGAAAGAGGGAACCTGTGTAGGGTTGCCTGATGATGAGCTCGTGTAAAACTGCATCTTGGAAAGAAGGAAACCTGTGTAGGGTTGACTGATGATGAGCCCGTGTGAAGCTGCATCTGTGTAGGGTTTACTGATGACGAGTCCGTGTAAAACAGCATCCTTGGAAATGGAGAACCTGTGTAGGGTTTCTGGGTGACGAGTCCGTGTAAAACTTCATCTTTTGGAAAGAGAGAACCTGTGTAGGGTTTTTTTTTGGGATAAGTTCGTGTAAAACTTCTTGAGGAACCGGGTAAGGTCACCTTGGGATAAATCCGTGTAAGACTTTGGGAGGAATCGATGTAGGGTTACCTTGAGATAAGTCCGTGTAAGACTTCTGGAGGAACCGGGGTCAGGTTACTGCAGGGTAAGTTCGTGTAAAACTTCTTGATGGATCGGGGTAAGGTCATCTTGAGATAAGTCCGTGTAAGACTTATAGAGGAACCGGGGTAAGGTTACTGTAGGATAAGTTCGTGTAAAACTTCTTGATGAACCGGGGTAAGGTTATCTTGATATAAGTCCGTGTAAGACTTTTGGAGGAACCGGGGTAAGGTTACTGCAGGGTAAGTTCGTGTAAAACTTCTTGATGAACCGGGGTAAGGTCATCTTGAGATAAGTCCGTGTAAGACTTCTGGAGGAACCGGGGTAAGGTTACTGCAGGGTAAGTTCGTGTAAAACTTCTTGATGAACCGGGGTAAGGTTATCTTGAGATAAGTCTGTGTAAGACTTTTGGAGGAACCGGGGTAAGGTTACTACAGGGTAAGTTCGTGTAAAACTTCTTGATGAACCGGGGTAAGGTCATCTTGAGATAAGTCCGTGTAAGACTTCTGGAGGAACCAGGGTAAGGTTACTGCAGGGTAAGTTCGTGTAAAACTTCTGGATGAACCAGGGTAAGGTTATCTTGAGATAAGTCCGTGTAAGACTTCTGGAGGAACCGGGGTAAGGTTATTGCAAGGTAAGTTCGTGTAAAACTTCTTGATGAACCGGGGTAAGGTCATTTTGAGATAAGTCTGTGTAAGACTTTTTCTGAAAGAAAAGGAACCGGTGTAGGGTTACTTTGATGATAAGTCCGTGTAAGACTTCTTCTGGAAGAAAAGGAACCAGTGTAGGGTTACTTTGATGATAAGTCCGTGTAAGACTTCTTCTAGAAGAAAAGGAATCGGTGTAGGGTTACTTTGATGATAAGTTCGTGTAAGACTTCTTCTGGAAGAAAAGGAACCGGTGTAGGGTTACTTTGATGATAAGTCCATGTAAGACTTCTTCTGAAAGAAAAGGAACCGGTGTAGGGTTAATTTGATGATAAGTCCGTGTAAGACTTCTTCTGGAAGAAAAGGAACCGGTGTAGGGTTACTTTAATGATAAGTCCGTGTAAGACTTCTTCTGAAAGAAAAGGAACCGGTGTAGGGTTACTTTGTGATGGGTCCGTGTAAGACTTTGTCTGAAAATTGAGAAGGAACCGGTGTGGGGTTTCCTGATGACGAGTTCGTGTAAAACTACATCTGAAGTTGAGAAGGAACCAGTGTGGGGTTGTTTCATGATGATCAAGTGGATGATTGTCCTGTCTGGTTTCAAATATTAACCCATGATCAGTCGTCCACAGAATTTTCCTGGCTTGTTACCAATGTTGATCTGGAACTGTAGAGGTAGATGGTAATCATCTTTTGATTGACCTTTTCCTGAAAAGGTAAAACGTTAGCTGTATGCAGTGTCATGATGCATGAACTGCATGATATTAAGATGTTCTCAAGAATAAATGAGATTTGTGTGTTATGATGCGTATATGCATGTGTCATGGTGTATGATAATGTGATGAATGTCTATGAATGTATCTTCGTCTAGGAAAATAAATCCTTGACGAACGCCGGGAAGTTGAATCCTGGGCTGAGGTTGAAGAGTAGAGTTCTTCATTTCCGCTTGGGATGATGGTTGCAAGAATAAACCGGTAGGAGAGGATGACTCCGTTGGGGAATAAACTTGATGAAGATATTACTCAGCAGGGAATTACTCTGTGGGAAGAGATACTTCGCTGAGGTTTTAATGATAACTCCGCTGGGGATTCCCGTTGATAAATTTTGTTGGGGAATTTGATGAATTCTGTTGGGGATAGGAAGAACTTCGCCGAGGACGATCTTTCCGTGGTAATTAGCTGAGGATAACCCAGTTAGACCCTGGTGGGGAATAACCTTTGAATAGAGCCGGGGAGATGCGTTCATACTCTGCAGGGGATAAGCTTCCAGAATCTACTGGGGAGATTGATTCAACTCTCCTGGGGAAACTTTTGAGACTGTACTGGGGAAGTGGATCCACTGGGGTGTCTGTATTCCGCCGGGGAACAATCTTATATTAAGACTGTCGGGGATGCTTGCTTAGGAACATCTGTATACTCCGATGGGGAATATTGAGATTTTCTGGGGGTACCCAACTTCCTTAGGGCTGACATTAGCCTAACTCTGCTTGGGGAGAGCGTTGCTGACTTGCTAGGGATATTGTGCCTCTTCGGGGTTGATGAGAGACCAACTCTGCTTGGGGAGAGCATTGCTGAAACCTGTTTTACTCCCGGGGAGTGGAGGCCTCTTGGTTATGTTCTTCAGCCGAACCTACCTTGGTACCTTGGTTGACAGAGCAACTAGATCGCTTGGACAACTCATTATTGCCCCTGTTTCTGACGTGAGAGAAGAAGATACCTTGTGAGGTGTTAGACAACTGCCGATTCGATAAATCTTCTTCTGGTAGGCAAGTGATGAGATGACGGGACATAATCATACGCTTTTGATCCCTAACTTTTGCCTGGACCGCCCTTTCGGGTTTTCAGTCCATCGGGATACCCTTTTTTGCCCAAGCCGCCTTTTTAGGTTTTCGACTTGCCGGGTGTACAGATTTTTTCATTTCATCCCTTGTTTTTGCCCGAACCCTTTTGGTTCGCCGGGAAGCCCTTATTTTTGCCTAGGTGTATCAACCTAGCGGGTCTTTGATTATGTGTAGTATTTTTTCGACTATGTCCACGCTCTCAGAATGTAGGGAGATGCCCCTGTTGTTGTGTTGCCATGCGACCAGAAGATGTTTGATCAGGCAAGATTCGTAGCTGGAACTCATGTCTAATGCCCCAGGTGACTCAGGCGGAGATTTGCCCCAGGCTATTAGGCATTTGAGAGATTCTCTGAATCTTGATTGGACTGCCCCAGATGATGGACAATGATCATGCCATGCCCCTTGATTGGAAGTGCTTTTGTTCATTAGACATTCGTCGTGCGAACTTCTATGTTGTTCAAACAAATAGTCACATGCAAGCAATGTTATATTAAAAATGCAAAGCTTATGTCTGTCTTGAAATTTTTGAAAATGCATTTTCAGTAAAACAAGCAAATTTTGTAAAATGTGATGTCAACTCAGTATTTTACAGCAAGCCTTAAGGAGTCAGGATACCTTTCGTAACAGTATGCCTTCGAACTAACCCATGCTTCTGCTAGGACTTTTTAAGGGTTATAACGTGGCCTGGTTCACGGTTTAAGAAACAAAGGATAAAGGCTCAAATTATATTTGTACCCACCCGCTCTTCGTGATGTTCTTCAAACCTAAACTCAGTTGATCGTGCGTTAGACCTTGTTCGAGTCTTTGTCCTAATATTCCCATGATGGTTCGGATGTTGACATTTTATTTTGAATAGGCAGTCATTTCCTTGTTGAGGGTTTGCAGGTCCTCTTTTCTTTTTGATTTTGTTATCCCTGTTTTTTGCCTGAACTGTTTCTTTTGTGATTACAGTCAGCGGGATGCCCCAGTTTTGTAAGTCTCCTTCATAGGTTTTGACTTAATGGGCGTTTATTTTGAGGGATAATGACTGCCTGTCTTTATGATTATTCGGAACCATCACTGTCTTTTGTTTTGTGAGGACCTCTTTGGTGCTATTCGTTGTGCACTTGGATCAACTGAGAGAACTACCCTGCCCCAGGTTATGATTAAGGGTTTTAATTTTCGAAAAGAAAAAACTCCTACTTCTTTGGCTCAAAGGGGTTGACGAGGGATTATCTTCCTTATAACTCCAGTGTTTAGGATTTGAAGCAATGCCTGTACCTCATCAGCGGGGTCTGTTCAAAAGCATACTGTAAAGATCGTGGTATCATTTTCATCATCCTCCCTCAAGAGGCTTAGAATTTTTCAATCAAGAGTTGATCATCACAAAAATATGAAAGCAATTTGAATATAGCGAATGCGAATATATTGATTCAAAACAGACATATGCGATGCATTAATGAAATAAGAAAGCTTGACATGATAATTGTTTAAACAATCAAAGAAAAATACAACTTGAACATTCGAATGAACAAAATTTTCTTAGTTTGAACTAGTCATCTCAGATGGAAGATTCTCAGCGGAAGATTTTCATTTTTCCACCCGGCATGAACTCCAGCACCCTTCCTTCGATCAAGTCTTGGATCTTGTTCCTCAGGCTCCAACAGTCGTCAGTGTCATGTCCAGGACTGTCAGAATGGTAGGAACACCTTTCATCAGGATTGTACTTTAAGGAGGTTATGTTGAGCTTCTTAGGAGGATCCTTTAAAGCAATCAGCTTGACCTCCAACAAGCGTTTCAGTATTAGTGAGGATGGTACATCAGTCTCCGAGAAATGTCTTCCAGACGTATTTTGCTTACGCCGATTACCCTGTTGACGCTGGTGAGGTTGATGCTGTGCTTGTGACCCCGAAGCAAACTGAGGAGCTTTTCCATTGTCTTCTTGCCCCACAGGTGGTTGAATGATGGCTTGCTCTTCAACCTTAGATGTTTGCCCCAGTTGGTTATCCTAAAGCAGTTGGTTGACGAGAACCCTGAGCTCTCCTTGTCTTTGAGATAAGTCTTGGATAAGAGCCATTTTCCCCAGCATTTGGGTTCTCATTACATCCACCTCAGCTTGCAGATGTTTTAGCCGTTCGTCCTTGTCGTCTTCGGGACTCTTCTTGACCAAATTCCCCATGAGGAGTGTTCTCAGCTCTTCCCGCCCCTTGGATAGATTTAGGAGGATCTCCCCGAACCGGGTCTCTTGAGCATGAAGATCCTGGTTGTTTTGTTGGGAAGCCATTGCTGAAATAAACAACGAAGATGGTAAGTGACCTGTCAAAGGAGTACCTGTAATGCCATGATATGTATATATGCATGCAATATTTTCAAGGATCTCGTGGGGTAAACAAGAAAATTGTTAGAATTTGAATTTTGTAGCTTGATGGAAGGGACTTCATGTTGATGAGAGTCCTTCTTCAAGAGTCAAGGCTCACCATATCGAGTGGGTCATAGTCCCTGACTCAAGTCATTAACCTTGGCTAGAGGAAAATAAATCCCCTTTACCCCTTGCTGGACATTTGATTCATCATGACCTGCATCACAAAACCCTTGAGGTCCTTGAAATAGATTAGTCCTTATGTAGGATGCATGCAATGGTATGATGGTATGATGTGCATGGAGTAATGTAGGTAAACCCTGTTATGAGTCCAGATTAAGGACTGTAAACAAAACCTGCAAGAAACTCAAGTGTCAGATAACAAGTATGCAAGTAGTCAAGTTTGAAGGCACACAAGTCACACAAAGAGCCCTTAGAGTTTAGGCCAGCATGAAGTTTGGGATACTACCCTCTTGAAGTTGGTGGGCTCAAAACCTGTCCTATCAAAAGTAACCGGGTTCTAAGGAGCTCAATATCATAGGGTTGTTTTCTATGTTCATTGTTTTGATTTAGCCACTGAACTGGCGATCAAAATATTCCAAGAAAACAATCCTCAATGAGTGTAGTATCGAGTATCAACCAACTTCAGACTGCACCAAAGTCAGTCATCTCACTACCCCTAAAGAGGCCAGGATGGTCAAGCTGGTTTCGCAAAATGTCGCGGTAAGCAAGAGTCGCCACCGTCTTTTATGTTCTCCAACATGGAAAGGACAAAAGCACAACAAAATTCCTTATTCGAGATGTCTCTCGGTTCGGGAGGTAGATTTATAGAAAGGGAAGGTGTTAGCACCCTTTCTATCCGTGGTTATCCACGGGCTCTTAGGTACTTGCTCTTATGTTTTCAAAATTGTTTGCTTTTCAAATGTGTGTGGGTTTTTGAAAAAAAAGTTTCGTTTGAAAAATTTCTAGGTAACTCTTGTATCTGTCCTCAAGAGTGTATGAAAAATTTGTTTGAAAACTTTTGAAAGTGTAGGTGTGAAAAGATGTTTTTGTTTGTTTTGAAAAGAGCAAGTACTTAAGAGATCTACCTACTCTAAGGAATTAAGCTGTGTAAGAGTCCTTTAGATAGTGATATCCCACCATTGAGAGGTAGGTAGCACCGTCATTGGAGGTGTTCGGGTCAATTCGATTAATGGGACATGTGTGGTCACCGAAGCAATGGTAGGACACTTTAGTGGTAACCCTAATGTCCTAGATCCTATTTTATCCGAGGCAACCGTTTCGAGGCAACTGGATCTTTTAGACAGAAGGGCTACCTCTAAGACGCCCTATACTTGATGATCATGTTCGAGGCAACCGGTGAGGCGTACCCTAGGAGTGGCATGTGCATGTGTGTTGTTTTTCAGTTAAATTGTCTTTGCATGTTATTTGTGAGCTACGGATCGGTTTTATTTTTCATACATTCTTTCATGCATTTTTAACAGTTAGGGGTGCGGAAAATAAATTGCGGGAAGATAAATCTAGCTATTACAAGGCGCGGGTCTATACATCGCCAAAAATAAAAACCCGTTTGAAAAAATAAACTGCGAGAAAATAAATAAAGCAGTAAAAGAGGTCCTAATTAACTATTACATTTCCAGAAGCAGTTACATAAATATAATGAAAATAAATTAAAGCGCGAGAGAATCGAATCGGGATGTCTTAGGGTGTTGACCCTTTTTTAAGAAAGAATTGAATTTTTTGTCTTTTTTTTGTAATTAATGAAATTAAAACTAATAACTAATTAATTAATTAATTAATTAAGAAAATGATATTTTTGTGTTTTTGTGTTTTTAATGAAAATAGAGAAAATAAATAGAAATTAAAAGTTAGCAAAAACCTAATTCTAAATTGTTTTTATTTATTGTAAAAAAGTATTAAAGTTAATTAATTAAGCTAATTTAATTTGATTTACATTTATTTACAAAATAAGTTAATAAATAATAAAATGTTTTTTTTTGGTTTTTTTGAATTTTATGGGAAAAATTAGTTTGGGTTAATTAAACAATTAATAAAACTAATAATTAATAAAAGGGAAATTATAAAAGAAAAGAAAATAAAAAGAGAAAAAAGAAAAGGAAATAAGAACCCATTGTCTCAAGCCTTTTTGACTTTTGAATCGTCCAGAGGCACGTTGACCAGGGAGCATGGTGTGGAGCACCCTTTGGCCTTTGGATTGATCTTTTGAGACACTTGGCGCGCATCTGTATGAGGCCTATGGTGGAACGCGTCTAGGAAGCTGCATGGAAATTTGTTAGAAAAAATAATATTGAGACTTGGGGGGACCTGGGAAAACTTACAGCGCGGTATGATGGACCTTAGGACGTGGCAAGGGTTGCTTTAGCTTCAGAGTATGGCAAAGAAGAGAGTCACATTTTCCTTTTGGCCTGAAAATGCTTGCAACACTCCTTTTGATCTCACACTTTTTTTGACACTTTTTGGATTTTGCTCTGGCCGTTTGTGCATACTCGAGGTCGTGAATGAGGCTTGCAAGGCTTGCATATATAGTAATGAGTGAGAATAAGTCACATTTAGGAGCCTTTAACCATTGCAATTAAGCTTTGGATTTTGTCTTAACCACCATTATAGGCCTTTCAAAGCTTGTTCAAAATTTGAATTTTCATGCCTAAATGAGCTTAGCACGAAATTGGTAGGTTGCAAATGCTTCATGAAGGCTATTCAAACCATAAGATACCATTTAATTAATTTTTTTAGATTTACTTGAATTATTATGGATTAAAATGAATTAAATCCATAAAAATTAAATAAAAATAGAAAAATAATTATTTGGTCTTGAAATTGATCATGGGACACGTGGGTGGCATGACAAGGCTGAATCAAGTGGAAAAAAGTGGGCCCTTTTGTCAAAAATTGAAGTTTCAAGGATAGTTGACTTTTGCCATTTCACAAAAATTTCCCAACTTCTCCAATGCATATCTTGCTCAATTTTGATCATATGAACATGTTCTTGGACATTTTGGAAAGGTCTTGAAGTCCTCTAACCAATTCCTTTGGTCCCATGTCATTTTGATTTACCAATCTCAAGTTATGGTCTTTGACTTAAAATGCCTTTTTGTTGACTTTTGAAAATGACCTATAATGTTGAAATTGATAACTTTTTGTGGGAGCATTTCTTGGACTTGGAATGTGAAGATGAGTTGTAGGAAATGTCCTCCCCTTCAAAATGAGAATTGGATGGGATTTTTCTGATGAACCATGAAAAAGTTATGCCTTGGTCAAGTTACAGTTGACTTTTTCAACTGTCCAAAAATAGAAACTTTTGCATCTTGATGATTTTTAAGCCATTCTTGTGGAATCATGATCAAGACTTGACCAAATGATGATTGTGACTTCAAAATAAGATGTTGACCAAATTTTTTGACTTTTGACTGCCAAATGACCATTTTACCCCTACAGTTGATTGTGGGGCAATTAGGGCTTTTGACTGTGCAACTTGACCTTGTGAGCCTTGAAACTTGGCATGTAGATGCTTGACAATGTGTATAGGCATATGGGACTTGATTGAGCCCTTGAAACCCTCAACTTCCTTGCAAGAACCAAAACCCTAATTTGACTGGCTTAGGAGGGTGTTTGAACTGTGCAACCCTTGAGTAGACTTGAGCAAATTGAGATGATGCTTGTCAAAACTTTGAAGAATATGGGAGGGCAAATTTTGGGGTACAACAACATGTTTTGATGAATTGTGATATGTGACACTTGATTTTGACCAAAAGTCAAAGTTTGACTTTTCAGTATACAATTGACTTTTGATCAGTTGATTGAAAATCAACTATCAATCAAATGACCTTGAGCAATGTTTTGAGTCATGCCATTAGGTAAAAGTTATGCAATTTAACTATTGAGATCATGCCTCAAACCAATTAACCATTTGCTAGGTCAAAAAATCAGAAATTTCCCTTTCTCAGTCAAAACCCTAATTTTGACCATTTTGCCCTTTAGATGATCTGATTAATTTTCTTGAGGAATTATGGTCCAAACTTGATAAAATGATACATATGAGTTTATAATATTGATGTGGATAAAAAATTATGAAGTTTGATTGTAAATTGGCCACGGTTGACTTTTTCCCCAATACAGTTGATTTTTAGGTCAACTGCTCAATTGACAGAGCAAAAATGTGATCCAAGGATTGAAACTTGACATGAGTAATCTAGGGGGTCCATAATGATCCATGAAAGTTATATGAGGCATTGAAAGTTCAATTATCCTTGTGCATTCTCAAACCCTAATTTCAGTCATCAGTGCTTAAGGAGGTCTCTTGAGCTGATCAAACCTTGTGCAGTCTTAAACCAAAGGAGATCTTGTGAGAAAATATTTGATAAACGAGAGGGAAAATTTTGGAGTACAACACACAAATTATAGCTACAAACAATGTCTGTAGGTAAAAGACTTTTCCGAAGACAATAGTCTCAGCCAAGAAGACGATTGCGTAGCGAGGCGTGAGTGGCCCATTTGAATCTCGCGCGTTTTAATTATTGCACTGGCTTTTCATTCTATATAATATATTGTTTGTGTTATATAAACGATTAAAACAAATAGTCCAGTGGCAAGAGGCAAGGCTTTGCAAGGTGCACGTGTAGGAGGTCAGAGGTTCGATCCCTGCCTCCTACATGTTATTTTTCTCAATATTTCTTGGCAGATTCTATGTTGCCATCACATGCGCGCCCACCATACGCTTCCAGGTCACCATCATTGGATCGTTCACTATCCAGATCCAACACTTTCAAGCATGCAGGCGCATGGTGGACACTCTTGATCCCAACACATAGGATCCAACGTTGCTTGGGCCAACCAATATGGGCCTGGAACATAATTCAGCAGCATCACCTCATTTTTGGGCCTACACCCCCTCAGGCTATTTCTTTCTTCTTTTTTTAATTTAATTATTTTATTTTGTTTAGATTAGTTTAATTATTTTTTTTATTAATCAATTTTTTTATGAAATCATAAAATCAAAAAGTCACAAAAAATAGGATTTAGTTCTTTTTTTTATATAAATTAATTATTTGTAAATAATTAATTTTCTCAACTTTAATTTATTTTTTATTAAAATCAATTAGAAAATTAGGTTAAATTCAAATATTTTTTTACAAAAAATCCAAAAATATTCTCCATGATCAAATTAGGTTTTTTAGGATTTTCAAACTTGTTTCCAATTTTTATTCTCGCGCTGAATTATTTTTGTCGTACGATACTTTTTCAACATTGATGTAATTGCGCCCGATTTGTAATAGATTAATTAGGGTTTTATTTCCGCACTTTATTTTCAGTCAAATATTTATGTATCTTCCCAAAAGCCTTGTAATAGCGTAATGCTCTTTTATTTTCATGCTTTTATATCTCATGCTTATATATAATGGCTAGCAACCTAGGCTTGTATGGTTAATCAATTAATCAGTAGATCACTTAATTACAAGATAAATATCTGGAAAAAAACACTGCTGCACACTTGCACCCTTAGGATATACCTCACATGGTTTCCTCGGAAACAATGGTCATGACCCTTGAACATAGGGATATCTTAGCAAAGACCCGCAATTCAAAAAATCATCATAAAATATCATAGTCCCTCAATGTCCCTCAAGTTGCCTACGAGAAATGATCTTATGATGATAGTCTCTTTGAAATTCTAAGATATCCTTACATGTTGCCTTCAATGACCATTTCGTCCCTTTCGGTAGTCCTTCAACATCCAACGACTAGGGTTACCTACTCACTAATAGTATGATAACACGGTCTAAAGGAAAGGAGGAGAAGAACAATCTTTTTTCGAGTAGGTAGATAACTATTAGGTACTTGCTTAAATAAATTTTCACACCACACTTTCAAACATACTTTTCAAAGAAAAGTTTTCAAAATGCTTTATCACACTCTTGAGGACTGATACAAGAGTTACCATAAAGTTAATCGTCGCACTAAGGCATATTTCAAAGCTTTTCAAACCATACAAACACGAAAGCAATTTTAAAAATGAGCAAGTACCTAAGAGCCCATGGAAAGGGTAATAACACCTTCCCTTTCCATAATCTACCCCCCGTACTCAGAAATCTCGAGAAAAGGTCTTTTTTTGTTCTTTTCACCCTTTCCTTATTGGATAAAAGAAAAGTCGGTGGTGACTCTTGCTTACTGTGACATTTGTGAACAAAAAATGCAAACCAGTATTAAACAGTCGGTTCTGCCATCGTATCACAGAACTGGCGACTTTGCTGGGGAAGTGCTTATAAAGTGGGGTTTACCTTAGGGTCTAGATCATTTTAAAATTTCTTTCTTTATTTGCTTTGACTGCTTTATCTTTGAGGGCTTGTTGGGGTATTCTTGTAAAGATCCTACACCCGGATCTGGGGCACCTTATTAGGTGAGTAGCAATAAATCATGGAGGTTGTACGGTGTAGACCTATACGGATGAAGTGGTGGCTACGTTAGTGCGATGCTTTGGATTGTACTAATATTCCTTAAGTAAGTTAATGATAACATTAGGCTTCCTCATAGTGTCACTAAGCGCTAACTGACCTTTAGAACCTTTAATTGACTCATCCTAGCCATTAGGAAGTAGTAAGATAATTGGCTTTGGTTCCGACCGAAGATTGGTTGATACTCGATACTGCACTCATTGAGGCTGGACTCTCGGGATTTTTTGGCTGCAATACTTCGGTGTGGAGCTGAAACAATTTCTGAAGGGAAGGTCAGTGATATTGAGGATCCTTAGAACCCGATTACTATTAATAGGACAGGTTGAGCCAACTGAACATTCAAGAGGATACTTACCTACAAACCTCATGCAAGCCTAAACCTAAGGCTGTTTGTGTGATTTGTTTGCTTTCAACTTGAACTAATTGCAGTGTTTTTATCTGATGATATGATTTCCTTGCAAGTTTGTTTACAGTCATTAGCCAATAACTTAAATTCCTTGCAGGGTTTATGTGCCTACATAACCTTACATGTTTGCTTAATACATAACATACACATCATAACATCATGCCATATCATCTCCTTAACCATTTCAAGGATCTCAAGGGCTTGTGATGCAGGTTATGATGAACCAGACGTCTAGCAAGGGACAAGAGGATTTATTTTCCTCTAGCCAATGCCGTCAAAAGATCAAAGATCAACAACTTGAGTCAGGGGCTATGAACCACTTGATATGGTGAGCCTGACCGTCGTAGAAGGACACTCAACGATACAAAGTTCTTCAATCAAAGCCGCAAAGTTCAACGCCTAACATTTTTCTTGTTTACCCCGCGAGATCCTTGAAAACATTTACATATCATACATGTCATTGCATAACAGGTAGTCTCCAATACATGTCTCTCATGTTCTTGCTGTTTATTTCAGCAATAGCTCTCAAACAAGACAACAGAGATCTCTGAACTCAAGAGGCTCAGTTCATGGAAATGTTCCTAAACCTATCCAAGGGGCAGGAAGAGTTGAAAGCACTCCTTGCTGGGGACCTGGCCAAGAAAAGTCCTAAGGATAATAAGGACGAATGGTTGGAACAACTACAAGCTGAGGTAGAAGCAATGAGAACCCAGATGTTGGGGCAGATAGCTCTTATCCAAGGCCTAGCCCGGGAACAAGAAGAGCTGAGAGCCATTATCAATAAACTTTATCAAGACAAATACAACCGTATGAAGCAAGCAGTCAAGGATGGGGACCAAGTCATTGATTAACCTCCAAGAAGACAAGAGGTTGGTTTGGTGAAGAGTGGACCTTTCCAAATTGTTACTACCTCACGGGTCCAACAACAACCTCGCCAAAAACAACAGGTTAATCAGAGTAAGCCGGATACACCCAAGAGGCAGTTTACAAAACTCAACATGCCGCTGTCACAAGTCTTGCAACACATGTTGAAGTTGAATTTGGTCACATTGAAGGATCCTCCTCGTAATCCTAATACTTCTGCTCCTACTTACAATCCTGATGCAATATATGCATATCACTCCAACAGTCCGGGGCATGACACTGATAGCTGTTGGACGTTGAAATACAAAATTCAAAACCTGATCGATGAAGGAGTACTGGAGTTTACACAAGATGGTTAGGCTGAGTTCTTCTGCCATCCCTCCAATGCACGCTATTTGAAGTGACAAGATTAGACGAAGAGGCTTTTCGTTCATTAGAATTTTCGATTTGTAATTTTCTTTTGATTGTTCGAACATTTATTCATGTTCAACTTTGTTACTTTATCAATGCATTGTATATGTCTGTTTTGAATTAATTCATTTGTATTCACTATATTTAAACTGCTTCCCTTTTTGTGATATTCAACTCTTGATTAAAAGCTCTAAGCCTTTAGAGGGAGGATGACGAGAACGATACCACAATCTCTACAGTATACTTTTGAACAGACCCCGCTAACGATGTACATGCCTTGTTTCAAATCCTAAACAATGGAGTTATAAGGAAGATAATCCCTAGTGTCAACCCCTTTGAGCCAAAGAAGTAGGAGTTTTTCTTTTCACACAAATTAAAACCCTTAATCATAACCTGGGGAAGGGTAGTTTCTCAGTTAATTCAGATGCGCATTCAGTCGCAATATTCTACTTCATACATAATGAATGACATCAAAGACGTCCTTCCAAATCAAAAGACGGTGATGGTTCCGTATAATCGTCAAGACAAGCAGCCATTATCTCTCAAAATAAAAGCCCGTTAAGTCAGAGCCTATGAAGGAGACTTAAGAAAAAACTGGGGCATCCCGCCGACTGTAATCACAAAAGAAACAGTTCAAGCAAAAGAAAGGGATAGTAAAATAAAAAAGCAAGAGGTCCTACAAATCCTCAAAAAAAAAGGGGTTACAAAAATGACTGCCTTCTCAAGCAAACGTTTAATCTCTGAACCATCACCGGAATATCAAGGACATTCCAAAACTCAAATGGGATTCAAAATGCACAATTAACTGGGCATATGACTGAAGAACATCACAAAGAGCGGGTGGGTACAAATAAAATTTGAGCCTTTATCCCTTGTTTCTTGAATCGTGAACCAGGCCACATTATAACCCTTAAAAGTCCTAGCTGAAGCATGAGTTAGTTCGAAAGCATACTATTACAAAAGGTATCCTGACTCCTGTAGGACTTGCTATAAATCCTGAGTCACATTTTACAAAATTTTCTTGTTTTATTGAAAAATGCATTTTCAAATATTTCAAGATAGACATAAGCTTTGCATTCTTAAAATATCATTGTTTGCATATGACTATTTGTTCAACAACAGAGAAATTCGCATGACGAATATCTAGTGAACAAAAACCTTCTCAATGAAAAGGTTCACCTCAAGTGGAAAAAAACTTTCGACCAAGGTGCATGGCATGATCATTGTCCATCATCTGGGGCAGTCAAGTCAAGATTCAAGGTATCTCTCAAAGATGCCAAATAGCCAGGGGCATAGCTCCATCTGAATCACTTGGGGCATTGGGTATGAATTCCAACAATGAATCCTGTACGATCAAACAAACATCTTCTGGCAGTGTGGCAACACTTACTACTATGGACAGGGATAATTCCCCGTACCCGGTGAACATGGACATAGTCGGAAAATACTACGCATGAACAAAGACCCGCTAGGTTGACTGGCCTAGGAAAAAATAAGGGCATCCCGGCAAACCAAAATGGTTCGGGGAAAAATTAGGGATAAAAACAAAAAATATGTACACCCGACAAGTTGAAAACCTGAAAAGGCGGCTTGGGAAAAAAAGGGTATCCTGGTGGACTGAAAATCTGAAAAGACAGTCCAGGCAAAAGTTAGGGATTAAAGCGTACGACTACGTCCCATCATCTCGTCACTTGTCTAATCAGTAGAAGGTTTATTACCCTGATCTGCATTCACCAAGGACTCCAAGAGTTGGGATAATAGTCAAACCATCTACAAAATCCTCGGTTGATACTTTCTATAACAGGTATCGAGGCAAGGGCATTATACTACAAGGTCACTGCCTTGTTCTTAGCATGTAGCATATTGATGTCAGGTGTTCTCATACCCTCGGCAGAGCAAAATCTCCAAATTACTACTCTAACGAAAATTCCTCAATGAAGTCACCAAGCTTCTCGGGATTCCCCAGGCGTATTACATAGTTTCCCTTCCCCAACGGAAACATTATGAATAAAGAAGATTCTCATCTAGAAATGGTTCAGGTACGGTCCAAGAACGGATGTCATCCTGACACTTACTCCAGATTCTCATCTAGAAACGGTTCAGGTACGATCCAAATACGAATGTCATCCTGACACTTACTACCAGATTCTCATCTAGAAACGGTTCAGGTACGATCCAAATACGGATGTCATCCTGACACTTACTCCAAATTCTCATCTAGAAATAGTTCAGGTACGATCCAAATACAAATGTCATCCTGACACTTACTCCAGATTCTCATCTAGAAACGGTTCAGGTACGACCCAAGGACGGATGTGATCTTGAAACTTACTCCATATTCTCATCTAGAAAGAGTTTAGGTACGATACAGAGACGAATATCATCCTGATACTTATTCAGATTCTCTTAAAATATAGTTCAGATACGATCTAGAGACGGATGTTATTCTGACACTTATTTCAACACATAGATCCATCCACATAGCCTCCGCGGGTACTTTCTCCAACAGGTACAGGGGTAGAAACGTCTTGATGCGAAGTCATCGCTGTATCCTCAGCATATGACCCCGTGACATCTACACTCCCCACAGAGTAGAGGCAACCAAAAGTTTTGATCTGAGCTTCCCCAAACAGGAGTTACTTTCCCCAGCAAAATTCCTTTAGAGAGCCGATATCTATATTCCCCAGGCGAGTTTTACAAATCGCAAACGGTTTATAAAGCTTTCTCCCGAGCATATTTTATTTTTCTGACTGTGGAATCTCCTCCCGAGCAGAGTTTATTTCTCTGAATGTGGAAGCTCAATCCCCAATAGAGTTTATTTCTCCAGCTACGGAAGTTCATCCCCTAACGGAGTTTATTTCTCTGAATCGGCAAAATATTCCAGCAAAGCATCTCCTCTCTCAAACAGAGTTATTCCCCTGCAGAGTTATTCTCATGTAGAGTCTCTCCCCGATAGAATATTCACAAACAGAAAGGAGTAAATCCCTAGCATAGTCATCTCCATTCACCATCCCCAGTGGAAATGAAGAATTCAGCTTCCCAATACTCTTCGGCAGCAATCCAGGATTTATTTTCCCCGACTAAGGAATACCGCAATAGCATCCCATATCCATACATCACGACATGCGCATAAATATTGCATACTATACAATCTCATTTATTTTGAGAACATCATCACAATGCATTTCATACATCATGACATTGCATACGACTATCTCTTTACCTTTCGGGAAAGGACCAAATCAACAAGCTACGTCTAACCAAGGACTATTCTAGGATTTTCCTCAGAAAGATAATCCTAAGATCTCTCTGCTTACTATGCCGGTAGAAGAGACTCCAAGAATTTCGTCTGGGTCAGTTGAATCGCTACCAAGATTCTCCTGATTACTATGCCAGTCAAGGTCATCCCAATATCTCTCCGCTCACTATGCCGGTGGAAGAGACTCCAAGACTTTCGTTTGGGTCAGTTGAATCGCTACTAAGATTCTCCTAATTACTATGCCAGTCAAGGTCATCCCAAGATCTCTCCGCTCACTATGCCAGTGGAAGAGACTCAAAGACTTTTGTCTGGGTCAGTTGTATCGCTACTAAGATTCTCTTGATAGCTATGCCAACCAAAGTTAACCTAAGATCTCTCTGCTCACTATGCCGGTAGAAGAGACTCCAAGACTTTCGTCTAGGTCAGTTGAACCACTACCAAGATCCTCCTGATTACTATGCCAGTCAAAGTTATCCCAAGATCTCTCTTCTTACTATGCAAGTGGAAGAGACTCCAAGACTTTTGTCTGGGTCAGTTGAATCGCTACCAAGATCCTCCGGATTACTATGCCAGTCAAAGTTATCCCAAGATCTCTCTGCTTACTATGCCAGTAGAAGAGATTCCAAGACTTTCGTCTGGGTCAGTTGAATCGCTACTAAGATCCTCCTGATTACTATGCCAATCAAAGTTAACCTAAGATTTTCTCTGGATTAGTCAAATTGATACTAAGATTTCTATTCCAGTTAAAGAAGCTATGAAGCCCATAAAATGACCGGATAGTAGTCAATCAACAATTCAAGACATTGTGAAGCCCGGATCCTGACCGGATAACAATTTAATCTCATTTCCTCAGTAAGTCGCTGTGAAGCATGGGATACGACCAGATAGCAGTCATCCTTATTATCCTCAGCAAGTCACTATGAAGCCTAGGATACGACCAGATAGCAGTCAACCTTATTATCCTCAGCAAGTCACTGTGAAGCCTGGATCCTGACCAGATAACATTTCACTTTCGTCTCTTCAATCAAGAGATGACTCCCCAGTAGAGTAATGGACAAACTGAAGCTCTTAGACTCTATTACCCAAGATAGAGAACAACATCCCTCACTAAAGGCCTCCTTAACAACAGGAACATGAATCCCTATGAAGGAATATCTCACGAAATCATCATTATTCTAGATGGCATCTTTAAGACCATCTCCGACGACTCCCCGTCACATTCTCTGGATGCCATCTTTAAGCCCATCTCCAACGAATTTCAGTTATCTTCTCCAAATGGCATATGTAAGCCCATTCCCGATGTCATCAACCATCAGTATTACTTTATGCGAGTGCAAATTTATGGGCACTCTAGTGTTCAATCATCTTCCACCCTCAGATCACGAAAGGCGAACAAGCCAATCTAAATCCTCCGGTTTAAGAAGATTGAACAGGGGCAGCTGTAGTACCCCAAAATTTTCCCTCCCATTTTCACACAAGACATACTCATAGAGGTCCTCAATGGCTCAAGTTGACTAAGGATTGACCAGACAAATCCTCCTTTTAAAACAATAAGCCCCAAACTAGGGTTGCAATTTAAAGCAAGATGGTTGAGTCCCAAGGGTCCCAATTGGTCTCCAATGTCCTAATATGTCCTCAATATCATCTATGCCAAGTTTCATGCCTTGCACAACAAGTTTACTCAATCAACTGCTCAAATGCCTGAAAATCAACAATACTAGGTCAAAAGTCAATTGTGGCCTATATATAGTCAAACTTCAAGATTTTTGGTCAACATCAACATTTTTTAAGTAATATCCATCATTTGATCAAGGGTTTATCATGATTCCTCAAGAAATGCTCCCAACTCATCAAAAGTCAAAAATGACAATTTAGGGTTTCTATAGGAAAAGTCAATCAAACTTTGACCAAGCATAACTTTCTCATACTTTATCACAAATTTTCCAACTAAGACTCATTTTTAAGAGAATCCAATTACCTACAACTCCTCTTCAGCCCTCAAATTCAAGAAATGCCTCAATCAAAAGATACAAGTTCATACATTATAGGTCATTTCAAAAAGTCAACAAAAACACCTTTTGGGTCAAAGCTTCTTACATGAACATGGAAGATCCAATTGATATGAAACCAAAAGGGTTGTTTAGAGGACATCTTAATCTTTATAAAAAGTCCAAGAACACCCTCCTAGGGTTAAAAATGAGAGAGATATGCATTGCTAAAGTTGACCAATTTTTGGAAATGTGCATGAAGTCAATATTGATCAAAATGACTTTTTTCCAAATGGGCCCATGTTTTCTTGTTTGAAACTCGTTCCTAAGATGGCCCACGACCCCTGAGCTTATCTATCTATTATTATTATTATTATTATTATTTTTTTGATTTTTTATCATTTAAATCAAAATAAATCAATTTAAATAGTGGAATAATCAAATAAAATCAAAGATTGGATTTTATGAGCACATCATGAGTCCATGAACCACTAGCAAATCAGAAAAAATTCGTGCAAAGGCTAATTGATTGGAAAAGATCATGATTTGGCTTGTTTTAGAAACAAATAATACAAGGAACAAAATCAAATCAAATATCAACAATTTGTGAAGATACAATCCAATTTTATTAACCTAAATCAGTCTATTATAAATACACAACATTGCCAAAGCATAAGAGGGAGGATTGGTCGTGTAAACTGCAAGAACAAAAACTCAATTTTTGGAAGAAAAAAAGTGAGAATTGGATTTCATTCTATAAGGCGATTCAAAGTGTTTCAAGGCCAGCAATCCATTCCCGACAATCTCCTGAAACTAATAGCATCATTTGCACGCATCAAAACACTCAGAATCACTCCTTACATATTCACGATTTGCACATATATTCTTGAATTTGATTTTTACAATTCACGCATGATAAATGATTTCTAAGCATATATTCATGTTTGTATCATCCTTTAGAATGTGTTTGCATATTTAATTATGTGTTTTGATGCCTATTTGATGAAACGCCATTGTTAAGGTTTATAAGGTCGTTTTATGGCTTTCAAATGCAGGAACAATTGGCTCTAAAGATGGATACCATCATGATCAGAGGATCAAACCCAATTAATCCATGGTCTTGAATCTAATTTATGTTGCTTAATCATGATTTTTGAGATGCACGGGTTATAGCTGCAGACAACGTCCGTAGGTAAAAGTCTTTGCCTAAGACAACAGTCTCAACCAAGAAGACGATTGCATAGCGAGGCATGAGTGACCCATTTGAATCTCGCGCGTTTTAATTATTGCACTGGATTTTCATTCTATATGGCGAGGCATGAGTGACCCATTTGAATCTCGCGCGTTTTAATTATTGCACTGGCTTTTCATTCTATATAATATATTGTTTGCGTTATATAAACGATTGAAACAAATGGTCTAGTGGCAAGAGGCAAGGCTTTGCAAGGTGCACGTGTAGGAGGTCAGGGGTTCGATCCCTGCCTCCTACATGTTATTTTTCTCAATATTTCTTGGCAGATTCTATGTTGCCATCACATGCGCGCCCACCATACGCTTCCAGGTTACCATAATTGGATCGTTCACTATCCAGATCCAACACTTTTAAGCATGCAGGCTCATGGTGGACACTCCCGATCCCAACATACAGGATCCAACGTTGCTTGGGCCAACAAATATGGGCCTGGAACAGAATTCAACAACATCACCTCCTTTTTGGGCCTACACCCCCTCCGGCTATTTCTTTCTTCTTTTTTTAATTTAATTATTTTATTTTGTTTAGATTAGTTTAATTTTTTTTATTAATCAATTTTTTATGAAATCATAAAATCAAAAAGTCACAAAAGATAGGATTTAGTTCTTTTTTTTATATAAATTAATTTTTTGTAAATAATTAATTTTCTCAACTTTAATTTATTTTTTTATTAAAATCTCGAAAAAAGGTCTTTTTCTAATCTTTCCACCCTTTCCTTGTTGGATAAAAGAAAAGTCGGTGGCGACTCTTGCTTACCGCGACATTTGCAAACAAAAAATGCAAACCAGTATTAAATAGTCGGTTCTGCCACCGTATCACAATATGTGTCACTCATGCGCCAAGTCAAATGGCACCTACGTGCAATTTAGAGAGCACACGTCATTCAACTTGGCGTGGGACAAGCCTACTTGTTGCAATGTAGGTGCAAGCTGGGTGGCAGTCTTAGGTAAGGCTTTTCTGCATGCATATAATACGATTGGACATGTAGGGAGGCTCCATTTGACTTGGCAAATGAGTACAAAATTGAAAGGTGTTGGCATCTCAATTGGCGAAATAGAGGTGGCATAGGTTGTAGTGTAAGTGCAGGTTAGGTGGCAGTCTTGGGGAAGGCTTTTCTACATGCATGCAATACGATTGGACAAGTAGGGATGCACCATTTGACTTGGAGAATGAATAAAAAATTGAAAGGTGTCGCCATCCCAAATGGCGAAATAGAGGTGGCATGGGTTGCAGTGTAGGTGTAGGCTAGGTGGAATTCTCGGGGAAGAGTTTTCTGCATGCATGTAATACGATTAGACATGTAGGGAGGCACCATTTGACTTGGCGAATGAGTACAAAATTGAAAGGTGTCGCCATCCCAATTGGAGAAATAGAGGTGGCATAGGTTGCAGTATAGGTGCAGGCTAGGTGGTAGTCTTGGGGAAGGCTTTTCTACATGCATGTAATACGATTGGACATGTAGGGAGGCGTCATTTGACTTGGCTAATGAGTATAAAATTGAAAGGTGTTGCCATCCCAATTGGAGAAATATAGGTGGCATAGGTTGCAGTGTAGATGCAGGCTAGGTGGTAGTCTCGGGGAAGGCTTTTCTACATGCATGTAATACGATTGGACATGTAGGGAGGCGCTGTTAGACGATGTGGCAATTGATCGGGAGGGGGGTGAATAGATCACCTCCTTATTTATCAAGGATTTAAAATCTTTTATCAAAGTTTGTTAAAAGCAACGGAAAAATAAGGTCCAGAATCAACTTTCGTCTATTTTGAACCAACTACTAGAAAACTGAACATACGATAAACTTACTGGATTTTATTTAGGATGAGATAGATGACAATGAAACACAGATTGATGTATGTTTTGATGCACTTATCACAAGAACGATATTTCCAATGAATAAAAACTTGCACACAATTTTGTCAAACAATTGGTGTATGCTTGTTTGATGATTAACAATAATGGTGGTTTATTAAAAGAGTTTGTGCCACTATTGTATCATTAAACGGAAAGATCAGCAAACCAATTGAATCACAAACTTGTAGAAAACGTAAAGAGATAGAGAGAAAGAAAAATAATACATTAGCAGTTTGGTAAGAAATTTCCCCACTGTCATCCTCGCGTGTGGGTATGTCTCCCTCTTAATTCTAAAACTGAAATTGAGAACTCTTATATCAATTTGCTGGAAGTTGTATACAAGGTTACAATACAAAAACATAACTAAATCTATAAGATCTTCTTCTTCTTGTAAGAACCTTCACTTGATATGAGCTTATCAAGATTCCTTGCAAGATGCACAATCAATCCTCCGCTTCCACGACCTGTTTGCGAATTCCCCACGATCTTCAAACCCCTCTGTTGTACCCCAAAATTTGCCCTCTCATGTCTCGAGGACTCTTGGAATTACTTCAGTCAAGTTTCAAGCGTTAGACCACATTTTCTAAGAAGAATCATTCAAATTATCAAAAGGGGGAAAAATTAGTAACATTGGAGTTTCAGCTGGAAAAAGTCAATCGGACGCTAAAAAGTCAAACTTTGACTTTTTGACCAAATTTGAGTCCCAAAAATCACATTATGTCAAGACATCCAAAAATATGAAATTTGATCATAAAAAATCAAGAGAATAAAAAATCCAGTTTTGCAAGACTTTGAATATTTTCTAAATATTTTCTATACTTGGTTAATTTCATTTACTTCATGACATATTTTACTACACTTCTAAATGATTCAAGATGATGCAAGTAATTCAAGTTATTACAAGGGGAATTTTTGCAAAATTACAAATTCTAAAACTATGTCTTGTTTGAATTCTCTAAAAAAAACCTTGCCACATTATTTTGCCCTTGACATAATTTACATGAAATATTCCACAAGACCAAATTTGTGTCATGCTATAAATCATACTGTCTAAGTGAACAAAATGTGATATGCCACATTGCCACAACACCCCATGCTTCCCTGCAATAAGCTTGTGCTATGCTGCACCCCAAGTATACATGCTGCCCAATACAATCCAAAACTGCTCTATGCAGTCTGCCCAAACCTGCATCACAACAGCCCCAAAATTGCACCAAAATGGCAAAGAAAAAGTGTGGAAAGAAAGTGTCAAAACAGTAAGCAAAAACAATTCAAAATTGCTTATTTGGTTTCCCCCCTAAACCACAGTCAAAGGTCTACAAAAGGGATTGTCTCATAAGACATAAAGGGGCTGGATTTTTTGAGAGGTTGGATTTTTGAAAGAGGAGGGAGAGAGAGAATAGAGAGTTTTTTGAACAGAAAAACAGTATCCTTGGTAAACTTGACTCATTCATTTTCAAAACAAAGTTCTGTTCTTATTCAAAACCATACCCCAACCCATTACTCCACCATACAAACTCTCCATTAGGCCAAACACCTCATCACCTAAAGATTGTCCAAACACAAAAATAGTCCTTGTAGTGCTATTCATCTTCACCTTCCAAAACACCAAGGAAAAAACAAATACAATATAGTCTAACTCAGTTTCAACAGCCCGGAGCAACTTCCTGAAAGCATTCAGATCTAAAACAACCAGTGTAGCCCGAAAGGTAAGTCTTCTTGACTTGATATTTTTTCATACATCATTGACAATTTGTTGTTTTTGAAGAAATGATGTAGTATTTTATTATCCCTTTGAACTGGTTATTTGCTTATGGTTTAGGCTTATTCAATCATTTGTTATTTATGTTCATCCATCACATGTTGTAAGCTAACCTGTACAGACAAGAAAGACAATGTTTAAAGTAGGAAAATACAACATGTATCGACACATATCCTCACGTGTCGACTCATCCTAGTGAAAAAACAGGGTATGAGTCGACACATAACCCCCATGCATCGAATCATACTGATTTCAGGTTACAAAACATAAGTGGGAAAAAACTATGAGTCGACACATACGCGTTTCACGTTGATGCAAGAAGGTGCATGAGTCGACACATCCCATTATGTGTCGACTCATACTGAGCAAATTTTGTTTTACAAGAGCAAGGAAAAGCTATGTGTCGATGCATAGCATCATGGGTCGACACATAGCAGTTCAAAATGCAGTTTTCCTTTTATTTTACACTATTTTTACATTGTTTTCATTAACATTCGATATGGTTGTAATATTTTAGTCTCCACTTCATCCCCATTGTTAAATTGTACCCCTATCCCCCTAAAGTGATGTAATAACTTAGGATTTATTTCCCGCATTTTTAGTTGCTTTCATATATTACTAGTAATTATGATGTATGGCAAGATAAAATCAGCAAATAGATAAAATTTCAAATACAAGACAAAATGCATGCAAACCAACACACTTGCACACTAGCATCTCTAGGATAATCTCATCTTTGTTGCCTTTCGAAAAAATAGTCATGTCCCTCAAATATGGGACGTTTTAGCAAAAACCCTTCGATAAAAAAGGATCGTAGTCCCTCGATGATCCTCGATGTTGCCTTCGGTAAACGATCTAGTCCCTAAAACGATATTGCTAAAGCGTCTCATAAGTTGCCTTCTATGACTATCCAAACGTCCAACGCCCGTCCCTTCACATCCAACGATGGGGCTTCTTATCAAATCAATGGTAAGATAGTCACATCTAAAGGAGGAGGAAAATAACATTTAAGACCTTTTGAGTAGGTAGGTTGCTCTTAGTTGCTCGCTTGCTCACAACAAAAACATTTTATACCCCAACACTTTCATTTTGAAAACATTTTCGAAAAACAAACACTTTGTATGCGTTCTTATAGAAACGAGAGCCATTACAAAGAAGACACTTTTTCAAAATCAATTTCAAAAACACATTCCACAAACACATCTTTGAACTATTTTCGAAACAACACTTTGTACGCGTTCTTATAGAAACGAGAACCATTACAAAGACATTTTCAAAATACTTTTAAAACCCACACCACAAGCACATTCAAACAAAAGAAAGTTGATCTAGCGAGTAACTAAGAGCCCATGGAAAACCATGGATGAAAAGGGTGCTAACACCTTCCCTTTTCATAATCTACCCCCCGAACCCAAGAAAACATCTCTAAAGGTCTTTCCTGTGCTTTTTCACCTTTCCTTATTGGATAAAAGAAAAGTTGATGGAGACTCTTGCTAAACCGCAACATTTGCGAACACAAACGTAAAACATCAAAGTCAGTTCTCCCACCGTATCACAGAACTGACAACTCTGCTGGGGAGAATACTTAAAAATGGGGTTACCTTAGGGTTAGATCACATTTACTTGCTTACATTGTTTGATTTGTATGCTTTACATTTTGGTTCTCTGTTTGGGCTTGCTTTGATCCTCTACCCGGATCTGGGGCACCTTTTTAGGTAAGTAGCAATAGATTGTGGAAAATTTACGGCGTAGACCGATATGGTTGAAACAATGGCTACGTTAGTGTGACGCATTTGTTAGTACCGATATCCCTTGTGTTGAAACGAGGAGAATACGGGGCCGCTGAGCGGCGTCATAAAGCACTAACTGACCTTAGAACCTTACTTAACCAACTTGGCCATTAGGATGTAGTGAGATAACCGATTTTGGTGTAGAGCTGAAAATTGGTTGATACTCGATGCTACACTCATTGAGACCAGACTCTTGGGATATCTCGGCCGCAAGAAAATATTGATTATGCTGAGACAATGTCTAAGAGAAAGGTCGATGGTATTGAGATCCTTTAGAACCCGATCACTATTACTAGGATAGGTTGAGCCAACTAAACTTCAAGAGGGTACTTACCTACAAACTCCATGCAAGCCTAAAACTAAGGATTTTTGTTTGCTTTGTATGAATATGATTATTTGTATATAAACTTGCTTACCTCGCATATCTGTACATAACATCATAACATCATACCATAACATTTTCAATAACCATTTCAAGGATCCCGAGGGTCTTTTTGAACCAGACGTCTACAAAAGGGCAAGAGGATTTATTTTCCTCTAACTGAACGCCGTCAAAGATCAAGTACAACAATTTGAGTCAAGGGTTATGACCCACTTGACATGGTGAGCTTGATTCTCGTGGAAGGACATCCACCGATACAAAGTTCTCCAATTAAAATTGTTGATCAAAGTTCAATATCTAACTTTTTCTTGTGTTTACCCCGTGAGATCCTTGAAAACATGCATCCACATATCATGCATCATATCATGACAGGTTTCTCCCATACAGGTCTCCTTATCTTCCTACTGTTTATTTCAGTAAGATGGATATGGAACAAACGGTGAAAGACATCCAGGCTCAAAATGCCCAACTCCGAGAAATGTTCTTGAACATATCCAAGGGGCAAGAAGAAGTGAAAGCTCTTCTCACTAGGGGAATGATCATGGGGAATCTTGAGGGAAACAAGGATGATCAGTTGGAAAGGCTACAAACTGAAATAGCCACAACGAGGGTCCAAATGATGGGACAGCTGGTGGGCCAGATGGCTCTTATCCAAAATCTGGCTCAAGGACAAGAAGAGCTGAAAGTTCTTGTTAACCAACATCGTCAAGACGGTTGCAACCGTATGGGGAAAACAATTAGGATTGGAAATCAAGTCACTGCTCAGCCTCCCATGAGACAAGAAGCTGGAAGACCTCCCCAATTTTCTACTACCTCACGGGTCCAACAACAACCTCGCCAACAACAACAAAAGAATCAGCGTAAGGAGGTCGCGCCTAAAAGACAATTCACTAAGATCAACATGTCACTGGCTCAAGCGCTATAACACATGTTGAAGGCAGAGCTGATTACGTTAAATGCTTCTCTCTGGAACCCAAATACTTCTGCTCCTACCTATCATCCCAATGAAAGGTGGGCATACCACTCTGATAGTCCGGGACATGTCTGTTAGAACAAAGTTTGAATCTACTACCCTAAGTTTAAGTTTTGATGATAACAAAATGAAAAGATATATTAATTATGTGATTCATGTAAGAACTATTTTCTACCTAAAATATTACTTTCTGTTTTGCAGAAACTCTGATAGGTATCAGCAAGAGTACATCATAATCAGCATCAGAATATTGGATATCAACATCAGCATCAGAAGATGCTATATCAGAATACCAGAATTAGAAGAACAACTCACGCTTATGCTGAAGCTTGATGAACAGAACTGCGCTCAACACTCTGATCTCTGATAAAGACAACAACAGTTCATCAGCACTTAAGCAGCGTCAGAATGAGCCAAAGCCAAAACACGCTTTAAGTAGCAACGGTACTGTGCATTCAAGACGAGTTATTACCAACGACATCATTCCAGACAAGATCTGCTTAATAAGGAAAGTTTGTTATTGGCATTGAATCAAGATTATTGCTCCAACGTTCACCAATTCCAATGCTATATAAACAAGACAATGAAGATTGAATTGGCTAATGCTCTACATCAATTCACACGCCTAAAAGCTAATCATCATCTTTCTTCTCTCAGTTTGCTAAAAGCTCCAAAATTCCTTACTCAATTATTCTAGCAATCTAGTTTCCATAAGCTTAAGTTGTGTAATATCACAGTTGCGATAAACAGTTTTGTAGAAAACATTCACACACCTAGTTTTCAATTCTTTGTAAGAAAGTGATTCCTTGAGAAACCGGTTTGTGGTTTGACTCAAGAAGGCTCTAGCAGTTGCTAAAGCAGATTGTAATATTCAGTTGAATATAGTGGATTAAGACCTCGTTGGAGAGAGGCGAAATCACCTTGAAGGGTGGACTGGAGTAGTTTGAGATCAAACGAACCAGGATAAAAATATCGTGTTCATTGCAATTGATTTCAAGTTTTAACAATTCAACCCCCCTTCTTGTGTTTTTCACTTCTTCAATTGGCATCAGAGCGCCTGGTTCTGAGCTAAAACACTTAACCGTGTCAGTACAAGATCCAGCGTCAGAAAAACACAATGGCAGGAACTTATTCACACACCAGCAATGACAACAATGAAGACAGAGACAGATTCAGCGACAAACCTCCAGTCTTTGATGGAGAAAATTTTGATTACTGGAAAGACAGAATTGAAAGCTTCTTTCTGGCACATGATGCTGATCTGTGGGACATGGTGACAGATGGATACACGCACCCTGTGAATGCAAACGGTCAGAAGATTGATAGGAAAGCAATGTCTAACCAACAAAAGCGTGACTTCAAGAATCACCACAAGGCCAGAACCATCCTTCTCAGCGCCATCTCTTATGCTGAATATGAAAAGATCTCTAACAGAGACACAACAAAGAACATGTTTGACTCACTCAGAATGACGCATGAGGGCAACGTTCAGGTCAAAGAAACTAAAGCTCTGGCGCTCATTCAGAAGTATGAGGCATTCAAAATGGAAGAAAGTGAATCCATTAAAACAATGTTCTCAAGATTCCAAATTCTGGTAGCTGGTCTCAAGGTTCTGGACAAAGGATACTCCATTGCTGATCACGTCAAGAAGATCATCAGAAGCTTACCAAAGCAGTGGAGACCAATGGTTACAGCTCTGAAGCTTGCAAAAGATCTCAACAAAATTTCTCTGGAGGAACTTATCAGCTCCCTCAGAAGTCATGAGATAGAGCTAGAAGCTGATGAACCTCAGAAGCAAGGTAAGCCTTTAGCATTAAAATCTAACAAAAAATCCGAGTCTAAAGTTTTGCAGGCAGTTGAAGAAACATCTGATGGATCCTCATCAGAAGAAGACAAACTTTCTCTCCTCTCCAGAAGAGTGAATCAACTGTGGAAGCAGAGACAAAGGAAGTTCAGGAATCCCAGAAGATCTGATCAGAACGAGTCTTCTTCCAGATACAGAAGGACATATTCTTCCTCTGGATACAGAAGATCTGAAGGCTCCTCAGGAAGCCGAAAGCCAAACACCAAGGACATCATCTGCTATGAGTGCACTGAGCAAGGACACTACAAGAGTGACTTCCCAAAGCTTCAGAGGGAAAAGCCCAAAAAGAAGTTTGGAAGAGAAAAGAAGAAAAGTCTCATAGCTACATGGGATGACTCTGACTCGTCTGAAGCTGACTCAGAATCAGATGATGAGAGAGCAAAGATAGCTCTCATGGCCAACATTTCAGAAGATAGTGAAGCTTCTGAATCAGACTCAGAATCAGATACTGAAGAGGTATTTCCTGACTTTGCAATTAATTTTACTAAGGCTGAACTTGCTGAAAGCCTCAATGAAATTCTGGAAAGGTACCAGCAGATTAGAGTTAAATTTAGAAACCTGAAAAGGAATCTTGAATCTGACTCTGATAAGACTAAGAGTCTTAAATTGGAAAATTCTGAGCTGAGAAATAAAATTTCAAAATTAGAAAATTCTTTACAAAACTCTCAGAAGAAACCAATTTCTGAAACTCCCAGCAGCGCTGATGAGATCATCAAGGAGTATGATCACAGTTTCCAGAAGTTCCTTGCTAAAAGCATAGATAGAAGCAAAATGGCTTCAATGATCTATGGAGTTAGCAGAAACGGCAGGAAGGGAATAGGATACCAAGGTAAGGTTCCTACACCAAAGAATGTCATGGATTTAACCATTAAACACACTCCTCTGAATTCACATTTTGTGTATGGTCACACACATGATATTAAATACACTAGCAGTAAGTATTCTGTGAAACCAAAATTCAACCAGAGTTTTGGTAAATCTAACAAATCAGGACCCAAGAAAATCTGGGTACCTAAGGATAAAATAATACATGTTGCAGATATCTTTAGCAGCAAATCAGAAACACCAGTCATGGTAACTGGACTCTGGCTGCTCGCGACACATGACGGGAAGAAGGAATATGTTCCAAAGCCTGGAACTTAAGCCTGGAGGCCACGTTGGCTTTGGAGGAAATCAGAGGGGAAAGATAATTGGCTCTGGAACTATAGGTAATGGAAATCTTCCCTCTATTAATAATGTTCTGCTAGTAGATGGATTAATGCATAATCTGTTATCCATAAGTCAATTAAGTGATAACGGTTATGATATAATCTTTAATCAAAAATCATGTAAAGCTGTTAGTTAGAAAGATGGGACTATCCTGTTTAATGGAAAGAGGAAAAACAACATCTATAAAATCAAACTTTCTGAACTGAAAAGTTAGAATGTAAAGTGTCTTCTGTCTGTTAACAACGAGCAGTGGATCTGGCACAGAAGATTGGGGCATGTTAGTATGAGAAGAATATCTCAGATTAACAAACTCAATCTGGTCAGAGGACTTCCTAATTTGAAGTTCAATTCAGATGCTCTGTGTGAAGCATGTCAGAAAGGCAAGTTTGCAAAACCTTCTTTCAAATCTAAAAATGTTGTTTCTACCTCTAAGCCATTAGAACTTCTGCACATTGACTTATTTGGACCAGTTAAAACTGCTTCAGTCAGTGGCAAGAAGTATGGGTTAGTAATCATAGATGACTATAGCAGATGGACATGGGTAAAGTTCTTAAGACACAAGGACGAGTCACACTCTGTGTTTGTTACCTTCTGTAACCAAGTTCAGAATGAAAAGGATCTTAGAATCGTTAAAGTCAGAAGTGATCATGGTGGAGAATTTGAAAACAAAGATTTTGAGTCATTCTTTAATGACAGAGGCATTCTGCATGATTTCTCTTGTCCTAGAACTCCCCAACAAAATGGAGTTGTAGAACGAAAGAACAGAACATTGCAAGAAATGGCCAGAACCATGATCAATGAGACAAACGTTGCTAAGATCTTCTGGGCAGAGGCAATAAACACATCGTGCTACATTCAGAATAAAATCTCAATAAGACCTATTCTGGAAAAGACTCCATATGAATTGTGGAAGAACAGAAAGCCCAACATTTCATATTTTCATCCATTTGGATGTACCTGTTTTATGTTAAATACAAAGAACTATTTGAACAAATTTGACTCTAAAGCACAGAAGTGTATTATGTTAGGATACTCTGAACGCTCAAGAGGGTACAGAGTATACAATACAGAAACACAGATTGTGGAAGAATCAATCAGTATTCGTTTTGATGATAAGCTTGACTCTGAAAAGTCAAAGCAGAATGAAGTTTTTGCAGGTATGGAAATTGAATTTACAGGTTCTGAAGATAAGTCATCAGAAGCTCTCAACACAGACACTCCTTCAACGTCTGAAAGGAGCACTGCTAGCAATCCTACAACAGCTGCTGATCAACCTTAGAAGAGATTACCCAGAAGCAGCTTGGATCATCCAGAAGAAACTATCTTAGGAAGAAAGAAAGATCCAATCAGAACAAGAGCAAGCTTCAAAAACTCTGAAGAATCCCTTATGGGACTTGTGTCTCTGATTGAACCCTCTTCTATTGATGAAGCACTTCTGGACAACGACTGGATTCTAGCAATGCAAGAAGAGATAAATCAATTCACCAGAAATGACGTATGGGATCTTGTTCCCAGACCAAAAGGATTCAACGTCATTGGAACAAGATGGGTGTTCAGAAACAAGCTAAATGAACAAGGTAAAGTCATCAGAAACAAAGCACGACTGGTAGCACAAGGTTATAGTCAGCAAGAGGGGATAGACTATACATAAACCTTTGCTCCAGTCGCCAGGTTAGAATCTATCAGACTTTTAATTTCATTTGCTGTTAATAGAGGCATCACTCTGTATCAGATGGATGTCAAGAGTGCATTCTTAAATGGGTATATAGAAGAAGAGGTTTATGTGCACCAACCCCCTGGCTTTGAAAATACAAAACATCCAGAACATGTTTTCAAACTAAAGAAGTCACTATATGGTCTGAAACAAGCTCCCAGAGCTTGGTATGAAAGACTAAGTAACTTTCTGTTAGAAAATGAATTCACCAGAGGGAAGGTGGACACTACCTTACTCTGTAAGTCAGTTAAGAATGACATCTTAGTCTGTTAAATTTATGTTGATGATCTTATTTTTGGATCTACTAATCCTTCTCTTGGAAGAAAATTTGCTAAGTGTATGCAGGCAGAATTTGAGATGAGCCTCATGGGGGAACTGAAATTCTTTCTAGGAATTCAGATCAATCAAACTCCAGAGGGAACTTACATTCATCAGAGCAAATATATCAGAGATCTTCTGAAGAAATTTGACCTCTCAGAATGTAAGCCATCAAGGATTCCAATGCATCCCACATGCATTCTGGAAAGAGAAGAGGTAAGCAAAAAGGTAGAACAGAAGGTCTACAGAGGTATGATTGGTTCTCTCCTTTATCTGACAGCTTCAAGAACTGATATCTTATTCAGCGTATGTATTTGTGCTAGATTCTAATCAGATCCTAGAGAATCTCACTTAACAGCTGTTAAGCGAATTTTCAAGTATCTGAAAGGTACTACTAATCTGGGTTTATTTTATAGAAAATCTAGTGATTACAGCTTAGTAGGATACTACGATGCTGACTTTGCTGGAGACAGAGTAGAGCGTAAAAGTACTTCTGGAAGCTGCCAGTTTCTGGGAGACAACCTGATCTCTTGGTCCAGCAAAAGGCAATCCACAATTGCGCTATCAACAAAAGAAGCTGAGTACATAGCAGCAGCAGGATGTAGCACACAAATGCTCTGGATGAAAAGTCAGCTTGAAGACTTCCAGATTTTTGAGAGTAACATCCCTATACTCTGTGACAATACCTCTGCTATTTGCTTAAGTAAGAATCCCATTTTACATTCTAGAGCTAAGCATATAGAAATAAAACATCATTTCATTAGGGACTATATTCAGAAAGGAATTTTGAACTTAAAATTTATTGATACAGACCATCAATGGGCGGATATCTTCACTAAACCCCTTTCTGAAGATAGATTCAATTTCATTCTGAAACATCTCAGCATGAAAATTTGCCCAGAGTGAAAATGTTTTAATTCCATATATTATCCTTCAGAATGTATTTGTTTTATTATGAACTTCTGATCAATCTCTTTTCAGAAAGATAGAACATGCAGATTGTATCAGATGCTAGTCTTAAAGATCTGAGCGTTTCAGCTCAAGGATAGACGTGCTGCTCACTAAATCAAACAAGTGTCATCCAATCATCAGCAAATCTCTGAAGCAGAACGCGTGCACGCTTCTGAGAAGGCAAAACGCTGATTGGGTGCATTGAGACACATGTCTGGTAACCGTTTCAAGTATCTTTCTCAAATCCCCCAAAATCAGCATGCATAATGAAAGTAATCATGTTTTAAAACGTAATCATGATTTTATTTTCTCTTTCTTGAAACCGTTTACACTTTCAAAAAATTTCTTAAATCTATTTAAGCACTTTAACTTCTCACATTAATCCTTTACCGTTTCTCATAATCTCTCAAATATTTTCTGCATTTTCTCGGTGTCTTCATCTCTTTCAAACTTAAACCCATTTCTCAGTTTTCTCAGAAAAACCCTAAGTGTGAACATGGCAACCTCCAGCAGTGCTTCTGCAGTTTCTCAGAAGAAAGCTTCCTCTGAGCAGTACCAAGTTCCATTCAGAACACTCCTTACACCAGTGAATAATCTAGAAGTGTTGTCTGAACTGATTATTGACTTTGGCAGTCTAAAAGAGAATGGTTTTGCCTTGACAGAAGAAGTTAGGGCTCAGAAATGGGAGAGATATTTTGACAGGTTAGTTGGACCAACGTTCCCAGTGTTAGTCAAGGAGTTCTGGATTCATGCGTCCTCTTCAACGCATCAAGTCACCTCCTACATAATGGGAAAGAAGATTGTGATCACTGAGGATCACATAGCAAAATTGATTGGTTACAGTGGCGGTGGCGTCCGCTGTATTGATATGGCTGAAAGATGCTCTGACGTTGGTGTCATAGCAGAACAGATTTTCACCCTTGGGGTTCCCAGCAGCAAAATTAGAGACCTAAAGGATCACCACAGAGTTTGGGCGAAGATCATTCTGGGGTGTTTTAATCACAGGAAGCCAACTAGCTCCCCTGATTATATAAATATAGATTAGCAGTTTCTGATCTACTTTATTAATCAGAAGGTAAAAATCAACTTGGCTCATCTTCTGTTTAATCACCTCAGAACTAGCATCAAGGAGACCAGGGAAGAAGAAAGAACAAAGAGGGATTGGATACCCTTTGGGAGGTTAATATCAGATATTCTGACTGAGAATAGGCTGATAGAGCACCTTATAGAAGCTCAGGAGTTAAGCACTATTGAACCAACTGTTGGCAAGCCTCTGAATGCCAAGAATCTGAAGAAAATGAAATTAATAGAGAATATCAGAAAGGAACCCAGCGTTACTCCTATTGCTGACATCACCAGCAGAAGAGTCCCACTGAGCGACTTTCCATTATTTTCTGAGATAGAATCTAAACCAGTGGTGGTTCTCAGATACTTGGACGCGTGCAAGGCTGATGGTACAGATCCCAAGCTAAATATCAAAGATCTGCACCAACCTCAACCAGAAGTTACACTGAAGAAGACGAAGAAAAGGAAGGCCACTTCAGAAGGAACATCCCAGCAGACTCCCAAGAAAAGAGGTAATTTATCTGCTGCTTCTGTTTTAAATTCTTCTGCTATCCCAACATCAATCCCAACTCCAGCTTCACATGAAATTCCAATCCCCATACCAACTATAGATGAAACCGAACCAGAAGATGACCCTTCTGAGGCACTAACACTCAAAAGACCCCGCACCAAACATCCAAAACCTACAACTTCAACAACATCAGAACTTGACAAAGTTCTGTCTGACATTGATCAACGTGTTTCTGATCACCTCTCAAATAATCCAAACACTGAACCAAATTGCCCACTCTCCTCAACCAGAACAACCTCTCTCACCCATACCAGAAGAACCACAAATTCCAAAACAACCAGAAATTCCTCCTCCTTCTCCACAACCAGCAATTCCTCCTCCCTCTCCTCAACCAGAAATTCATCCACCATCACCTCAACCATCACCTCCTCAACCTGAGTTTCATCACTCTGAAACTCTATCTCCTGAACCTCATTCTCCTCAATCCTCTGAGCCACAACCTCTGGCAATTCAGCTGCCATGTGGAACAACTGTAACAATGGCCCAGCTGCCATCCTCACCAGAAACTACCCCTCCAAATACTCCAAAAACCCCTCACAGTCCAATTATTATTTCTGATTCTCCCACTCCATCTCCCAAACAAACTACAGAAGACCCCAGCAGGACCTTCATCGATTTAATAATCCTTGACCGTCTTGCTGATCTCAAACATAAAATAGCCATTCCAAAACCAAAACAGCCAGATGTTGGCTCTGGCATTGTGAATTTTGAAACAGGTTTGCAGCAATGGATTGCTTCTCTGAAGCAAGTTTGTCCTGGAATGATTGATCATGCTGCCTCAGACCAGCTCTGGTCACTTTTCAGAATATGGGTACGTGCTGAAGCCCTCAAGTTGCAAGATATCAACTATGAGCAGGCACAACAGAACTTCAGCAAGCTGCTGAAGGAAGTTGAAAGTCAGCTGCCACAGGAAGACGTGCTCCTTCTGGATAGTGAGCCATGGTCTGAGAAGCGCCCAGCTTCAAAAGTGCAGCCAGAAGAAGATCAGACAACTCAAGCTGAAGTCAGACAAGCTGAAGATGTTGCAGAAAGCTCTCAGAAGCTCCCTGCTTTTGATGTTTCTCAAGCCGCCTTGGACAGGCAGACTCTGGAAGAGCTGAAGCTGAATGATATTCGCCTGCAGCAAAGAATGGATGAAAATGATCAGAAGATGAAGGAAAGGATGGATGTGCAGGACAGCAAGATAGATACAGTAGTCAGCATGGTGCACAAGCAGACTGAAACTGCTGATCAGATTAAAGCAATGCTGGAGACTCTGTTCACATGCTTTCCTCCCCAACCTTAGTTTTTCATTCATGATATTTTCAATGTTTTTCTTTGCATATCTGTTGTACTGTTTTGTCTGGCTCTGAATATTTTAATATAACAAGTTTTTCTGCTCTAATCGTTTTAGCACATCACTTACACTTTTTGATTGCTGACAAAAAGGGGGAGAACAAGAATGATATTTTTCATAACGGATTACTGAGACAAAAAGTCTCAAACATTCTAACTCTGATATACTTGAATGTTTTCTGTTTTTGCATAAGTCTACAGGTACAAGAATGCTCTCTGATACACTGAAGCCCAAAGCCCTGATACTCTGATCCAAAGCAAAGCTCTGATAAAGCTCTGATATTCTGATCTGAAGTTCTGATAGTCAAAGCTCTAACATTCTAATGTTCAAAAATTCAATAAAGATCTGATCCTGAAGAACTCTTGGAATTAAAAAGGGAAGTAATAAATTCAGGGGGAATATCTCCGATCCTATCTCTGATATCTCTTTATCCCTTATCTTTGATAAATCCTTATTTAATTCTGATGCAACTTATCATTTAGTTATCTCTGATACTTTTTCACGCTATTTTCAATTAAAAAATATCTAGTTTTTGTCATCATCAAAAAGGGGGAGATTGTTAGAACAAAGTTTGAATCTACAACCCTAAGTTTAAGTTTTGATGATAACAAAATGAAAAGATATATTAATTATGTGATTCATGTAAGAACTATTTGCTACCTAAAATATTACTTTCTGTTTTGCAGAAACTCTGATAGGTATCAGCAAGAGTACATCATAATCAGCATCCGAATATTGGATATCAACATCAGCACAGAAGATGCTATATCAGAATACCAGAATCAGAAGAACAACTCACGCTTTTGCTGAAGCTTGATGAACAGAACTGCGCTCAACACTCTGATCTCTGATAAAGACAACAACAGTTTATCAGCACTTAAGCAGCGTCAGAATGAGCCAAAGCCAGAACACGCTTTAAGTAGCAACGGTACTGTGCATTCAAGCGAGTTATTACCAACGACATCATTCCAGACAAGATCTGCTTAATAAGGAAAGTTTGTTATTGGCATTGAATCAAGATTATTGCTCCAACGTTCACCAATTCCAATGCTATATAAACAAGACAATGAAGATTGAATTGGCTAATGCTCTACATCAATTCACACGCCTAAAAGCTAATCATCATCTTTCTTCTCTCAGTTTTCTAAAAGCTCCAAAATTCCTTACTCAATTATTCTAGCAATCTAGTTTCCATAAGCTTAAGTTGTGTAATATCACAGTTATGATAAACAGTTTTGTAGAAAACATTCACACACCTAGTTTTCAATTCTTTGTAAGAAAGTGATTCCTCGAGAAACCGGTTTGTGGTTTGACTCAAGAAGGCTCTAGCAGTTGCTAAAGCAGATTGTAATATTCAGTTGAATATAGTGGATTAAGACCTCGTTGGAGAGAGGCGAAATCACCTTGACGGGTGGACTGGAGTAGTTTGAGATCAAATGAACCAGGATAAAAATATCGTGTTCATTGCAATTGATTTCAAGTTTTAACAATTCAACCCCCCTTCTTGTGTTTTTCACTTCTTCAATGTCACAAACAACTGTTGGGCTCTGAAGAATAAAGTCCAAGACATGATTGATGCCAAGGAGTTTGAGTTTGACCCTCCGGAGACTCCAAACATAATCGCTACTCCTATGACGAATCATTGAAAGCTTTTGTTCATTTGAATTTTCAAGTTATAATTTCTTTTGCTTGTTCAAACAATTATCTATTAATGTCAAACTTTGTTTCATTAATGCATTGCATATGTTTGTCTTGATTTGATCCACTCATTTTCATTACATTTAAACTATGCTTTTTACTCACTTTATGACATTCAACTCTTGCTAAAAGTTACAAGCCTTTAGAGGGAGGATGACGAAAACAATGCCATAATCTCATATAGTATGCTTTTGAACAAACCTTGCTGACGATGTACAAGCATTTTTTTTAAATCCTAAACACTGGAGTTATAAGGAAGATAATCCCTAGTCAACCCCTTCGAGCCAAAGAAGTAGAAGTTTTCTGTTTTAACACAAATTGAAACCTTTAATCAAAACCTGGGGCAGGGTAGCCTCTCAGTTAATTCAAACGCGCGTTAAGCCGCAAACTCTCATCTCGTAATACAACGAATGAAGTCAAAACATTTCTCTAGAATCAAAAGATGGTGATGGTTCCCTATCACATAGGCAGTCATTATCTCTCGAAGAGACAAGCCCACTAAGTCAAAACCTACGAAGGAGACTTAAAGAGGCATCCCGCTGACCGTAATCTCAAAATAAGAACAATAAGACAAAAATTAGGGATAACAAATCAAAAGAAAGAGGTCACTACAAATCCTCAATAACATGAAAAAAATGTTGCAAAAATGACTGCCTCCCAACAAACTTAACTTGTTTGAACCATCACCAAAATGTCATTCCAGACTCAATTGGAATTCAAACGCATAATTAACTGAGCTTAGGACCAAAGAACGTCATGAAGAACGAGTGGGTACAAATGCACTTTGAGCCTTTATCCTTTGTTTCTTAAACCGTGAACCAAGCTACGTTACAACCCTTCAAAAGTCCTAATTAAAGCTTGGGTTAGTTCGAAAGCATACTGTTACAAAAGGTATCCTGACTCTTGTAAGGCTGTGCTATAAATCCTGAGTTTGAATTTTCTTAACAAAATTTCTTTACTCGCTAAAACGCATTTTCAAAACTTCAAGACAAACATAAACTTTGCATTACTTGAATATCACTATTTGCATATGGCTATTTGTTTGGCAACGGAGAAATTCACACAATGAATATCCGATGAATGAAAGCTCTCTCAGTGAACAAAATCAATTCAAGTAGGATGGCACTCCCATTGACAAATCTCCTATCAACAAGGGGACACGACATATCACTATCCAGCACACCTGGGGAAGTCCAGTCAAGATTCTGAGAAATCTCTCAAGAATTACAAAGTAACCAGGGGAAAGTCTCCATCTCTGTCACTTGGGGCATTGAACGTCAATCCCGACAAAGGGTTACGTACAGTCAAACATTTCCAGGAAGTGCCACAAACACTCGCTACTAGGGGCAGTGATAAATCTCCCTAAAAACCTTCTCATAGGATGATTCCGTAGCAAGAGTTTAATCTCTGAAAACCTTTCTCCAGCTGAGACAACCTCAAGAGTCCTCGAGGACTTTCCTCAACAAAGTCGTCACCTCTCTAGCAGACCGACAACATGGTTTATTTTCCCAACAAACTACAGATTCCCCAGTTTGAGTTTTCCTTTCTAACTACTACAAATAAAAGGACCACAACTCCCTTTCCCCAGTAGACTACTCTACAATCCCCAGCAAGTTACTGTGAAACCTGGACCCGACCAGATATCAGTTCAACTTCGACCCCAGTAGAGCAACAGACAACTGAGGCTCCAGAACTCTTTTCCCCAAGCAGGAATCAACACTCTCCAATAGAGTTTTCAATATTCCCCAACAGAGTTCTCCTCAAACAACCAAACAGGAATCCCCGGTGGAAATATTCTAAGCAAAGTTTGAAGACACACCAACTCTTCAACAATTGTCCAGGATTTAACAACTCCCCAACATTTGTCAAGGATTTATTTTCCTGGACAAAGATACACTTCAATAAACATTTCACATTTCATACATCCTATTTACATACATGATAAGTGTATACGACACAATCTCATTTATTTTTGAGAAACATCATGACATCATGCATTTCATACATCATGACATTGCATACAACTAACGTTTTACCTTTTTCAGGAAAAGGTCAATCAACAGATGGTTACCGTCGACCTTTTCAAGTTCTAGATTAATACCTGTAACAAGCCAGGAAAACTATCTACGTGAAGAGATTGAAGATTAACACCTGTAACAAGCCAGTAAAACTATCTTTCTTTTTCAGGTCAAAGATTAATACCTGAAACTAGACAGGGCAACTATCTACTCGACCAACTCAGGCAACCCTACACAGGTTCCTTCTTTCCAAGATGAAGTTTTACACTGACTCATCATGAGGCAACCCTACACAGGTTCCTTCTTTCTAAGATGAATTTTTACACGGACTCATCATGAGGCAACCCTACACAGGTTCCTTCTTTCCAAGATGAAATTTTACACGGACTCATCATGAGGCAACCATACACAGGTTCCTTCTTTCCAAGATGAAGTTTTACACGGACTCATCATGAGGCAACCCTACACAAGTTCCTTCTTTCCAAGATGAAGTTTTACATGGACTCATCATGAGGCAACCCTACACAGGTTCCTTCTTTCCAAGATGAAGTTTTACACGGACTTATCATGTGGCAACCCTACACATGTTCCTTCTTTCCAAGATGAAGTTTTACACTGACTAATCATGAGGAAACCCTACACAGGTTCCTTCTTTCCAATATGAAGTTTTACACGGACTTATCATGAGGCAACCCTACACAGGTTCCTTCTTTCCAAGATGAAGTTTTACACGGACTCATCATGAGGCAACCCTACACAAGTTCCTTCTTCCCAACATGAAGTTTTACACAGACTCATCATGAGGCAACCCTACACAGGTTCCTTCTTTCCAAGATGAAGTTTTACATGGACTCATCATGAGGCAACCCTACACAGGTTCCTTCTCTTTCCAATATGAAGTTTTACACTGACTATTCATAAAGCAACCCTATCCAGGTTCCTTCTCACAACCCTACTACCCAGGCTTTCATTTCGAAGTAACCCTACTATCAAGGTTCCTTCTCAGAGCCCTACTACCCAGACTTTCATTTCAAAGTAACCCTACTATCCAGGTTCCTTCTCACAACCCTACTACCTAGAATTTCATTTCGAAGTAACCCTACTATCCAGGTTCCTTCTCATAGCCCTACTACCCAGGCTTTCGTTTCAAAGTAACCCTACTATCCAGGTTCCTTCTCATAGCCCTACCACTAAGGCTTTCATTTCAAAGTAACCCTACTATCCAGGTTCCTTCTCACAGCCCTACTACCCAGGCTTTCATTTCGAAGTAACCATACTATCCAGGTTCCTTCTCACAGCCCTACTACCCAGGCTTTCATTTCGAAGTAACCCTACTATCCAGGTTCCTTCTCACAGCCCTACTACCCAGGCTTTCATTTTGAAGTAACCCTACTATCCAGGTTCCTTCTCATAGCCCTACTACCTAGGCTTTCATTTCGAAGTAACCCTACTATCCAGGTTCCTTCTCACAACCCTACTACCCAGGCTTTCATTTCAAAATAACCCTACTATCCAGGTTCCTTCTTACAGCCCTACTACTCAGGCTTTCATTTCAAAGTCACCCTACTATCCAGGTTCCTTCTCACAGCCCTACTACCCAGACTTTCATTTCAAAGTAACCCTACTATTCAGGTTCCTTCTCACAACCCTACTACCCAGGCTTTCATTTCAAAGTAACCCTACTATCCAGGTTCCTTCTCACAGCCCTACTACCCAGACTTTCATTTCAAAGTAACCCTACTATCCAGGTTCCTTCTCACAACCCTACTACCCAGGGTTTCATTTCAAAGTAACCCTACTATCCAGGTTCCTTCTCACAACCCTACTACCCATGCTTTCATTTCGAAGAAACCCTACTATCCAGGTTCCTTCTCACAGCCATACTACCCAGGCTTTCATTTCGAAGTAACCCTACTATCCAGGTTCCTTCTCACAGCCCTACTACTCAGGCTTTCATTTCAAAGTAACCCTACTATCCCGGTTCCTTCTCACAACCCTACTACCCAGGATTTCATTTCGAAGAAACCCTACTATCCAGGTTCCTTCTCACAACCCTACTACCCAGGCTTTCATTTCAAAGTAACCCTACTATCCAGGTTCCTTCTCATAGCCCTACTACTCAGGATTTCATTTCGAAGTAACCCTACTATCCAGGTTCCTTCTCACACCCCTACTACCCAGGCTTTCATTTCGAAGTAACCCTACTATCCAGGTTCCTTCTTACAGCCCTACTACCCAGGCTTTCATTTTGAAGTAACCCTACTATCCAGGTTCCTTCTCACAGCCCTACTACACAAGCTTTCATTTCAAAGTAACCCTACTATCCAGGTTCCTTCTCACAGCCCTACTACCCAGGCTTTCATTGCAAAGTAACCCTACTATCCAGGTTCCTTCTCACATCCCTACTACCCAAGCTTTCATTTCGAAGTAACCCTACTATCCAGGTTCCTCCTTACAACCCTACTACCCAGGCTTTCATTTCAAAGTAACCCTACTATCCAGGTTTCTTCTCACATCCCTATAACCCAGGCTTTCATTTTGAAGTAACCCTACTATCCAGGTTCCTCCTCACAACCCTACTACCCAGGCTTTCATTTCGAAGTAACCCTACTATCCAGGTTCCTTTTCACATCCCTACTACCCAGGCTTTCATTTCGAAGTAAACCTACTATCCAGGTTCCTTCTCACAGCCCTACTACCCAGGCTTTCATTTCAAAGTAACCCTACTGTGATACGGTGGCCAGAACCGGGACTGTTTTTTAGGAATGCTGGTTTGTTCATAAGATAAGCAATAATTATAATATGCAAAATAAATGGAGTTAATGGACAACAATGAAAACGCGCACCAGGATTCAAATGCCCCAATGGAAAGGCGCCAGCTGGTCATCTTCTTCCCTTCTCCGTGGCTAAAAGGTCTGAGAACCTTTACCTACAGACAACGTCCGTCGCTACATCCCTGTAATTTCTCAAAATCAAGCATGAGTAAGATAAATAAAAACTAAAGCCATGGATGGCTTCGTCTGGACCTGCTGAGTTCAATGGTGGCCCTTTCATGGCCTAATTTTGCCTGTAAACGAAGATCCCAATTTGAAGCACGAAACCCTAATAATGTTGAAATCCAATATAGGCCATGAAAACACAATTGACTATTACAAAAAGCTTGCAAATAGGATGGTGAACAATAATATACAATTATTTTATGCTACAGGTGCAAGAATGATGCTATTCGATTTCAAAAAAGAAGTCATGCCGTGGGTGACTTACAACGCGATATAAGGCCTGTAAACGCTTGTTTTGGGTTACTTTTGCTTGCCTACACTCCCAGGAATCGATTTGGATAGTCCAAGGGTCTTGAATTGGCCTCTAAGTACGAATTCGATTCACCATTTTTTCTGGTTTTTTCAAGTTTTGTTTCTGGTTCATGCGCCTCCTTCTAACCTGTTTTTAGGTATGCAATGGTTCTATATGTATTGAGGAATGCATTAGGGTCAGAAGAATATGCTCAATCTTCCTCCATCAATGAATTTGATTTTAATTTGATACACTTTGAATATCATTCCAAAAATATCCTAATTCAATCTTTTTGTGCACCTCATGCCTTTACACGAATTTGATCTCATGCTAGCTGGATATTAAGACTTGAAACAAGCACAAGATCTTTGAATTTCAATGTTTTAGATTTTATATGATTTATTTTGATTTAAAATGATTTAATTCAAATAAAAATAAAAATAAATAATATAAATAAGATAATGACAAGTGGCAAAGGCTAGGGCTCGTGGACCATGTTGCCAACTCAAAACAAGTGCAAAAGATTGGGCCCATTTGGCAAAATTTGAAGTTTTAGGCACAGTTGACTTTTGGCAATTTTGCAAAAAAGGTCAACTTCACCAATGCATAACTTCCTCAATTTTGACTCTTTGGAGGTGTTATTGGACTTTTTAGAAAGCTTGAAATTTCCTTTAAGCAACTGTGATCGGTGGAAATAGAACTGACTGTTTAAAGCTGGATCGCGTATGTCGCGGTAAGCAAGAGTCGCCACCGTCTTTTATGTTCTCCAACATGGAAAGGACAAAAGCACAACAAAATTCCTTATTGAGAATGTCTCTCGGTTCGGGAGGTAGATTTATAGAAAGGGAAGGTGTTAGCACCCTTTCTATCCATGGTTATCCATGGGCTCTTAGGTACTTCCTCTTATGTTTTCAAAAGATATTTGTTTTTCAAATATGAGTGGGTTTGAAAAAAGTTTCGTTTGAAAGATTTCTAAATGACTCTTGTATCTGTCCTCAAGAGTGTTTGAAAAATTTGTTTTGAAAACTTTTGAAAGTGTCAGTGTGAAAAGATGTTTGGTTTGTTTTTGAAGAGAGCAAGTACCCATGAGAAATCTACCTACTCTAAGGAATTAGGCTGTGTAAGAGTCCTTTAGACAGTGCTATCCCACCATTGAGAGGTAGGTAGCACCACCGTTGGAGGTGTTTGGGTTAATTCGATTGAGGGACAGTGTGGTCACCGAAGCAATAGTAGGACACCTTAGAAGTAACCCTAATTTCCTAGATCCTTTTTATCCGAGGCGACCGTTTCAAGGCGATTGGATCTTTAGACAGGAGGGCGACCTCTAAGACACCCTATACTTGACGACCACGTTCGAGGCAACGAGTGAGGCGTACCCTAGAAGTGGTATGTGCTTGTGTGTTCAATTCAGTTTATGTTTATATTTGATCATGCAATTGTGAGCTATGAGTTGTTTTTAATTTGTAATTCAGTCTTTCATGCTTATTAACAGTTAGGAGTGCGGAAAATTAAAGTGCGGGAATGTAAAGCTACGCTATTACAAGGCACGGGTCTATACATCGCCAAAAAACAAAGACCCGTTTTGATAAAGTGCGGAAAGTAAAGAAAGCGGTAAACCTAATTAATATTACATTCTTGGAAGCAGTTACATAATAATCAAAATATAAAAACGCGCGAATAGAAATTAAATTGGAACGTCCTAGGGTTTTGGACCCTTTTGAGAAAATTATGAGTTTTTGGTCCTTTTGCTTGAAATTAAATTAAAATTAAACCTAATTACTTAATTAATTATTTACAAGAAAGATGTTTTTTATGTTTTTTTGTATTTAATGAAAATAAAATAAATTAAAGGTCAAGAAAAACCCTAGTTCTAAGTTTATTTTAATTATTATAAAAAATGTTAAATTTAACCTAATTTAAACTAATTTAATTAATTTACATTTTATTTACAGAATAATGATTAATAAATAGTAATAATGATAATTAAGAAAATATGAATGAAAATGCCAAACCCTAATTCTACATAATTTTTATTATTGAGAAAAAGGTTAAAATTAAACTTAAATTAAACTAAGTTAATTGTTAGTATTTATTTGCAAAAATAAATTATTAGTGAATTTAATAAATAATAAAATATATTTACAATTTTTGATTTCTGGATTTATCATGAAAAATTAATTTGGTTATGAATTAATAATAATAATTAAATAATTAAAGGAATTAAAAGAAAAGAAAATAAAAAAATCAAAAAATGCAAACCAGGGGGGGTGTGATGGCCCAAGGGGAGGTTTTTGTTGAAATCTGGCCCATTAAGAACATTCCAAGCCACGTTTGACTTCTGGAATTACCTATGCATGCGTTGACTGGAACACACCATGGTTTTCATCTTCTGACCATTGAATGCATCTTTGTGGCCACTTGACTAGCTGGTGTATGAGGACGCATGGTGGAACTTTTGATGAGTGCTGCACGTAAGCGCTTTAGGAAAAATATGAAGAATTATATGGGGGACCTGGGAATCGAACCCAGGTCCCAACTATTGCAAGCCACGTCTCCAGCCACTACACCATTGTGCTGCGTTTATTCATATAATACATAACAAACATAATATATCAAGAATGGTAATTATACTAGAAATCAAAAAACGCGCGCATGATATTTGAATCCTCCAATAGCCTGCTTCCATGCCCTTCATCTTCTTCGTTTCCTGTAAAACAAATAAACAAATAGCGGGGGTTTTAAACCCCCACAAAATGCCAACGCCAAAAATAGCGATTAGGCACACAGGTCATATAAAAAAGGCGCGATGATTGGGTTGAATTCGTCTGGCCTTGACGAATTCAACCATGTACGTTTTATGGTCCAATTTTCCCTTATGTGCAAAGCCCTAAATTAACAGCTTCGAAACCCTAGATGTCTCCAATGGTGGATTCTGATTTAATGCATTATAATCAAATTGGATTATACCAATAGCTTCAGGAGGTTCCTATTAACACAAATCAACCAAAAAAAAGGATTAAAAACGCATGAATGATGATGTGCAATTTTGGAAAATAAGCTAAACCGTGGGACTTGTTGTGAACGATTCCTTGCGTGCTAGGGCTTGTTCTTGATGGCAACAGGTTCCTGGAGACTCAGGCAAGGTGTTTGAATCAAGAAGAGGCTTTGAATTTGCCTGGAGGACTGATTTCAGTTTTGAACTTTTCTTGATTTTTTAGAATTTGATTATGGTGTTTTAGAAGCTCTTGCACGTTCTTATGAATAGGGTTAGGTTCAGCCTTTGTATGTGAAGAGAATTAGGTCAAATTTAGGCCCAAGAATCCATTGTATTCAAGTTTCATTATGTGATTGCCAATCAAATCTTTTTCAATCTTTTTCTTTGATAAAACCTTGCCAATCATGGAGATTTTGATGTCTTTGAGGTGCACACGAATTGCCAGCTTGCCCTAGTCTTATTTGCATCACAAAAGATTTAAAAATCATATCTTTTTGACTTTTCCTACAATTAAAATTAATTAAATGTATTAATGTTAATAAAAATTCAATTAATTAATTAAAAATGAGAAAATAAATCAAATTAATCTTAATGGGTCGTGCATAAGCCTTGGGTAAAGATTCAAGAAGGAATTTGAGGCCCATTAGCAAAAATGAAGTGTTTTAGGCAAAGTAGACTTTTGAAAGTTTCCCAAAATTTCCCAACTTCTCCAATGCATATCTTGCTCAATTTTGAAGCTATGAACATGTTCTTAGACATTTTGGAAAAGGTCTTGAAGTCCTCTAACCAATTCCTTTGGTCCCATGTCATTTTGATTTACCAATCTCAAGTTATGGTCTTTGACTTAAAGTGCCTTTTTGTTGACTTTTGAAAATGACCTATAATGTAGAAATTGATAACTTTTTATGAGAGCATTTCTTGGACTTGGAGTGTGAAGATGAGTTGTAGGAAATGTCATCCCCTTCAAAATGAGCATTGGATGGGATTTTTCTGATGAACCATGAAAAAGTTATGCCTTGGTCAAGTTACAGTTGACTTTTCAATTGTCCAAAAATAGAAACTTTTGCATCTTGAGACTTTTTGAGCCATGCTTGAGGAATCATGATCAAGAATTGATCAAATGATGATTGTGGCTTCAAAATAAGATGTTGACCAAATTTTTTTACTTTTGACTGCCAAATGACCATTTTACCCCTACAGTTGACTGCGAAGCAATTAGGGCTTTTGACTGTGCAACTTGATGTTGTGAGTCTTGAAACTTGACATATAGATGCTTGATAATGTATATAGGCATATGGGACTTGATTGGACCCTTGAAAACCTCAATTTCTTTGCAGGAACCAAAACCCTAATTTTGACTGTGTTAGGAGACAATTGGACTGTGCAACCCTTGAGAGATTTTGAACCATTTGGAGATTGATCTTGACAAATCTTGAAGAATATGGGAGGGAAAATTTTGGGGTACAACAGTTGCCCCTGTTCAATCTTCTTAGACCTGAGGATGTAGATTGGCTTGCGTGCCTTTCGTGATCCGAAGCAGGAAGATGATTGAACACTAGAGTGCCCAGAAATTTGCACTCACATAGTAGAATGTCAGCAGTGTGATGGCAGGAATGGGCTTACAGATGCCATTTGGAGAGATGGTGGATAGGAGGATGGGCTTATAGATGCCATCTGGAGATGTGACAGAACCTTGTCGGGAATGGGCTTATAGATGCCATTTGGAGACTGTTGGTATGTGGATGGGCTTATAGATGCCATCTAGGTGTCGATCGCGTAAGAGATTCCTTTGCGAGAACTTGCGTACCTGAGAAAGAAAAATAATTACCTGGTCTGTTACAGGGGTTGATCTTCAAACTCTTTATGCAGATATGCCCTGGCTGGATACAGGTATCGAATCTCTAAACTCTTCATGTAGATATGCCCTGGCTGGATACAGGTATCGAGTCTACAATCAGTTACTCATAGATGTGCCCTGGCTAGATACAGGAATCGAATATGGAATTAGTCGTCAACAGATATGCCCTGGCTGGATACAGGAATCGAATCTGGAACTAGTCGTCAACAGATATGCCCTGGCTGGATACATGAATCGAATCTTCAAACTCTTCAGACGGTTGATGAGTTGTCTCTCTTGGACGAGTTGTCTATAACGACGAATGTCTATAATGACGAGTGTCTATAACGACGAGTGTCTATGACGATGGGTGTCTATGACGACGGGTGTCTATGACGACGGGTGTCTATAACGACGAGTGTCTATAACGACGAGTGTCTATAACGACGAGTGTCTATAACGACGGGTGTCTATAACGACGAGTTTCTATAATGACGAGTGTCTATAACAACGAGTGTCTATAACGACGAGTGTCTATAACGACGAGTGTCTATAACGACGAGTGTCTATAACGACGAGTGTCTATAACGACGAGTGTCTATAACGACGAGTGTCTATGATGATGAGTGTCTATAACGACGAGTGTCTATAACGACGAGTGTCTATAACGACGAGTGTCTATAACGACGAGTGTCTATAACGACGAGTGTCTATAACGACGAGTGTCTATAACGACGAGTGTCTATAACTACGAGTGTCTATAACGACGAGTGTCTTCAATGACTTTAGGAATTAATTTAACTGGACTGGTCTTCTTTGACTGGATTGGTCTCTTTTGACTGTATTTGTCTACTTTGACATAGCTGATCATTTAACTGTATCCTTCCTAAAAGGTAAAGGTCAGTCATATGCAATGCGTGATATGGATCAAGCAATGATGTTCTCGACATAAATGAGATTGTATGACATGATGTGTATATGCATGTATCATGATGTATAACAATGCGATGTTTATGAATTTATTTTCGTCTGGGAAAGTAAATCCTTGACGAATGCTGAGAAATTGTATCCTGGGCTGAGGTTGAAAAGTAGAGTTCTTCATTTCCGCTGGGGATGATGGTTGCAAGAATAAACCGGCAGGAGAAGATGACTCCGTTGGGGATAGCGTTGATAAGCTTTGTTGGGGAATTTGATGAATTCCGCTGAGGATAGGAGGAACTTCGCCGAGGACGATCTTTCCATGGTAATTAGCTGAGGATAACCCAGTTATAAGCTCTGGTGGGGAATATCCTTTGAATAAAGCCAGGGAGAGACGTTCGTAATCTGCAGGGGGATAAGCTTCCAGAATCTACTTGGGATAAACTTCCAGAATCTACTGGGGAGGATGATTCAACTCTCCTGGGAAACTTTTGGACTGTACTGGGGAAGTGGCTCCACTGGGGTGTCTGTATTCCGCCGGGGAACAATCTTATACCAAGACTGCCGGGGATGCTTGTTTAGGAACATTTGTATACTCCACTGGGGAATATTGAGATCTTTTGGGGATACCCAACTTCCTTAAGGCTGACTGTGGACTAACTCTGCTTGGGGAGAGTATCGATGAGTTGTTGTGGGTACTATGCCTTTTCAGGGCTGACGGGAGACCAACTCTGCTCAGGGGAGAGTATTGCTGAACCTGTCTTACTCTCGGGGGAGTGAAGGTATCTTGGTTACGTTCTTCAGCTGAATCTACCTTGTATCTTGTGGACAAAGCAGCTAGTACAGTTTGGACCATTCTTATTGCCCCAACTTCTGTGGGAGAAGGTACCTGTGAAGGCGCTTGATGACTGCCGATTTGACAAATCTTCTTCTGGTAGGCAAGTGACGAGAAGCCGGGACATAGTCGTACGATGTGATCCCTAACTTTTGCCTGGACCGCCCTTTCGGGTTTTCAGTCCACCGGGATACCCTTTTTGCCCAAGCCGCCTTTTCAGGTTTTCGACTTGCCAGGTGTACAGATTTTTCATTTTCATCCCTTATTTTTTCCCGAACCCTTTTGGTTCGCCGGGAAGCCCTTATTTTTGCCTAGGCCAATCGACCTAGCGGGCCTTTGATTATGCGCAGTATTTTCTGACTATGTCCATGCTCTCAGGATGTAGGGAGGTTGTCACTGTCAGTATTGTAGCGTTGCCAGACTACCAGAAGATGTTTGATCGTGCAAGATTCGTTGCTGAAATCCATGCCCAATGCCTCAAGTGTCTCAGATGGAGGGTTGCCCTTGGCTGCTTGGCATTGTTGAGAGATTCTCTGAATCTTGACTGGACTGCCCCAGATGACGGACCATGATCATGTCGTGCCCCTGGATTGGAAGTGCTTTTGTTCACTAGATATTCTTCGTGCGAATTTCTCTGCTGTTCGAACAAATAGTCACATGCAAACAGTGTTATTTAAAAATGCAAAGCTTATGTCTGTCTTGACGTTTTTGAAAATGCATTTTTTTATTTATAAAAACGAGTGAATTTTTTGTAAACTGTGATGTCAACTTGTTATTTTACCGCAAGCCTTAAGGAGTCAGGATACCTTTCGTAACAGTATGCTTTCGAACTAACTCATGCTTCAGCTAGGACTTTTAAAGGTTGTAGCGTGGCCTGGTTCACGGTTTAAGAAACAAAGGATAAAGGCTCAAAATTTATTTGTACCCACCCGTTCTTCGTGATGTTCTTCAAACCTAAACTCAGCGACTCGTGCGTTAGACCTTGTTTGAGTCTTTGCTCTGATATTCCAGTGATGGTTCGGATGTTGAACGTTTATTTGAATAGGCAGACATTTTTTGTTTGGTTGAGGGTTTGTAGGACCTCTTTCTTTTTTTTGATTTCGTTATCCCTGTTTTTTTTGCCTGAACTGTTCCTTTTTGTGATTACAGTCAGCGGGATGTCCCAGTTTTTGTAAGTCTCCTTCATAGGTTGTGACTTGTTGGGCTTTTATTTTGAGAAATGATGACTGCCTGTCTTTATGATTATTCGGAACCATCACTGTCTTTTGTTTTGTAAGGACTTCTTTGGTGTCACTCGTTGTGCATTTGGATTAACTGAGAGAACTACCCTGCCCCAGGTTATGATGAAGAGTTTTAATTTTTTTGTGAAAAGCGAAACTCCTACTTCTTTGGCTCGAAGGGGTTGACGAGGGATTATCTTCCTTATAACTCCAGTTTTTAGGAATTGAAACAATGCCTGTACCTCATCAGCGGGGTCTGTTCAAAAGCATACTGTAGATTGTGGTATCGTTTTCGTCATCCTCCCTCAAGAGGCTTAGAATTTTCAATCAAGAGTTGATCATCACAAAAATATGAAAATAGTTTGCATATAGTGAATACGAAATAATTACTTCAAAACAGACATGTGTAATGCATTAATGAAATAACAACGTTTGACATAAAATGTTTGGACAATCAAAGAAAAATACAACTTGAACATTCGAATGAACAAAAAATTTCCAATCCTAGCCATGTTTTGGCAAGGGAGCAGTGATCACATTGGGAGCCTCTGGAGAGTCGAACTGGACTTCCTTTGCGTTGATCAGATCCTGAACCTTGTTTCTCAAAGTCCAACAATCATCTGTAGCATGCCCCAGGCTGTCAGAATGATAAGCGCAGCGAACGTTGGGGTTATACCTTGAAGGTGTCCTGTTGGGATTCTTTGGAGGGTCCCTTAGAGTTACTAACTTGGTCTCCAGCAACTGTGGAAATATCTGGGACAAGGTCATGCCGAGGGGAATGAATTGCCTTTTAGGTCTCTCTTCCCTTTATTGATTGTGACGCTGAGGAGCACCGGCCGGTTTTGCAATAACTACCACGTTGACATCTTGGCGGTGTTCAGACCTATTCTGCCCTCTTGAACCATAGACAACACTAGATTCTTTCCTGGATGGTTTCTTCTCAGTGTTCGAGGAATCACCATTCTGTATCTTCCCATACTTGATACCAGCTTCGATCCTCTCCCCCGTCAAGATCAGATCTGTAAACCCAGCAGAAGAATTCCCAATCAGGTGGTTGAAGAATGGACCAGACAGGGTCCCTAAGAACATGTCAACGAGCTCACGGTCAGTCAAAGGTGGTTGTACCCTTCCAGCAAGGTCTCTCCACTTCTGAGCATATTCCTTGAATCCTTCACCCGTCCCTAGCGACATACCCTGGAGTTGGGTACGCGTAGGAGCAAGGTCGGAATTATACTGATACTGCTTGTAGAACGCAGTAGCCAAGTCCTCCCAGTTACGAATGCTGGCTCCATCTAGTTGATAGAACCATTCGAGTTGAGTCCCTGGAAGACTTTCCTGGAAGAAATGGATCCACAAATTCTTGTCTGCAGTGTAAGGTTGGATCTTCCTTACATAAGATCTGAGATGCAGCTTAGGATAAGATGCCCCGTCGTACTTCGTAAAAGAAGGTGCTTTGAACTTGTGTGGGATCACCACCCCAGAAGATAAACCTAGATCTTCGAAGTCCAAGCTGGGCACTTTCTGTATCTCCATAGCACTTAGCCGGTCTTCTAGTTGTTTGTACATGTCCTCAGCTGGATGGTACTGTTCATCATTGAAATCTGTCTCGTTGTCGGAGACCACAGGACTAAGAACCTTTCTCTCTTGGGGACTGTCTTTCCCTACAGCGGAAGTAGCCAGGTTAGCCTCATTTTGTGATCCATTCCCAGATCTGCGTCTAGGATTGAACAAAACAGTCCTCTTCTTCTTCTTCTTCTTCTTCTACTTCAGAATCAGAGTCTTCAGATCCTGTTGACCCTGGGCTAGGCTCATAACCAACTCTTGGAACTGGGCATTCTGGGCCTGGAGGGCCTTGATAGCTTGTTCAGCGGAAGGTTCAGGATTCATGATGATTACTAGAATAAACAGCGAAGAAGATAAGTGACCTGTAAAAAAGGGGTACCTGTAATGCAATGATATGTATGTATGCATGCAATGTTTTCAAGGATCTCGCGGGGTAAACAAGAAAATTGTTAGCATTTAAATTTTGTAGCTTTGATGGAAGGAACTTCATGTTGTTGAGAGTCCTTCTTCAAAAGTCAAGGCTCACCATATCGAGTGGGTCATAGCCCCCGACTCAAGTCATCAACCTGGCTAGAGGAAGATAAATCCCCTTTTGCCCCTTGCTAGACATTTTGGTTCATCATGACCTGCATCACAAGCCCTTGAGATCCTTGAAATGGGTTAGTCCTTATGCAGGATGTATGCAATTGTATGATGTTATGCTATGCATGGAGTGCTGTAACTAGGCCCTGTACTGAGTCCCAATTAAGGACTGTAAACAAAACCTGTAAGGAACTCGTGTTGTTAGATAACAAGTATGCAAGTAGTTCAATTATGAAGGCACACAAGTCACACAAAAGAGCCCTTAGATTTTAGGCCAGCATGAAGTTTAGGTACTACCCTCTTTCAGTTTCGTTGGTTCAGACCTGTCCTATCAAGAGTAACCGGGTTCTAGAGGATCCCAATATCACTGACTACCCTCAATCGGTCATAACTCCAGCATCGCAATCTTTTCTTGCGACCAGAACCATCGCGAGAGTTTAGCCTCAATGGGTGTAGCATACTGCTACTGTTCTATGGCCAAGTTGGGTCAATTTAGGGTTCTAAGGTCGGTTGGTGCTTAATGACTCCTCAGAAGACCCATATTCTCCTCGTTGCAACACAAGGGATATCGGTACAGACCAAGGTGCCACACCAACGTAGCCACTGCTTCACCCGTGTCGGTCTACGCCGGACAGGTCCCTCACAGCTTATGCTACCTAAAAGGGTATTCCCCAGATCCGGGTTAGGATCTATGAAACTCCGATGCAAAGCCCACAAATATAAATCAAACAAAGAATTCAATCGAAAACATAAGGGTGATCTAATCCTAAGGTACACCTCACTTATTAAAAGTTTCCCCCAACAGAGTCGCCAGTTCTGTGATCGGTGGAAATAGAACTGACTGTTTAAAGCTGGATCGCGTATGTCGCGGTAAGCAAGAGTCGCCACCGTCTTTTATGTTCTCCAACATGGAAAGGACAAAAGCACAGCAAAATTCCTTATTGAGAATGTCTCTCGGTTCGGGAGGTAGATTTATAGAAAGGGAAGGTGTTAGCACCCTTTCTATCCATGGTTATCCATGGGCTCTTAGGTACTTGCTCTTATGTTTTCAAAAGATGTTTGTTTTTCAAATATGAGTGGGTTTGAAAAAAGTTCCGTTTGAAAGATTTCTAAATGACTCTTGTATCTGTCCTCAAGAGTGTTTGAAAAATTTGTTTTGAAAACTTTTGAAAGTGTCAGTGTGAAAAGATGTTTGGTTTGTTTTTGAAGAGAGCAAGTACCCATGAGAAATCTACCTACTCTAAGGAATTAGGCCGTGTAAGAGTCCTTTAGACAGTGCTATCCCACCATTGAGAGGTAGGTAGCACCACCGTTAGAGGTGTTTGGGTCAATTCGATTGAGGGACAATGTTGTCACCGAAGCAATAGTAGGACACCTTAGAAGTAACCCTAATGTCCTAGATCCTTTTTATCCGAGGCGACCGTTTCAAGGCGACTGGATCTTTAGACAGGAGGGCGACCTCTAAGACACCCTATACTTGACGACCACGTTCGAGGCAACGAGTGAGGCGTACCCTAGAAGTGGTATGTGCTTGTGTGTTCAATTCAGTTTATGTTTATCTTTGATCATGCAATTGTGAGCTACGAGTTGTTTTTAATTTGTCATTCAGTCTTTCATGCTTATTAACAGTTAGGAGTGCGGAAAATTAAAGTGCGGGAATGTAAAGCTACGCTATTACAAGGCGCGGGTCTATACATCGCCAAAAAACAAAGACCCGTTTTGATAAAGTGCGGAAAGTAAAGAAAACGGTAAACCTAATTACTATTACATTCTTGGAAGCAGTTACATAATAATCAAAATATAAAAACGCGCGAATAGAAATTAAACTGGAACGTCCTAGGGTTTTGGACCTTTTTGAGAAAATTATGAGTTTTTGGTCCTTTTGCTTGAAATTAAATTAAAATTAAACCTAATTACTTAATTAATTATTTACAAGAAAGATGTTTTTTATGTTTTTTTGTATTTAATGAAAATAAAATAAATTAAAGGTCAAGAAAACCCTAGTTCTAAGTTTATTTTAATTATTATAAAAAATGTTAAATTTAACCTAATTTAAACTAATTTAATTAATTTACATTTTATTTACAGAATAATGATTAATAAATAGTAATAATGATAATTAAGAAAATATGAATGAAAATGCCAAACCCTAATTCTACATAATTTTTATTATTGAGAAAAAGGTTAAAATTAAACTTAAATTAAACTAAGTTAATTGTTAGTATTTATTTGCAAAAATAAATTATTAGTGAATTTAATAAATAATAAAATATATTTACAATTTTTGATTTCTGGATTTATCATAAAAAATTAATTTGGTTATGAATTAATAATAATAATTAAATAATTAAAGGAATTAAAAGAAAAGAAAATAAAAAAAATCAAAAAATGCAAACCAGGGGGGGTGTGATGGCCCAAGGGGAGGTTTTTGTTGAATTCTGGCCCATTAAGAACATTCCAAGCCACGTTTGACTTCTGGAATTACCTATGCATGCGTTGACTGGAACACACCATGGTCTTCATCTTCTGACCATTGGATGCATCTTTGTGGCCACTTGACTAGCTGGTGTATGAGGACGCATGGTGGAACTTTTGATGAGTGCTGCACGTAAGCGCTTTAGGAAAAATATGAAGAATTATATGGGGGACCTGGGAATCGGACCCAGGTCCCAACGATTGCAAGCCACGTCTCCAGCCACTACACCATTATGCTGCGCTTATTCATATAATACATAACAAACATAATATATCAAGAATGGTAATTATACTGGAAATCAAAAAACGCGCGCATGATATTTGAATCCTCCAATAGCCTGCTTCCATGCCCTTCATCTTCTTCGTTTCCTGTAAAACAAATAAACAAATAGCGGGGGTTTTAAACCCCCACAAAATGCCAACGCCAAAAATAGCGATTAGGCACACAGGTCATATAAAAAAGGCGCGATGATTGGGTTGAATTCGTCTGGCCTTGACGAATTCAACCATGTACGTTTTATGGTCCAATTTTCCCTTATGTGCAAAGCCCTAAATTAACAGCTTCGAAACCCTAGATGTCTCCAATGGCGGATTCTGATTTAATGCACTATAATCAAATTGGATTATACCAATAGCTTCAGGAGGTTCCTATTAACACAAATCAACCAAAAAAAAGGATTAAAAACGCATGAATGATGATGTGCAATTTTGGAAAATAAGCCAAACCGTAGGACTTGTTGTGAACGATTCCTTGCGTGCTAGGGCTTGTTCTTGATGGCAACAGGTTCCTGGAGACTCATGCAAGGTGTTTGAATCAAGAAGAGGCTTTGAATTCGCCTGGAGGACTGATTTCAGTTTTGAACTTTTCTTGATTTTTTTAGAATTTGATTATGGTGTTTTAGCAGCTCTTGCACGTTCTTATGAATAGGGTTAGGTTCAACCTTTGTATGTGAAGAGAATTAAGTCAATTTTAGGCCCAAGAATCCATTGTATTCAAGTTTCATTATGTGATTGCCAATCAAATCTTTTTCAATCTTTTTCTTTGATAAAACCTTGCCAATCATGGAGATTTTTATGTCTTTGAGGTGCACACGAATTGCCAGCTTGCCCTAGTCTTATTTGCATCACAAAAGATTTAAAAATCATATCTTTTGACTTTTCCTACAATTAAAATTAATTAAATGAATTAATGTTAATAAAAATTCAATTAATTAATTAAAAATGATAAAATAAATCAAATTAATCTTAATGGGTCGTGCATAAGCCTTGGGTAAATATTCAAGAAGGAATTTGAGGCCCATTAGCAAAAATGAAGTGTTTTAGGCAAAGTTGACTTTTGAAAGTTTCCCAAAATTTCCCAACTTCTCCAATGCATATCTTGCTCAATTTTGAAGCTATGAACATGTTCTTGGACATTTTGGAAAGGTCTTGAAGTCCTCTAACCAATTCCTTTGGTCCCATGTCATTTTGATTTACCAATCTCAAGTTATGGTCTTTGACTTAAAGTGCCTTTTTGTTGACTTTTGAAAATGACCTATAATGTAGAAATTGATAACTTTTTATGAGAGAATTTCTTGGACTTGGAGTGTGAAGATGAGTTGTAGGAAATGTCATCCCCTTCAAAATGAGCATTGGATGGGATTTTTCTGATGAACCATGAAAACGTTATGCCTTGGTCAAGTTACAGTTGACTTTTCAGCTGTCCAAAAATAGAAACTTTTGCATCTTGAGACTTTTTGAGTCATGCTTGAGGAATCATGATTAAGAATTGATAAAATGATGATTGTGGCTTCAAAATAAGATGTTGACCAAAAATTTTGACTTTTGACTGCCAAATGACCATTTTACCCGTACAGTTGACTGTGAAGCAATTAGGGCTTTTGACTGTGCAACTTGATGCTGTGAGTCTTGAAACTTGACATATAGATGCTTGACAATGTATATAGGCATATGGGACTTGATTGGACCCTTGAAAACCTCAATTTCTTTGCAGGAACCAAAACCTAATTTTGACTGTGTTAGGAGATAATTGGATTGTGCAACCCTTGAGAGATTTTGAACCATTTGGAGATTGATCTTGACAAATCTTGAAGAATATGGGAGGGAAAATTTTGGGGTACAACAGCAACCCTTTTGGCCTCATCTAAATTTGATATTCCCTGCTTATGTATGAAGCTTTGACAAAAAAGGTGTGTTTGTTGACTTTTCAAAATGACCTATAATGTCCAAATTCACAACTTCTTATGAGTGCATATTTTGATCTTGTGAGATGAATATGGATTGTAGAACATGGCTTCCTATTCAAAATGAGCTTTGGATGGGTCATTTCTCATAAATTATGAGAAAGTTATGCTTGGTCAAAGTTGAGTTGACTTTTCCTACAAAACCCTAGTTTAGCAACTTTTGGTCCTTGATGAATTATGAGCAATCCTTGATGAATCATGATCAACCCTTGATAAAATGATGAAATATACTTCAAAATGAGGATGTTGACCAAAAATCTTGAAGTTTGACTGTATGTGGGCCACAGTTGACTTTTGCCCTAGCATAGTCGATTTTCAGGCCATTGAGCAATTGACTGAGAAAATTTTCTCTACAAGGCTTGAAACTTAACATGGATGATCTTGAGAACATATTAGGACAATGGTGAGCATTTGGGATCCCTTGGACTCAAGTATCTTGATGCAACATGAAACCCTAGTTTGAGGTAGACTGCCTTAGGAGAGAGCTTGTATGGTCAACCCTTGGACTACCTTGAGCAACTTGTGGACCTCACTTGAAATGTTTTGAGAAATATGGGAGGGAAAATTTTGGGGTACAACAGCTGCCCCTGTTCAATCTTCTTAAACCTGAAGATTTAGATTGGCTTGTCTGCCTTTCGTGATCTGAAGGTGGAAGATGATTGAACACTAGAGTGCCCAGAAATTTGCACTCGCATGAAGTGGTACTTGTCTTGTGACGTCGGGAATGGGATTACAGATTCCATTTGGAAATTGAATGATAGGAAATGGGATTAAAGATGCCATTCGAAGGAGTGTCGATCGCATACGAGATTCCTTAGCGAGAGCTTGTATACCTGTTGTTGAGGAAGATTCTGCTGGGGAATGATGTTCTTTGTTGAGAGAGAAATAGAATTTTAGGAGCTTCGGTCGTCCATTACTCTCCTGGGGAATCATCTCTGTTGAATTAGAAAAGTTTAATTTTAGGAGCTTCGGTCGTCCGTTATTCTACTAAAGAATTGTCTCTTGGTCGAAGAGGTGAGAATGAACTACTATCTGGTCGTAATCCAGGCTTCATAGTGATAAGATCAAATGCCATTTGGTCGTAATCCAGGATTCACAATGACTTACTAGGGAGATGAGATTAAACTTGCTATCCAGTTGTAATCCAGGCTTCACAATTTCTCGATTCTTATCTGGTCGTAATCCAGGCTTCAGAAGGAATTCAAATGGTATCCGGTTGCATCCGGGCGTCAACTTGAATTCAGGGCATACTAATATTTGGTCGACTCCGGGCTTCTTAGTAATTGTCCATGTAAACTTCTATTTGATCGAAATCCAAGCTTCACAATGTCTTGTACCGCTATCTGGTCGTAATCCAGGCTTCACAGTGTCTTGTACCGCTATCTGGTCGTAATACAGGCTTCACGATGTTTCATACCATTATCTGGTCGAATCCAGGCTTCATGGTGTCTTGTACTGTTATCTGGTCGAATCCAGTCTTCACAATACCTTACTTCTTATCTGGTCGAAATCCAGGCTTTAGAATAAATCAAGTGGTTATCCAGTCGCATCCGGGCTTCCCTTTGACTGTTGGGCCTACTAATATCTGGTCGAATCCAGGCTTCATAGTAACTGGCCGAGTAAACTGCTATTTGGTCGTAATCTAATCTTCACAGTGTCCCTCATTGTTATCTGGTCGTAACCCAGGCTTCAGTGTCTTTTACTGCTATCTGGTCGTAATCCAGGCTTCACGATGTATCATATAACTGTCTGGTTGAAATCCAGGCTTCATGGTGTTCGGAGGAATCAAGATACTATCCGGTCGAATCCGGGCTTCATAACTTGTGTTAAAGATATACCACTATCTGGTCGTAATCCAGGCTTCGCGGTGTCTTTGGCTACTATCTGGTCGTAATCCAGGCTTCACAGAAATTTTGTATTGCTATCTGGTTGTAATCCAGGCTTCACAATAACTTACTGAGCTGTTATCCAGTCGTAATCCGGGCTTCACGGCTTATGGGGTTTAAACTATTATCCGGTCGAATCCGGGCTTCATAGCTTGCTTTTAAGAGATACCACTATCTGGTCGTAATCCAGGCTTCGCGGCATTTTGATACTATTATCCGGTCATAATCCGGGCTTCACAATATGATGGAGAATTCAAGATACTATCCGGTCGTGCCCGGGCTTCATAGCTTGAGTTATTGTATCTTTCCTGAAAGGTAAAGGTTAGTTGTATGTAATGCATGATATGTATCAGGCAATGATGTTCTCAAAATAAATGAGACGGTGTTGTATGATGTGTATGCACATGTCATGATGTATGGACATGCAATGTTTTTATGATATTCTCTAGCTGGGGAAAATAAATCCCAGATTGTTGCTGGAGAGAAGAGTCGAATTCTTCGTTTCCGTTGGGGATAGTGAATGAAGATGATTGTGAGTATAATCTTGTAGGAGAGAATAACTCCGCTGGGGAATAATCTGACGAGGAAATGACTCTGGGGAAGAGATACTCTGCTAGAGGATCTGTTGATTTGGAGAAATAAACTCAACTGTGGATGAATTACCGTTGCTGGCGATTATAAACTCTGTTAGGGATGAAGCTTCCGTTTGTGAAAGAAATGACTCTGCTGAGGATAATCTTTTAGTGGAGACTTCACTGGGGATAATCTTTTAGTGGCGACTTCACTGGGGATAATCTTCCAGACTCTATTGGAGATAGTCTTCTAGACTCCACTGGGGATAATTTTCCAGACTCCACTGGGGATAATCTTCCAGTGCTGGTGAAAGATGAACTCTGCTTGAGGAGAATCTTACCGACTCACTCGCGGTTGCAAATCTCAGCTGGGGAGAATTAACACCACTGTCCTTTTCTTACTCTGCGGGGAGTGAATGTATTTTTTAGTCATATCCTTCATCTAGGTCTATCCCTGTACCTGGTGAATAGAGCACCTGTAAGGCTTGGACATTTCCTGTTTGCCCCTGTTTCGGATATTACGAGTAATCGTCTTTTGTTTCGTATGTAAATATTTATGAGCAGCAATTATTGTCAACTGCATATATCAAAAATGAACATTGGACGTTCTTGCAAAACAAAACAGAAAGAGAAAAACAATTTGAAATTTCTTTGTGAAAATGAATTGTATTGATTTTGATGTTTGACCTGTAATAGGCGTTTTGTACAAGAGGCTGACGTCCTAGTAAGAGAACATCGCCGAAAGATGAATTATACACAATTTGTGAAAAACAAAGAAAAACAACTATGTGAACAATCCCACTGAGTTCCAACTCTGTTATTGCCTTTATGTCTTTGAGTGTCTCATCACTTTGCTACTTAGTTGAAGGTAAATCAGATTGATTGGCACCATCCGAGCTTGATAGTTGATCCCGGTGTCTGGCTGCAACGTGATCCAATGAGGCATAGTGTTACTCTTTGATCCCTAATTTTTGCCTAGACCGCCCCTTCGGGTTTTCAGTCCACCGGGATACCCTTTTTTGCCCAAGCCGCCTTTTCAGGTTTTTGACTTGCCGGGTGTACAGTTTTTTTCATTTTCATCCCTTATTTTTGCCCGAACCCTTTTGGTTCGCCAGGAAGCCCTTATTTTTGCCTAGGCCAGTCAACCTAGCGGGTCTTTGATTATGCGTAGTATTTTTTCACTATGTCTGCATTGACGGGGTGAGGAAGGTCGTCACCATCCATGTTGGTTAGAATCATAGCTCCTCCTGAGAAAATGTTCTTAACCACAAATGGCCCTTCATAAGTAGGGGTCCATTTGCCCCTGGGATCACCTTGAGGTAGTATGATGTGTTTGATCACCAGATCCCCGACTTAATACTCTTGTCGTCTAACTTTCTTATTAAATGCCTTGATCATTCACTTTTGATACGTCTGACCATGACAAATAGAAGTAAGTCTTTTCTTGTCGATTAAGTTCAGTTGATCAAGCCGGGTCTGAATCCAATCGTCCTCGCTCAAACCTGCATCTTTCATAATCCGAAGAGAGGGTATCTGAACTTCAATGGGCAAGACTGCCTCCATGCCATATACCAAGGAATAGGGGGTTGCCCCTGTTGACGTCCACGCTGAGGTACGATACCCATGAAGAGCAAATGGTAACATCTCATGCTAGTCTTTGTAAGTCACCGTCAGCTTCTGCACAATCTTCTTGATGTTCTTATTGGCCGCTTCAACATCCCCATTCATCTTCGTCCGATAGGGAGAAGAGTTGTGATGTTGTATCTTGAACTGCTTGCAGAGCTCGGTGATCATTGTATTGTTGAGATTTGTACCATTGTCCGTAATGATCCTCTCAGGTACACCGTATCGATAGATCATATTGTGCCGAATAAACCGTGCCACAACGTTCTTGGTCACAGTAGCAAAGGAAGCTGCCTCAACCCACTTCGTGAAATAATCAATAGCTACCAGGATGAAACGATGCCCGTTAGACGCAGTAGGTCTGATCTCGCCAATCATATCGATGCCCCACATTGCAAAAGGCCAAGGAGCTGTCAAGACATTCAGAGGAACTGGAGGTATATGCACCTTATCAGCATAGACTTGACATTTATGACAAGTCCGAGAATGCTGATAACAGTCGGCTTCCATAGTAGACCAATAGTATCTTGCCCGTAGGATTTTCTTTGCCATGGTGTGTCCATTGGAATGAGTTCCGAAAGTACCTTCGTGTAACTCTGCCATAATCCTTTCTGCCTCGTTCTTATCCACACATCGCAGTAAAGTTGAATCATGGTTACGCTTGTAAAGGATACCATTACTGATGAAGAACTTCACTGCGAACCTCCTCAGAAATTTCTTATCATTAACATATGCACCCCTCGGGGTATTCTTGAGCCTCAAGATACCTCTTTACCTCGTGAAACCAGGGTTTATCTATTACTTCTTCAGTCTCGATATCACAACAATGTGCGGGTTCGTCCAACCTTTTGAATGGTAATCCGGGGAGCCTCATTGTCCCACCTGACCTTGAACATAGAAGACATAGTAGCTAGCGCATCCGCTAACTGGTTCTCCTCTCTCGGGAAATGTTCAAAGGTTATCTCCTCGAAGTGTGGGAGCAACTTCAGTACATATTCCTTGTAAGGGATAAGATTTGGGTGCTTCGTATCCCACTCACCTTTGATCTGACTGATCACGAGAGCCGAATCTCTGAATACCCTCAAGAACTTAATCCTTAGGTCAATAGCTGCTCGAAGGCCCATGATGCATGCTTCATACTCCGCCATGTTGTTGGTACAGTTAAAACATAGTCGTGCGATAAACGGAGTATGACAGCCTTCAGGAGATATGATCATAGCGCCAATGCCATTACCCAAAGCGTTTGAAGCTCCATCAAAGTACATAGACCATCGGGATCCTTCCTCAGGTCCTTCATCCGGTCCAGGTTCTTCACAGTCGGTCACCAACATGATGTTCTCATCCGGGAATTCGAAGTTCATAGACTGGTAATCATCCACTGCCTGATGTGCCAAATGATCTACTAACACACTTCCCTTGATTGCCTTTTGGGTTGTGTATTGAATATCATACTCAGTCAAAATCATCTACAATCTTGCTATTCTTCCGGACAAGGCAGGCTTTTCGAAGATATATTTGATTGGATCCATCTTTGATATCAATAGGGTAGTGTGAGTCAGCATATACTGTCTCAGCCGGCGAGCAGCCCATGCCAAAGCGCAGCAAGTTTTCTCAAGCAGTGAGTATCCGGTCTCAAAGTCGGTAAACTTTTTGCTAAGGTAGTAAATAGCATGCTCTTTTCGGCCAGACTCGTCATGCTGCCCCAGCACGCACCCCATTGAATTCTCGAGTACTGTCAAGTATAAGATCAAAGGTCTCCCTTCAACTGGAGGCATCAGAACAAGTGGCTCTTGGAGATACTCTTTGATCCTTTCGAAAGCGGCTTGACATTCATCATTCCACTTTACCACTTGATCTTTCTTCAGCAGCTTGAAGATTGGCTCACAAGTAGCAGTCAGATGTGAAATGAATCGGGCAATGTAATTCAACCGTCCCAAAAAGCCTCTAACTTCTTTTTCTGTTCGGGGTGCTGGAATCTCCTGTATAGCCTTCACCTTTGCAGGATCCACTTGAATACCTTTATCACTAACGACGAAACCTAACAACTTACCAGACCTCACCCTGAAGGTGCATTTTGTTCGTGTTTAACCTCAGCTTGTACAACTTCAACCTATCAAACAGCTTCTAAAGATGGTCCAGATGTTCTTCCTCAGTCTGGGACCTCACAATCATGTCGTCAACGTATACCTCAATCTCATGGTGAATCATGTCGTGGAACAAAGCGACTGTTGTACCCCAAAATTTGCCCTCGCATTTTTCCCAAGAAATATCAGCTTCAAACATTTCCTGACTTTTCAAACTGGCTCAAGAATCGGACAAATGGACTTTTCTTGACAGTCAAGCAAAATTAGGGTTTTTACTGATTTTCAGAGCTCTGGATTGTTTCATACAGGTGGCTCAGGGTTTGGATGGTTTTTGATTCAATTTTGATCAGGCGAGCGTTATTTGGCATTTAATCAGAAGTTAAGGTTTTATGGGCATATTCTCAGAAGAATTTAAATTCCACAGCACTTTGCAGTTTATTCCGAGATTCAGGTTAAATTCGCATTATCTTGATTTAATCAGCAAAAGAGACAGTGGTTTGAATTCAGTACGTTTTGATTGGGCCAGTCATATACAGGATGCGGTGTTGGATTCACAGTGTTTATGCGTTTGATCAGTCTATTTGGATTGACTGCTGCTTTGCTTTGGATGTTGAATAAGACAGGCTTAATTGATCAATGTTGTTTTATTGAAGTTATTTATTATTCTGAAATTGAATGATTGAAATTCATTTTTCAATTGTTTTAGTTCAAAGAATTTTAAATAAATAAATAAACAATAAAGAAAATTAGAATTAATTGGATAATTTAGACTTTTATTGATATTTGAATTATTTGTACAAATTGTTGTTTATAATTTAAATTATGAACAATAATATACATTAATTTAAATATTACATAAAATTAAAACTATCCTATTTTCTAATATTCTTCATTCTTCACTCCGCTCCGGTGCTCCATTGTTTTATCTGCAAAAAGAGAAGAAAAGTCAGAAAGCAGTTAATTAAAGATAGTTAAAGTTGCTCATCATTAGGGGCCACTGACTGGGATCAGTTGACCCTCTCTGCAAATCACGGGATTTCTCCCGGTTCACAAAGAGGGAAGAATTCTATTTTTTTTTTATTATTCATGAAATGCAAATGTCAAAAGTATAAGTTCCAAAATTCAAGACTGCATAGAATCTCAACTTCCAATTCAAACTAAACTGAAAAAATCCAATCTCAACTTTCTATCCAAAGCAAAAGGCAAGTTACTGTCAAAATACTCAAAGATATCACAAAGAAATCAAAATAGTACAAGCTGCTATCAAAGCATACAAACTGTCAAAAAAAAAGATTTTGGAAAGGATATCAAAGTTGCAAAGTCAGATCAAAACTGTCAAAAGTTGGAGATAAAGATGCAGTAATGTGTTATGCAAGATATCTAAAATCATCATTTCCCATAGTAGGCCCCTTCAGAACCATAGTACAGAATAATAACATTATTAAATTCTAAAAAAACTGTACTTTAGGAGAGAAGAAAGAGAGATAAAGAGCAGTAGGCAAGGGTTCAGGCGGAGACAGTAGGAGAAGACAGAAAAAAGGATATACAAATCCACAAGCCAACTCAGTTCAGAAGAGAGGTTAGGATAGAAGGGAGAAAAGATACAAAACACACAACCCTGCCTCAATGTACGAGGGACACAAGCCAATACAAAGAGGTAAAAGGTTAGAATAGAGAAAAGATCCCCAAAACTCATACCTTGTCATAACCAAAAACCACCAATACCCTGTCATAACCAAAACTATCAAACCTGAACAGCCAAGCAAACATACAACCTGCCTACTGTCCAGAACCACAAAAAAAAAACCATCAAACACTGAACATCAAAAACTTCATACCAGCACTACCATAACCTGATGCCTCAAGCCCATTCAAAAAAAACAGAATAAACATAATATAGTTCAAGAATAGAAGAGAAATATACAAGCTAAAGCCAAGTTCGAAAAGCATAAAGAACCTGCAAGCTGATACAAACTCAGGAAGCCTGAAGCTCAAATCAGTGGTCAAGGCAAAGAACCTGTCTTATCCCTGCCTGAAGCAAATCAAATATACAGTTCAACAGAAAACTATCCAACCTCTCAAGCATATCCAAACCAACCTCTCAAACATATCCAAACATACCCCCTCAAGCATGTCAAAACATTCAAACCACCCTCTAAGCCTCAGAATTTCTTCATCATAGGCAATAAAAACATGACATCCAACTCAACAAAAGCATCAAGGGCATCAATCTCAGGAAGCAATTCAAAAATCTAAAGGCAACACGAGAGAGGAAGAGCTAGCATCCAGCATATCCAAGTCATTCAGAACAACAACTCAAGGCAACCTAGGCCCTCAGACCTCTGAGGTCATCACTGGGCACTAAATCTCAAAAAGCATCATAGTCAAAGGCAACACATAGAAGAAGAGGAAAGAAGGGAAAAGGTTTTCAGTGTAAAGCATCATAAAACCTAAGCAAGAGGTAAGAACGAAAATACCAAGCAAGCATCTAGCTTCGTCACCAAATCGCCACTGAGCCTCCTCAAGCGCTTCCTCGTCCTCTCCTCCACATCAAAGGTAGTATATTTCCTTCCTCATCTTTCTTCTCATCATCTTGTTAAAACAAACACAGCAAATACGAAGAACAGAGCACATAAATCATGACATACAAGAACCTAAAACATAACGCCTAAACCAATTCGAAACGATGCACTAACCGTCATTCGGAGACTGTCTAGTCCGTATGAGAGGAGAAGAGGCGGTAGCGGGGTGGCTCAGGCAGAGAGGCATAGCTCAGAAGCTCGCGTAGAAGACGAAGATGAGCAGAGATCAGTGAATGGCGCCGTTTCCACACTAACCCTAATTTCGTTCAAATGCCCAAATCTGGGCTTGACCCGTTCCTGTCTTCCCCAAAGCCCATTAAAACATTAACCCTTTTTTTATTTTATAAACATATTTACTTCTTTTGTTTTTCTTTTGTAAAATACTAACCTTTTTTTTTATTATTTTATTTTATTTTATAAACAAATGATTACTCTTTTTTTTATCTCTTGTAAAATACTAACTTAGTTAGAATACATTTTTACCTCATATACTAAAATTGGAAATAATTATTTCCTTTTATTTATTTACTCTTTCATTTAAAATATATTTATACATACATTTTGAAAAAAAACATTAATTTTATAATATTATGCATTTTTTATCATATAGTTAAAATACCTCTTTTTATAAATATACTTTTGTACATAATGTTCAATTAAAATACTTTTGTATGTAATAAACCATAAAACATCTAATTAAAAACTTGAACATAAATCAAAACACTTTCATTTTTCTTTTGTACATAATTAACATATAAAAATACAAGATTAAAACACGTATCTAGGTCAAACCCTAATACAATTCAACTTCACAATTCGCACTTATACATAATTACATATACATATATACTTGTACACTTATACAAATACATTCACATTGCCTTATACACATTTTTATCTTATATTTGTATATTCGATATTTACATTTGGTTGCGACTTCGATTTGGTTGTAATTTATTTGGGTGCTATAAGTCTCATCCCCTTGTACATTTATACCCCCACTCCCGGACACTATCTTGTAATAGCGTAGGTTTTACATTCCGCAATTTACAGTTTTCAATTATACCATGGTTAGACCTAGGGTTTGTATGTACATAAAATCAAACGCTAGATAACCTAATACAAGACAAATACATGTAATCAATACACAAACACACTTGCACCCCCCTAGGGTAATCCCACATGTTGCCTTCCAAAATGGGCCATGCTTGCACGTCGAGTATCTTTGGCAAAACAAAATCAAATGATCATAAGTCCCTCAAAATGTTGCCTAAACGGAATGATCATAGTCCCTTCAAAGCAAATTGCCAAAGACACTTGGCATCATTGCATTCATGGTCCATACGATGACCCGCGCCTGTCCCGAATAAACTTCCTAAATGCAAGATTGCCTACCAATTTCAATGGTAGAACAAAATTGTTAAAAGGGGTTAAAACACGACAAAAATCTTTGAGAAAGCTTTAGGGTAGATAAACTCTTAAGTACTTGTCAATTTGAAAAGAAAACACTTGCCTAATTTCAAAACCCACTTCACAAACACTTTCAAAAATCAACTTTTCAAACCCTTGAAACATCTTTTTAAAAGATAAAACACCTTTTGTAAAACATTCGAGTAAAGAATTATTACAAGGTTAGCCTAGCACAAGGCATCTTTTCAAAACATTTTCAAAACAACACACAAAGCACCATTTCAAACAATTGAAAACCAAGGCAAGATTGATCTAAGCAAGTACCTAAGAGCCCATGGATAACCATGGATAGAAGGGGTGCTAATACCTTCCCCTTCTATAATCTACCCCCCGAACCCATGAAATATCTCAAAAGGTTTTTGCTGTGCTTTTTAACCTTTCCTTTAGGATAAAATAAAAAGTCGGTGGCGACTCTTGCTCAACCGCACAAGTGCGAATACGAATGCAAAACACTAGTCAGTTCTCCCACCGTATCACAGAACTGGCGACTCTGCTGGGGACTTGTTTTTAAGTGGGGTTACCTTAGGGTTTAGATCACCTTTACTTTCAATTGATTGCTTTGTTTGCTTTACATTTATGGGCTTTGTATCGGAGTTTTATAGATCCTAACCCGGATCTGGGGAAACCCTTTTAGGTAGCAACAAGGCTGTGAGGGAACTGTGCGGGGTATACCGACATGGTTGAAGCAGTCTGCTACGTTGATGTGGCACTTTGGTGTGTACCGGTAACCCTTGAGTTTAGTCAAGGAGAGTACGGGGCCGCCGCGTGGTGTCGTAAAGCATCAACTGACCTTAGAACCTTAATTGACCATCTTAGCCTTTTTAGGGTAGTGAGATAACTGACTTTGGTGCAGTCCGAGGTTGGTTGATACTCGATACTACACTCAATTGAGGGTTGCTTTCCTGGGATATTTCGGTCGCCAGTTCAGTGGCTAAATCGAAACGATGAACAATGAAAGCAATCCAGTGATATTGGGACCTCTAGAACCCGGTTACTTTTGGTAGGACAGGTTTTAACCAGCAAACTGAAAGAGGGTAGTACCTGAACCTCATGCAAGCCTAAACCTAAGGCCTTGTGTGCTTTGTGTGAATATTGTTTGCCTGTATATACACTTGCCTGCTTTGTGCATACATGAACATAACATTATAACATCATACCATAGCATTTTAGCATTTTCAATAACCATTTCAAGGATCTCGAGGGTTCTGTTGACGCAGGATTACGTTGAGCCAGACGTCTATCAAGGGGCAGGAGGTTTTTTCCTCTAACCAATCCAATCAAAGTCCAAGAATAACAGCTTGAATCAGTGGCTATGACCCACTTGACATGGTGAGCTTGATTCTCGTGGGAGGACGTCCACCGGTGCAGAGATCTCCAATCAACGATCAAAGTTCAACCTCTAACATTTTCTTGTGTTTACCCCAAGAGATCCTTGAAAGCATGCATCCATATATCATGCATTGCATTTTGACAATCTTTTCTTTTTCAGGTTTCCTTACTCTCCTGCTGTTTATTTCAGCAAGAGATGGCTCTAGAAAGGTCTGTCAAAGACATCCAAGATCAGACTGCTCAGCTGCAGGAGATGTTCCTGAACTTGTCTCTGGGGCAAGAAGAGATGAAAGCTCTCCTCACCAAGGACTTGGGGAGTTCCAACAATGCCAGGAGTGATCAGATTGCGGAGCTGCAGTTTGATCTGACAACGCTGAGGACTCAAATGATGGGACAGATGGTGGGCCAGATGGCTCTCATCCAAGACTTATCCCAAAGACAAGAGGAACTCAGAGTTCTTGTCCGCCAACTGCTTCCAAACAACCAACTGGGGCAAACATCTGAGGTCGAAGAGCAAGTCACCGCTCAACCTCCATCAACTCAAGAAGACAAGGGGAAAGCTCCTTTGCTTGCTTCAGGGTCACAAACCCATCAACAACCTCGCCAGCGTCAGCGGGGTAATCGGCGTAAGCAAGAAACGTCGGGAAGGCAGTTCACAGAGACTGACATACCGTCATCTCTAATTCTGGAGCGCTTGTTGGAGGTTAATCTGACTGCTTTGAGGGATCCTATCCGGAACCCAAATACCTCCACTCCTAGCTATCATCCCGATGCATTTTGTGTTTACCACTCCTATAGCCCAGGACATGACACCGATAGCTGTTGGGCCTTGAAGAACAAGATTCAAGATCTGATTGACATTGGAGTGCTGAGGTTCACGCCGGACGGCGAGATGAAGATCTTCCGTTAAAGGGTTCTCCGCTTGAAGTGACGAAGCTCGAGCTGAAAGACTTTTGCTTCTTTTTGAATTTTCAAAGTTGTAATTTCTTTTGCTGTCAAACAATTATTTGTTGATGTTAAACTCTGTTTCCATTAATGCATTGCATATGTTTGTCTTGAATTCATCCATTCGTTTCACTACTCTTATGCTTTTCTTTATGATATTTGACTCTTGATAAAAAGCTGCAAGCCTTTAGAGGGAGGATGAAGAAACAATACCGTGATCTTATACAGTATGCTTTTGAACAGACTTTGCTGATGATGTACAGGCATTTCTTTCAATTCCCAAACACTGGAGTTATAAGGAAGTTAATCCCTAGTCAACCCCTTCGAGCCAAAGAAGTAGGAGTTTCCTGTTCTGACACAATCAAAACCTTTGATATAAACCTGGGGCAGGGTAGCATCTCAGTTAATTCAAAAAGAAAATGCGCATTGAAGTCGCAAACTCTCGGTTCGTAACACAACGAACGACATCAAAAGAGAAAGCATTCCTTTGGAATCAAAAGACAAGGGTGGTTCCCTATCACATAGACAGTCAATCTCTCAAAAGAGAAAAGCCCACTGAGCCAAAACCTATAAAGGAGGCTTAAGAAAGCTGGGGCATCCTGCTGACAGTAATCCCGAAAACGGTAACCGTCAGGCTAAAGTTAGGGATAACAAATCAAAATCAAAATAGTGAGGTCATTACAAAATCCTCAACAACATGAAAAGTGTTGAAAAAGAAAAAGGAGATGATGACTGTCTCCCAGAAATTCAACTGGTGAGCCATCGCCCAAAAGTCGTTCCGAACTCAAAACGGAGTGCGACGCGCAATTAACTGAGCTTAGGTTGAAGAACATCACGAAGAGTGGGTGGGTACAAATATACTTTGAGCCTTTATCCTTTGTTTCTTAAAACCGTGAACCAGGCCACGTTACAACCCTTCAAAAGTCCTAATTGAAGCATGGGTTAGTTCGAGAGCATACTGCTACAAAAGGTATCCTGACTCCTGTAGGGCTTACTCCAAATCTTGTGTTAACTTGTCTTATGGAAGGTTTTCTGCTAAAAAACGCATTTTTTAAAACTTTGAGACAAACATAAACTTTGCATTGCTTGAGTATCACTGTCTGCATTTGGCTTTTTTGTTTAACAGCGAAGAAATTCATGCAGCGAATGTTCGGAGGAACGAAAACTCTCTCAGCAAGTCAAAATCACTTCAAGAGGATAACACTTCCATCAAATCCCCTATCAACAAGGGGCATGACATGTCACATTTCAGTTAACCTGGGGCAGTCCAGTCAAGATTTCAAGAAATCTCTCAATATGCAGAGTAATCTGATTCAAGGCTCTTTCTTCACCGCTTGGGGCATTCGAATGTCAAAAGTGTTCAACAAATCAACTATTACATTTCCAGATTCGATTCCTGTGTCCAGCCAGGGCATGTCTGAAGAATTCCAGATCAACACCTGCAACAACCCAGGAAACATCTGTGAACGACCGATTGTAGACGTTGTAATCAGCCAGGAATTTATCTACATTACCACTTGGGGCATTCGAATGTCAAAAGTGTTCAAAACCCGTTGCAGTTTTACACAAACTCATCGTCAGGAAACCCTACACCGGTTCCCCTTCAAGATTTCTGAAAATAGTTCACGGGTTCTCCAAGTAAACGGATGTTAACCTATCACTTGTTCAGATTCTTCTCAAGACTTCTGAAAACAGTTCATGGATTCTTCCCAAGTAACTGATGTTAATCTATCAGCTTGTTCAGATGCAACCTTTGAATTTAGTTTACGGACGCTTCCCAACAACGGATGCGGCTCTATCGCTAATTCAATTTCAAGATTTCTGAAAATAGTTCACGGGTTCTCCAAGTAAACGGATGTTAACCTATCACTTGTTCAGATTCTTCTCAAGACTTCTGAAAACAGTTCATGGATTCTTCCCAAGTAACGGATGTTAATCTATCAGCTTGTTCAGATGCAACCTTTGAATTTAGTTTACGGACGCTTCCCAACAACGGATGCGGCTCTATCGCTAATTCAATTTCAAGATTTCTGAAAATAGTTCACGGGTTCTCCAAGTAAACGGATGTTAACCTATCACTTGTTCAGATTCTTCTCAAGACTTCTGAAAACAGTTCATGGATTCTTCCCAAGTAACGGATGTTAATCTATCAGCTTGTTCAGATGCAACCTTTGAATTTAGTTTACGGACGCTTCCCAACAACGGATGCGGCTCTATTGCTGATTCAACTTCAAGATTTCTGAAAACAGTTCCCGGGTTCTCCAAGTAAACGGAGGTTAACCTATCGCTTGTTCAGATTCTTCTCAAGCTAACCACCACAGAAGATCGCGCTCGCCAAAATTCTTCAGTATCCCCAGCGGAGTTCATCAAAATTCCCCAACAGTAACTTATCTTTGCAAATCCCCGGCCAGAGAATCCTCCGGAATTCAATTTCCCTCAGAGTGTAAGCCTCAGTATCCCCAGCAGATCAAAAGCTTCAAATTATCCATCCCCAGCGGAGTCAGACCATTGAACCTTCTCCCCACAGAGTTTCGGGAGGATGAATCTTGAGTTCCCAGTGAAGGCTCCAGGGTTACTTCCAATTAAGCCGGAGGTTCTCAATCTGGCCTCCCCAGCATGAGTCTTCTAATTTGGAACCCCCCCCCAGTAGAGGTCATCAGGGATTCTCTTCCCCAGCGACAGCCAAGGATTTATTTTCCCCGGCAGCAGTCGAGACGCTTTTATCTTCAGCCATCTCGGATTCATGTATCCTCGGCAAGATTAGCTCATCAGCTTACATGCGCATCCATCACATTCATAAATATTGATGTCACATACATTGCATCATGCATCATAACATTGCATACAACTAACCCTTTGCCTTTTCAGGTAGGATTAGTCGACAGACACAGATCAACTTCCAAGATTCATCCAGAAATAGTTCAGATGTGACCCGGACACGGCAACATTCTGATACTTATTCCAGATTCATTCAGACGCATCAGCAGAAACCTTACACCGGTTCCTCTTCAAACTCTTCTCAACTTCTGAAACAAGTTTACGGATTCTTCCCTACAACGGATGTCAATCTACCGATTTGTTCAGACTCTTCATAACTTTCGAAAACAGTTTACGGATTCTTCCCAACAACGGATGTCAATCTACCAACTGATTCAGACTCTACTCAACCTTTGAAGACAGTTTACGGATTCTTCCCTACAACGGATGTCAATCTACCAACTGATTCAGACTCTTCACAATTTTTGAAAATAGTTTACGAACACGTCCCAACAACGGATGCTGCTCTATTGCTTATTCAATCTCAGATAGTTTACAGATCCTCCAGACATGGACGTCAATCTGTTGCTTGTTCAGACCCCAATTCAGAGATGTTCCAAAACATGGATGCCCTTCTGACACTTGTCCACTCACCATTGACATACAGTTCAACATGTCCAGATGGCATCTATAAGCCCATCCTCATACCAACAGTCGCCGAATGGCGTATGTAAGCCCATTCTCAGATGGCATCTCTAAGCCCATCCCCCGACAAAGTTCTCTCGCACCAGATGGCATCTTTAAGCCCATCACCAGATGGCATCTTTAAGCCCATTCACCTCCACCGTCACATCGACGAGCGCAAATTTTCTGGGCACATTAGTGTCCAATCTCCTTTTACCTTCAAGCCGCGAAAGGCAAACTTGCCAATCTAACTCTTCAGGTCAAAGAAGATTGGACAGGGGCAACTGTTGTACCCCAAAATTTGCCCTCGCATTTTTCCCAAGAAATATCAGCTTCAAACATTTCCTGACTTTTCAAACTGGCTCAAGAATCAGACAAATGGACTTTTCTTGACAGTCAAGCAAAATTAGGGTTTTTACTGATTTTCAGAGCTCTGGATTGTTTCATACAGGTGGCTCAGGGTTTGGATGGTTTTTGATTCAATTTTGATCAGGCGAGCGTTATTTGGCATTTAATCAGAAGTTAAGGTTTTATGGGCATATTCTCAGAAGAATTTAAATTCCACAGCACTTTGCAGTTTATTCCGAGATTCGGGTTAAATTCGCATTATCTTGATTTAATCAGCAAAAGAGACAGTGGTTTGAATTCAGTACGTTTTGATTGGGCCAGTCATATACAGGATGCGGTGTTGGATTCACAGTGTTTATGCGTTTGATCAGTCTATTTGGATTGACTGCTGCTTTGCTTTGGATGTTGAATAAGACAAGCTTAATTGATCAATGTTGTTTTATTTAAGTTATTTATTATTCTGAAATTGAATGATTGAAATTCATTTTTCAATTGTTTTAGTTCAAAGAATTTTAAATAAATAAATAAACAATAAAGAAAATTAGAATTAATTGGATAATTTAGACTTTTATTGATATTTGAATTATTTGTACAAATTGTTGTTTATAATTTAAATTATGAACAATAATATACATTAATTTAAATATTACATAAAATTAAAACTATCCTATTTTCTAATATTCTTCATTCTTCACTCCGCTCCGGTGCTCCATTGTTTTATCTGCAAAAAGAGAAGAAAAGTCAGAAAGCAGTTAATTAAAGATAGTTAAAGTTGCTCATCATTAGGGGCCACTGACTGGGATCAGTTGACCCTCTCTGCAAATCACGGGATTTCTCCCGGTTCATAAAGAGGGAAGAATTCTATTTTTTTTTTATTATTCATGAAATGCAAATGTCAAAAGTATAAGTTCCAAAATTCAAGACTGCATAGAATCTCAACTTCCAATTCAAACTAAACTGAAAAAATCCAATCTCAACTTTCTATCCAAAGCAAAAGGCAAGTTACTGTCAAAATACTCAAAGATATCACAAAGAAATCAAAATAGTACAAGCTGCTATCAAAGCATACAAACTGTCAAAAAAAAAAAGATTTTGGAAAGGATATCAAAGTTGCAAAGTCAGATCAAAACTGTCAAAAGTTGGAGATAAAGATGCAGTAATGTGTTATGCAAGATATCTAAAATCATCATTTCCCATAGTAGGCCCCTTCAGAACCATAGTACAGAATAATAACATTATTAAATTCTAAAAAAACTGTACTTTAGGAGAGAAGAAAGAGAGATAAAGAGCAGTAGGCAAGGGTTCAGGCGGAGACAGTAGGAGAAGACAGAAAAAAGGATATACAAATCCACAAGCCAACTCAGTTCAGAAGAGAGGTTAGGATAGAAGGGAGAAAAGATACAAAACACACAACCCTGCCTCAATGTACGAGGGACACAAGCCAATACAAAGAGGTAAAAGGTTAGAATAGAGAAAAGATCCCCAAAACTCATACCTTGTCATAACCAAAAACCACCAATACCCTGTCATAACCAAAACTATCAAACCTGAACAGCCAAGCAAACATACAACCTGCCTACTGTCCAGAACCACAAAAAAAAAACCATCAAACACTGAACATCAAAAACTTCATACCAGCACTACCATAACCTGATGCCTCAAGCCCATTCAAAAAAAACAGAATAAACATAATATAGTTCAAGAATAGAAGAGAAATATACAAGCTAAAGCCAAGTTTGAAAAGCATAAAGAACCTGCAAGCTGATACAAACTCAGGAAGCCTGAAGCTCAAATCAGTGGTCAAGGCAAAGAACCTGTCTTATCCCTGCCTGAAGCAAATCAAATATACAGTTCAACAGAAAACTATCCAACCTCTCAAGCATATCCAAACCAACCTCTCAAACATATCCAAACATACCCCCTCAAGCATGTCAAAACATTCAAACCACCCTCTAAGCCTCAGAATTTCTTCATCATAGGCAATAAAAACATGACATCCAACTCAACAAAAGCATCAAGGGCATCAATCTCAGGAAGCAATTCAAAAATCTAAAGGCAACACGAGAGAGGAAGAGCTAGCATCCAGCATATCCAAGTCATTCAGAACAACAACTCAAGGCAACCTAGGCCCTCAGACCTCTGAGGTCATCACTGGGCACTAAATCTCAAAAAGCATCATAGTCAAAGGCAACACATAGAAGAAGAGGAAAGAAGGGAAAAGGTTTTCAGTGTAAAGCATCATAAAACCTAAGCAAGAGGTAAGAACGAAAATACCAAGCAAGCATCTAGCTTCGTCACCAAATCGCCACTGAGCCTCCTCAAGCGCTTCCTCGTCCTCTCCTCCACATCAAAGGTAGTATATTTCCTTCCTCATCTTTCTTCTCATCATCTTGTTAAAACAAACACAGCAAATACGAAGAACAGAGCACATAAATCATGACATACAAGAACCTAAAACATAACGCCTAAACCAATTCGAAACGATGCACTAACCGTCATTCGGAGACTGTCTAGTCCGTATGAGAGGAGAAGAGGCGGTAGCGGGGTGGCTCAGGCAGAGAGGCATAGCTCAGAAGCTCGCGTAGAAGACGAAGATGAGCAGAGATCAGTGAATGGCGCCGTTTCCACACTAACCCTAATTTCGTTCAAATGCCCAAATCTGGGCTTGACCCGTTCCTGTCTTCCCCAAAGCCCATTAAAACATTAACCCTTTTTTTATTTTATAAACATATTTACTTCTTTTGTTTTTCTTTTGTAAAATACTAACCTTTTTTTTTATTATTTTATTTTATTTTATAAACAAATGATTACTCTTTTTTTTATCTCTTGTAAAATACTAACTTAGTTAGAATACATTTTTACCTCATATACTAAAATTGGAAATAATTATTTCCTTTTATTTATTTACTCTTTCATTTAAAATATATTTATACATACATTTTGAAAAAAAACATTAATTTTATAATATTATGCATTTTTTATCATATAGTTAAAATACCTCTTTTTATAAATATACTTTTGTACATAATGTTCAATTAAAATACTTTTGTATGTAATAAACCATAAAACATCTAATTAAAAACTTGAACATAAATCAAAACACTTTCATTTTTCTTTTGTACATAATTAACATATAAAAATACAAGATTAAAACACGTATCTAGGTCAAACCCTAATACAATTCAACTTCACAATTCGCACTTATACATAATTACATATACATATATACTTGTACACTTATACAAATACATTCACATTGCCTTATACACATTTTTATCTTATATTTGTATATTCGATATTTACATTTGGTTGCGACTTCGATTTGGTTGTAATTTATTTGGGTGCTATAAGTCTCATCCCCTTGTACATTTATACCCCCACTCCCGGACACTATCTTGTAATAGCGTAGGTTTTAGATTCCGCAATTTACAGTTTTCAATTATACCATGGTTAGACCTAGGGTTTGTATGTACATAAAATCAAACGCTAGATAACCTAATACAAGACAAATACATGTAATCAATACACAAACACACTTGCACCCCCCTAGGGTAATCCCACATGTTGCCTTCCAAAATGGGCCATGCTTGCACGTCGAGTATCTTTGGCAAAACAAAATCAAATGATCATAAGTCCCTCAAAATGTTGCCTAAACGGAATGATCATAGTCCCTTCAAAGCAAATTGCCAAAGACACTTGGCATCATTGCATTCATGGTCCATACGATGACCCGCGCCTGTCCCGAATAAACTTCCTAAATGCAAGATTGCCTACCAATTTCAATGGTAGAACAAAATTGTTAAAAGGGGTTAAAACACGACAAAAATCTTTGAGAAAGCTTTAGGGTAGATAAACTCTTAAGTACTTGTCAATTTGCAAAGAAAACACTTGCCTAATTTCAAAACCCACTTCACAAACACTTTCAAAAATCAACTTTTCAAACCCTTGAAACATCTTTTTAAAAGATAAAACACCTTTTGTAAAACATTCGAGTAAAGAATTATTACAAGGTTAGCCTAGCACAAGGCATCTTTTCAAAACATTTTCAAAACAACACACAAAGCACCATTTCAAACAATTGAAAACCAAAGCAAGATTGATCTAAGCAAGTACCTAAGAGCCCATGGATAACCATGGATAGAAGGGGTGCTAATACCTTCCCCTTCTATAATCTACCCCCCGAACCCATGAAATATCTCAAAAGGTTTTTGCTGTGCTTTTTAACCTTTCCTTTAGGATAAAATAAAAAGTCGGTGGCGACTCTTGCTCAACCGCACAAGTGCGAATACGAATGCAAAACACTAGTCAGTTCTCCCACCGTATCACAGCGACCATAGCACGCTGATACGTTGCCCCAACATTCTTCAATCCGAATGACATAACTTTGTAGAAAAAGGTACCCCACTGCGTAACGAAGGTTGTCTTTTCCATATCCTCGAGAGCCATCTTAATCTGATTGTAACCAGAAAAACCATCCATAAAGGAGAAGACCTTATGCTGTGCAGTGTTGTCAACCAGAACATCGATATGAGGAAAAGGGAAATCATCTTTGGGGCTTGCCCTATTCAGATCCCTATAATCCACACACATTCGAACTTTACCATCTTTCTTCGGCACCGGAACCACGTTGGCAACCCACTGCGGGAAAGAAGTAACTGCTAGAAAACCGGCATTAAACTGTTTCATAACCTCAACTTTGATTTTCTCAGACATCTCTGGGCGTATTCAGAGAACTTTCTGCTTCACTGGAGGGCACTCTTCCTTAGTTGGCAAGCGGTGAACCACAATATCCGTATCCAACCCAGGCATATCTTCATAAGACCAGGCAAAGATCTCAACATAGTCACACAGCATCTGTATCAACCGTTGCTTGACACTAGGATCCAAATTTGCACCTATCTTGACCTCTTTCTTGTCTTCTTCTGTACCCAGATTTACTGTTTCCACTGGCTCTTCATGCGGCTGTATGGCCCTCTCTTCCTGAAGTAACAGTCTAGCAAGTTCCCCAGGCACTTCACAATCATCCTCACCTTCGTCCTCGACTTGGTTGATCGGACTTTCGAATTCATAACTTGCAGTAGCAGAGTCGTTATCAGTGGGATCCAGAGTGGATGTGGACCTGTATTATGATATATGAGTGTGTGTAAGACAGGTAGCTGTTTTGCAAGATAGAAAAGAAAAACAAAGAGCGCAAAATTTGTAATGCAAGAAAACATCCAATACTTTATTGATGACTGTTGTACCCCAAAATTTGCCCTCCCATATTTCTCAAAACATTTCAAGAAAATTCACAAGTCCAACCTGGCGCGTCATATTCAGGTATTCTTTCGCCAAGATATCTCTGATAACGTATTCTCAAATTCAGGTTCGGCTCAAGAGTCAATTCTTTAAAGAAGGTATCCGAATGTGTGAGTTTTCTTGAAGAAATATAGTGAAAAAGTGTGCTGAAAGTGCAGTTTTTACGCGCTAAAAAATTCATAACTTGAAGATCGTGACTCGTTTTGAACCCGTTTCGGTGGCCAAAATTCCGTCTTGACATTATCTACGTTTTCATCTCTCACGGATGGAAGCCAATTTCGATCAGAAGGTCTTCAAAAATGTGGATTTATCAAGTATTTTCGTGCAGAAAATTTGTGACAGAAGTTTATTTGCGTCATGTTCAGAAAATCATAACTTGGTCGATTTTCATCGTATCGAGCTGGTTCCGGTGCCAAAATTTCACAAATTGAGTTGGCTACATTTTTATAGAAGGTATTGATTTCAAACGGTATTCAAAAGGCCTTCGTTTTTTGCTCAGAGTGCGTGACACGCTGAAAATCCTGAATGCTGAATATTATTTCATCTGGGCCGAAACTTCGAAAATTCATAACTCGGTCAATTTTTATCGGATTGGGCTCATATTTTTACCCAAGGTCCCTGACTCGTAGATCTACAACTTTGCTTCAAAAGTCGAGACCGGATTATGCACCGATCAATACCAGTTTTTTATTGAAGAACGTGTCAGAGTCGACACTGGAGCCCAAAATAAGTTTGTCTGAGCTGAAACTTCAAAAATTCATAACTAATTCACCGTTTATCCGATTGAGTCGATTTTCGGACAGGAGTTAGTTCTCGATGTCGGCTACATTTTGTTTTCACATTTCAACTTCAAAAAAATGCACTTAAGTCCCTGCGATTTAGCCTGGAAAGTGACGAATTCAAGTGAATATTGGAGGCCCAATTGCACATTCAAAGCCCATTTTCTTTACCCTAATTTCCACTATATAATCACCTTCTTGTCACACAAACCAGGGGGGAGAAAAAAAGAAAAAAAGAGGAAAGAAAAAAAGAGAGAAAAAACCTTGCCACAACACTGTTGGAATATCAAACTCTTTCAAGAACCCTAAAACCTTAAAATCCTTATTACAAATCCCTCTCTCACTACAAACAAAACCATCTCAGCTACAAACCAACATCTTATTACTTCTTCAGTAAGGGTAAGGCTGGCTTGATCTCCATGATCCAAAGAGCATAAAAGCATTCAGGCCACTGATTTTCCAGTAAGGGTAAGGTTGATTTGATCTCCATGATCAAAAGGGTATAATCATTCATACATGCCATATTGTGCCTAAACATTAAATTTCTTCATATGTTGGTTTTATTTGAATTTTTATGATTTTATTTAATGTGTTCGTGAGATTCAACTGCAGATTTAGACAGGATCCCAGGTTTATTTAGGAACGTTGAGGCCAAAAGCCAAAAAGTCAAAAGGCCAAAAGGCCAAAAGCCAAAAGTCAAATACATGGCGAGGCAGACATTAAGCCAGAGATTAAGGGAACGTTGAAGCCAGAACACAAATGGCCAAACCACTCCAATTCACCTCCAAAAAGGGGACAGAAACCCCAAGGTATTGTATTTTCTTTCTTTTCCTTATTTTATTTATTTTAATTATTTCTTTTTTTAATTAATTCCTTTAATTTAACTTATTTTCATAAAATATAAAAAATAGTAAAAAACAGAAAAGTCATAAAAATCAAAATATATTTATTTAATTAATATTTTTTATAAATAAATTTCACTAATAGTTAATTATTTATTTTTATAAATCAAAATTGCATGTAAATAATTAGATTAATTTTAGGTTTAATTTTAACATGTTTTTCTTAATAAATAAAAAAAATTAGAATTAGGGTTAATATTTTAATTTCATTTAATCTTTCTCATAAAAATACATAAAAAAACATAAATGCCAAAAACTCAAAAAAAAAATTAATAATTTCTTTTTTTCTCTTTAATTTTATTAGTTTAATCATTTAATTTAATTTCATTAAAAAGGGTCCAACGCCCTCGTTTCCAATTTTAATTCCTATTCGCGCATTTTTATTTATTCCTTCTTTTAAATATTGATGTAATTCTCCCAAAGCCGTGTAAATATTTATCTTTCGCACTTTACTTTATTTCTTTACTTTCTGTCAAATCGGGTCCTGGATTTTAATTTGGCGATGTGGACCCGCGCCTTTGTAATAGTTTAGGAATTTTATCTTTCCGCACTTTTTTAACTGTTAAATAAATGCATGCAAGAATGAATGACAAATAAAAACAAACGCGTAGATCACCTATACCATGACAAGACAAAACTAAACGAACCTGACACACAAATCACACACCACCCCTAGGGTACGCCTCACTGTTGCCTTGCCTCGAAAGGTGATCGTCGAGTAGAGGATGTCTTAGTAAGTCCTCATGATCCGGGAACCTGGCATGAGGGTAGCTTCTAAGGTGTCTTCCCATTGCTCTGGTGATCACCATGTCCCGAACCACGAATTGACCCGAACACCTCCAACGGTGGTGCTACCTACCTCTCAATGGTGGGATGGCACTACTTTAAAGGACATTTACACAGACGAATTCCTTAGGGTAGGTAGACGACTCGTAGATACTTGCTCTCCTTAAAAACAAAACAAATCAAAATCTTTTCACACCGACACTTTTCAAAAGCTTTCAAAACAATTTTTCAACACTCTGACGCATGAGTCGATCTGAAACTTTCAAAGAAACTTTTTAAAACCCACAGTTGAAAAGCAAACAAACAATTTTGAAAACACAAATGAGCAAGTATCTAAGAGCCCATGGATAACCATGGATAGAAAGGGTGCTAACACCTTCCCTTTCTATAATCTACCTCCCGAACCGAGAGCAATCTCTATAAGGAATTTTTCTGTGCTTTTGTCCTTTCCATTTGGAGAAAATAAAAGACGGTGGCGACTCTTGCTTCCGCGACATTTCGCGAACCAGCGTTAAACAGTCAGTTCCAGATCCACCGATCACAGAACTGGCGACTCTGCTGGGGATATAACTTAAAGTGAGGTGTACCTTAGGACTAAGATCACTGTGTTTTCAATTGCTTTCCTTGCTTGCTTTATTATTGTGGGTTGCTTGGGAGTTCTATAGATCCTAACCCGGATCTGGGGATACCTTCTTAGAAAGTAGCAACAAGGCTGTGAGGGAACTGTGCGGGGTATACTGACATGGTTGAAACAGTCTGCTACGTTGATGTGGCACTTTGGTGTGTACCGGTAACCCTTGAGTTCAGTCAAGGAGAGTACGGGGCCTCCGCGTGGTGTCGTGAAGCATCAACAGACCTTAGGAACCTTAATTGAACTATCTTGGCCTCTTTAGGGTAGTGAGATAACTGACTTTGGTGTAGTCCGAGGTTGGTTGATACTCGATACTACACTCAATTGAGGGTTGCTTTCCTGGAATATTTCGGTCGCCAGTTCAGTGGCTAAATCGAAACGATGAACAATGAAAGCAATCCAGTGATATTGGGACCCTTAGAACCCGGTTACTTCTAATAGGACAGGTTGAACCCACCAACTTCAAGAGGGTACTACCCAGACCCCATGCTGGCCTAAACCCTAAGGGCTCCTCTTGTGTGACTTGTGTGCCTTCGTACTTGACTATTTGCATGCTTGTTGTCTGACACTTGAGCTTCTTGCAGGTTTTGTTTGTAGTCCTTAATTAGGACTCATAACAAGGTTTACTAAGTTTCTTGCAGGTTTCGTTTATAGTCCTTAATTAGGACTCATAACAGGTTTTACTTGAGCTTCTTGCAGGTTTTGTTTGTAGTCCTTAATTAGGACTCATAACAAGGTTTACTAAGTTTCTTGCAGGTTTCGTTTATAGTCCTTAATTAGGACTCATAACAGGTTTTACTTGAGTTTCTTGCAGGTTTTGGCTTGCAGTCCTTAATTGGGACTCATAACAGGGTTACCTACATTACCCCATGCATACCATAACATCATACCATTGCATACATCCTAACCCATTTCAAGGATCTCAAGGGCTTGTGATGCAGGTCAGGACGAATCCACTATCCCAGCAAGGGGCAAAGAGGATTTATTTTCCTCTAGACTAGGTTGTCAGGGGCTATGACCCACTTGATATGGTGAGCTTTGACACCTAAAGGATGATCCCCAGGCTAAGGTTATCAGGGGCTATGACCCACTGGATATGGTGAGCCTATGACCCTTGAAGAGGGGCTCTCTACAACAGGAAGTTCCTTTAATCAAGTTGCCAGTTTCCAACTCTAACAAGTTTCTCTGTTTACCCTGCGAGGTCCTTGAAATCATTGCATGCATGTCATACATCTCATTGCATTGCAGGTGTCCCTTTGACAGGTTGCTTACCCTTCTTCGCTGTTTATTTCAACCGATCGTCATGAATCCTGAATCATCAGCTGAGCAGTCCATCAAGGCCCTCCAGGCTCAGAATGCCCAGTTCCAAGGGTTGATCATGAATTTGACCCAGGGGCAACAAGATCTGAAGGCTCTCCTCTTGAAGAAGGAAAAGAAGAAGAAGAGGACTGTTCTGTTCAGCCCTAGACGCAGGTCTGGGAGCACACTGCGGGATGAAGCTGAGAGGACAACCCCATCTGTGGGGAAAGGCAGTCATCAAGAGGAAAGGATTCCCAGCCCAGTGGTCTCTGACAATGAGACAGATTTCAATGACGAACAGTACCCTCCGGCTGAGGATAGGTACAAACAGTTGGAAGATCGGCTAAGTGCTATGGAGATACAAAAAGTGCCTGGCCTGGACTTCGAGGATTTAGGTCTATCTTCTGGGGTAGTGATCCCGCACAAGTTTAAGGCACCTGCCTTTGCTAAATACGACGGGGCATCCTGTCCTAAATTGCATCTCAGGGCTTACACAAGGAGGATCCAGCCCTATACAGCTGACAAAAACTTATGGATCCACTTCTTCCAAGAGAGTCTTTCAGGGACTCAGCTCGAGTGGTTCTATCAACTGAGTGGAGCCAACATTCGCAGCTGGGAGGACCTGGCCACGGCATTCTACAAGCATTACCAGTACAATACCGACCTTGCTCCCACGCGCACTCAGCTTCAGGGAATGTTTATGGGTGCAGGCGAAGGTTTCAAAGAATATGCTCAAAAATGGAGAGACCTTGCTGGAAGGGTACAACCACCTCTAATTGACCGTGAGCTCGTTGACATGTTCTTGGGGACTTTGTCTGGTCCATTCTACAACTATCTGATTGGGAATTCTTCTGCTGGGTTCACAGATCTTATCTTGACTGGGGAGAGAATTGAAGCTGGTATCAAGTCGGGGAAGATTCAAGAAACCGCACTTGCTGATACTCAAAAAAAGCCCCACAGTGGGAAGAAAGAGTCCAATGCTATACATGGTAAAAAGGGTCGTCATGATGTGGGGGCAATCCAGATTTCTGATCCCACGCCCGTTCAACCAAGAAAGAGCAATAGGCGTAGGATAAAGCATCAAGATAGGAAGTATACTGACATCAACATGTCTTTGTCTCAGGCATTACAGCAATTGCTGAAGGCGAAATTGATCACACTAAAGGATCCTCCTCAAAATCCTGACACTTCCTCTCCCAAGTACAACCCGGGTATGAGATGTGCCTACCATTCTGACAGTCCTGGACATGACACCGACGACTGTTGGACCTTGAAGAACAAGATCCAGGATTTGATTGACGCCAAGGAGGTCGAGTTTGAACACTGATCCTACACCAAATCATCGAGAATGTCTTTTGTTCATTCAAATGTTCAAGTTGTATTTTTCTTTGATTGTTCAAACATTTATTCATGTTAAACATTGTTATCACATTAATGCATCGCTTATGTCTATTTTGAATCAATATATTCGTATTCACTAAACGCAAATTATTTTCATATTTTTTCTGATGTCAACTCTCTTTAATTCTAAGCCTCTTGAGGGAGGATGACGAAAACGATACCATGATCTACAGTATGCTTTTGAACAGACCCCGCTGATGAGGTACAGGCATTGTTTCAATTCCTAAACACTGGAGTTATAAGGATGATAATCCCTCGTCAACCCCTCTGAGCCAAAGAAGTAGGAGTTTTTTTTTTCTTTTCGAAATTTAAAACCCTTAATCATAACCTGGGGCAGGGTGGTCTCTCAGTTGATCCAAGTGCATAACGAATGGCGCCAAAGAAGTCCTTACAAAATGAAGAAAGACAGTGATGGTTCCGAATAATCAATAAAGAACAGGCAGTCATTATCAAAAAAATCATAAACGAAAAACCCAAGAAGTCAAAACCTATAAGAAGGGACTTATGAAATTGGGGCATCCCGCTGACTGTAATTCCAAAAAGGAAACAGTTCAGGCAAAAAAAAATAGGGATAACGAAATCAGAAGAAAGAGGTCCTACAAACCCTCAATAAAAAAGGAAATGACTGCCTATTCAAAATAAGTTATCAACATCCGAATCATCACCGGAAAATCAGAGCAAAGACTCAAACAAGATCTAACGTATGATCAACTGAGTTTAGGTTTGGAGAACATCACGAAGAGCGGGTGGGTATAAATAATTTGAGCCTTTATCCTTTGTTTCTTAAACCGTGAACCAAGCCACGTTATAACCCTTAAAAGTCCTAGCTGAAGCATGGGTTAGTTCGAAAGCATACTGTTACGAAAGGTATCCTGACTCCTTAAGGCTTACGGTAAATACGGAGTTGACATCACATTTTACAAACATTCACTTGTTTTATGAAAAAAAAAGGAATGCATTTTCAAAATCTTCGAGACAGACATAAGCGTTGCATTTTTAACATAACTTTGTTTGCATATGACTTTTTGTTTGAACAGCATAGAAATTCGCACGACGAATGCCTAGTGAACAAAAGTGCTTCCAATCAAGGGGCAGACATGACCATGGTCCATTATCTGGGGCAGCCCAATCAAGATTCAGAGAATCTCTCAAAAGGCCAAGTAGCTCGGGGCAAATCTCTGCCTGAGTCACTTAGGGCATTCCAACAATGAATCTTGCCTGATCAAACACTTTCTGGTGGCGTGACAAAACACTTCTAACAGGGGCAACTCCCTACTTTCTGAGAACGGACATAGTCGAAAAGATACTACGCAAAATCAAAGACCCGCTAGGTTGACATACCTAGGCAAAAATAAGGGCTTCCCGGCGAACCAAAAGGGTTCGGGCAAAAATAAGGGATGAAATGAAAAATCTGTACACCCGGCAAGTCGAAAACCTGAAAAGGCGGCTTGGGCAAAAATGGGTATCCCGGTGGACTGAAAACCCGAAAGGGCGGTCCAGGCAAAAGTTAGGGATCAAAGCGTACGACTATGTCCTGTCATCTTATCACCTGCCTATGAGAAGAAGGTTTGTCCATCAACCACTATCAGCACCCCACAGATGCCTTCTCCCATAGAAACAGGGGCAATAATGAGTCGTCCAAACAATCTAATGGCTCTGTCCTCCAAGGTACCAAGGTAGGTTCAGCTAAAGAACATGACCAGTACATCTTAAACTCCCCAGAGAGTCAGCAGTCAGTGCATTCTTCTCCAAGCTATTATCAAACCTCAAGGAAGTTGGGTTACCCTCCCGTAGAGCTCAACATTCCCCAGCAGCAATACATATATTCTTAAACAAGCATCTCCGGCAGTCTTGGTCTAAAGATCGTTCCCCGGCGACATACAAGCATTCAAAGGAATCACTTCCCCAGCATATCAAAACTTCCCCAGGAAAATCCAATTCCCCCAGGAAAATTGGAATTCATATCCCCAAGCAGTAAGCTTATCCCCAGTAAATTCTGGAAGCTTATCCTTCGCAGAGCACGAACGCGTCTCCCGGCTTTATTCAAAGAGTTATTTCCTTAACAGGATATAACTGGGTTATCCTCAGCCAAAAGCCACGGAAAGAGCGTCCTCGACGAAGTCTTCTTATCCCCAGCGAAGTCTATCAGCACTTCCAACACAACAAGGGTATCCCCGGAAAGTTATTATCAACAGCTTAACAAAGTACCTCTCTCTCCACAGAGTGTTGCTTCCTAACATGGTCGTCTGGAGCATCTTTTCTCCCTGCAGAATCTTCCATTTGCCAAGTTTATTCCGCAACGGAGTCGTCTTCTCCTACCGGTATTCTTGCAGTTATCATCCCCCGCGGAAGCAAAATCTATTCTTCAACATCAGCCCAGGATACGACTTCCCGGCACCCATCAAGGATTTACTTTCCTAGACGAAAAACACATTCATAAAACGTCACATACATCATTATAGCATGCATAGACGCATCATATCACCCCAATCTCATTTATTTTTGAGAACATCTTAAAATCAGGCAATTCATGCATTATGACATTGCATACAACTAATTCGTTACTTTTTCAGGAAAGAACGATCAACAGATAAAAGTCTTTACCCGTTGAGGTAGTAATCGTCCCAGATTCCTTCATCATCCTGCTGAGGTAGTAATCGTCCCAGATTCCTTCATCATTCTGCTGAGGTAGTAATCGTCCCAGATTCCTTCATCATCCTGCTGAGGTAGTAATCGTCCCAGATTCCTTCATCATCCTGCTGAGGTAGTAATCGTCCCAGATTCCTTTATCATCCTGCTGAGGTAGTAATCGTCCCAGATTCCTTCATCATCCTGCTGAGGTAGTAATCGTCCCAGATTCCTTCATCATCCTGCTGAGGTAGTAATCGTCCCAGATTCCTTCATCATCCTGCTGAGGTAGTAATCGTCCCAGATTCCTTCATCATCCTGCTGAGGTAGTAATCGTCCCAGATTCCTTCATCATCCTGCTGAGGTAGTAATCGTCCCAGATTCCTTCATCATCCTGCTGAGGTAGTAATCGTCCCAGATTCCTTCATTATCCTGCTGAGGTAGTAATCGTCCCAGATTCCTTCATCATCCTGCTGAGGTAGTAATCGTCCCAGATTCCTTCATCATCCTGCTGAGGTAGTAATCGTCCCAGATTCCTTCATCATCCTACTGAGGTAGTAATCGTCCCAGATTCCTTCATCATCCTACTGAGGTAGTAATCGTCCCAGATTCCTTCATCATCCTGCTGAGGTAGTAATCATCCTAGATTCCTTCATCATCCTGCTGAGGTAGTAATCGTCCCAGATTCCTTCATCATTCTGCTGAGGTAGTAATCGTCCCAGATTCCTTCATCATCCTGCTGAGGTAGTAATCGTCCCAGATTCCTTCATCATCCTGCCGAGGTAGTAATCGTCCCAGATTCCTTCATCATCCTACTGAGGTAGTAATCGTCCCAGATTCCTTCATTATCCTGCTGAGGTAGTAATCGTCCCAGATTCCTTCATCATTCTGCTGAGGTAGTAATCGTCCCAGATTCCTTCATCATTCTGCTGAGGTAGTAATCGTCCCAGATTCCTTCATCGTCCTGCTGAGGTAGTAATCGTCCCAGATTCCTTCATCATATATTTGGAGTAGCAATCATCTCAGATTCCTTCATCACATCCTTATCAAAAAAACCTCCTCTGGTTCAGTCAGATCGACCCTAAGATCTCCCTGATTCTTATCCCAGTAGAAGACACCCAAGATTTTTCTCAACGAGCGTTGTTGAAGTTAAAGTCACCCAAGATTTTTCTCAACGAGCGTTGTTGCAGTTAAAGTCACCCAAGATTTTTCTCAACGAGCGTTGTTGAAGTTAAAGTCACCCAAGATTTTTCTCAACGAGCGTTGTTGCAGTTAAAGTCACCCAAGATTTTTCTCAACGAGCGTTGTTGAAGTTAAAGTCGCCCAAGATTCTCTTACCATTCATGCTAAGGCAGTAACCATCCCTGGTTCATTCATCGCCGTTTGAAGCTCCAGACTCAACTCCTGTAACCAGTCAGGACCCATCTATACCAAGCATCTGAAAACCGGCTCCTGCAACGTGTCAGGTACTCATTTGTTCTTTTGCAGGTATGCAGGTTCTCGCTAAGGAATCTCCTACGCGATCAACATCCAGATGGCATCTATAAGCCCATCATCATATTTCATCAACCTCTAAATGGCATCTATAAGCCCATTTCCACCATCACCGCTACTATGTGAGCGCAAATTTCTGGGCACTCTAGTGTTCAATCATCTTCCACCTTCGGATTACGAAAGGCACGTCAGCCAATCTGCATCCTCAGGTCTAAGAAGATTGAACAGGGGCAACTGTTGTACCCCAAAATTTGCCCTCCCATATTTCTCAAAACATTTCAAGAAAATTCACAAGTCCAACCTGGCGCGTCATATTCAGGTATTCTTTCGCCAAGATATCTCTGATAACGTATTCTCAAATTCAGGTTCGGCTCAAGAGTCAATTCTTTAAAGAAGGTATCCGAATGTGTGAGTTTTCTTGAAGAAATATAGTGAAAAAGTGTGCTGAAAGTGCAGTTTTTACGCGCTAAAAAATTCATAACTTGAAGATCGTGACTCGTTTTGAACCCGTTTCGGTGGCCAAAATTCCGTCTTGACATTATCTACGTTTTCATCTCTCACGGATGGAAGCCAATTTCGATCAGAAGGTCTTCAAAAATGTGGATTTATCAAGTATTTTCGTGCAGAAAATTTGTGACAGAAGTTTATTTGCGTCATGTTCAGAAAATCATAACTTGGTCGATTTTCATCGTATCGAGCTGGTTCCGGTGCCAAAATTTCACAAATTGAGTTGGCTACATTTTTATAGAAGGTATTGATTTCAAACGGTATTCAAAAGGCCTTCGTTTTTTGCTCAGAGTGCGTGACACGCTGAAAATCCTGAATGCTGAATATTATTTCATCTGGGCCGAAACTTCGAAAATTCATAACTCGGTCAATTTTTATCGGATTGGGCTCATATTTTTACCCAAGGTCCCTGACTCGTAGATCTACAACTTTGCTTCAAAAGTCGAGACCGGATTATGCACCGATCAATACCAGTTTTTTATTGAAGAACGTGTCAGAGTCGACACTGGAGCCCAAAATAAGTTTGTCTGAGCTGAAACTTCAAAAATTCATAACTAATTCACCGTTTATCCGATTGAGTCGATTTTCGGACAGGAGTTAGTTCTCGATGTCGGCTACATTTTGTTTTCACATTTCAACTTCAAAAAAATGCACTTAAGTCCCTGCGATTTAGCCTGGAAAGTGACGAATTCAAGTGAATATTGGAGGCCCAATTGCACATTCAAAGCCCATTTTCTTTACCCTAATTTCCACTATATAATCACCTTCTTGTCACACAAACCAGGGGGGAGAAAAAAAGAAAAAAGAGGAAAGAAAAAAAGAGAGAAAAAACCTTGCCACAACACTGTTGGAATATCAAACTCTTTCAAGAACCCTAAAACCTTGAAATCCTTATTACAAATCCCTCTCTCACTACAAACAAAACCATCTCAGCTACAAACCAACATCTTATTACTTCTTCAGTAAGGGTAAGGCTGGCTTGATCTCCATGATCCAAAGAGCATAAAAGCATTCAGGCCACTGATTTTCCAGTAAGGGTAAGGTTGATTTGATCTCCATGATCAAAAGGGTATAATCATTCATACATGCCATATTGTGCCTAAACATTAAATTTCTTCATATGTTGGTTTTATTTGAATTTTTATGATTTTATTTAATGTGTTCGTGAGATTCAACTGCAGATTTAGACAGGATCCCAGGTTTATTTAGGAACGTTGAGGCCAAAAGCCAAAAAGTCAAAAGGCCAAAAGGCCAAAAGCCAAAAGTCAAATACATGGCGAGGCAGACATTAAGCCAGAGATTAAGGGAACGTTGAAGCCAGAACACAAATGGCCAAACCACTCCAATTCACCTCCAAAAAGGGGACAGAAACCCCAAGGTATTGTATTTTCTTTCTTTTCCTTATTTTATTTATTTTAATTATTTCTTTTTTTAATTAATTCCTTTAATTTAACTTATTTTCATAAAATATAAAAAATAGTAAAAAACAGAAAAGTCATAAAAATCAAAATATATTTATTTAATTAATATTTTTTATAAATAAATTTCACTAATAGTTAATTATTTATTTTTATAAATCAAAATTGCATGTAAATAATTAGATTAATTTTAGGTTTAATTTTAACATGTTTTTCTTAATAAATAAAAAAAATTAGAATTAGGGTTAATATTTTAATTTCATTTAATCTTTCTCATAAAAATACATAAAAAACATAAATGCCAAAAACTCAAAAAAAAAATTAATAATTTCTTTTTTTCTCTTTAATTTTATTAGTTTAATCATTTAATTTAATTTCATTAAAAAGGGTCCAACGCCCTCGTTTCCAATTTTAATTCCTATTCGCGCATTTTTATTTATTCCTTCTTTTAAATATTGATGTAATTCTCCCAAAGCCGTGTAAATATTTATCTTTCGCACTTTACTTTATTTCTTTACTTTCTGTCAAATCGGGTCCTGGATTTTAATTTGGCGATGTGGACCCGCGCCTTTGTAATAGTTTAGGAATTTTATCTTTCCGCACTTTTTTAACTGTTAAATAAATGCATGCAAGAATGAATGACAAATAAAAACAAACGCGTAGATCACCTATACCATGACAAGACAAAAATAAACGAACCTGACACACAAATCACACACCACCCCTAGGGTACGCCTCACTGTTGCCTTGCCTCGAAAGGTGATCGTCGAGTAGAGGATGTCTTAGTAAGTCCTCATGATCCGGGAACCTGGCATGAGGGTAGCTTCTAAGGTGTCTTCCCATTGCTCTGGTGATCACCATGTCCCGAACCACGAATTGACCCGAACACCTCCAACGGTGGTGCTACCTACCTCTCAATGGTGGGATGGCACTACTTTAAAGGACATTTACACAGACGAATTCCTTAGGGTAGGTAGACGACTCGTAGATACTTGCTCTCCTTAAAAACAAAACAAATCAAAATCTTTTCACACCGACACTTTTCAAAAGCTTTCAAAACAATTTTTCAACACTCTGACGCATGAGTCGATCTGAAACTTTCAAAGAAACTTTTTAAAACCCACAGTTGAAAAGCAAACAAACAATTTTGAAAACACAAATGAGCAAGTATCTAAGAGCCCATGGATAACCATGGATAGAAAGGGTGCTAACACCTTCCCTTTCTATAATCTACCTCCCGAACCGAGAGCAATCTCTATAAGGAATTTTTCTGTGCTTTTGTCCTTTCCATTTGGAGAAAATAAAAGACGGTGGCGACTCTTGCTTCCGCGACATTTCGCGAACCAGCGTTAAACAGTCAGTTCCAGATCCACCGATCACAATGATATATGGAAATGACACATAATAAGCCCTCACAAACAAAGCCACAGTGTCTCGGTCCAGGCACCGGGCCGTAAAAGTTTCAAATTGTCTGTTACAAGTCTCTAAACAAAAGTCTATTACTGTGTAATAAAAGAAACTGGCACGAAGTCCTTCGCCGTCCAATTGTTCAAGCCACCGTTGGTAGTCGGGTAAATCCAGCTGTCGAAATCTGACTCTTCATCATCATCTTCAATTGCACTCACTCCCAGATTACTGATACGTAGGGGAGGTCTTCCAATCCGCGCCCTCCGAAAAGCCCTTTGAGCTTCTGCAGTAAAACCTAAACCAAACTTGTCAGTTTTGTGTGCAAAGTCAGGGAGTCGGTCCCAATTCGCACACCCACCTTTTTCAATAACAGCCCTAGCATCCTTGAGGGAAGCCATCTTCATTAGAGGATCTTCAGCAACAGTTTCAGACGACGTTAGAGTCTGGGGGACTTCTTCAAAGTTCTGACACGGGGTTTTAATGAACTCCCCATCCATCTCCACATACCGAAAGGAATTAAGGTGGCTTACCATGTACTCCTCCTCACCCTGCACCGTAACAATCTTCCCCTTCACTAGATATTTCAACATCTGATGGAGCGTAGAAGTTACTGCCCAAGCTTTATGGATCCATGGGCGACCCAACAAACAAGAATAAGATGGTCGGATGTCCATCACATAGAATATAGACGCAAAAGTCTGGGAACCAACCTTAACAGGGACATCCACCTCTCCATGTACCATCCTTTTGGACCCGTCAAAGGCCCTAACCACAATATTACTTGGCTTCAGAACCAACCCTTCACAATCCAACCAATCTAATGCTTTCTTGGGTAAAACATTATTGAAGACCCAGTATCCACCAGCATGTGGGCTAAAGTAGTGCCCCTGCACTCGATCGAGACGTGTAGAGTATCATTGTGATTTCTTCCTTTGGCAGTCAGATCTGCGTCGGAGAAACCCAACCTGTTGTCAGCGGTCAAACTAGCCACACAGTCTTTGAATTGATCAGCAGATGTTTCCTGCGACACATGCGCTGTTTTAAGGAAAGCAATTAAAGCCTTAGCATGGGCTTCTGAGCACAACAATAAAGACAACATGGAGATCTTCGACGGGGTTTGCCCCAGCTGTTCGACTATGTTGTAGTCGCTTTTCTTGATAATCTTCAGAATTTCCTCTATCTCCTGCTTAGAGGTTTCAACAATGACCTTTTTAGGTGCCTCCATCTGGGCAAGCCCACCTGTAACTTCTTTTCCTCGAGTGTCAGATGACTCGGCGACAGGGGTGATAACTGAAGTGAGAATTGGAACAGCAGCTGACGTACTGGCGGATGGAATGACAACAGGCTTTCGAACAGTTGGAGGAGAAATCTCAGGAGAGAAGAGTCTTCCACTTCGGGTGACCTTTCTAGACCCGACAATATTTCTGACATCAGTATCAGCCTCTTCAACCTTCAAGTCTTATTTGATTCCATGATAATACACATCGGCCCCATAGTGCCACGAGACAGCCTTATCCGAAGTGTAAGGGATATGACCAGGAATACTAATGATCAATGGAGCAACTCTCGGAACAGATGTAATCCTAACAAGCTTTCTCGAGGAAGCCTTGGAAGGATTGGCGGAAATGGTTATTATGGAAACATCTTCAACATGAATCAATGGAACCAAAGTTTTCTCGAACAAGATCTCTTTGTTATCCATCAGGCGTTGAACACCTGACTTCAATAAATGGCAACCAGCAGGTAGGATGGAACACAAGTGGCAACCTTTGCCACAGCCCGGAAATAAACCGGCCAACAATAGGTTCTTCTTTACAGTCATCAACGAAGTAGAAATGTCTTCCACGGAGGTCACAAATGAATCATCACCCACAAAATTTACTCCATGCTTGGGCATAGGAGCAGTCATGACATTAGGCTTTTCTGGTGTGTCAAACTCGATTTCTTTAGCTTCAATCAAATCTTGCACCTTATTCCTCAAGGCCCAACAGTTATTGGTATCATGCCCTGGGCTATCAGGGTGATAGGCACAACGGGCGTTTAGATTATACAGCGGAGATGTGGTACTGGGATTCTTCGGAGCTTCCCTTAGAGTTACCAGGTTAGTTTTCAACAATTGTGGCAGAATTTGAGGCAAAGTCATACTGAGCCGAGTATACTATCTTTGCAGTCTCTCTACTCTTTGTTGATTGTTGCATTGTGGGGCAACCGTGGGTCTTGATAATACCACCGCGTTCACTGCTTGGCGGCGCTCAGGTCGATTTTGGCTCCTCGAGCTGTAAACTGCACTAGATTCCTTCTTGAAAGGCTTCTTTTCCGTACTTGATGAAGCACCTTTCTGTATCTTGCCACTTCTAATACCAGCTTCCACTCTCTCCCCAGTCATAATCAATTCAGTGAACCCAGACGATGAACTTCCGATCAAATGGTTGAAATATGGACCAGACAAAGTCCCAAGAAACATATCCACCAACTCCCTATCAGACATCGGGGGTTGTACTCTTCCATCCAGATCTCTCCACTTCTGAGCGTAGTCCTTAAAACCTTCACTCGCACCCATAGACATACCCTGAAGTTGAGTACACGTGGGAGCAAGGTCGGCATTATACTGATATTTCTTGTAAAAAGCAGCAGCAAGGTCCTCCCAGTTGCGGACATTAGCTCCTTCCAGTTGATAGAACCATTCAAGCTGAGTCCCTGACAGACTATCTTGAAAGAAATGAACCCAGAGGTTCCTATCAGCAGTATATGGTTGAATCTTTCTGACGTATGAAAGGAGGTGGAGCATTGGACAAGATACTCCATCATACTTAGCAAAGATAAGAGCCTTAAACTTGTGAGGAATCACCACCCCAGATGCCAACCCCAAATTTCCAAAATCCAAACAGGGAACCTTCTGAATCTACTTGGCACTCAGACGATCTTCAAGTTGTTTGTACCTATCCTCAGCAGGAGGGTATTGGTCTTCATCAAAATCGGTGTCATTGTCAGAAACCACATGGCTAGGACCTTTCCTTTCCTCTTGATTCTCTCCCCCTCCAGATGAATGGGACAAATCAGTTTCCTGTCACAAATTGTTCCCAAATCTGCGACCCATATTCAGCAGAACCACCTTCTTCTTCTTCTTCTTGTCCTTCAAGATAAGAGTCTTCAAATCTGATTGTCCTTTGGCCAGGTTCAAGAACATCTCCTGGAACTGAGCATTCTGAGCCTGAAGAGCCTTAATAGCTTGATCAGTAGGTGTTTCAGAAGACATTCTATGCTGAAATAAACAGTGAAGAAGATAAGAAACTTGTAAGGGTACCTGTAATGAGGTGCATGGTAATGGAATGCGTATGAAATGATTTCAAAGATTTAGGGAGATTCAAATTTGTAAACCAAAATGAAACACACTTTATTAGATTAAAAATTGTAACAATGTTTAACAAATGCCTTTAAGGCGTTACAAAAGAAATACTGAAAAGCAAATCTAAACTAGAAATAATAAAAGACATCAGTAGTCCCATGGTCGTTTTCCTTTCGTGCTGACATAATCATTGATTATCCTCTCATTCTCAAGCTGCCTTGTAAGCTTCAGGATCTTCCGTTCCTTCTCATGATACTTCTCCCTGTAGGTATCCCGTTCTTCCCTTAACTGGATCCAAGATCTCTTCAATGCCCCCAGATCAGTAGGCATATAGGGATGGAGGATTGTATAAGGAACACCTTCTTCATCAGTATGCTCTATAATTACCGGCAAGACAGCTTCATATGGTATCCCTAACTTTTAAGCACGGGCTCGAACCCACTGGAGGTAAGGTTGCATCGGGAGGGAAGTCTTCAATCCTAGCTCATGTGGATCAGACCTGTTCACCCCGCCCCAAGCTCGTATAAACCTGTGGCGATGTCCCTCAACATCCCCCTTGTAGTCGAAGACAATATCTGTAAGCAGCAACTCATGAGGACCGTCTCTCAGAGCTCGTCCAACTGTCGTAAAGCCAAACAGGGATTGCAGGTTATGCCCCCTCGAATTCCAAGCAATGGAACATTAGGGTATTCCCCACATCGATCAATAACAGCTACCCTTTCCATATCTTTAGAACTCCAAAGGATGTCTGTATGAGCAATGGACATGATTCTGTAAGCCCAACCTACACCTTCCTCATTCTTCAATACAGACTTGGGGAGGTGCGAAATAAACCACCTCACCAACAGCGGTGTACAACACATGAGAGTTCCCCTTCTCCGCACAGTACGGGTATAGAGAGCATGTAGAATATCACCTAAGAGAGTAGGCATTGGGTTACGAGACATGAAGATCTTGACTGCGTTCACATCGACGAAAGAATCTGGATTCGGGAACAGAACCAAGCCGTAGATGAGGAGAGCCCGAACATCTTCAAAATCTTGAAAGTCCAAACTATCCCAGAACTGTTGAGCTTGATCGATCAAAAACTTAGCCAAGAAACCTTTAACCCCACTTTGAATCTCCCAGTTAGATACTACATCAACCATTTTTAGATGTAGGGTTGAAGCAATATCCTCTGGCCTAGGAGCTATCTCCAAACCTGTAAAGGGTGTCTGCTCTAGAATAGATATACCCAGCAAGTCAGAAAACTCCTCCAAAGTAGGGACCAACTGATAGTCCGAGAAAGTGAAACAGTGATGCAATGGATCAAAGAACTGGAACAACAAACTCATCATTTTCTCATCCAACTTTGAAGTGACCAGGCTAAGGAGATAACCATGTCTTATAAAAAAGGAAGAAGTATCAGGAACTTTTGAAACTAACTCTCTGAGCTGAGCAGGTATTTGCACAAAGTTGACTCGAATGGTATTTCTGTGCATAGAGGCCATGATCTGCAAAATAGAACAAAGATGAATCCCCTCGGTCTTTGAAATGGTTAGTCTAATGAAATATGCATGCGATGTCATGATGCATGATGTCATGATAAAAACACACAACAGGTATCACAGATAGCAAACATGGTAAAGGCAAACAAGTCACACAATAGCCCTTAAATTTTAGGTTGGCATGGAGTTTAGGTACTACCCTCTTGAAGTTCAGTTGGTTCAACCTGTCCTAATAATAGTAATCGGGTTCTAGAGGTTCTCAATATCACTGAACATCCTCCATCGGTCATAGTTTCAGCTTACGCAATCTTTTCTTGCAGCCGGAACCATCGCGAGAGTATGGTCTCAATGAGTGTAGCATCCTGCTACTTTCTATGGCCAAGTTGGTCAATTATAGGTTCTAAGGTCAGTTGATGCTTAATGACCCATATATCAGACCCATACTCTCCTTGTTCCTCCACAAGGGGTATCGGTACCAACTAATATGCCACATCAACGTAGCTACTGCTTCAACCGTATCGGTCTACGTCAGACAGTTCCCTCACAGTCTATTGCTACTTACCTAAAAGGTGTCCCCAGATCCGGGTTAGTATCTATAGTAACTCCAATACAAAGCCCACAAAGATAAAGGAAACAAATCAAACAATTGAAAACAATATGATGAACTAATCCTAAGGTATACCCCACTTATTAACTCCCCAGCAGAGTCTCTAGTTCTGTGATACGGTGGCCAGAACCGGGACTGTTTTTTAGGAATGCTGGTTTGTTCATAAGATAAGCAATAATTATAATATGCAAAATAAATGGAGTTAGTGGACAACAATGAAAACATGCGCCAGGATTCAAATTCCCCAATGGAAAGGCGCCAGCTGGTCATCTTCTTCCCTTCTCCGTGGCTAAAAGGTCTGAGAACCTTTACCTACGGACAACGTCCGTTGCTACATCCCTGTAATTTCTCAAAATCAAGCATGAGTAAGATAAATCAAAACTAAATACATGGATGGCTTCGTCTGGACCTGCTGAGTTCAACAGTGGCCCTTTCATGGCCTAATTTTGCCTGTAAACGAAGATCCCAATTTGAAGCACGAAACCCTAATAATGGTGAAATCCAATATAGGCCATGAAAACATAATTGACTATTACAGAAAGCTTGCAAATAGGATGGTGAACAATAATATACAATTATTTTATGCTACAAGTACAAGAATGATGCTATTCGATTTCAAAAAAGAAGCCATGCCGTGGGTGACTTACAGCGCGATATAAGGCCTAGAAACGCTTGTTCTGGGTTGCTTTTGCTTACCTACACTCCCAGGAATCGATTGGGATAGTGCATGGGTCTTGAATTGGCCTCTAAGTACGAATTCGATTCACCACTTTTTCTTATTTTTTCAAGTTATGTTTCTGGTTCATGCGCCTCCTTCTAACCTGTTTTTAGGTCTGCAATGGTTCTATATGTATTGAGGAATGCATTAGGGTTGAAAGAACGTGCTCAATCTTCCTCCATCAATGAATTTGATTTTGATTTGATACACTTTGAATATCATTCCAAAGATAGCCTAATTCAATCTTTTTGTGCACCTCATTCCTTTACACGAATTTGATCTCATGCTAGATGGATATTAAGACCTGAAACAAGCACAAGATCTTTGAATTTCAATGTTTTGGATTTTATATGATTTGTTTTGATTTAAAATGATTTAATTCAAATAAAAATCAATATAAATAATATAAATAAGATAATGACAAGTGGCAAATGCTAGGGCTCGTGGACCATGTTTCCAACTCAAAACAAGTGAAAAAGATTGGGCCCATTTGGCAAAATTTGAAGTTTTAGGCATAGTTGACTTTTGGCAATTTTGTAAAAAAAGGTCAACTTCACCAATGCATAACTTCCTCAATTTAGACTCTTTGGAGGTGTTCTTGGAATTTTTAGAAATATTTAGATGTCCTCTAAGCAACCCTTTTGGTCTCATCTCAATTTGATATTCCATGCTTATGTATGAATCTTTGACAAAAAAGGTGTTTTTGTTGACTTTTCAAAATGACCTATAATGTCCAAATTCATAACTTTTTGTGAGTGCATAATTTGAACTTGGGAGATGAAGATGGATTGTAGAGCATGGAATCCTCTTAAAACTGAGATTTGTATGGGTCATTTATCATAAAGTATGAGAAAGTTATGCTTGGTCAAAGTTGAGTTGACTTTTCCTACAAAACCCTAGTTTAGCAACATTTGGTTCTTGATGAATTATGAGCAATCCTTGATGAATCATGATCAACACTTGATAAAATGATGAAATATACTTCAAAATGAGGATGTTGAACAAAAATCTTGAAGTTTGACTGTATGTGGGCCACAATTGACGTTTGCCCTAGCACAGTCGATTTTCAGGCCTTTGAGCAATTGACTGAGCAAATTTTCTCTGCAAGGCTTGAAACTTGACATGGATGATCTTGAGAACATATTAAGTAAATGGTGAGCATTTGGGATCCCTTGCACTCAAGTATCTTGATGCAACATGAAACCCTAGTTTGAGGTAGACTGCCTTAGGAGAGAGCTTGTCTGGTCAACCCTTGGACTACCTTGAGCAACTTGTGGACCTCACTTGAAATGTTTTTAGAAATATGGGAGGGAAAATTTTGGGGTACAACACCTACTATCATGGTTCCTTCTCATAGCCCTACTACCCAGGCTTTCATTTCAAAGTAACCCTAATATCCAGGTTCCTTCTCACAGCCCTACTACCCAGGCTTTCATTTCGAAGTAACCCTACTATCCAGGTTCCTTCTCACAACCCTACTACCCAGGCTTTCATTTCGAAGTAACCCTACTATCCAGCTTCCTTCTCATAGCCCTACTACCCAGGCTTTCATTACGAAGTAACCCTGCTACCCAGGTTCCTTCTTCCTTACCTCAGACAACAAATTACAACACTATGAGGCCTGGACTCGATCAGATACGGTCGATTTCACACTTCCCCAGTGAGTTACTGTACAGCCTGGACTCTGACCAAGTATACATTCTACTTTCACTCCCTCAATCAGGAGTTAATTCCCCAATAGAGTAATGGACAACCGAAGCTCCTAGACTTTACTTCCCAGGATATAAACCAACATTCCCCGGCAAAGTCCTCCTCGACAGCAGGAACAAGATTTCTCGCCAAGGAATCCCTTATGCAACCAATCTTTTCTGGATGGCATCTACAAGCCCATCTTCGACAATTCTCCATCATTTCTCCAAATGGCATCTGTAAGCCCATTCCCGACATCACCAATTAGTATTACTTCATGTGAGTGCAAATTTCTTGGCACTCTAGTGTTCAATCATCTTCCGCCTTCAGATCACGAAAGGTAGATCAACCTATCTACATCCTCAAGCTTAAGAAGATTGAACAGGGGCAGCTGTTGTACCCCAAAATTTTCCCTCTCATGTCTCGAGGACTCTTGGAATTACTTCAGTCAAGTTTCATGCCTTAGACCATATTTTCTAAGAAGAATCATTCAAATTATCAAAAGGGGGCAAAATGAGTAACATTGGAGTTTCAGCTAGAAAAAGTCAATCGGATGCTAAAAAGTCAAACTTTGACTTTTTAACCAAATTTGAGTCCCAAAAATCACATTATGTCAAGACATCCAAAAATATGAAATTTGATCATCAAAAATCAAGAGAATCAAAAATCCAATTTTGCAAGACTTTGAATATTTTCTATACTTGGTTAATTTCATTTACTTCATGACATCTTTTACTACACTTCTAAATAATTCAAGATGATCCAAGTAATTCAAGTTATTACAAAGTAGCATTTTTGCAAAATTACAAATTCTAAAACTATGTCTTGTTTGAATTCTCTCAACAAAAAAAACCTTGCCACATTATTTTGCCCTTGACATAATGTACATGAAATATTCCACAAGACCAAATTTGTGTCATGCTACAAATCATACTCTCCAAGTTGAACAAAATGTGATATGCCACATTGCCACAACACCCCATGCTGCCCTGCAATAAAGCTTGTGCTATGCTGCACCCCAAGTATACATGTTTCCCAATACAGTCCAAAACTACTCTATGCAGTCTGCCCAAACCTGCATCACAACAACCCCAGAATTGCACCAAAATGGAAAAGAAAAATTGTGGGAAGAAAGTGTCAAAACAGTAAGCAAAACCAATTCAAAATAGCTTATTTGGTTTCCCCCCTAAACCACAGTCAAAGGTCTACAAAAGGGACTGTCTCATAAGACATAAGGGGGCTGGATTTTTTGAGAGGTTGGATTTTTGAAAGAGGAGGGAGAGAGAGAATACAGATTTTTTTTAACAGAAAAACAATATCCTTGGTAAACTTGACTCATTCATTTTCAAAACAAAGTTCTGTTCTTATTCAAAACCAGACCCTAACCCATTACTCCACCATACAAACTCTCCCTTAGGCCAAACACCTCATCACCTAAAAGATTGTCCAAACATAAAAACAGTCCTTGTAGTGCTATTCATCTTCACCTTCAAAAACACCAAGAAAAAAACAAATACAGTACAGTCTAACTCAGTTTCAACAGCCCGGAGCAACTTCCTGAAAGCATTCAGATCTAAAACAACCGGTGTAGCCCGAAAGGTAAGTCTTCTTGACTTGATATATTTTCATACATCATTGACAATTTGTTGTTTTTGAAGATATGATGTAGTATTTTATTATCCCTTTGAACTAGTCATTTGCTTATGGTTTAGGCTTATTCAATCATTTGTTATTTATGTTCATCCATCATATGTTGTAAGCTAACATGTACAAACAAGAAAAACAATGTTTAATGCAGGAAAATACAACATGTATCGACACATATCTTCATGTGTCGACTCATCCTAGTGAAAAAACAGGGTATGAGTCGACACATAACCCCCATGCATTGACTCATACTGATTTCAGGTTACAAAATAGAAGTGGGAAAAGACTATGAGTCAACACATATGCGTTTTGCATCGATGCAAGAAGGTGCATGAGTCGACATATTCCATTATGTGTCGACTCATACTGAGCAGATTTTGTTTTACATGAGCAAGGAAAAGCTATGTGTCGATGCATAGCAGCATGGATCGATACATAGTAGTTCAAAATGCAGTTTTCCTTTTATTTTACACTGTTTTTACATTGTTTTCATTATCATTTGATATGGTTGTAATATTTCAGTCTCCACTTTATCCCCATTGTTAAATTGTACCCATCCCCCCTAAAGTGATGTAATAACTTAGGATTTATTTCCCGAATTTTTACTTGCTTTCATATATTGCTAGTAATTAGGATGTATGGCAAAATAAAATCAGCAAATAGATAACCTTTCAAATACAAGACAAAATGCATGCAAACCAACACAGTTGCACACTAGCATCTCTAGGGTAATCTCATCTTTGTTGCCTTTCGGAAAAATAGTCATGTCCCTCGAATATGGGACATTTTAGCAAAAACCCTTCGATAAAAAAGGATCGTAGTCCCTCGATGACCCTCGATGTTGCCTTCGGTAAACGATCTAGTCCCTAAAATGATATTGCTAAAGCGTCTCATAAGTTGCCTTCTATGAATATCCAAACGTCCCACACCCGTCCCTTCACATCTAACGATGAGGCTTCTTATCAAATCAATGGTAAGATAGTCACATCTAAAGGAGGAGGAAAAGAACATTTAAGACCTTTTGAGTAGGTAGGTTGCTCTTAGTTGCTCGCTTGCTCACAACAAAAATATTTTATACCCCAACACTTTCATTTTGAAAACATTTTCGAAAAACAAACACTTTGTATGCGTTCTTATAGAAACGAGAGCCATTACAAAGAAGACACTTTTTCAAAATCACTTTCAAAAACACATTCCACAAACACATCTTTGAACTATTTTCGAAACAACATTTTGTACGCGTTCTTATAGAAACGAGAACCATTACAAATACATTTTCAAAATACTTTCAAAACCCACACCACAAGCAGATTCAAACAAAAGCAAGTTGATCTAGCGAGTAACTAAGAGCCCATGGAAAACCATGGATGAAAAGGGTGCTAACACCTTCTCTTTTTATAATCTACCCCCCGAACCCAAGAAACCATCTCTAAAGGTCTTTCCTGTGCTTTTTCACCTTTCCTTATTGGATAAAAGAAAAGTCGGTGGCAACTCTTGCTAAACCGCAACATTTGCGAACACAAACGCAAAACATCAAAGTCAGCTCTCCCACCGTATCACACCCTCGCTACGGCTGAATATGACTTGTGCAACCATGACTAACAAACCCTCAAGAACACGCCCGTTCTTGAAGGACAAACCTCTGGTTTTTCCTCGATCCCCCTTATGAATCTTCAACCCAGTTGAGATCACTTGATCGAACAGCTGAACGTTATCTCTTTGATCTCTTGATCTAATGAACAATGATGTTTATCTTTCGTTGTTGTTGAACCAAGATAATTGAGAAGATGATGAAGACGAAGTATCTTTCAGGATTTTAATGCTCAGCAATTTGATGTTCACAACTATATTTTGTGACACCTATTTATTTTGATGCAAGAAACTTAATTATATATGTAACAGGAAACAGTTAGAGACAAAAATTCGCATTATGAGTCGATCCATGTTTAACATGAGTCGAATCATGTTAGTTATAAAACATAAGATGAGTCTATACAAAGTATTATGAATCGATGCAAACTTATGGCACAACATATTGCAGAGATATCAAATATGTATGAGTCGATGCAAAGTGTTATGTGTCGATACAACATGTTTTTCATACATATTCCAGAACCATTTATTTTATATGAGTCGATACATAACTCATATTTGTCGACACATACTGAGTTGAATTTTTAATTTTGAAGACAAAACGTGATATGTATCGATGCATGGGATTATGTGTCGATGCATAAAAGTTGCAAATTATTTTCCAGGGGCATCAACATGTTATGTGTCGATGCATAGTATGGATGTATTGACTTATACTGAAGCAGAATCATTTTTATGATTCTTTTCTTAAGTATGTGGGGATGCAAAACCCTTTGTGTCAACCTGAAATAGTGTTTTATGTGTAAAACACATTTTTGACTCTTTTTGAACATGTTATACTATTTTTATACAATGCACACATATAGATGAAGCATATTTAACATTCATTGATTCTTATTCCACACATATTTGCTATCATACAAAACTAATTAAATGAAAGGGTTGCTCACAGCCTCCATTTGACTTGGCAAATGAGTACAAAATTGAAAGGTGTCGCCATCCCAATTGGAGAAATAGAGGTGGCATAGGTTGCAGTGTAGGTGCCGGCTAGGTGCTAGTCTTGTGGAAGGCTTTTCTGCATGCATGTAATATGATTGGACATGTAGGTAGGTGAATTAGTGGTTGCTTAATGTTGTATTGTTCAAATTCGGCGCAACCTATTTAATCCTACATTTATCAAAACACTTCTACACTCAATCACTCAAACGCTCGACCATTCAGAAATTCAAATAATTAGGCACTCAAACACTCAAACACTCAAACACTTAAACATTTAAACACTGAAACCTTCAAACATTCAAACATTCAAACACAATGGCCTCTACACCATAATATGTTATCAGTGCACATTTCAACGGTGATACATACATTTGTTCCACTTTTGGGTTTTTGTTTAGAGACACTGAGAACTACCGATTTTGTTTAAACAGGAAAGCCAATTTCTTGTATTTCAAAAAACGATTGGAGGTCAAACTTGGACGAGGTCCTGTGACATAAATCTTCTATCAAAATCCGTTTTTTTATGAGAATCAAATAATATATTATAAGGTTGAGGTCCAAGATGATGAGGACCTTCAAAATATGTTTTACAGTCATGAGTATTCTAGGTACAACTCTATTGAGTTGTACATTATGCCGCGGGAGCCTCAGCTGTCACGACCAACTCAATCACAAGTGGTTCATCCTCTCGAAGTTGAACAAGCAGAAGTAGATGTCGTTGACGAAGAAGAGGAAGATGACGAGTTAGAGTTTGATGACATGGTCAACGATGATTATGAAGGCGACAGGGTACCTGGTATACCTCCGAATGAGATCTACACACCACCTCCACACATGACAAACTTCAACATGGGCGAAGATGAACCGTCATATGATGTTTTTTTTTTCAATCCGTATTTGCAGTCAAATGAAAACTTAAAAGAGAAAGACAAATTTCTTAATAGATAAAATTGTATACGAGCCATAAAAAAGTTTCGCATGCTAAACTCGGTCGATTTTAAGGTAGATCTTATAAATCCAGAAAGGTACAAGCTCAGGTGTGTCCACGCAGATTGTATGCTTAAGCTCACTGCATCATACAGATTAAGATGTGATTGTTGGGTGATAGGTTATATGTCTATCCACATGTGTGTCAATTCTACTCAATCACAGGACCATCGGAAACTAAATTATGACCTCATATGCCAAGAAATTCTACCTCTCGCCAGCAATGATCCGTCATTAAAGGTGAAAACCATAATCTCTCACATAACTTCAGTGTTGCACCCAAAATTTTTCCCTCTCACTTATCAAGAATTTGCTCACAAGATCTCCTTGGGCTCAAGACTGCACTAGGGTTTGGTCAGCTCAAGACACCTCCTTATGCACTAATGACCAAAATTAGGGTTTGAGTTTGCACAAGGATTTTTGAACTATAAATTATTCATATGGCTTTCATGGATAATTATGGACTCCCAATATCACTCATGTCAAGTTTCAAGTCTTGGATCACACTTTTGATCAGTCAATTGAACAGTTGACCTAAAAATCAACTGTATTGGGGAAAAAGTCAACCATGGCCAATTTACAGTCAAATTTCATAATTTTTGATCCACATCAACATTTTAAACCTATATGTATCATTTGACCAAGTTTGGACCAAAATTCCTCATGAAATTTGATCAAATCTCCAGAAGGGCAAAATGGTCAAAATTAGGGTTTTGACTGGGAAAGGGCAATTTCTGATTTTTGACCTAGAAAATGATCAATTGGTTTAAGGAATGATATCAAGAGTCAAATTGCATCATTTTTACCTAATGACATGATTCAAGACCATTGGATTGACAGATGAATTTTGCAGTCAACTGATCAAAAGTCAATTATATACTGAAAAGTGAAACTTTGACTTTTTGGTCGAATTCAAGTACCAAAGATCACAATCCATCAAAACATGTCAAAATATGAAACTTATTCATCAAGAAATCAAGAAATCAAGATTTCATTTTGAAAAGTCAAAATTTCTAAACTTAGAAATTTTTCTAAGTGTTGGAAATTTCTTATTTTTTCATAACTTTGAGCAATTTTTTCATTATGATGCAAGATGATTCAAAGGAAACTTCCAATATTAAAGTTGTAGATCTCCATGAAATATACAACTTTTCTTCACACAACTTCTCCTAAAAGTTCTTGGATCTCAAGTTATAATTTTGTGAATACATGCTCATGAACTAAAAAAGACTTAGTGAAATTTTGCCCTAGTTAGGCAGATTTTTGACCTAACTTCATGGGACTTTTCATATAATTCCAAGGGTAATCTTAAAAATCAATTCAAAGATGAGTTGTAGAGAACATTGCAAGCTTTACAAAATATGCAAGAACTCGTTGAGATCATTCTTGAGTAGGGAGAATCGAAGAGGTGAAGTTGGTGTTTTGTCACTTGGATTACAAGCCATTTTGTGAAGAACACTTGGTCTAATCTTCAAGCATGTTGTACAAATCTCATTGTGCAGGCTTATAACTTGACTTTCACTCCATAATTAAATGTTTTCACAGCTGTTGGAAGCTTTAATCCAAGCATTCAATGCATTGTATAAATATAATTCTATTTTGGGAAGAAAGGCAACATTGCCATTTTAGAAATGCAAGCTTTATGCAAAGTCAGCTTGCATTGAGCCTTGCATTTGTTATTTCTCCACAAACACACTCTACACAATCAGAACAAGTGTTTTTAAAGGTTTCAGCCACCCTACAAGCTTTGTACTTCACATTGAAACCATGCTTGCTAATTTGCTTCAAAAATAAGTAACCAAGCCAAAACACGTGAGTTTCAAATTTTGAGTTGTTACAAGCCTAAAAAACTCTTGCTTATAAGTATACACACTATTTTAAAGTTGACACACGAATGCTAGTGCCATGAAACTACCTCAAACACTCAAAAACCATAAACCTATTCAAGAACACCATTAACACACAGTTCTGAACCAAAACTCATGATCTTCATTTCCACTCGTGCGTTTTGAAAACTAATCACTCAGAAACTTTTTATACATCATACCAAAGCAATCCATACCCTTGTTTCCCCACTATAACTCCTCCATCACTATCCACCATTTTCAAATATCAAGCTTGCAGGTTGACTTGAGTAGAGATATTCAGGGACTTTCAAGGCAAAGTAAGAGTTGGAATACACTCAAGGAAGTCCAGGCAAGCTAAACAGATCTTCAGGCCATCTCAAAAGTTGCTCAAACTCCATTCACGACTCCAACTTCAAGAGGTAAAAACTCAAACTTTTATATCTTCATACAAGCATCATTTGATCCTGATTTATGAAGACAAAATGTAGATATCTTTGCTCTAAAGTTGACCATGTTTATAGTTCCCATTTATATTGGCTGTGTATAGAGAATTTTGGATTTGAAATTTCCGAGAAAATTAGGTTTCAATTTAGGGCCAGCAAAATTAGATTTTATCTTTGAATTTTAGCTTACATAAGTTATATGGTTGAATTCGTGGGAAGAAACACCACAACTTTCATGTTTACATTTTCCATTTTCATTGAGAAATGAGCAAGTTACAGGGACCATGGCTGGAGGTTGAAGATGAAGTCATTTTCAGGACTTGACTTATGTTATGTATTTATTATTTCACTTATGTTAACGGATGTACAGCCACCCCAGTGGTAAGGCAGCGCGTGTTATTGGTAGAGGTCATGGGTTCGAGTCTCAGCGCGGCCTTTTGCATTTTCTCACATTTTTCCACACTTTTTGTCTCTTGCAGCACTGGGCCTCCACTTCATGGGCCTAATGTTTTTTTTCTAACATTTCCTCCTTGTTTCATAAAAATATAAATAAATAGTAGAGTTATATTTTAACTTAGTTTATTTATTTTTTCACAAAAATATATTTTATTTTGACCACACTTTATTTATTTTCACTAATTATCTTGTAAATTTAATTAAAACTAAAATATTATTTATTTTATACTAACTAAAATTTATTTTTTCAAAAAGACAAAATATAAATAAAAAAAATACTTTTTTTATAAACTTCACTTCTTTTAATCAATTAAGTAGAATTAGGGTTTTATTCAAGAATCTTTTTCTTAATGAATTTAAACTCGACTAATTATTTTCTTTATTTAATTAGGTTAAAATAAAAATCCTTTTCCTTTAGAAACCAAACAAAAAAAATCTTTTTCTTCGCATTTACAATTCTTGCATATTTAATTCATCTTGTATATTATTTATTCCAATTCTTGTACAAATTCAATTTGGTTGTAATAGATTAATTAGGTTTAAATTCTTGCAATCCCCATTTATACTTTGTACACCCCTTCCCACAAATGTTGTAATAGCGTAGTAATTTTAAATTCCGCAATTTATCATTTTTTACATAATATGCTAGTGATTAGGGTTTGTATGGAAAGAATAAAATCAATCAAATAGAAAACCCTAATCCAAGACAAAATAAAGCATGAAAACAATACACTTGCACACAAGCACCCCTAGGGTGAAATCCAATTGATTGTCTTATACAAAATGGCCATATTACGCATGTAAGGTATCTTAGCAAAAACAAGCAAATACAAGATCATAGTCCCTCGATGACGCTATCTAAAGTGGCTTTACAAATGATCTTAGTCCCTCAAAAAAGAATGCTAAGATACCTTGCAATATTGCTAATCATGGTTATACGATGACCCACGTCCGTCCCGTTTACATCCAAAGATAGGGTTGCTTACCAAATCAATGGTGTTGTACCCCAAAATTTGCCCTCCCATATTCCTCAAGATATGATCCTCAAATTGCTCAAGATTGATCAAGGATTGTACAGTCAAATCATCTCCTAAGACAGCTGAAATTAGGGTTTTGGTTCCTTCAATGAGTTTGGGGTTTCCAATGGTTCAATCAAGTCTCATAGGCCTATATACATTCTCAAGCATCTATATGCCAAGTCTCAAGACTCACAGTACCAATTGGCACAGTCAAAAGCCTCATTTGATCCACAGTCAACTGCAAGGGCAAAATGGTCATTTTGCAGTCAAAAGTCAGAATTTTTGGTCAACATCTTATTTTGAGTTCACAATCATCATTTGATCAAGTCTTGATCATGATTACACAAGGATAGCTCAAAAATCATCAAGATGCAAAAAGTTACTATTTTTGGACAGTAGAAAAGTCAACTGTATCTTGACCAGAGCATAACTTTTTCATGGTTCATCAGAAAAATCCCATCCAATTCTCATTTTGAATGGGATGTAATTTCCTAAAATTCATCTTCACATTCCAAGTCCAAGAAATGCTCTCACAAAAAGTTATCAATTTCTACATTATAGGTCAAATTCAAAAGTCAACAAAAGTGCACTTTAAGTCAAAGACCATAACTTCATATTGGTAAATCCAAATGACATGGGACCAAAGGAATTGGTTAGGGGACTTCAATACCTTTCCAAAATGTCCAAGAACATGTTCATATGATCAAAATTGAGCAAGATATGCATTGGAGAAGTTGGGAAATTTTCATGAATTTGCAAAAGTCAACTTTGCTCAAAACACCTTATTTTTGCTAATGGGCCTCAAATCTCTTCTTGAAACTTCATCCATGACCTATGCACGACCCACCAAGCTTAACTGGATTTATTTTCTTATTTTTATTGAATAATTGGATTTTTAATTAATATTAATTCATTTAATTAATTTAAATTGTAGGAAAATGCAAGATTTGATTTTTCAATCAATTTGTGAAGCAAATATGGTCAAGATATGCTGGAAATTTCGTGCACAAGTCAAAGATACAAAAATCTCCATAATTGGAAACTTTGTTCAATCATGAAAAATCAAAAAGATTTGATTTTCAATCAAGGATTCAAACATCAATGCAATGGATTTTTGCCCAAGCTTTTAACCTAATTCAGTTGCCTTATATACAAGCAAGCTAACCTTGATCAAAGGGACGTGAAAAAGATGCAGAAAATACCATAGCCAATTCAAGAAATTTCCAAGAAAATTGAAAACTGACTTTGGCATGCTAGGGCGATTTAAGGACTTTTGTTGATTCTAATACATTGCAGGAGGTCTTAGGCACGATTTACAATCAAATTCCAGTTTCAAAGCTCAAAGAATCATCATCTACAGAACCACGGTTTGCAATTCCTATTCATAATCGTATATCTTGATTCATGCATATTTGACATGTTTTTGTGGTTGATTTGTGTTGCTAGGGACCATACGAAGCTAATGGTATAATTTAATTGAACTAAAACGCTTTGAATCAAAAGATGCCATGATCAATTTCTAGGGTTCTTAAGCTTTGAAATTGGGGATTCCTAAACCAGGAAAAATTGAGACTATTAAGATACATGACTGAATTCGTGAGGACAAGACGAACCTAACCCACCCATCGCGAAATATTTATGCTTGTTGTAGCTCTAATCGCTATTTTTCCTTGCAGTATATAGTGGGGGTTAAAAACCCCCGCTATCTAATATTATTTTATGCAGGTACAATGAAGAAGATGATGAGGTGTTAACGTCTGGTTGGCCAGTTTAAAAAGAAGCGCGCGTTTTTATAATTTCAGTATGTTAATTGGTTTGCATATATAATGAATGTTTATTATTCCACTAATGACTAAAGCAGGTTGGTGGAGTGGTTGAGCGTATTGGCATAGGAGCTTTAGGACCTGGGTTTGAATCCCAGGTCCCCCAAAATACTTGTTATTATTTTCTTGTACATATTCACATGCAGGTCTCCAAAGGGTACCCACCATACATCTCAAACATCAACGCGCCATGTGGCTTCAGGCATAGATCCAGTGGTCATGGGTGAATGATCATCATACTCCCCAGTCAATGAGCATGCAGGGAATCCTGGAAAGTCAAACAGGCTTGAGGTTAATGGGCCACAAAATTCCAAAGACACCTCCTAACTTGGGCCAACACCCCCCTGGGTTATTCTTTTTTTCTCTTTATATTTTCCATTTAATTATTTTACTATTAATTATAATTATAATTATTATTATTTAATTAACCAAATTAATTTTTTTCATAATAAAATCAGAAAACTAAAAATGTAATATTTTTTTATTATTATTTATTAAAATTAATTTCACCCTCTTATTATTTTTGTAAATAAATATAATTAACTAATTTAGTTTAATTAGGATAATTCTAACTTTTTTTGCAATAAATAAAATCAATGTAGAAATTAGGGTTCTTGACAATTTTAATCATTTTATTTTATTTTATTTTCCTTGAGACACTAATAGCCAAAAATATTTCTTTTTTATTAATTAATTAGTTTTAGGTAATTTAATTTGATGCAAAATAATAAAAACTTCTTTCTTTCTCAAAAAAAGGGTCAAAACCCTAAGAACTTCTCCGATTCAATTTTCTCTCACGCGTATGTTTGTTTTATTAATTTTTGATCCATATTTATGTATTTGCTTCGAGGATGTAATAGCTTTAATTAGGACTTTTTATCGCTTTCATTAATTTTCCGCAATTTACTTTTTCAAAGGGTTTGTTTTTGGCGATGTAAATACTCGACGCCTTGTAATAGCGTAGATTTATTTTCCGCAACTATTAACTGTTAGATGTATGTTAACTAGGCTATGCATGACAAGACTTATCTCTGAAATTAAAATCAACTCGTAGCTCACCATAACATGTGCAAAGATAACTTAACTGAATCCTGACACACTCGCACATGCCACTCTTAGGGTACGCCTCACTTGGTTGCCTCGACGTGGTCATTGAGTATAGGGTGTTTTAGAGGTCACCCTCCTGTCTAAAGATCAAAAGTTGCCTCGAAACGGTTGCCTCGATAAAAAATGATCTAAGACATTAGGGTTACCGCTAAGGCGTCCTACTATTGCTTCGGTGACCACATGTCCCTATAATCGAATTAACCCGAAAAACTCCAATGACGGTGCTACCTACTTCTCAATAGTGGGATAGTACTGTCTAAAGTACATTTACACAGCTTAATTTCTTTTGAGTAGGTAGAGGTTCTCAGGTACTTGCTCTTTCAAAACAAAAAAATACTTTTCGCACTTACACTTTTCTGACAAAGTTTTCAAACAAACACTTCATACACTCTTGAGGACAGATACAAGAGTTAAAACGAAGTTTTCAAAACAAAACTTTTTCAAAACCCACAATCACAAAGAAAAGCAAAACCTTTTGAAAACATAGTGAGCAAGTACCTAAGATCCCGTGGATAACCACGGATAGAAAGGGTGCTAACACCTTCCCTTTCTATAATCTACCTCCCGAACCGAGAAACATCTCGAAAAGGAATTTTGTTGTGATTTTGTCCTTTCCTTGTTGGAGAAAATAAAAGACGGTGGCGACTCTTACTTACCGCGACATTTCGCGAACCAGCATTCCAAAACAGTCAATTCTATTTCCACCAATCACAAATGGTAAGACAACAATGTCAAAGGAAAAGGAAATGAATAAGAAATACATTTCAGTAGGTAGATTGCTCCTAATTACTTGCTCCATTTCAAAATAAACATCCTTGATATTTTCAAAACAATCACATACACTTTCAAACATCTTACAAAATTGAAAAACATTTTCAAAAGATCAAACATCTTTGTTTACATTCTTATGAACAAGAATCATTACAAAGATTGCCTAAACAATGGCATCTTTACAAAATACTTTCAAAAACCACACAAAGCACATTTTTAAATAAAAGGAAGTGATCTAGCAAGTAACTAAGAGCCCATGGAAAACCATGGATGAAAAGGGTGCTAATACCTTCCCTTTTCATAATCTACCCCCGAACTCAAGAAATAATCTCAAAGGTCTTTCCTGTGCTTTTTCACCTTTCCTTTTGGATAAAAGAAAAGTCGGTGGCGACTCTTGCTAACCGCAACATTTGTGATCAAACACAAAACCCTCAAGTCAGTTCTCCCACCGTATCACAGAACTGGCGACTCTGCTGGGGAAAATTCTAAAAGTGGGGTTACCTTAGGGATTAGATCACATTTATTTGCTTACATTGTTTGACTTGTGTGCTTTACATTATGGTTCTTTGTTTGGGTTTGAATCCTCTACCCGGATTTGGGATACATTATAGGTAAGTAGCAATATGTTGTGGAAACTGTGCGGGGTATACCGACATGGTCTAAGCAATAACTATGTTAGTGCGACATATTTGTGGGTACCGGTAGCCTTTGAGTTAATCATAGAGAATACGGGGCCGCTGGGTGATGTCATGAATCACTAATGAACTTTAAGAACCTTTACTTGACCAACTTGGCCTTTAGGATGTAGTGAGATGACCGACTTTGGTGCAGTCCGAAGTTGGTAGATACTCGATACTACACTCATTGAGGTTTGATTTCTTAGTGTTGTACCCCAAAATTTTCCCTCCCATATTCTTCAAAGTTCATCAAGGATCATCTTCAAAATGGTTCAAGACTACTCAAGGATTGCACAGTTCAAACATCCTCCTAAGCCAGACAAAATTAGGGTTTTAGTTCTTGCAAGGAATTTTAGATTTTCAATGGCTCAATAAAGTCCCATAGGCCCACATATATTGTCAAGCATCTACATGCCAAGTTGCAAGACTCACAACATCAAATTGCACAGTCAAAAGTCCCATTTGCTTCACAATCAACTGCAGGGGCAAAATGGTCATTTTACAGTCAAAAGTCAGAATTTTTGGTCAACATCTTATTTTGAAGCCACAATCATCATTTGATCAAGTATTGATCATGATTCCACAAGCATGGCTCAAAAATCATCAAAGATGCAAAAGTTTCTATTTTTGGACAGCTGAAAAGTCAACTGTAACTTGACCAAGGCATAACTTTTTGATGGTTCATCAGAAAAATCCCATCCAATGCTCATTTTGAAGGGGATGACATTTCCTACAACTCATCTTCACATCCTAAGTCCAAGAAATTCTCTCACAAAAAGTTATCAATTTCTACATTATAAGTCATTTTCAAAAGTCAACAAAAAGGCACTTTAAGTCAAAGACCATAACTTGAGATTGGTAAATCAAAATAACATGGGACAAAAGGCATTAGTTAGAGGACTTCAAGACCTTTCCAAAATGTCCAAGAACATGTTCATATGATCAAAATTGAGCAAGATATGCATTGGAGAAGTTGGGAAATTTTTGGGAATTTGCAAAAGTCAACTTTGCCCAAAACACTTCATTTTTGCTAATGGGCCTCAAATTCTTTCTTAAAACTTTGTCCAAGGCCTATGCACGACCCATTGAACTTAAATTGATTTATTTTCTTATTTTTAATTAATTAATTGAATTTTTATTAATATTAATTCATTTAATTGATTTTAAATGTAGGAAATTCAAAGATATGGTTTTCAAATCTTTTTGTGATGCAAATAGACTCAGGGCAAGCTGGCAATTTCGTGCATCCATCAAAGAGACAAGAATCACCCAATTTGGAAAGGTTTTTCAATCAAAAAGATTGAAAAATATTTGATTGGAAATCAAATATTGAAAACTTTATTCCATGGATTTTTGGATCAAAACTTGACCTAAAACCATTCTACTATAAGTGCATAACTCAACCCTAATGCCTGCAAGGTGCAAGTTGCTGCAAAACACCATAGACCAAATTCCAAAAGTTCAAGAAAATTTGAAAACTGAATTCAACCTTCCAGGCCAATTCAAAGCCCTTTCTTGATTCTAATACATTGCTGGGACACTCAGGAACACATTGCAATAAAAAACAAGCCCTAACACTCAAAAAACATGCAAGAACAAGTCACACGGTTTGGTCATTTTTTCATAATCGTAAATCAATATTCATGCATCATTAATGAGATTTTTTGTGTGTATTGCGTTGCTAACACCTTTCTGAAGCTGATGATATAGGTTAATTGTATTATGATGCCCTGAAACGTAAACCACCATTGTTGAATTCTAGGATTTTCAAGCTCTCGAATTGGGGCTTTACAGCATAAGCAAAATTGGACCTTGAGACGCATATGGTTGAATTCGTCAAGGCTAGACGAACTCAACCCAACCCTCGCGCCCTATTTATATAACGCACAATCCTAATCGCTATTTTTCCTTTTGTTATTTTGTGGGGGTTAAAAACCCCCGCTAATTGCTTTTGTTTTACAGGAAAAAGGTAGAAGATGAAGGACGTGTTTACACATGGTTGGCTGGTTTGAATAGATGGCGCGCACGTGTTTGTTTTCAGCATATGTTGTTATATCATATATTATTTTAATTGCTTATTATACTAACAAATGCAGCGTGATGGTCTAGTGGTTGGTGAGGTGTTTGTGCATCATTGGGACCTGGGTTCGATTCCCAAGTCCCCCAAACGCTTGTTAATATTTTTTCAAACATATTCATATGCAGCGCTTGTCCAGAATTCCATCATGCAACCTCACGCATCAGCTTGCCAAGTGGCCACAAGGCTCAATCCAATGGTCAGGATGGAAGCACACCATGCTCCAAGTCAAAGCACGCCCTAGTCAATTCCCAGAAGTCAACAAAGGCTTAAGCAAATGGGCCAGAAATTCCAACTTTTACCTCCATCTGGGCCAGCATACCCCCCTGGTTTCTAGTTCTTTTATTTTCTTTCTTTTTATTTTCTTTTAACTAATTATTATTAGTATTATTATTTAATTACCTCATAAATTAATATTTTTATAATAAATTCAGAATTAAAAAAATGCAAATATTTTTATTATTATTTATTATTATTATTGTTAACCTTCACCTTAATAATTATTTTTGTAAATAAAATGTAAATTAATTAATCTAGCTTTTTAAAATTAGGTCAATTTTAATTTTTTCTTAATAAATAAAATAAATTAGACTTAGGTTTTTTTCTAACTTTTGACTTTTAATTCTTTTCTTTTTATTTTCATTAAAAAAAACATAAAACACAAAAAAAACATTTATTTTTCTTTTTAATTAATTAATTAGTAAATTAGGTTAAATATTTAATTAATTGCAAAAAAGGACAACTTAAATTCTTTTCTCAAAAGGGTCAAAACCCTAAAGACATCCCGATTAAATTTCTTTTCGCACATTATTCTTATTTTGATTATTTATGTAACTGTTTCCGGAAATGTAATAGTTAATTAGGGTTTAGCGCTTTCTTTACTTTCTGCATTTATTTTCCAAAACGGGTTATGTTTTTGGCGATGTATAGACCCGCGCCTTGTAATAGCGTAGATTCATATTTCTGCACTTTATTTTCCGCACTCTTAACTGTTAAAAATGCATGAAAGATTTGTATGATAAGTTAAAATCAACTCGTAGCTCACAAATGCATGATCAAAGATAAATATAAACTGAAACAACACACATGCACATGCCACTCCTAGGGTACGCCTCACTGGTTGCCTCGAACGTGGTCGTCAAGTATAAGGTGTTTTAGAGGTCGCCCTCCTGTCTAAGATCCAGTTGCCTCGAAACGGTTGCCTCGGATAAAAAAGGATCTAGGACATTAGGGTTACTTCTAAGGTGTCCTACTATTGCTTCGGTGACCACACATGTCCCTTAATCGAATTGACCCGAATAACTCCAACAACAGTGCTACCTACTTCTCAATAGTGGGATAGTACTGTCTGAAGGATTCTTACACAGCTTAATTCCTTAGAGTAGGTAGATTTCTCCTGGGTACTTGCTCTTTCAAAAAACAAAAACATCTTTTCGCACCTACACTTTCAAAAAGTTTTCAAACAAATTTTTCATACACTCTTGAGGACAGATACAAGAGTTACTTAGAAATTTTTCAAACGAAACTTTTTTCAAAACCCACACACACTTGAAAAGCAAAAAATTTTGAAAACATAAGAGCAAGTACCTAAGATCCCGTGGATAACCACGGATAGAAAGGGTGTTAATACCTTCCCTTTCTATAAATCTACCTCCCGAACCGAGAGACATCTCAAATAAGGAATTTTGCTGTGCTTTTGTCCTTTCCATGTTAGAGAACATAAAAGACGGTGGCGACTCTTGCTTACCGCGACATTTCGCGAACCAGCTTAAAAAACAGTCAGTTCTATTTCCACCAATCATAGAACTGGCGACTCTGCTGGGGACATTATAAAAGTTAGGTGTACCTTAGGATTAGATCATACTTATGTTTTCAATTGCTTTCTTTGATTGCTTTATATTTGTGGGCATTGCATCGGAGTTTCATAGATCCTAACCCGGATCTGGGGAATACCCTTTTAGGTAGCATAAGCTGTGAGGGACCTGTCCAGCGTAGACCAACACGGTTGAAGCAGTGGCTACGTTGGTGCGACACCTTGGTCTGTACCGATATCCCTTGTGTTGCAACGAGGAGAATATGGGTCTTCTGAGGAGTCATTAAGCACCAACCGACCTTAGAACCCTAAATTGACCCAACTTGGCCATAGAACAGTAGCAGTATGCTACACTCATTGAGGCTAAACTCTCGCGATGGTTCTGGCTGCAAGAAAAGATTGCGATGCTGGAGTTATGACCGATTGAGGGTAGTCAGTGATATTGAGATCCTCTAGAACCCGGTTACTTTTGATAGGACAGGTCTTAACCAACGAAACTGAAAGAGGGTAGTACCTAAACTTTATGCCAGCCTGAAATCTAAGGGCTCTTTTGTGTGACTTGTATGCCTTCAAACTTGACTACTTGCATGCTTGTTATCTGACACTTGAGTTTCTTGCAGGTTTTGTTTACAGTCCTTAATCTGGACTCATAACAGGGTTCACTTACATCACTCCATGCATAGCATAACATCATACCATTGCATGCATCCTACATAAGGACTAATCCATTTCAAGGATCTCAAGGGTTTGTGATGCAGGTCATGATGAACCAACTGTCTAGCAAGGGGCAAAGGGGATTTATTTTCCTCTAGCCAAGGTTGATAACTTGGGTCAGGGGCTATGACCCACTCGATATGGTGAGCCTTGACTCTTGAAGAAGGACCCTAAACAACATGAAGTTCCTTCAATCAAGCTACCAAATTCAAATGCTAACAATTTTTCTTGTCTACCCTACGAGATCCTTGAAAACATTGCATACATATACATACATATACATACATATCATTGCATTACAGGTACCCTTTTACAGGTCACTTACCTTCTTCGCTGTTTATTTCAGAAATCATCATGAATCCTGAACCATCCACTGAACAAGCTATCAAGGACCTCCAGGCCCAGAATGCCCAGTTCCAGGAATTGGTCATGAGCTTAGCCCAGGGTCAACAAGAGTTGAAGACTCTGATTCAGAAGAAGAAGAAGAAGAAGAAGAGGACTGTGTTGTTCAACCCTAGATGCAGATCTGGGAATGGATCACAAAATGAGGCTGAGCTGACTACCCCATCTGTTGGGAAGGACAGTCCACAAGGGGGAAGGGTCCCTAGTCCAGTGGTCTCCGACAACGAGACCGATTTCAATGATGAACAGTACCCTCCAGCTGAGGACAGGTACAAACAGCTAGAAGACCGGCTAAGTGCTATGGAGATACAGAAAGTGCCCGGCCTGGACTTCGAAGATCTAGGTCTATCCTCTGGGGTGGTGATCCCTCACAAATTCAAGGAAGCTTCTTTTGCAAAGTACGACGGGGCTTCCTGTCCTAAGCTGCATCTCAGGTCATACATAAGGAGGATCCAGCCCTACACGGCTGACAAGAATTTGTGGATTCACTTCTTTCAGGATAGTCTGTCAGGGACTCAGCTCGAGTGGTTCTATTAGCTGGATGGAGTCAGTATCCGCAACTGGGAGGACCTTGCTTCTGCCTTTTACAAGTAATACCAATATAATTTCGACCTCGCTCCTACGCGTACCCAACTCCAGGGTATGTCACTAGGGACGGGTGAAGGATTCAAAGAGTATGCACAAAAGTGGAGAGACCTTGCTGGAAGGGTTCAACCACCTCTGACTGACCGTGAGCTCATTGACATGTTCCTGGGGACCCTGTCTGGTCCGTTCTTCAACCACCTGATTGATAATTCTTCTGCTGGGTTTACAGATCTGATCTTGACTGGGGAGGGGATCGAAGCTGGTATCAAGTCTGGGAAGATACAGAATGGTGACTCCTCGAACACTGAGAAGAAACCATCCAGGAAAGAATCTAGTGTTGTCTATGGTTCAAGAGGGCAGAATAGGTCCGAACACCGCCAAGATGTCAATGCGGTAGTTATTTCAAAGCCTGCTAGTGATCCGCAACGTCGTAACCAACAAAGGGAAGAGAGACCTAAAAGGCAATTTACTCCCCTCAGCATGACCTTGTCCCAGATATTGCCACAGTTGCTGGAGACCAATCTGGTAGCTCTAAGGGACCCTCCTAAGAATCCCAACAGGACACCTTCAAGGTATAACCCCAACGTTCGCTGCGCTTATCATTCTGACAGCCCGGGGCATGCTACAGATGATTGTTGGACTTTGAGAAACAAGGTTCAGGATCTGATCGACGCAAAGGAAGTCCAGTTTGACTCTCCAGAGACTCCCAATGTGATCACTGCTCCCTTGCCAAAACATGGCTAGGATTGGAAAAAAAACTTTTGTTCATTCGAATGTTCAAGTTGTATTTTTCTTTGCTTATACAAACAATTAATGTCATAGCGAACTCTTTTATTCCATTAATGCATCGCATATGTCTGTTTTGAATTAATACAATTGTTTTCACTATATTCAAATTGCTTTCATTTTTTGTGATGTTCAAACTCTTGATCTAAAATTCTAAGCCTCTTGAGGGAGGATGACGAAAACAATACCACAATCTACAGTATGCTTTTGAACAGACCCCGCTGATGAGGTACATGCATTGTTTCAATTCCTAAACACCGGAGTTATAAGGAAGATAATCCCTCGTCAACCCCTTCGAGCCAAAGAAGTAGGAGTTTTTTCTTTTCACAAAAAAATTAAAACCATTAATCATAACCTGGGGTAGGGTAGTTCTCTCAGTTGATCCAAGTGCACAACGAATGGCACCAAAAAAAAGTCCTTACAAAACAAAAGACAGTGATGGTTCCGAATAATCATAAAGACAGGAAGTCATTATCTCTCAGAAATAATAACCCAATAAGTCAAAACCTATGAAGGAGACTTACAAAACTGGGGCATCCCGCTGACTGTAATCACAAAAGAAACAGTTCAGGCAAAAAACAGGGATAACAAAATCAAAAAAGAAAGAGGTCCTACAAACCCTCAACCAAAAAAGAAATGACTGCCTATCCAAAATAAATTGTCAATATTCGAACCATCACCGGAATATCAGAGTAAAGACTCAAACAAGGTCTAACGCACGATCAGCTGAGTTTAGGTTTGAAGAACATCACGAAGAGCGGGTGGGTACAAATATAATTTGAGCCTTTATCCTTTATTTCTTAAACCGTGAACCAGGCCACGTTACAACCTTTAAAAGTCCTAGCTGAAGCATGGGTTAGTTTGAAAGCATACTGTTACGAAAGGTATCCTGACTCCTTAAGGCTTGCGGTAAAATCCTGAGTTGACATCACAGTTTACAAAAAAGTCACTTGTTTTTATGAAAAACTACATTTTCAAAAACTTCAAGACAGACATAAGCTTTGCATTTTAACATAACCTTGTTTGCATATGACTATTTGTTTGAATAACATAGAAGTTCGCACGACGAATGTCTAATGAACAAAAGCACCTCCAATCAAGGGGCATGGCATGATCATGGTCTATCATCTGGGGCAGTCCAGTCAAGATTCAAAGAATCTCTCAAAAGGCCAACCAGCTTGGGGCAAATCTCCATCTGGATCACTTGGGGCATTGGACGATCAAACGAAGATCTTCTGGTGGTATGGTAACACTCCAATACTAACAATGACAACTTCCTGTATCCCAAGAGCACGGACATAGTTGAAAAATACTACGCATAATCAAAGACCCGCTAGGTTGACACACCTAGGTAAAAATAAGGGCTTCCCGGCGAACCAAAAGGGTTCGGGCAAAAATAAGGGATGAAAATGAAAAATCTGTACACCCGGCAAGTCGAAAACCTAAAAAGGCGGCTTGGGCTAAAAAGGGTATCCAAGTGGACTGAAAACCCGAAAGGGAGGTCCAGGCAAAAGTTAGGGATCAAAAGCGTACGACTATGTCCCGTCATCTCGTCACTTGCCTACCAAAAGAAGATGTGTCAATCGGCAGTTATCGAGCACCTCCACAAGTACCTTCTCCCGCAGAAACTGGGGCAATAAGAATTGTCTAAGCAACTAGCTGCTCTCTCCTCCAGGTACCAAGGTAAGTTCAGCTGAAGAACACGACCAAGATACCTTCACTCCCCGAGAGTAAGACAAGATTCAGCAATACTCTCCCCCGAGCAGAGTTGGTCTCCCATCAGCCCTGAAAAGGCACAGTATCTCCAGCAAGTCAGCGACACTCTCCCCAAGCAGAGTTAGCCTACTATCAGCCTTAAGGAAGTTGGGTACCCCCAGAAGATCTCAATATTCCCCAGTGGAATATACAGATGTTCCTAAGCAAGCATCCCCGACAGTCTTAATATAAGATTGTTCCCCGGCGGAATACCAGACACCCCAGTGGAGCTATTCCCCAGTACAGTCCAAAGATTCCCCAGGAGAGTTGAATCACCCTCCCCAGTAGATTCTGGAAGCTCATCCCCTACAGAGTACTAAAGCATCTCCCCGGCTTTGTTCAAAGGTTATTCCCCACCAGAGCTTATAACTGGGTTATCCTCAGCTAATTACCACGGAAAGATCGTCCTCGGCGAAATTCTTCCTATCCCCCCAACGGAGTTCATCAAAATCCTCAACAAAACTTATCAACGGTATCCCCAGCGGAGTTATCATCAAATCTCAGCGAAGTATCTCCTCCCACAGAGTATTTCCTCGCAGAGTAATCCCTTCACCAAGTTTATTCCCCAATGGAGTCATCTTCTCCTACCGGCTTATTCTTGCGATCATCATCCCCAGCGGAAATGAAGAACTCTACTCTTCAGCATCAGCCCAGGATTCAACTTCTCGGCATGCGTCAAGGATTTATTTTCCTAGAAGAAAATACATTCATAAACATCACATTGTCATATATCATGATACATGCATATACGCATCATATCATACAATCTCATTTGTGTTGAGAATATCATTGCTTGATCCATATCATGCATTGCATATGACTGACCTTTACCTTTCAGGAAGGATATAGTTAAATGATCAAATGCAGTCAAAAGAGACCAATCCAGTCAAAGAAGAAAAATCCAGTCAAAAAAGACAAGTCCAGTTAAACCCCAAAGGTTTTTATGATGCTCATCCAGTCAAAGAAGACGAGTCCAATTAAAATTAATTCCTAAAGTCATTGAAGACAGCCCGTCGTCATAGACACCTGTCGTTATAGACACCCGTCGTTATAGACACCCGTCGTTATAGACACCCGTCGTTATAGACACCCGTCGTCATAGACACCCGTCGTCATAGACACACGTCGTTATAGACACCAGTCGTTATAGACACCCGTCGTTATAGACACCCGTCCTTGTAGACACTCGTCGTTATAGACACCCGTCGTTGTAGACACCCGTCATTAAAGACAACCTGTCAATAAAGACCACCCGTCCATGAAGACAACCCGTCCGAAGAGACAACTCGTCAAAAAAGACAAAACCTTCCTTTGGTTCAGTGAAACCAAATTCCTAAAGATTTTTCTGAGATAATCTGTTAGTGGAGACAACCCATCCACCTTTTGAAGTTCCAGATTCGATACCTGTATCTAGCCAGGGCATATCTGTGAGCGATTGATTGTAGATTCGATACCTGTATCCATCCAGGGCATATCTGTAGCCGACTAGTTCCAGATTTGATACCTGTATCTAGCCAGGGCATATCTGTGAGCAACTGATTGTAGATTCGATACATGTATCCAGCCAGGGCATATCTGCATGAGGAGATTGAAGATCAACACCTGTAGCAAGCCAGGTAATTATCTTTCTTTCTCAGGTACGCAAGTTCTCGCTAAGGAATCTCTTACGCGATCGACACCCCCGGATGGCATCTTTAAGCCCATCTCCACAACTATCCATTACACTTCCAAATGGAATCTATAAGCCCATTCCCGACAAGGTTCTGCCACATCTCCAGATGGCATCTATAAGCCCATCCTCCTATCCATTACACTTCCAAATGGCATCTATAAGCCCATTCCCGACAAGGTTCTATCACATCTCCAGATGGCATCTATAAGCCCATCCTCCTATCCATTACACTTCCAAATGGCATCTATAAGCCCATTCCCGACAAAGTTCTGTCACATCTCCAGATGGCATCTATAAGCCCATCTTCCTATCCACCACCTTTCCAAATGGCATCTATAAGCCCATTCTCGCCATCACGTTGCTGATACTCTACTATGCGAGTGCAAATTTCTGGGCACTCTAGTGTTCAATCATCTTCCATCTTCGGATAACGAAAGGCACGCAAGCCAATCTACATCCTCAGGTCTAAAAAGATTGAACAGGGGAAACTGTTGTACCCCAAAATTTGCCCTCCCATATTCTTCAAAGTTCATCAAGGATCATCTTCAAAATGGTTCAAGACTACTCAAGGATTGCACAGTTCAAACATCCTCCTAAGCCAGTCAAAATCAGGGTTTTAGTTCTTGCAAGGAATTTGAGATTTTCAATGGCTCAATCAAGTCCCATAGGCCCACATATATTGTCAAGCATCTACATGCCAAGTTGCAAGACTCACAGCATCAAATTGCACAGTCAAAAGTCCCATTTGCTTCACAATCAACTGCAGGGGCAAAATGGTCATTTTACAGTCAAAAGTCAGAATTTTTGGTCAACATCTTATTTTGAAGCCACAAACATCATTTGATCAATTCTTGATCATGATTCCACAAGCATGGCTCAAAAATCATCAAAGATGCAAAAGTTTCTATTTTTGGACAGTTGAAAAGTCAACTGTAACTTGACCAAGGCATAACTTTTTCATGGTACATCATAAAAATCCCATCCAATGCTCATTTTGAAGGGGATGCCATTTCCTAAAACTCATCTTCACATCCCAAGTCCAAGAAATGCTCTCACAAAAATTTATCAATTTCTACATTATAGGTCATTTTCAAAAGTCAACAAAAAGGCACTTTAAGTTAAAGACCATAACTTGAGATTGGTAAATCAAAATAACATGGGATCAAAGGCATTAGTTAGAGGACTTCAAGACCTTTCCAAAATGTCCAAGAACATGTTCATATGGTCAAAATTGAGCAAGATATGCATTGGAGAAGTTGGGAAATTTTTGGGAATTTGCAAAAGTCAACTTTGCCCAAAACACTTCATTTTTGCTAATGGGCCTCAAATTCTTTCTTAAAACTTTGTCCAAGGCCTATGCACGACCCATTGAACTTAAATTGATTTATTTTCTTATTTTTAATTAATTAATTGAATTTTTATTAATATTAATTCATTTAATTGATTTTAAATGTAGGAAATTCAAAGATATGGTTTTCAAATCTTTTTGTGATGCAAATAGACTCAGGGCAAGCTGGAAATTTCGTGCATCCATCAAAGAGACAAGAATCACCCAATTTGGAAAGGTTTTTCAATCAAAAAGATTGAAAAATATTTGATTGGAAATCAAATATTGAAAACTTTATTCCATGGATTTTTGGATCAAAACTTGACCTAAAACCATTCTACTATAAGTGCATAACTCAACCCTAATGCCTGCAAGGTGCAAGTTGCTGCAAAACACCATAAACCAAATTCCAAAAGTTCAAGAAAATTTGAAAACTGAATTCAACCTTCCAGGCCAATTCAAAGCCCTTTCTTGATTCTAATACATTGCTGGGACACTCAGGAACGCATTGCAATAAAAAACAAGCCCTAACACTCAAAGAACACGCAAGAACAAGTCACACGGTTTGGTCATTTTTTCATAATCGTAAATCAATATTCATGCATCATTAATGAGATTTTTTGTGTGTATTGCGTTGCTAACACCTTTCTGAAGCTGATGATATAGGTTAATTGTATTATGATGCCCTGAAACGTAAACCACCATTGTTGAATTCTAGGGTTTCCAAGCTCTCGAATTGGGGCTTTACAGCATAAGCAAAATTGGACCTTGAGACGCATATGGTTGAATTCGTCAAGGCCAGACGAACTCAACCCAACCCTCGCGCCCTATTTATATAACGCACAATCCTAATCGCTATTTTTCCTTTTGTTATTTTGTGGCGGTTAAAAACCTTCGCTAATTGCTTTTGTTTTACAGGAAAAAGGTAGAAGATGAAGGACGTGTTTACACATGGTTGGCTGGTTTGAATAGATGGCGCACGCGTGTTTGTTTTCAGCATATGTTTTTATATCATATATTATTTTAATTGCTTATTATACAAACAAATGCAGTGTGATGGCCTAGTGGTTGGTGAGGTGTTTGTGCATCATTGGGACCTGGGTTCGATTCCCTGGTCCCCCAAACGCTTGTTAATATTTTTTCAAACATATTCATATGCAGCGCTTGTCCAGAATTCCATCATGCAACCTCACGCATCAGCTTGCCAAGTGGCCACAAGGCTCAATCCAATGGTCAGGATGGAAGCACACCATGCTCCAAGTCAAAGCACGCCCTAGTCAATTCCCAGAAGTCAACAAAGGCTTAAGCAAATGGGCCAGAAATTCCAACTTTTACCTCCATCTGGGCCAGCATACCCCCCCTGGTTTCTAGTTCTTTTATTTTCTTTCTTTTTTATTTTCTTTTAACTAATTATTATTATTATTATTATTTAATTACCTCATAAATTAATATTTTTATAATAAATTCAGAATTAAAAAAATGCAAATATTTTTATTATTTATTATTATTATAGTTAACCTTCACCTTAATAATTATTTTTGTAAATAAAATGTAAATTAATTAATCTAGCTTTTTAAAATTAGGTCAATTTTAATTTTTTCTTAATAAATAAAATAAATTAGACTTAGGTTTTTTTCTAACTTTTGACTTTTAATTCCTTTTCTTTTTATTTTCATTAAAAAAAACATAAAACACAAAAAAAACATTTCTTTTTCTTTTTAATTAATTAATTAGTAAATTAGGTTAAATATTCAATTAATTACAAAAAAGGACAACTTAAATTCTTTTCTCAAAAGGGTCAAAACCCTAAAGATGTCCCGATTAAATTTCTTTTCGCACATTATTCTTATTTTGATTATTTATGTAACTGTTTCCGGAAATGTAATAGTTAATTAGGGTTTACCGCTTTCTTTACTTTCTGCATTTATTTTCTAAAACGGGTTATGTTTTTGGCGATGTATAGACCCGCGCCTTGTAATAGCGTAGATTCATATTTCCGCACTTTATTTTCCGCACTCTTAACTGTTAAAAATGCATGAAAGATTTGTATGATAAGTTAAAATCAACTCGTAGCTCACAAATGCATGATCAAAGATAAATATAAACTGAAACAACACACATGCACATGCCACTCCTAGGGTACGCCTCATTGGTTGCCTCGAACGTGGTCGTCAAGTATAGGGTGTTTTAAAGGTCGCCCTCCTGTCTAAGATCCAGTTGCCTCGAAACGGTTGCCTCGGATAAAAAAGGATCTAGGACATTAGGGTTACTTCTAAGGTGTCCTACTATTGCTTCGGTGACCACACATGTCCCTTTATCGAATTGACCCAAATAACTCCAACGACGGTGCTACCTACTTCTCAATAGTTGGATAGTACTGTCTGAAGGATTCTTACACAGCTTAATTCCTTAGAGTAGGTAGATTTCTCCTGGGTACTTGCTCTTTCAAAAAACAAAAACATCTTTTCGCACCTACACTTTCAAAAAGTTTTCAAACAAATTTTTCATACACTCTTGAGGACAGATACAAGAGTTACCTAGAAATTTTTCAAACAAAACTTTTTTCAAAACCCACACACACTTGAAAAGCAAACAATTTTGAAAACATAAGAGCAAGTACCTAAGAGCCCGTGGATAACCACGGATAGAAAGGGTGCTAATACCTTCCCTTTCTATAAATCTACCTCCCGAACCGAGAGACATCTCGAATAAGGAATTTTGCTGTGCTTTTGTCCTTTCCATGTTGGAGAACATAAAATACGGTGGCGACTCTTGCTTACCGCAACATTTCGCGAACCAGCTTAAAAAACAGTCAGTTCTATTTCCACCGATCACACTTAGGATATTCCGGTGGCCATTAAAGAGGTTTGTGCTGAAACAATGACTAAGGAAACAAACCAATGATATTGAGCTCTTTAGAACCCGATTACTATTACTAGGACAGGTTTGAGCCAACTAAACTTCAAGAGGGTACTTACCTATAAAACTTCATGCAAGCCTAAACCTAAGGACTTGTTTGCTTTGTTTGTAAATGTATACTTGTACATAACATCATGAACATCATTAACATCATATACATCCCCTAACCATTTCAAGGATTTTTGGATTCATCTTTGTTCTTGTTTTGTAGGATATGGATTCACTTCGCAGGAAAATTATTCAAGTCAACCTTGTAAGGATCCCTCCACAACTTAAGGAGCTAGCTTCAAGGATTCCTGAAAACTCTCCATTTACCCAGAGACATGGTCGCCTACTCTACTTGGTCACCTCCAACACAGATGAGGATATGATGAAGGTGCTCTTTCATTTCTTTGATCCTTTACACCATTGCTTCATATTTCCCGACTATCAACTTGTGCCTGCTTTGGAAGAATTTTCCCAAATCTTAAGGATTCCCATTCTCAATCAACTACCTTTCAACGGTACAGAAAGAGACCCAAAGCCAGAAGATATTGCTTAAGCTCTACACTTGCACTCATTTGATGTCACGACTCATTGGGAAATAAGGAGTGGTGTCAAAGGTTTCCTAGCAAAGTTCTTGTTTGAGAAAGCCCAAAGCTGTTGGAATTCCTTGGACTTGCAAGCCTTTGAGGAAATTGTGGCTCTCCTCATCTATGGGTGGTTTTGTTTCCAAATCCTAACCAACTCATAGATGTCAGCACCGTCAAAATCTTCATATCCCATAACCCGGTGCCTACATTGCTAGGTGATATCCTACACTCTTTTCACACTCACACAATGAGGAAGAGAGGTGTCCTTATGTGTTGCACTCCTCTCTTGGTAAAGTGGTTTATTTCTCATCTTCCCCAGTCTGTATTAAAGAATGAGCAAGGTTCAAGGTGGTCACAAAGGTTGATGACGCTCAAACATTCGGACATTCATTGGTGCTCCCGATCTAAAGAGAATGTTATCATTATCGACCGTTGTGGAGAATTCCCTAATGTCCCTTTACTTGGAATTAGGGGAGGTATCACCTACAACCCATGTTTAGCCTTAAGACAATTTTTAGTCATGCCCGAAGGGATGGCCCGCACGAGGTGCTGATTCAAGGTTTGGTATTTGACTACGACAACGATAATCAAGGTCTTCTCCAGAAATTTATCTGAGCTTGGAGGATGTTGAACAAGGTGAATAGCAAGAATTTGGGGCATAAGAATTCCATCCCTCTTGAGCCTTACCTTAAATGGGTACGAACTCGTGCTCAGAGTCTTATGATGCCTTACCCCTCCATTCTCCCGGTAATCATGGAGCCTGTCATGGAAGGAGAAGTTCCATACACTATCCTACATCCTGACACGCCCACCTCTCTTGAAGACCTACAAAGATATTGGATACAACTCAAGGGAGATCGAGATACTTTCGAAGCCCAATTCTATGCAAGCGAGAAGAAGGTTTTGGAACACACTAGGCTACTTCATGAGGAGCAAACTCTCAATGCCTACATTGAACCAAAGAGGATGCGTACTAATTTTATATCTTATATATTTTGTATTATTTTGCCCAATGGGCATTGATGTACTCAAGCTTTAATGTATTAATATAACGTGTGTTTCCTTTTTGTCTAAAACAAATTTAAATCTTTGAAATCCTTGAAATCATTACATATGCATATACCATTCATCATAACATAAGCAGGTGTTGTACCCCAAAATTTTCCCTCTCATATTCCTCAAAACATTGAAAGAAAAATCTCCAAGTGGCTCAAGGTTGCTCAAGAGTTGGACATACAAGTTATCTCCTAAGGCAGTCAACCCCAAATTAGGGTTTTGTGTTGCATCAAGATATTTGAATCCAAATGACCTCAAGTTCTACCCAATGTACTAATATGTTCTCAAGGTCATCCATGTCAAGTTTCAAGCCTTGCAGAGGAAGTTTACTCAGTCAATTGCTCAAAGGGTCCAAAAATCGATTATGCTAGGGCAAAAGTCAACTGTGACCTATATACAGTCAAACTTCAAGATTTTTTGTCAACATTCTCATTTTGAAGGATATTTCATCATTTTATCAAGGTTTGATCATGATTCATCAAGGATTGTTCAACATTCATCAAGATTCAAAAGTTGCTAAATTAGGGTTTTTCAGGAAAAGTCAACTCAACTTTGACCAGGCATAACTTTCTCATACTTTATGAGAAATGACCCATCCAAAGCTCATTTTGAAGAGGATTCAATTTCCTACAATCCATCTTCATACCCCAAGATCAAAAAAATGCACTCACAAGAAGTTATAAATTTGGACATTATAGGTCATTTTTGAAAGTCAACAAAAACACCTTTTTTTCCAAAGCTTATAACTTGAGCATGGAATATCAAAATGAGATGATTTCAAAATGGTTGGTTAGAGTACATATCAAGATTTCTAAAAAGTCCAAGAACATTTCTAAAAGTTCAAAATTGAAGAAGTTATGCATTGTTGAAGTTGGACATTTTTGCAAAATTGCCAAAAGTCAACTATCCCCAAAACTTCAAATTTTGTCAAATGGGCCCATTCTTTTTCACTTGATTTGAGCTTGCATTATTGCCCACGTGTCCTAGCTTCAGCCTTGAGCCCATATTTTATTTTTATTATTTAATTTGATTTTTATTTGAATTTATTCATTTTTAATCAAATTAAATCATATAAAATCCAAACTTTGATTAACTAAGATTTTTTTGGTTGTTTTAGGTCTTAATTATCACCATTATCATCATCAAACTCGGATCATTCAATATCATGTGCAAAAAGATTGATTTTTGGAAGATTTGGCAAGTTTGTAAAGAGTGAATCAAATCAAATCCCAAAGCATTGATGGGAGAAGATTCAAGCCATAATTCTTACCCTAATACATTCCTTAGTACATAAGCAAGGAAAAGAGATCGAAATAAGGGTTGGAAAGGGCAAGCAGAGGCTGAACAAAGTTTGAAAAAAGTCACGAAAAGCTTGAATTCGAAACCATAGCTAGAGGAACTTTCAGAAGTTGAGACCTGTCCCAATCTCTTCCTGGGTGTTCACTCAATCTTCTTGGATCAAAAGCAAGCTTGCTCATACGCCCAAACGCGTTGTAAGTGTCAAGATAACTCGCTCTGTTCTTGAAATCGTGATTCATCATTCTTGCATCATTTGAGTAAATTATTGGTATATTTGTAATCCTCATAACATTTCCAAACTATTGGCATTATTCAATTTTGTTTATCTGACCTATACTGCAAAATGCCATAGCTAAGGTTTCATGGATATTTTTGGGTGTTTCTGTTTTTGGAATAATTGGCTATCAAGAAGGGTATGGTTGTGACCAGGATGATGATACGAGCACAACCATGCCCTTAGAATGCATTTTTATGGCTCGTAGCAATTTTTGGAGATGACCTGGCTTACAGCTACAGACTTATGTCCATTGATATAGGTCTGAAATGTTTTAGCCACGGACATGAGGTTGAAGATGATGCGTGTCATGCCATCGTTGGACCATTCAAATCACGTGCGCATTTTTTTGTTTGCTGGCATATTGACTTGTTTTTTTTTATATTATGATTTATTTGTATATTATTAACAAAGAGAACAAAGCAGCGTAGTGGTAAGCGTGCATGCCAATATCCATCAGGACCTGGGTTTGAATCCCAGGTCCCCCACTTTCTTTGATATTTTGTTTCTTCAGGTATTCCAATGCGCATGAGGACCTGCAGTTCACCATGCACCTTCACATATCCAATGGCCAGATGGCCAAAGGCCAAATCTGGTGGCCAGGATCTGATGGACCACCATGAGCATTGGTCAACGCGTGCCCACTGAATCAAGAAAGGTCAACAAGGCCAGCGTGTTTTGGGCCTTCAGATTGCTTCTCAAACCACCAAAATCAGGCCCATACCCCCTTTCTCTTAAATATTTTGCTTATTTATTTTGTTTTAATTATTTGTTTTATGATTTTTATTATTACTAACCAATTAAAAAAATCTTTTCTTTTCTAAAATAAAATCACCAAAAATATTTTTATTCAATAAAATTTTAACTTTTCTTTTTTTTTTTTACTAATAAATACTAATTAAATTAATTTAGGTATTAATTAGAATAACTTTATTAAACTATTTTTTACAAATAATTAAAATTAAATCAGACTTAATTAGGTTTTTACTAATTCAATTAATTTTTATTTTTCTTTCTCAAAATACCAAAAACCCAAAAATAATTTATTTTTATTAATTAATTAATTTAGGTTTACTTCTTTCTTAAAATAAAAATAACAAAAGATCTTTTCCTTAACAAAAAGGGTCAAAACCCTAGAACTTTGCGCTCGACTTAATTTCCCACACGTGATTTATTTTCTTTTATCCATTTATGTATCTGATTCCGGATTGTAATAGCTTAATAGGACTTTTATTTATTTATCACTTTATTTATTTTTAAAGGGTTTGTCTTTGGCGATGTAAATACCCGACGCCTTGTAATTTAAATTCCGCATTTTATTTCCGCAAACCATAACTGTTAGATGTCTGATAATAGGGATGCATGACAAGACTGAATGTTTTGACCTAAAATCAACTTAGATCACCTTAAACATGTGCAAAGATAAATAATCTGAAATCAACACACTCGCACATGCGCACTCTTAGGGTACACCCCACTTGGTTGCCTTCGTACGCGGTCATTGAGTATAGGTCACTTTAGAGGTCGCCCTCTTGTCCAAAGATCATAGTCGCCTCGAAACGGTTGCCTCGGATATTGTTGCCTCAAAAAAATGATCTAAGACATTAGGGTTACCGCTAAGGCGTCCTACCATTGCTTTGGTGACCGTATGTCCCTCATTTAAATTGACCCTCAAACTCAACTGACGATGCTACCTACTCATCAATAGTGGGATAGCATTGTCTAAAGGAAGATAACATATAACGATTCCTTTTTCGAGTAGGTAGATGGTTCTTAAGTACTTGCTCTTTCAAAAAACAAAATCTTTTTCACACTTACACTTTTTTCGAACAAAGTTTTCAAAAACACTTCATATACTCTTGAGGACAGAAGCAAGAGTTAAATAGAAGTTTTCAAACAAAAACTTTTTCAAACCCACAAGCACAAAGAAAAGAAATTTTGAAAACAATATGAGAAAATACCTAAGAGCCCGTGGATAACCATGGATAGAAAGGGTGCTAACACCTTCCCTTTCTATAATCTACCCCCTAACCCGAGAAATATCTCGAAAAAGGAATTTTCTGTGCTTTTTTCCTTTCCTTGTTGGATAAAATAAAAGTCGGTGGCGACTCTTGCTTACCGCGACATTTTGCAAAAACAAACGCAAAACGCAAACCAGCATTTCAAAAAACAGTCAGTTCTTCCCACCGTATCACAGAACTAGCGACTCTGCTGGGGAATATTATAAGTGGGGTGTACCTTAGGAATAGTTCATAATGTTTTCAATTTCTTGACTTGTATGCTTTATATTTGTGGGCTTGTATTGGAGTTACTATAGATCCTAACCCGGATCTGGGGGATACCCTTTAGGTAAGTGGCAATAAACTGTGAGGGAACTGTACGGCGTAGACCGATACGGTTGAAACAGTAGCTACATTGGTGTGGCCCTTTAGTATGTACCGATATCCCTTGTGGCGTAACAAGGAGAATGTGGGTCTGCTAAGGGGTCATTAAGCACCAACTGACCTTAGAACCTTTAAATTGACCAACTTGGCCATAGAACAGTAGCAGTATGCTACACTCATTGAGACTAAACTCTCGCGATGATTCCGGCCGCAAGAAAAGGTTGCTAAACTGGAATTATGACTGATCGAGGGTAGTCAGTGATATTGAGATCCTCTAGAATCCGGTTACTATTTTTAGGATAGGTTTGAACCAACTGAACTGAAAGAGGGTAGTAGCTAAGCTCCTTGCCAGCCTGAAATCTAATGGCTCTCTGTGTGACTTGTGTGCCTTTACCATGTTTGCTATTTGTGGATACTTGTGGTGTGCTTTCTATCATGACATCATGACATCATGACATTGCATGTATCTTGCATTGGACTAACCTATTTCAAAGACAGGAGGGATTCATCTTTGTTCTGTTTTGTAGGTCATGGCACCCATGCGTAGAAACACCATTCAAATCAATTTTGTCCAGATTCCCACTCAGCTCAAGGAATTGGTTGCAAAGGTTTCAGATACTACCTCCTTCATCAGAAGACATGGGCACCTCCTTGGTTTGGTCACTTCCAAATTGGATGAGCAGATGATGAGTGTCTTAGTCCAGTTCTTTGATCCACTGTACCATTGCTTTACTTTTCCGGACTACCAGTTGGTCCCTACCTTGGAAGAGTTCTCTGATATGCTTAGTATCTATATTCTGGAGCAAACCCCATTCACAGGTTGGGAGAAGATCCTTAGGCCAGAAGAGATTGCTTCAGCCCTCCATCTGACAAAGGTTGAGGTAATGTCTAATTGGGAAACTCGTAGTGGAGCAAAGGGCTTTTTGACTAAATTCTTGGTTGGTAAAGCTAATCAGTTCTGGGACAGTCTAGACTACCAGGCATTCGAAGACATTCTGGCTCTTCTCATATATGATTTGGTGTTGTTTCCTAACTCGGGTTGCTTCGTCGACGTGAATGCAGTGAAGATTTTTATGTCTGGTAATCCTGTACCCACTCTCTTGGGTGACATTCTTCATTCTCTTTATGCCCGTACTACTCAGAAGCGGGGAACCCTTATGAGTTGTGCACTGTTGCTGGAGAGGTGGTTTATTTCTCACCTCCCCAAATCAGTTTTGAAGAACAAGGAAGGCATGGGCTGGGCCTATAGGATTATGTCTCTCTCTCATAATGACATCATTTGGACTATTAATGGTATGGACGAGGTGGCTATTATTGATCGCTGTGGGGAATACCCCAATGTTCCACTAATAGGAACCAATGGAGGAATCACTTATAATTCGTGCTTGGCCTTATGCCAGTTTGGGCGAGCTAGAAGGGAAGGACCTCATGAGTTGCTAATGCCTAGTATTGTATTTGATTTCCAAGGGGATAGTGACGAGCAACACCGCAGATTCATAAGAGCTTGGGATAGAGTACACAGGTCTGATCCGCACGAGCTGGGTGCAAAGACTTCTCTTTCGATGGAGCCATATCTCTGATGGGTTCGTATCCGTGCCCAAAAGCTGGGAATGCCGTACGAATCCAACTTGCCTATCATTGTTGAAGTTGCTGATGAGGAAGGGGTTCCTCCTACCATTCTCCACCCGTACATGCCTACTGACATTGGGGCATTAAAGAGATCATGGATGCAGCTGAGAGAAAAGCGGAATACTTACCGAGAAAAGTATCACGAGCAAGAACAAAAGATCTAGAAGTTAACAAGACAGCTGGAGAACGAGCGAATCCTCAAATGACTATGTCCGCACCGACAAGAAACGAACATGGGAGCACTAATTGTCTTTTGATTATTTCTAGTTTTTATTTACTTTTCAGTTTTTTCCTTTCTTTTAACGCCTTAAAGGCATCTGTTGAACAATTAGATTTCAAGTTTATCTAATAAAAGTGTGTTTCATTTTTTGTTTACGAATTTGAATCTCTCGATGTATTTGAAATCATATCATACGCATATCATTCCCATGCACCTCATAATAGGTACCCTTACAGGTTTTCTCATCTTCTTCGCTATTTATTTCACCATCATGTCTTCTGAACCATCAACTGAACAAGCAATCAAGGCTCTACAGGCTCAAAACGCCCAGTTCCAGGAATTGTTCAAGATTTTAGCTAAGGGTCAGCAAGATCTGAAGGCCCTTATCTTGAAAGAGAAGAAGAAGAAGAAGAAGAAGAAGAAGAAGACGATCCTATTCAATATGGGTCGCAGATTCAGAAACGATTTGCGAGAAGAGGTTGATTTGACTCACTCATCTGGAGGGGGAGATAATCAGGAAGAAAGGAAGGCTCCTAGCGCTGTGGTTTCAGACAAAGAGACTGACTTCGACGAAGACCAGTATCCTCCGGCTGAGGATAGATACAAGCAACTGGAAGACCGGTTGAGTGCGATGGAAGTTTAGAAAGTGCCTGGTCTGGACTTTAGAGATCTGGGTATGTCATCTGGGGTGGTAATTCCCCACAAATTCAAAGCACCAACCTTTGCTAAGTACGACGGGGTTTCTTGCCCAAAGCTGCACCTCCGGTCGTATGTTAGGAAGATTCAGTCGTACACTGCTGACAAGAATCTCTAGATCCACTTCTTTCAAGACAGTCTCTCAGGGACTTAGCTTGAATGGTTTTACCAACTGGAAGGAGCCAGTATCCGTAATTGGGAAGATTTGGCCGCTGCTTTCTACAAGCAGTACCAATACAATGCTGACCTCGCTCCCACGCGTACCCAACTCCAGGGTATGTCTATGAGTGCGGGTAAAGGTTTCAAAATTATGCTCAGAAGTGGAGGGACCTCGCTGGTAGAGTGCAACCTCCCTTGGCTGATAGGGAACTAGTGGATATGTTTCTGGGGACCCTGTCTGGTCCGTATTTCAACCACCTGATTGGAAGTTCGTCGTCCGGGTTTACAGAGCTGATTAGGATCGGGGAAAGGATCGAGGTTGGCATCAAATCTGGTAAAATACAGAAGGGTGCTTCGTCAAGCACCGAGAAGAAGCCTTTTAAGAAGGAGTCCAGTGCTGTTTACAGTTCAAAAAGTCAGAATAGACCTGAACGCCGCCAAGCTATTAATGTTGTTGTTATTTCAAGACCTGCTGTTGCTCCTCAGCGCAACAATCAGCCAAGGGCCGAGAGACCCCGAAGACAGTTCACTCAGCTCGACATGACTTTATCCCAAATTCTGCTGCAGTTATTGAAAACCAACTTGGTGATTTTGAAGGAGGCCCCGAAGACTCCCAACACTGCATCACCCATGTATGATCCGAATGCCCGTTGTGCTTTTCATTCCGGTAGCCCGGGGCATGACACAGATAACTGTTGGTTCTTAAAGAACAAAGTACAGGACTTAATTGATGCTAAGGAGATCGAGTTCGAAGCACTTGAAATACCTAATGTTGTGACTGCTCATATGCCCAAGCATGGAATGAATGCTATAGATAAAGACTTGTTTGTGGTTTCTGTGAACGACATTGTTACCCCTTTGAGGACCGTGAAAAAGAACCTTTTGTTAGCTGGTTTATTTCCGGGTTGTGATGAAGGTTGTCGTATGTGTTCTGTCCTACCTACCGGTTGCCATCTTTTGAAGTCAGGTGTCCAGCGCTTGATGGATAATAAAGAAATTCTGTTTGATAATACTCTTGTTCCTTTGGTTCCTACTGAAGAAGTTGCTATAATCACCATTTTCGACAATTCTTCCAAGGCTTCCTCGAGAAAGCCTGTTAGAATTACATATGTTCCAAGAAACGCACCATTGATCATCACTGTTCCTGTGCCTATCCCCTATACATCCGATAAAGCTATCCCTTGGCACTACGGGGTTGATGTATATTATCACAGAGTTAAGTAAGATTTGGATGCTTATACTGACGTTAGCAATATTGTTGGACCTGCCAAAGTCACCCGCAGCGGAAGACTTTTCTCCCCCGAGATCTCTCCACTAGTGGTTCGGAAGCCTGTTGTTATTACACCTACCAGTGCACTTGCTACTGTTCCTGTTCAAGTTCCCATTCTTACCCCTGTTGCCGAGTCATCTGACACTCGGGGAAAAGGGATCACCGGTGAGCCTGCCCAGACGGAGGCACCGAAAAAGATTACTGTTGAAGCCTCTAGACAAGAGATGGAGGAAATTTTGAAAATCATCAAAAAGAGCGACTACAATGTAGTCGAGCAGCTGGGGCAAACCCCATCCAAAATCTCTATGTTGTCTCTGTTACTATGCTCAGAAGCCCATGCCGAGGCTCTGATTGCTTTCCTTAAGACTGCACACGTACCGCAAGAGACATCAGTTGATCAATTTAAAGATTGCGTGGCTAGTCTGACTGCTAATAATGGGTTGGGTTTCTCTGACGCCGACTTGACTGTTAAAGGGAAGAATCACAATGACGCCCTGCATGTCTCTATTGAATGCAGGGGCACTACTCTTGCTCACGCGTTGGTAGATACTGGATCTTCGTTGAATGTGTTGCCCAAGAAGGCACTAGACCGGTTAGACTGTGAAGGGTTGTGTAGCGGTGAAAATCGGAGATCGAGCTATTAATTAACTCGACTCACAAAAGCAAGAGTCGCCACCGCGCTTTATTATTTCCAAGGGAAAAGGGAAAAGAGCGAAATAAAACCCTAAAACATACAATGTAAAATAATACTAAAAAGTAATAAAAAATACAATGTGTTTTGGAAAGAGATCGAGAGTTCGGGGGTTGGTTATGCAATGGGAAGGTATTAGCACCCAATGAATCTGCGGTACTCCGCATGAACATTTTGAAATATCTGTTTTTTGGTTAAAATTGTTTGTTATATACAAGGGTGTATTTATCTACAACTATGTTTGTTTGAGGGGAAAGAAATGAGTTTTTATTATTGCGTTCGTGAGGGTTTCGCGACCCTTTGCCTACGTATCCAATGAAGGAATCAAAACACCGTAGTTCCTCTAGAAAAAAGTTGATTTGTTTGTGTTTTTTAGTGGGCAACGTTAATACATGCATTCTAGCAATAGGCATGGTAGGTATCGCGGTAGAACGGAGATAACATGCCCTTGCGGGGAGTTTTGATTTGTTGAGTGTTTTTGCATGTTTTAAAGTATATTCAAGTAATGATTAAAGAGTGTTTTTTTTTTGGATTTTTTGGTTTGTTCATTGGTTGATTTTATCTTGCCTAATTACTAGCATTTGTACAAAGTAAATAAAAATGAAGAAAGATAAAAAACCTACGCTATTACAAACATATCAAAAAGCATAAAAAATATGAAGGAAAAGAAAAAAAGTAAGAAAACTGAGTGTCTTTCGACCCAGGAAGTAGCACACTTCGACTGGAATTTTGTTGGCCTCCTTCGATTGGGGCTGGCACCAGTGAAGTCACGTCTTTCGATTGGACCTTGACAGGGGCGAGGTCCTGTCCTTCGATTGGGCAAAGGCAGCAGTAAGTTGTATCCTTCGACTGGGCAAAGGCAGCAGAAAGTTGTATCCTTCGACTAGGAGTTCGCACCAGTGAGGTTTTGTCCTTCGATTGGCCTGGTAGTCAGTGTATGGCGAAGTCTTTTGATTCTGCCTTGTTGCTTTCTTCGACTGGAGGTTGAAAGCAGTGAGGGAATATCTTTCTATTAGACATGGTTTTCCTCCTAGTTGTCTTTTTCGTTTGACCTGGAGAAAGAAGGTAGAAGCCGGAAGCTTCATTTCCTATTTCCTGTTTCCTGTTTCTTTCATTTTAAACATTAAATGACAACATGGCCTGAGGCCATGCTAGTATTTATCTTTCAAATAGTTTAATAGTTAAAGCTAAAACAGAAAGCAAAACGAAAGAGGTAGTTCTGAATGGTATGTTAAAAATGTGGAAACGAAAGGAACAATGGTATGTAAAATGTTTCAAACGAAAAAGAATTTTATTTACATGTTATGAAACGAAAAGTTCAAAGGTGGGAGTGACTTACCTTGCTTCAGGCCTTGAATGGATGTGGGCCTTGAGTGGTGGCCCTGGATGCTGGATTCGAAAGAGGGGTCATAGGTTGCGCTTGGAGAGCTGGATTCGAAGGAAAGAAAGAAGCAAGGGTGATGCTTCTTTGATTCGAAGGAGACTGAAGGGTGGTTGTTCTTCAGAATCAAAGGGAGTAAGTGTTTGGGGATTCTGGGTTTGTTCTCACAAGTATTGAAGGGACTTGAGAGATTTTTGTTTTTGAGAAAATTTGGTGTTTTTTTGAGAATTTTCTGATGATTCGTTCGACTGGCCAAAGGTCCTCTCTTTTCTTTTTTAAAAAAATGTGTTGCAGCCTCTTTATTTATAGGCGAGGTGGCTGAAACTTTTGGGGGGAAAACAAAATAATGTTTGAATTATTTGGGTATACTTCCCCCTTGTTTTCTTCAGTGCAGCTCTTATGCACTCCTTTTTCGTGCGAGTACGGGACTGAGACAACGCAACTTTATCAGTATTTTGGAGCTTAGTGGCAGGTTGGTGCAGGACTGTTGCATAGCAGCATAGCTGTCTTGAGTTTGGCAGTATATGGGAGGCCACTTGTGTGCTCTAAGTACATTGCTTCGAAGGGTTTAGTGGTCCAACTTGTGAATCGAAGGAGACTACCTTGAAGGAAATCACATGTCCAGCTCGAAGCTTGTGACTGAAGGAGACTGTATTGCCTAATCGAAGCTTGTGACTGAAGGAAGTAATGTTCCCCAATCGAAGCATGTGGATCGAAACATACATATTGCCCAATCGAAAGCTCGTGTTCGAAGGAAGCAACGTTGCCCAATCGAAGCACGGCTTGCAGGCAGTAAACTTGTCTAAATCGAAGTAGGCTTGCAGGCAGCATGCTTGGTGAATCGAAATAGGCTTGCAGGCAGTGAACTTGTCCAAATCGAAGTAGGCTTGCAGGCAGCACGCTTGGTGAATCAAAATAGGCTTGCAGGCAGTGAACTTGTCCGATTTGAAAGAGGCTTGCAGGCAGCAAACTTGTACAGTCGAAAGAGGCTTGCAGACAGCAAACTTGTCCAGATTTGAAAGAGGCTTGCAGGCAACAAACTTGTGCAGTCGAAAGAGGCTTGCAGGCAGAAAACTTGTCCAGATTCGAAAGAGGCTTGCAGGCAGCAAACTTGTCCAGTCGAAAGAGGCTTGCAGGCGGCAAACTTGTCCAATTGAAGCAGGCTGAATCGAAGGAGACCTGTCAGCACATGAAATCAAAGAAACAAAAAACACACATTTCATGCTTGATTAGAAGTTAGTGATACATAGGCTAAGAATGTTCAAAACACTTGACAATTTCTGCATAATCAATGCTCGAAGATGAGAGGTTAAAACCAACTGTATTTAGTGACCTTGACTTTTGTATAAAAATGCAAAAAATAAAAAATGGGATCTTAGGTCAAAAATTGGGGTCCAACAATTGTCCCTATTTAAGTTTCTTCTATATGGAGATATGAAGATTGGGATCTTCATTTCGACGAGATTGAAGGGACTTAAATATAGAATACACAATTTTTGGCCTTAAGATACCACAATTATGTTCATGATATGATATGAATGCAATGCTCTGAATTTTATGGAAATGACGCCATATGAGACAAACTATGCTGGAGAAACCAAGCACATTATACAGTAACCCCCACAGAGGAAGGGATTATAATTCCACTGGGGAAAAAGAGTCATAGACTTAAAGTGAGAGACTCTTATTAGAGAATAACTTTGAATGATTTACATCAGTGTTGAGACTGGAAAAGAAATGATTTACATCAGCAATGTGACTGGAAAAAGAAATGATTGACATCAGCACTGTGACTGGAAAACAAAATGATTGACATCAGTTGTGAGACTGGATATAAATATCTCTGACTTCTGAATTTCACCAAGAACGGTAACACAATTCTTCTTTAACCAAGATATCACTTGAAAAGGATAAAATACAAACTTCCCCATGGGACTTTTCCAAAGGGATGCCATTTGCTGAGTAGACATTATTGTTGGGGATACACAAGCTGCTCAAATAAAGAGGCCACCACTTGCTATCTTTCAGAGGTGTCAATAACATACAAGTTGTTCATGAAGAGACCGCCGCTTGTTGTTTTCAAAGGTGACAATAACATACAAGTTGTCCATGAAGAGACCTCCGCTTGATGTTTTCTCAAAGGTGTTAATAACATACAAGTTGCTCATGAAGAGACCGCCGCTTGCTGTTTTCAAAGAATATTAAAGCACACAAGCTGCTCATGAAGAGTCCGCCACTTGTTGCTTTCAAAGATACCAATAACCCACAAGTTGCTCATAAAGAGACCGCCACTTGTTGTCTTCAAATAATATTAAAGCACACAAGCTGCTCATGAAGAGTCCGCCACTTGTTGCTTTCAAAGATACCAATAACCCACAGCTGCTCATAAAGAGATCGCCACTTGCTGTCTTCAAAGAATATTAAAGAACACAAGCTGCTCATTAAGAGTCCGCCACTTGTTGCTTTCAAAGATACCAATAACCCACAAGCTGCTCATAAAGAGACTGCCACTTGCTGTCTTCAAAGAATATTAAAGCACACAAGTTGCTCATGAAGAGTCCGCCACTTGTTGCTTTCAAAGATACCAATAACCCTCAAGCTGCTCATAAAGAGACCGCCACTTGCTGTCTTCAAAGAATATTAAAGCACACAAGATGCTCATGAAGAGTCCGCCACTTGTTGCTTTCAAAGATATCAATAACCCACAAGCTGCTCATAAAGAGACCGCCACTTGCTGTCTTCAAAGAATATTAAAGCACACAAGCTGCTCTTGAAGAGTCCGCCACTTGTTGCTTTCAAAGATATCAATAACCCACAAGCTGCTCATAAAGAGACCGCCACTTGCTGTCTTCGAAGAATATTAAAGCACACAAGCTGCTCATGAAGAGTCCGCCACTTGTTGCTTTCAAAGATACCAATAATCCACAAGCTGCTCATAAAGAGACCGCAACTTGCTGTCTTCAAAGAATATTAAAGCACACAAGCTGCTCATGAAGAGTCCGCCACTTGCTGCTTTCAAAGATACCAATAACCCACAAGCTGCTCATAAAGAGACCGCCACTTGCTGTCTTCAAAGAATATTAAAGCACACAAGCTGCTCATGAAGAGTCCGCCACTTGTCGCTTTCAAAGATATCAATAACCCACAAGCTGCTCATAAAGAGACCGCCACTTGCTGTCTTCAAAGAATATTAAAGCACACAAGTTGCTCATTAAGAGTCCGCCACTTGTTGCTTTCAAAGATATCAATAACCCACAAGCTGCTCATAAAGAGACCGCCACTTGTTGTCTTCGAAGAATATTAAAGCACACAAGCTGCTCATGAAGAGTCTGCCACTTGTTGCTTTCAAAGATACTAATAATCCACAAGCTGCTCATAAAGAGACCGCCACTTGCTGTCTTCAAAGAATATTAAAGCACACAAGCTGCTCATGAAGAGTCTGCCACTTGCTTCTTTTAAAGATACCAATAACCCACAAGCTGCTCATAAAGAGACCGCCACTTGCTGTCTTCAAAGAATATTAGAGCATACAAGCTGCTCATGAAGAGTCTGCCACTTGTTGCTTTCAAAGATATAAATAACACATCATGAAGATATTGCCATTTGTCATAACATGAAGAAATTCAGAAATAATCAAACTGCCCAAATAAAGAGTCAGTCGCTTGTTGTCCCGTCGATATTCCAGAAGAAGGTTATGATAACACTACTAGGGAATAAAGTTCATCTTCAATGGGGAACCATGAATAAATCCTTCCTGAGGAGACCAAGTATTTACATTGCAAAATAAATGCACTCTCCATCTAGGTTTCACAGCCTAGAGATATCCGCAGGGTATCATTCACAAGAGACAAAGCTCAATCCAGGAATAAACTGGAGAGAAAATAGTCAAACAAGACTCCACCCAATGAGGAAACAACTCAAATGGGGATTTATTCTATCCAGAGATGGAAAAGGAAAGCTAAAGCAAGATTCTTCCACGAGAGTTAACTCAGTGGGGAATTAGAAAAAAGGCGCACTTTCTGCTTAAGTTGACACTCTATTTGGAAATATCAAATACGCTATTTGAATAGACATAACCAAGGTATACGAACTCAATGACATCAACAAATACAAATGTGCATGCATGATGCAAGTATGAACGAATGAATGAATGTCATGTATATGCTGACAAAATAGACAGGGGAGATAGATTGAAGATGATAAGACATCAGAGCACAACCTGACACTCGGATAATCTCAACAAGATGGTAGCATTACTGGAGATAAAAACAAAAGCCATCATTGGAGCAAAGTCCTTTTACAAGGCTTAAATATCTCTAGAGAGGAAGATATTTTCAGGTAGAAAACCCAAAGTCCAGTCTTCTATCGTTAACAACCCGTTGAAAGGATAACAACACAAACAATGTTTCAGCTGGAAAAAGTCATGCTTAGCTGGAGATACTGGGAACACCACCCTCTGATAATGTGTGCAAAGCATATCACATATCTTACCAAATCTGGATTACCCCTGGGACTAATTTTGGATGCCCTAAGTTTACTGCTGATAAGCTGCATGTTGCACGACAATTCTTGTGAATAACTTCACTTCTAAAATGCCCCAAGCTATATGGTTGATGAGGAGAAATCGTCTCAAGAGGATTTTACAAAAGACCTAGCATTCACCATGCTCTGGTGTCTTCAAACTCTTAGAGAGATTCATCAGATCTCGACGTGATTGCCCCGGATTGACTGTAGTCGGCACAACAAAGTCTTCAAATTTTGCCCCAAAAGAGTAAACAAGTTGGGAAAGCATTAACTAGGAGAAGCAACCTGTCTGTGCTCAAGGTCTTCAGGTGACATGCCCCTGGATATGATTTTTTCTTGAAAGGATTCGCCAATTACTCAACATAGTTTCTGGCCTTAAAAGAATAAACTCATCACTGGTGCTTATGTGAGTTTCCTTGATATCAAACAAATGTTTTGCAGTTAGAAAAGTTTACTATGAGAATGAAAATTCTAATGCAACAATTATGTAAGTCTTGAAGATTTTGAAAAGATATCGCACAAGCTTTGCGAATTAGAGCAACATTTATTTTTGTATAGCAAAAGTATATGATACCAACATAACTATTTAACAAACATTCACGGGAGTCGGGAACACTATCTCATTGAAATATGCTTTCAAAATAACCTTGCTTCAATTAGGACTTTGAAGGTTTTAACGTGGCCTGATTCATGGTTTTTAGAAAAAAGATTTTTAAGGCTCAAAATTTATAGGTGACCACCCATTCTTCGTGATGTTCTCTAACCCTATGTTCAGTTAATTCAACATGAGTGTTCATCTCTCAAAAGGATTGTGTGACGGTTAAGGAAACGACGAGGCTTTTGGAGTAGAAACCACCCTTATGTCTTCGTGTTTGTAGTCACCAATTTGTTCTTTGCTGAGGACTTTTATTTGTAGTCCTTTCTTTGAAATTTTTTTTTCCCTAACTTTTGCCTGAACTAATTCTTTTGAATTGATAGTCCAACGGGATGCCCTAATTTTTGCCTAAGCCGCATGTTTTCAAGTTTTCGACTTATCAGGCTTTTTTCTCTTGATTTTTTACTTTTGAACAAAATGTGTGACATTAGCTTGTCTTTACTTGTTGAGAGGATTGTGATTGCCTCGTTTCTTGATGAATGAGGGATAACACTGTGGTTCCAAATCTTCTGGCTTCATTATACATGAAGGATAGCCCTCGTAGTTTCTCTTCAGAAATATCTTCCTTATGAATTTTGAACACTCAATCAGATTAACTGAAAACTACCCTGCCCCAGGTTAAAATTTGAGGGTTTTTTCGTATAGAAAAGAAACTTCTACTTCAAGGCTCAAAAGGGGTTAGCAAGGGATTATCTTCCTTATATCTCCGGTGTTTAGGGATTTGAAACAATTCCTGTACATCGTCATCAAGATTTTATTCAAAAGCATGCAACCAGAGATTTTGTGTTTTTTAGATCATCATCCTCCCTTCAATCTCTGCCTAGGCATGAGAATGAGCAACAAGTTGGTATCATAATGCAAAAAGAAATTTAAAGTTTTGAAAACAAATATGAATTTCTTCAAGACAAACATACTCATTGTATTAAGATGATCATTCAGATGCAAACAAGTTCTTACATGCAAACAATGTTTTGATAAACAAGAAAATTTACAAAAGCAGAAATAAGTTAGTAATCTGGGAAGGCTTTCCGTCTGGATTTGTGCTGAAGGAAACCTCTCCTTAACTTCAAGGCCAAAATCAACAGAGATTCACTTATGCTTTAGCAAAGGGGTTGACTTGGGCGGCAACCAAAATTCAGACCAAACCAGTTAAGGGCTCCACGCCAGCTTTCAAATTAGTCATCTCTCTGCGGAGTTCAGAAACCGCTTGTTCGATATTCTCCATTGTTCTCTTAGCCCGAGTGTTGTACTGGTCAGACCAAAGGAAAAATAAGACTTGGAAAAAGACCTTTGAAAGTGAAACCAAAAATGTAGAATGATGCATGATATGCAAAAGAGAGTTTTTATTTGACTTTCAAGGAACTCAAGATATTAAGTTGTAAACATCAAAGCATGAAGATGGAAGATGAATTTTAAATTGGATCAAAGCGTTGATCAAGTTATCATCAAGATCAATCATCCATTTTGGTGGATTAGGGTTTTCACCCTATCAACACCCAAGATCCATTGAGCTTGACGAAACTTGTGATGTTTACAAAGAAAGACCTCCAAATTCCTTAAAAATCAAGTGAAAATGAGTTTCATGGATGCATGAAGACATGGCTATGCAACAACCACAAGCAAGGTCACAAACAAAGTCGAAAGGTTCAACGTCACGAGCATGGAGTCAAAGGTAAAGAACATCCCCAAGATATGTACTAACGGTTTAATCACACCTGCAAGACAAGGTTCTAAGAGTTCCCGGAGTCTACATTCCTCCTTCGGATATTACCAACATCTTGATTACTCAATAATTATCAATGTTCTCAACAGAAACTCATCCGAGCGTAGCATCGCGTAACAATTACTTCCGGATTACTCCGTTATAATCTCCGAGCTACACCTAAAAGGCCAAGATGGGTTAGGGTTCTACGGTTCTCAGCTTCTCTGGCTCCCAGGTAGAAAATAATAATGTCTTCCCAATTACTCGGCAAACAAATATTACATTCAAAAGGGCCTTCCACTGAGTGGGGGATTTCATGCCTCCTTCTTCGGGATTACTCCCTTAAAGTTAACATGACTATACCGCCCGTCCTATTCCTAAGTGTAACTTAGTCTGGGTATAGGACTTGTCCTTTATAAAAACCCAAATAACCACAATATAAACATATAATCAAACAATCAAATAGCAATAAAACAAATAAGACAAACTAGGCTTAACCCACTTAGGGATGGACCAGCAAGAGGTCAATCTTTCCCCAGCAGAGTCGCTAATTCTATAGCGGTGAAAATCGGAGATCGAGCTATTAATTAACTCGACTCACAAAAGCAAGAGTCGCCACCGCGCTTTATTTCCAAGAGTCGCTATTAAAACCCTAAAACATACAATGTAAAATAATACTAAAAAGTAATAAAAAATACAATGCATTTTAGAAAGAGATCAAGAGTTCGGGGGTTGGTTACGCAATGGGAAGGTATTAGCACCCAATGCATCTGCGGTACTCCGCAGGAACCTTTTGAAATATCTGTTTTTTGGTTAAAATTGTTTGTTATATACAAGGGTGTATTTATCTACAACTATGTTTGTTTGAGGGGAAAGAAATGAGTTTTTATTATTGCGTTCGTGAGGGTTTCGCGACCCTTTGCCTACGTATCCAATGAAGGAATCAAAACACCGTAGCTCCTCTAGAAAAAAGTTGATTTGTTTGTGTTTTTAGTGGGCGACGTTAATACACGCATTCTAGCAATAGGCATGGCCGGTATCGCGGTAGAACGGAGATAACATGCCCTTGGGGGGAGTTTTGATTTGTTGAGTGTTTTTGCATGTTTTAAAGTATATTCAAGTAATGATTAAAGAGTGTTTTTTTTTGGATTTTTTGGTTTGTTCATTGGTTGATTTTATCTTGCCTAATTACTAGCATTTGTACAAAGTAAATAAAAATGCAGAAAGATAAAAAACCTACGCTATTACATACATATCAAAAAGCATAAAAAATATGAAGGAAAAGAAAAAAGTAAGAAAACTGAGTGTCTTTCGACCCAGGCAGTAGCACACTTCGACTAGCATTTTGTTGGCCTCCTTCGATTGGGGCTGGCACCAGTGAAGTCACGTCTTTCGATTGGACCTTGGCAAGGGCGAGGTCCTGTCCTTCGATTGGGCAAAGGCATCAGTAAGTTGTATCCTTTGACTGGGCAAAGGCAGCAGCAAGTTGTATCCTTCGACTGGGAGTTCGCACCAGTGAGGTTATGTCCTTCGATTGGCCTGGAAGTTAGTGTATGGCGAAGTCTTTTGATTCTTCCTTGTTTCTTTCTTCGACTGAAGGTTGAAAGCAGTGAGGGAATATCTTTCGATTAGACATGGTTTGCCTCCTGGTTGTCTTTTTCGTTTGACCTGGAGAAAGAAGGTAGAAGCCAGAAGCTTCGTTTCCTATTTCATGTTTCCTGTTTCTTTCATTTCAAACATTAAATGACAACATGGCCTGAGGCCATGCTAGTATTTATCTTTCAAACAGTTTAATAGCTAAAGCTAAAACAGAAAGCAAAACGAAAGAGGTAGTTTTGAAAGGTATGTTAAAAATGTGGAAACGAAAGGAACAATGGTATGTACAATGTTTCAAACGAAAAAGAATTGTATTTACATGTTATGAAACGAAAAGTTCAAAGGTGGGAGTGACTTACCTTGCTTCAGGCCTTGAATGGATGTGGGCCTTGAGTGGTGGCCCTGGATGCTGGATTCGAAAGAGGGGTCACAGGTTGTGCTTGGAGCGCTGGATTCGAAGGAAAGAAAGAAGCAAGGGTGATGCTTCTTTGATTCGAAGGAGACTGAAGGGTGGTTGTTCTTCAGAATCGAAGGGAGTACGTGTTTGGGGATTCTGGGTTTGTTCTCACAAGTATTGAAGGGACTTGAGAGATTTTTGTGTTTGAGAAAATTTGGTGTTTTTTGAGAATTTTCTGATGATTCGTTCGACTGGCCAAAGGTCCTCTCTTTTCTTTTAAAAAAAATGTGTTGCAGCCTCTTTATTTATAGGCGAGGTGGCTGAAAATTTTGGGGGGAAAACAAAATAATGTTTGAATTATTTGGGTATACTGCCCCCTTGTTTTCTTCAGTGCAGCTCTTGTGCACTCCTTTTTCGTGCGAGTACAGGACTGAGACAACGCAGCTTTATCAGTATTTTGGAGCTTAGTGGCAGGTTGGTGCAGGACTGCTGCATAGCAGCACAACTGTCTTGAGTTTGGCAGTATATGGGAGGCCACTTGTGTGCTCTAAGTACATTGCTTCGAAGGGTTTAGTGGTCCAACTTGTGAATCGAAGGAGACTACCTTGAAGGAAATCACATGTCCAGCTCGAAGCTTGTGACTGAAGGAGACTGTATTTCCTAATCGAAACTTGTGACTGAAGGAAGTAATGTTGCCCAATCGAAGCATGTGGATCGAAACAGGCATATTGCCCAATCGAAAGCCCGTGTTCGAAGGAAGCAACGTTGCCCAATCGAAGCACGGCTTGCAGGCAGGAAACTTGTCTAAATCGAAGTAGGCTTGCAGGCAGCACGCTTGGTGAATCTAAATAGGCTTGCAGGCAGTGAACTTGTCCAAATCGAAGTAGGCTTGTAGGCAACACGCTTGGTGAATCAAAATAGGCTTGCAGGAAGTGAACTTGTCCAAATTTGAAAGAGGCTTGCAGGCAGCAAACTTGTGCAGTCGAAAGAGGCTTGCAAGCAACAAACTTGTCTAGATTTGAAAGAGGCTTGCAGGCAGCAAACTTGTGCAGTCGAAAGAGGCTTGCAGGAAGCAAACTTGTCCAGATTCGAAAGAGGCTTGCAGGCAGCAAACTTTTCCAGTCGAAAGAGGCTTGCAGGCAACAAACTTGTCCAGTCGAAAGAGGCTTGCAGGCAGCAAACTTGTCCAATCAAAGCAGGCTGGATCGAAGGAGACCTGTCAGCACATGAAATCAAAGAAACAAAAAACACACATTTCGTGCTTGATTAGAAGTTAGTGATACATAGGCTAAGAATGTTCAAAACACTTGACAATTTCTGCATAATCAATGCTCGAAGATGAGAGGTTAAAACCAATTGTATTTAGTGACCTTGACTTTTGTATAAAAATGAAAAAAATAAAAAAAATGGGATCTTAGGTCAAAAATTGGGGTACAACAGGTTGGAGTTGAAACCAAGCAACATTATAGTCAGGGCTTTTGATGGGTCCAAGAGGATGGTACACGGAGAAGTGGATATTTCGATTAAGGTTGGTTCTTAGGTTTTCGCATCTACATTCTATGTGATGGACATTCGGCCATCTTATTCTTGTTTGTTGGGTCGTCCGTGGATCCACAAAGCTGGGGCAGTAACGTCTACGCTCCACCAGAAGCTAAAGTACCCGGTGAAGGGGAAAATTGTGACAGTACAAGGAGAGGAGGAGTACATGGTGAGCCACCTCAACTCTTTCCGATATGTAGAGATGGATGGGGAGTTCATTGAGACCCCTTTTCAACATTTTGAAGAGGTTCCCCAGACGCTGGCATCAACTGAGACTATTGTTGAAGATCCTCCAATGAAGATGGTTTCCCTCAAGGATTCCCGGGCTGTTGTCGAGAAAGAAGCTCAAAAGGCTGTTCAGAATGCACGGATCGGAAGACCTCCCCTGTTCATCAGCAATTTAGGAGTAAATGCCATTGAAGATGATGATGAAGAGTCTTAGTTCGACAGTTGGATCTATCCTACTACTGATGGTGGACTAAGCAACTGGACTGCAAAGGACTTCATCCCAATTTCTTTTGTCACCCAATAATGAGACTTTTGTTTTGAATTTGTAACAGACAATGTTTTAAACTTTACAACCCGATATCTTACCCGGGGCACCGTGGTTTCATTTGTGAGGGATTTATGTGTGTCATCTACATATATCATTAATAAAAGCATTGGACGTTTCTTGCATTTCAAATTTTGCGCTCCTTGTTTTTCCTTTATTTTATATTGCAAAACAGCTATTTTACACACACTCACATATACAGGTCAACATCCACTCTGGATCTCACTGGTAATGACTCTGCTAATGTCATTTATGACTTTGAAAGTCCGATCAACTTAGCCGAAGACGAAGGTGTAGATGATTGCGAAGTGCCTGGTGAACTTTCTAGATTGTTACTTCAGGAAGAGAGTGTTATTCAGCTGCATGAAGAGCCATTGGAAACAATAAATCTGGGTACAGAGGTAGACAAGAAAGAGGTCAAGGTCGGTGCAAATCTGGAAGCTAGTGTTAAGCAACGGTTGATTTAGATGTTGCGTGACTATGTGGAGACTGTCCTCCAGTAAAACAGAAAGTTCGCCGAATGCGCCCGGAGATGTCTAAGAAAATCAAGGCTGAAGTTATGAAACAGTTTGATGCCGTTTTTCTAGCAGTTACTTCTTACCTGCAATGTGTTGCCAACGTGGTTCCTGTGCCGAAGAAGGATGGTAAGGTTCGAATGTGTGTTGACTATAGGGATCTGAACAGGGCGAGCCCCAAGGATGATTTCCCTCTGCCTCATATCAACATCTTGGTTGACAACACCGCTCAGCATAAGGTCTTCTCCTTTATAGATGGTTTCTCCGGTTATAATCAGATTAAGATGGCTCCCGAAGACATGGAGAAGACAACCTTTGTTACTCAATGGGGTACCTCTGCTACAAGGTCATGCCTTTTGAATTGAAAAATGTTGGGGCAACATATCAGCGCGTTATGGTCTCCTTGTTCCACGACATGATCCATCATGAGATTGAGGTATACGTCGATGACATGATTTCAAGGTCCCAAACTGAAGAAGAGCATATGGACCACCTTCAGAAGTTATTTGATAGGTTGAAGTTGTATAAGCTGAGGTTAAACCTGAACAAGTGCACCTTCGGGGTGAGATCTGGTAAATTGCTGGATTTCGTCGTAAGTGATAAAGGTATTCAAGTGGATCCTGCAAAGGTGAAGGCTATATAGGAAATGCCAGCTCCCCGAACAGAGAAAGAAGTCAGAGGCTTTCTGGGACGTCTGAATTACATTGCCCGATTCATCTCACACCTGACTGCTACTTGTGAGCCAAGTTTCAAGCTACTGAAGAAAGACCAAGTGGTAAGATGGAATGATGAATGCCATGCCACTTTCGAAAGGATCAAAGAATACCTCCAAGAGCCACCTATTCTGATGCCTCCAGTTGAAGGGAGACCTTTGATCTTATACTTGACAGTACTCGACAAATCAATGGGGTGTGTGTTGGGGAAGCATAACGAGTCTGGCCTAAAAGAGCATGCTATTTATTACCTTAGCAAAAAGTTTACCGACTGTGAGACCCGATACTCACTGCTCGAGAAAACTTGTTGCACTTTGGCATGGGCTGCTCGCCGGCTGAGACAATATATGCTGACTCACACTACTCTATTGATATCAAAGATGGATCCAATCAAGTATATCTTCGAGAAGCCTGCCTTGTCCAGAAGAATAGCAAGATGGCAGATGATCTTGACTGAGTATGACATCCAGTACATGTCCCAAAAGGCAATCAAGGGAAGTGTGTTGGCCGACCATTTGGCACATTAGGCAGTGGACGATTACCAGTCTATGAACTTTGAATTTCTGGATGAGAATATCATGATAGTGACTGACTGTGAAGAACCTGGACCAGATGAAGGACCTGAGGAAGGATCCCGATGGTCTATGTACTTTGATGGAGCTTCAAACTCTTTGGGTAATGGCATTGGCACCGTGATCATATCTCCTAAAGGCTCTCATACTCCATTCACCGTCCGACTATGTTTCAACTGCACCAACAATATGGCGGAGTATGAAGCATGCATGATGGGTCTTCGAGCAGCAATAGACCTAAGGATTAAGTTTCTCAGTGTTTTCGGAGATTCCGCTCTCGTGATCAGTCAGATCAAAGGCGAGTGGATACGAAACACCCAAATCTTATCCCTTACAAGGAGTATGTATTGACGTTGCTTCCACACTTCAAGGAGAAAACCTTTGAACACTTCCCTAGAGAGGAGAATCAGTTAGCGGACGCGCTAGCTACGATGTCTTCTATGTTCAAAGTCAATTGGGACAACGAAGCTCCCCGGATTATCATTGAAAGGTTGGATGAACCTGCACATTGCTGCGACATTGAGACTGAAGAGGTAACACAAAAGCCTTGGTTTCATGAGGTGAAGAGGTATCTTGAGGCTCAGGAGTACCCCGAGGGTGCATCTGTTAATGATAAGAAGTTTCTGAGGAGGTTCGCAGCAAAGTTCTTCATCAGCAATGGCATTCTTTACAAGCGCAACCATGATTCAACCTTACTGCGTTGTGTGGATAAGAATGAAGCAGAAAGGATCATGGAAGAGTTACATGAAGGTACTTTCGGAACTCATTGCAGTGGACACACCATGGCAAAGAAGATCCTTCGGGCAGGATATTTTTGGTCCACAATGGAAGCTGACTGTTATCAGCATTCTCGGACCTGTCACAAGTTCCAAGTCTATGCTGATAAGGTGCACATACCTCCAGTTCCTTTGAACGTCTTAACGACGCCTTGGCCTTTTGCAATGTGGGGCATTAATATGATCAGAGAGATCAGACCTACGGCATCTAACGGGCATCGTTTCATCCTGGTAGCTATTGATTACTTTACGAAGTGGGTTGAAGCAGCTTCCTTTGCTACTGTAACCAAGAACGTCGTGGCACGGTTCATTCGGCACAATCTGATATGTCGATACGGTGTACCAGAGAGGATCATCACACACAATGGTACAAATCTAAATAATAATATGATCACCGAACTCTGCAAGCAGTTCAAGATACAGCATCACAAGTCTTCTCCCTACCGGCCAAAGATGAATGGGGCTGTCGAATCGGCTAATAAGAACATTAAGATTGTGCAGAAGATGACAGTGACATACAAAGACTGGCACGAGATGTTACCATTTGCTCTTCATGGGTACCATACCTCAGCGCGGACGTCAACAGGGGCAACACCCTATTCCTTGGTATATGGTATGGAGGCAGTCTTGCCCATTGAAGTTCAGATACCCTCCCTTCGGATTATGAAGGATGCAGGATTGAGCGAAGATGACTGGATTCAGACCCGGCTTGATCAGTTGAACTTAATCAACGAAAAAAGACTTACTGCTATTTGTCATGGTCAGACGTACCAAAAACAGATGATCAAGGCATTTAACAAGAAAGTTAGACGACGAGATTATCAAGTTGGGGATCTGGTGATCAAGTGCATCATACTACCTCAAGGTGAATCCAGGGGCAAATGGACCCCTACCTACGAAGGGCCATTTGTGGTTAAGAACATATTCTCAGGAGGAGCTATGATTCTAATCACCATGGATGGTGACGACCTTCCTCACCCCGTCAATGCAGACATAGTGAAAAAATACTACGCATAATCAAAGACCCGCTAGGTCGACTGGCCTAGGCAAAAATAAGGGCTTCCCGGTGAACCAAAAGGGTTCAGGCAAAAATAAGGGATGAAAATGAAAAAATCTGTACACCCGGCAAGTTGAAAACCTAAAAAGGCGGCTTGGGCAAAAAAGGGTATCCCGGTGGACTGAAAACCCGAAAGGGCGGTCCAGGCAAAAATTTAGGATTAAAGCGTAACACTATGTCTCATTGGATCACCTTGCAACCAGACTTCGGTATCGACTGTCAAGCTCGGACGACACTAATCAATCTGATCTACCTTCAACCAAGTAGCAAAGTGATGAGATGCTCGAGGACATAAGGGAAATAGAAGAGTTGGAACCCAGTGGGATTATTCACATAGCTGTTTTGTTTAGGTTTTCACAAATTGTGTAAATTCTATTATTCGGCGACGTTCTCTTACCAGGACGTCAGCCTCTTGTACAAAAACGCCTATTTTCAGGCCAAACTTCAGAATTAATACAATTCATTTTCAAAAGAAATTTCAAACTATTTTTCCTTTATCTGTTTTGTTTTGCAAAGAACGTCCAATGTTCATTTTTGATATATGAATTTGACATTAATTGCTGCTCATAAATATTTACATGCGAAACAAGAGACCATTACTTGTAATATCGGAAACAGGGACAAATAAAAATTGTCCAAGCTTTACAATTGCTTTATCCACCAGGTACAAAGGTAGATTCAGCTGAAGAACATGATTGAGATACATTCACTCCCCGCAGAGTAAGACAGTAATATTGACTCTCCCCATCCGAGACTTGCAACTGTGAATGAATCGGTAATATTCTTCCCCCAAGCAGAGCTTATCTACCATCAACACTGAAAAGGTTTAATATCCCCAGCAGTCTTAATATTCCCCAACGGAGTATAAGAATATTCCCTGATAGAGTACAAAACATCTCCAGTGGAGTTTGAAATTTTTCCCAGTGCAGTCTGAAAAAGCTTCCCCAGTAGAGCTTGGAGAATCATCCCCAATAGACTTTGGAAGATTGTCCCCAGCAAGCTCCAAGAATTATCCCCATAAGAGTCTAAAAGGTTATCCCCAATGAAGTCGCAACTGAAGATCATCCCCAGCAGAGTTCTTTCCTTTCACAAACAGAAGTCAATCCCCAGCAGGATTCAATATCACCAGCAACGGTAATTCATCCCCAGCGGAATTTATCAGTGGAACCCTCTACAGAGCATCTCTTCCCCACAGAGTAATCTCCTCATCAGTTTATTCCCCAACAGAGTTATTCTCTCCTGCAGGATTATTCTCACAATCACCTTCGTTCGTCATCCCCAGCGGAAACGAAGAATCCAATTCTATTCTCCAACAGCTATACGGGATTTATATTCCCCAGCTAAAACATTACATTTCTATACATCATGATACATGCATATACGCATCATACAACACAGTCTCATTTATTTTGAGAACATCATTGCTTGATATATGTCATGCATTGCATACGACTGACCTTTACCTTTCAGGAAAGATGCTGTTAAGTTCTCAGCTATGTCGAACTACTGACCGGTTCTTAATCTCGACAATTTTCCTCCGTCGTAGTGTGGATGAGTTCTTAAATCTCAACAGAATTATACGTCGTTAAAGTACAAACAGTTACTAGATCTCGATGAAGATGTTTCCCTCAGTCGAAGTACTGACTGGTTCTTAAATCTCAACTGAATTAGTCTCGGTTGAATTACAGATAAGGTTCTAAATCTCGACAATTATCCTCCGTCGTAGTGTGGAAGAGTTCTTAAATCTCAACAAAATTATACTCCATTGAAGTATAGACAGTTTCTAGATCTCGATGAAGATGTTTCCCTCAGTCGAAGTACTGACCGGTTCTTAAATCTCAACTGAATTAGTCTCGGTTGAATTACAGATAAGGTTCTAAATCTCGACAATTTTCCTCCTTCAAAGTGTGGACGAGTTCTTAAATCTCAACAGAATTATTCTCCGTTGAAGTACAGACAGTTCCTAGATCTCGATGAAGATGTTTCCCTCAGTCGAAGTACTGACCGGTTCTTAAATCTCAACTAAATTAGTCTCGGTTGAATTACAGATAAGGTTCTAAATCTCAACAATTTTCCTCCTTCAAAGTGTGGACGAGTTCTTAAATCTCAACAGAATTATTCTCCGTTGAAGTACAGACAGTTCCTAGATCTCGATGAAGATGTTTCCCTCAGTCGAAGTACTGATCGGTTCTTAAATCTCAACTGAATTAGTCTCGGTTGAATTACAGATAAGGTTCTAAATCTCGACAATGTTCCTCCGTCGAAGTGTGGACGAGTTCTTAAATCTCAACAGAATTATACTCCGTTGAAGTACAGGTAGTCCTGGATCTTGATGAAGATATTTCCCTCAGTCGAAGTACTGACCGGTTCTTAAATCTCAACTGAATTAGTCTCGGTTGAATTATAGATAAGGTTCTAAATCTCAACAATTTTCCTCCTTCAAAGTGTGGACGAGTTCTTAAATCTCAACAGAATTATTCTCCGTTGAAGTACAGACAGTTCCTAGATCTCGATGAAGATGTTTCCCTCAGTCGAAGTACTGACCGGTTCTTAAATCTCAACTGAATTAGTCTCGGTTGAATTACAGATAAGGTTCTAAATCTCGACAATGTTCCTCCGTCGAAGTGTGGACGAGTTCTTAAATCTCAACAGAATTATACTCCGTTGAAGTATATGTAGTCCTGGATCTTGATGAAGATATTTCCCTCAGTCGAAGTACTGACCGGTTCTTAAATCTCAACTGAATTAGTCTCGGTTGAATTACAGATAAGGTTCTAAATCTCGGCAATCCGCCTCAATCGAAGTACTGACCGGTTCTTAAATCTCAACTGAATTATTCTCGGTTGAATTACAAATAAGGTTCTAAATCTCGACAGAATTCCCCCAGTTGAATTACGGACAAGTTCTTAAAAGTGAGCAAAGATGTTCTCTCAACTAAGGTACAGGAAAGTTCCTAAGTCTCAACCAAGATCAGACCTCCCCAGCGGAATCTTCCACAACAACAGGTATGCAAGTTCTCGCTAAGGAATCTATTATGCGATCAACACTCATGCAGATGGAATCTTTAAGCCCATCTTCCCGCCGACAATCTCCAAATGGCATCTGTAAGCCCATTCCCGACATCACAAGGCTGATACCACTTCATGCTAGTGCAAATTTCTGGGCACTCTAGTGTTCAATCATCTTCCACCTTCGGATCACGAAAGGCACGAAAGCCAATCTACATCCTCAGGTTTAAGAAGATTGAACAGGGGCAGCTGCTGTACCCCAAAATTTTCCCTCTCATATTCCTTAAAACATTGCAAGAAAAATCTCCAAATGGCTCAAGGTTGCTAGAGAGTTGGACAGACAAGCTATCTCCTAATGCAGTCAACCCCAAATTAGGGTTTTCTATTCCATCAAGATATTTGAATCCAAATGACCTCAAGAGCTCCCCAATGTCCTGATATGTTCTCAAGGTCATCCATGTCAAGTTTCAAGCCTTGCAGAAGAAGTTTGCTCAGTCAATTGCTTAAAGGATCCAAAAATCGACTGTGCTAGGGCAAAAGTCAACTGTGACCTATATACAGTCAAACTTTAAGTTTTTTGTAAACATTATCATTTTGAAGGATATTTCATTATTTGATCAAGGGTTGATCATGATTCATCATGGATTGTTCAACATTCATCAAGATTCAAAAGTTGTTAAATTAGGGTTTTGTAGGAAAAGTCAACTCAACTTTGACCAGGCATAACTTTCTCATACTTTATGATAAATGACTCATCCAAAGCTCATTTTGAAGAGGATGCAATTTAATACAATCCATCTTCATACCCCAAGATAAAAAAAATGCACTCACAAGAAGTTATAAATTTGGACATTATAGGTCATTTTTGAAAGTCAACAAAAACACCTTTGTTTCCAAAGCTTATAACTTGATCATGGAATATCAAAATTAGATGAGACCAAAACGTTTGGTTAGAGGACATCTCCATATTTCTAAAAAGTCCAAGAACATTTCCAAAAGTTCAAAATTGAAGAAGTTATGCATTGTTGAAGTTGGACATTTTTGCAAAATTGCCAAAAGTCAACTATCCCCAAAACTTCAAATTTTGTCAAATGGGCCCATTCTTTTTCACTTGATTTGAGCTTGCATTATTTCCCACGTGTCCTAGCTTCATCCATGAGCCCATATTTTATTTTTATTATTTAATTTGATTTTTATTTGAATTTATTCATTTTTAATCAAATTAAATCATATAAAATTCAAACTTTGATTACCTAAGATTTTTTTGGTTGTTTCAGGTCTTAATTATCACCATTATCATCATCAAAATCAGATCATACAATATCATGTGCAAAAAGATTGATTTTTGGGCAGATTTGGCAAGTTTGTAAAGAGTGAATCAAATCAAATCCCAAAGCATTGATGGGAGAAGATTCAAGCCACAATTCTTACCCTAACACATTCCATAGTACATAAGCAAGGAAAAGAGATCGAAACAAGGGTTGGAAAGGGCAAGCAGGAGGCTGAACAAAGTTTGAAAAAAGTCACCAAAAGCTTGAATTCAAAACCATAGCTAGAGGCACTTTCAGAAGCTGAGACTTGTCCCAATCTCTTCTTGTGTGTTCACTCAATCTTCCTGGATTAAAAGCAAGCTTGCTCATATGCCCACACGTGCTGTAAGTGTCAAGATAACTCGCTCTGTTCTTGAAATCGTGATTCATCATTCTTGCATCATTTGAGTTAATTATTGGTATATTTGTAATACTCATAACATTTCCAAACTATTTGCATTATTCAATTTTGTTTATCTGACCTATACTGCAAAATGCCATAGCTAGGGTTTCGTGGATATTTTTGGGTGTTTCTGTTTCAGGAATAATTGGCCATCAAGAAGGGTATGGTTGTGACCGAGATGATGAGACGAGCACAACCATACCCTTAGAATGCATTTTTATGGCTCGTAGCAATTTTTGGAGATGGCCTGGCTTATAGCCACGGACTTTTGTCCGTTGGTATAGGTCTGAAATGTTTTAGCCACAGACATGAGGTTGAAGATGATGTGTGTCACGCCATCGTTGGACCATTCAAATCACGCGCGCATTTTTTTGTTTGCTGGCATATTGACTTGTTTTTTTATATTATGATTTATTTGTATATTATTAACAAAGAGAACAAAGCAGCGTAGTGGTAAGCGTGCATGCCAATATCCATCAGGACCTAGGTTCGAATTCCAAGTCCCCCACTTTCTTTGATATTTTGTTTCTTCAGGTATTCCAATGTGCATGAGGACCTGTAGTTCACCATACACCTTCACATATCCAATGGCCAGATGGCCAAAGGTCAAATCTGGTGGCCAGGATCTGATGGACCATCATGAGCATTGGTCAACGCGTGCCCACTGAATCATGAAAGGTCAACAAGGCCAGCGTGTTTTGGGCCTTCAGATTGCTTCTCAGACCACCAAATTCAGGCCCATACCCCTTTCTCTTAAATATTTTGCTTATTTATTTTGTTTTAATTATTTGTTTTATGATTTTTATTATTACTAACCAATTAAAAAATTCTTTTCTTTTCTAAAATAAAATCACCAAAAATATTTTTATTCAATAAAATTTTAACTTTTCTTTTTTTTACTAATAAATACTAATTAAATTAATTTAGGAATTAATTAGAATAACTTTAAACTATTTTTTACAAATAATTAAAATTAAATTAGACTAAATTAGGTTTTTACTAATTCAATTAATTTTTATTTTTCTTTCTCAAAATACCAAAAACCCAAAAATAATTTATTTTTATTAATTAATTAATTTGTTAATGTAGTAATTAATTTAGGTTAACTTCTTTCTTAAAATAAAAATAACAAAAGATCTTTTCCTTAACAAAAAGGGTCAAAACCCTAGAACTTTGCGCTCGACTTAATTTCCTGCACGCGATTTATTTTCTTTTATCCATTTATGTATCTGATTCCGGATTGTAATAACTTAATAGGACTTTTATTTATTTATCTCTTTATTTATTTTTAAAGGGTTTGTCTTTGGCGATGTAAATACCCGACGCCTTGTAATTTAAATTCCGCATTTTATTTCCGCAAACTATAACTGTTAGATGTTTGATAATAGGGATGCATGACAAGACTGAATGTTTTGACCTAAAATCAACTTAGATCACCTTAAACATGTGCAAAGATAAATAATCTGAAATCAACACACTCGCACATGCGCACTCTTAGGGTACACCCCACTTGGTTGCCTTGGTACGCGATCATTGAGTATAGGTCACTTTAGAGGTCGCCCTCTTGTCCAAAGATCATAGTCGCCTCGAAACGGTTGCCTCGAATATTGTTGCCTCAAACAAATGATCTAAGACATTAGGATTACCGCTAAGGCATCCTACCATTGCTTTGGTGACCGTATGTCCCTCATTTGAATTGACCCTTAAACTCCAACGAAGATGCTACCTACTCATCAATAGTGGGATATCATTGTCTAAAGGAAGATAGCATAGAACGATTCCTTTTTCGAGTAGGTAGATGGTTCTTAAGTACTTGCTCTTTCAAAAAACAAAATCTTTTTCACACTTATACTTTTTTCGAACAAAGTTTTCAAAAACACTTCATACACTCTTGAGGACAGAAGCAAGAGTTAAATAGAAGTTTTCAAACAATAACTTTTTCAAACCCACAAGCACAAAGAAAAGCAATTTTGAAAACAATATGAGCAAGTACCTAAGAGCCCGTGGATAACCACAGATAGAAAGGGTGCTAACACTTTCCCTTTCTATAATCTACCCCCCGAACCCGAGAAATATCTCGAAAAAGGAATTTTTATGTGCTTTTTTCCTTTCCTTGTTGGATAAAATAAAAGTCGGTGGCGACTCTTGCTTACCGCGACATTTTGCAAAAACAAACACAAAACACAAACCAGCATTTCAAAAAACAGTCAGTTCTTCCCACCGTATCACAACAGGTCTTTTGTAACAAGTCTCCTCATCTCTCTACTGTTTATTTCAGTAAGATGGATCTCGAGCAAACAGTGAAAGACCTCTAAGCTCAAAATACACAGTTTCAACTGTTGCTCTTGACCCTAGCCAAGGGACAAGAAGAATTGAAGACTTTGCTGGCTGAAGAGAGGAAAAAGAAGACAAAGAAGGTAACCGGAGTCCTAAACATGGGAAGAAGATTTCATGGGTAGACAAGAAGGACCTTAAACTTTGCAACAACATCCGGAGAAAAAGACAACCAGGAGGGGAAAGGTAAGGAAACACTCGTCCCGTCTGAATCAGAATAGGAAGAGGAATAAGAGGACTACTCTGAAGAACTATACCTTTCAGCTGATGACAAGTATAGACATCTCGAAGAGCGTTTGAGCGCGATGGAAATCCAAAAAGTGCCAGCTTGGACTTTGAGGAATTAGGTTTAGTGTCGGGGATTGTGATTCCTCCGAAATTGAAAGCACCTATATTCACCAAATATGACGGAGTTTCATGCCATAAAATGCATCTCCGATCATATGTGAGGAAAATCCAACCCCATACCACTGATAAAGACTTATGGGTGAACTTCTTCCAAGACAGTCTGTCTGGAACTCAACTTGACTGGTTTTACCAACTAAAAAGAGCCAATGTTCATAATTGGGAAGATCTTGCTTCAACTTTCTACAAACAATACCAATACAATGCTGATCTCGCGCCTACCTGTACTCAACTCCAGAGTATGGACATGGCTTCCAATGAGGGTTTCAAGGACTATGCGCAAAAATGGAGAGATTTGGCTGGAAGAGTTCAATCCCCTCTATCTAAGAGAGAGTTGGTAGACATGTTCTTAGGTACCTTATCTGGTCCTTTCTTCAACCATTTAATTGGAAGTTCATCTGCAAGCTTTACTGAACTAATATTGACTGGAGAGAGTATAGAAGTCGGTATAAAGAATGGAAAGATTCAGAAAGACACATCTTCTTCTACAGTTGTAAGGAAGCCTTTCATCAGAAATAAAGAGGTGGATGCCGTATATCCGCAAAGAAACCAAGATAGGGCCGAACGCCGACCAATGGTAGGGGCTGTTATGATTCCTAAGCCCGCGTCTGATCAACAAAGAAATAATCAACCAAGGATGGAAAGGCCAATCAGGCAGTTCACCAGAGATACATGACCCCGTATCAAGTATTACCGCATCTACTAAGATCCAACTTGGTGACCTTGAAAGAAGCTCCAAAAAACCCCAATACAACATATCCTCATTATCATCCCAATGCCCGTTGCGCATATCACTCTGAAAGTCCTAGTCACGATACTAATAATTGTTGGGCTCTAAAGAACAAAATACAAGACCTCATTGAAGCAAAAGAAATTGAGTTCGATGCGCCTGAAAAGCCAAATGTAATTTCTGCCCCTATGCCCAGACATGGCCACAATACCAATGCCATTGAATAAGGATTGTTTGTTACTTCAATTGATGAACTCATGACCCCACTTCTGACTATTAAAATGAATTTGTTGAAAGTCGGTGTGTTCCTAGGCTGTGATGAAGTTTGCCATTTCTGTTTATCCTCACCAACCAGCTGTCCTTTGTTGAAGGCAGGCGTTCAGTGCCTAATAGATAACAAATAAATTTTATTCGAGAAGACTTCTGTTCCACCTGAAGATGTTCCTATCATTACCATTTCCGCTAATTCTTCCAAGGTCTCCACCAAAAGACTCGTTAGAATTACATCAGTCTCGAAAGCAACTCCTTTAATAATCACAATGCATGGACCAGTCCCATATATGTCAGACAAAACCATACCATGGAATTATGGAGGGGATGTCTATTACCATGGTATCAACCAAGACTGGCCAACCACCGAAGAGTTAAATTTTGAGAAAGTCAACTCCGACATCAGTAATATTGCAGGAACTAGCAAAATTACCCAAAGTGGTAGGATCTTTTCTCCAAAAATTGCTCCCCTAAAGGTCGTTTCTGGACCCGTAATCATCCCCGTGGCTGCTCCAAAGGTTACTCCCACACCCATAATCATCTCTATCAATACTCCTATTGACGAAGTTGTTATCATTCCTACTAACACTCCTGGTGCCGAATTAACCGACACTCGAAGAAAAAGTATTCTGGTTGAGCTTGTCCGGACGAAGGCTCAGTCATTAACTATCCCTGAGACCTCCAAGAATGAAATGGAGGAGATCCTAAAAATTATAAAGAGAAGCGGCTACGATGTAGTTGAACAACTGGGGCAAACTCCCTCTAAAATCTCCATGATGGCATTACTACTATGTTTCGAGGCGCATGCAAAAGCCTTGGTAAAATTCCTGAAGACCGCTCATGTACCTCAAGAGACCTCTGCCGATCAGTTCCAAGACTGCGTAGCCAGCCTAACTGCGGACAATGGTTTAGGTTTTTCAGATGTTGATCTAACACCAAAGGGAAGGAAGCATAATAAGGCATTGCATGTCTCAGTGGAATGTAGGGGCACAACTCTGGCGCATGTTTTGGTGGACATTGGCTCATATCTGAATGTATTACCTAAAAAAGCTCTTGATAAACTTGACTGTGAGGGGGTTGACTTTGAATCCAAGCAACATAGTGGTAAGCGCTTTTGACGACTCGAAAAGGATGGTGCACGGGGAAGTGGATATCCCCATAAAGGTTGGAACCCAAAATTTCAGTTCAACTTTTTATGTACTGGACATCCGCCCTTCATACTCCTGCTTGCTAGGCCGACCATGGATCCACAATGCTGGCGCTGTTACTTCTACGTTGCACCAAATGTTGAAGTATCCAGTTTAAGGGAAGATTATCACCATTCATGGAGAGGAAGAATACATGATTAGCCATCTCAATTCCTTCAGATATATGGAATTAGACGGTTAATTCATTGAAACTCCATTTCAACACTTTGAAGAGGTCCCCCAAGATGTGGCAGTGACCAAGGTTGTGTCTCAGGTTCCCAAGATTACAAGGCCTCCACTCCGGATGTCATCTCTGAAGGATGCCAAAGCAGTGGTAGAAGAAGGAGGGTGAATTATTTAGGGATAGCTCCCGGATATCCCATATAAGTCTGACAAGTTTGGCCTAGGTTTCACTTCAAGTGCTCAAAAGGCTGCACGTTGTGCTCGTGCTGGAGGACTACCCTTGAAGATCAGCAACTGTGAAGTCAACGCGGTTGAAGATGGTGAAGATGGCTGCAACCTGGAGGATTGGATCTTCCCGATTGTCAATGGAGGGCTCAACAATTGGGAGGCTAGAGACTTTGTCCTGATCACCTTTATCCCATAGTAATTTGTCTTTACATTTTGTTGGATCTGTAATATTCAAAACAATTCGCACTCTTAAAACCATGTGTCTTACCCGAGGCACAATGGTCCATTTGTAAGGGTTATTATCTCATTTTTATATGACATCAATGAATCATGGATGTTTTCGCATACAAACTTTTGTGCTCATTGATTTATTTTACATTTTACTTTCTCTCAAAGATAGCTATACCCTTACACCCACCCACACTCACAATGCAGGTATACATCCATTCGGGATCCCATGGGTAACGATACTGCTATGGCCTTTTGTGACTCTTAGAATCTAATCTACCGAGTCGAATACGAAGGTGAGGAAGATTGTGAAGTACCAGGGGAACTTGCCAGACTGCTACAACAATAAGAGAGAACCATTCAACCTCACGAGGAACCCGTGGATACAATCAACCTAGGTACCACAGAAGACAAAAAAGAGGTCAAAGTGGGTGCCAATCTGGAACCCAGTATCAAGGAGCGTTTGATTCAGTTATTACACGATTATGTTGAAGTCTTTGCCTGGTCGTATGAAGACATGTCGGGACTTGATGCAGACATTGTGGTACATCGTTTGCCTACAAGAGAAGATTTTCCACCAGTAAAGTAAAACGTTCGCCGCGTGAGACCGAATATGTTGGAAAAGATTAAAGCAGGGGTCATGAAGCAAGTTAATGCTGGATTCTTGGTTGTCACCTCTTACCCCCAATAGGTTGCCAATATTGTTCCCGTACCCAAAAAAGATGTCAAAGTGCGAATGTGTATGCACTACAGAGATTTGAATAGGGCGAGCCCTAAAGATGATTTTCCACTCCCCCACATTGATATCCTAGTTGACAATACGGCACAACACAAAGTGTTTTCCTTCATGGATGGATTCTCAGGTTACAACCAAATTAAAATGGCACCTGAGGACATGGAGAAAACAACATTTGTCACACAATGGGGCACATTTTGCTACAAGGTAATGCCATTCGGGCTAAAGAATATTGGGGCAACCTATCAGCGTGCCATGGTAGCCTTATTTCACGACATGATACATCACAAAATAGAGGTTTACGTGGAAGATATGATAGCCAGATCTCAAATAGAGGAAGAGCATCTTGATCACTTACAAAAATTGTTTGAGAGACTGAAGAAGTACAGGCCGTGGTTGAATCCAAACAAATCCACATTTGGGGTACGGTCCGGTAAACTCCTAGGCTTTGTCATCAACAACAAAGGTATCGAGGTCGATCCTGCCAAAGTTAAAGCAATACAAGAGATGCATGCTCCTTGTACTGAGAAGGAAGTCAAAGGATTCTTGGGACGTTTGAACTATATTGCCATATTCATATCCCACCTGACAGCTACTTGTGAACCAATATTCAAATTGTTGAAGAAAGATCAGGTAGTCAAAGGGAATGATGAGTGCCAAATTGCTTTTGACAAAATCAAAGAATACTTACAAGATCCTCCTGTGTTGATGCAACCAGTCGAGGGAAGACCATTGATCATGTATCTGACTATTTTAGAAAACTCAATGGGGTGTGTATTGGGGCAGCATGACGAGTCTGGCCGAAAAGAGCATGTTATTTACTACTTGAGCAAAAAGTTTACCGACTGTGAAACCAGATATTCACTGCTCGAGAAAACTTGTTGCGCTCTGGCATGGGCTGCTCGCCGGCTAAGATAGTATATGTTGACTCATACTACCTTGTTGATATCTAAAATGGATCTGATAAAATACATCTTCGAGAAGCCTGCTCTTTCTAGGAGAATAGCGAGATGACAGATGATCCTAATAGAGTACGACATACAGTATACTACCCAGAAAGCTATAAAGGGCAGTGTACTAGCTGATCACCTCGCTCACCAAGCTGTGGAAGACTACCAGTCCATGAAGTTCGAATTCCCGGATGAAGACATCATGACATTAGACAACTGTAAAGAATTCAGGTCATATGACGGACCTGAAAAAGGATCCCGATGGACCCTGTTCTTTGATGGGGAATCCAATGCACTTGGAAATGGTATTGGTGTTGTACTCATATCTCCGGAAGGGTGTCATAATCTCTTAACTTCCAGACTTTGCTTCAATTGTACAAACAACATGGCGGAATATGAAGCGTGCATCTTTGGTCTTAGAGCTGCCATAGAGTTGGGGATTAAATCCTTGGATATATTCGGAGATTCAGCTTTTGTTATCAGCCAGATCAAAGGGGAATGGGACACCAAACACCCTAACCTTATCCCTTACTATGAACATGTTTTGAAATTGCTACCACATTTTTAAAAGATTACCTTCGAGCATTTCCCGCGAGAAGAAAATCAGCTAGCGGACGCTCTAGCCACAAATTCATTTATGTTTAAACTTAATTGGGATAACGAGGCTTCCCAGGTCATCATTAAATGAATGGATGAACCAACGCACTGTCACAAGATTAATACTAAAGAAGTAGTGGACCAGCCTTGGTTTCACGAAGTCAAGAAGTATCTCGAGGCTCAAGAATACCCAGAAGGAGCTTCGGTCAATGATAAGAAGTTCTTAAGGAGATTCTCTGCTAAGTTCTTCCTTCGTAACGACATCCTATATAAACATAATCATGGCTCTGTGTTACTTCGGTGCGTACATAAGGTTGAAGCTGAAAGGATCATGGCTGGATTGCATGAAGGCACTTTTGGCACCCACTCCAGTGGGCATATGATGGCAAAGAAAATCCTACGTGCAGGATATTACTGGTCTACCATGGAAGCAGATTGTTATCAACACTCTTGAACCTGCCATAAGTGTCAGATTTATGCTGACAAGGTGCATGTACCTCTGGTTCCTCTAAATGTCTTGACGGCTCCTTGGCCCTTTGCTAAGTGGGGAATTGATATGATTGGGGAAATCAAGGCGACAACCTCCAATGGACACCGCTTCATCTTAGTGGCCATTGATTACTTTATAAAGTGGGTGGAGGCAGCTTCCTTCACTTCCGTTACTAAGAATGTTGTTGCCTGCTTCATCAATCAAAATCTCATTTGCCGGTATGGTATCCCGGAAAGGATCATCACTGAAAATGGTACGAATCTCAACAACACTATGATCACCGCCTTGTGCGAGAAATTCAAGATCCAGCATCATAATTCTTCTCCTTACCATCCAAAGATGAATGGTGTTGTCGAAGCTGCAAATAAGAACATTAAAAATATCATACAGAAAATGACAATCACATACAAAGACTGGCATGAGATGTTACTGTCCGCTCTCCATGGGTATCGTACCACAACTCTCATATCAACCGGGGCAACACCCTATTCTCTGGTTTATGGCATGGAGGCCGTCTTGCCTATCGAGGTCCAAATCCCCTCTCTGAGGATTATAAAGCATGCAGGTTTGAACGAAGACAATTGGATCCAGACTCGACTTGATCAACTAAACTTGATTGATGAAAAGAGACTTACTGCTGTTTGCCATGGTCAAATGTATCAAAAACGGATGATCAAGGCCTTCAACAAGAAAGTCAGATGCCAAGTGTATCAAGTTGGGGACCTAGTGATCAAACGCATCATATTACCACAAGGTGATCCCAGGGGAAAATAGACTCCTACCTACGAAGGACCATTTGTAATCAAAAACATTTTCTCTAGTGGGGCAATGATCTTGAACACCATGGATGGTGACGACCTGCCGCATCTTGCGAACACAGACATACTCAAAAGATACTACGCATAAGAGACCCGCTAGGTTGACATACCTAAGCAAAACAAGGGCATCCCGACGAACCAAAAGGTTCGGGCAAAAATTAGGGATAAAACAAAAAAATCTGTACACCCGGCAAGTTGAAAACCCGAAAGGGAGACTTGGGCAAAAAAGGGTTTCCCGGTGGACTGAAAACCCGAAAAGGCGGTCCAGGAAAAAGTTAGGGAATTAAAGTGTATGACTATGTCCTGTTGGATCATTTTATGGACAACCTTTGGCTTCCACTGACAAACTCAGAGGTTCTGATCAATTCAATTATCTTCGGACAAGGCAACAAATAGACAAGATGCTCAGAGATGCGAAGGCTATAGCAGAATGGAAACCCCATGGGATTATTACACATAGCTATCTTTTTTGTATATTAAAATTTTCATTTTTACGATGGCATTCTCCTACTAGAGTGTTTGTCTCCTTGTACAAAAATACTTACTCAAAGTCAATACAAAGATATTTATTTGAAAGTGCAAAAACTATCTGTTTTTCTTTATGCTTGTATTTTGTTTACAAAAACGTCCAATGATTCATTGTTGAACATATGAATTTGAACTTAATTACTGTTTACAAATAAACAAAATAAAAAAAAAGGCAATTACTGATAGGTTGAAGGGATAGGGAAATACCTCTAGGCTATTCCATAAGAAATCCCCACAGTACATCGTTTAAATCCCCAGCGGAACAAAGCTTTAAATTATCAACCCCCGGTAGAAATCATCCAATTTCTCCAAACATTTTAAGCAACACATGACATTTCCCTTACAACAGAGTTTATTTCTCTAAGCGAAAATTAGTCAACACTTTGACTTCAAGACATAAAGACTTACATATCCTCAACAGCAGTCAGGGATTTATTTTCCCTAATCCAACAACAGTACAACAAATTAGCTCACATACGTATACATTGCATCCATATATCATAAACATTGATAAAACGAATGCATTATATCATACATTTCATGCAACATGACTTTGCATTTTAGCTAACATTTTACCCTTTTCAGGATAAGATTAACAGCTACCATTAACAATGGTAAGAGTTTTCAGATACAGTTCAGATGCGCTCCAGACATGGATGCCATTCTGATACTCATTCAGATACAGTTCAGATACGCTCAAGACACGGATGCCATTCTCATATTCGTTCAGATTCAGTCTTCAGATACAGTTTAGATACGCTCCAGACACGGATGCCATTCTGATACTCATTTATATTCAGTTTTCAAATACAATTCAGATACGCTCCAGACACGGATGCCATTCTGATACTCGTTCAGATTCAACTCTCAGATACAATTTAGATGCACTCTAGACACGGATGCCATTCTGATACTCATTCAGATTCAACTTTCAGATACAGTTCAGATACACTCTAGACACAGACGCCATTCTGATACTCATTCTTTCAACTTACAAATTACAACACAAACAATCACCTTTGGATGACATATTTAAGCCCATCTCCTAAAAATTTCTATCACCTATCCAAATGGCATCTTTAAGCCCATTCCCTCTACCATCACATCGCCGAGTGCAAATTTTTGGGCACTCTAGTGTCCAATCATCTTCCACCTTCGAGTCATGAATGGCAAAATTCGTCAATCTAAATCTTCAGGCTTAAGAAGATTGAACAGGGGAAGCTGTTGCACCCCAAAATTTTCCCTATCACTTATCAAGAATTTGCTCACAAGATCTCCTTGGGCTCAAGACTGCACTAGGGTTTGGTCAACTCAAGACACCTCCTTATGCACTGATGACCAACATTAGGGTTTGAGTTTGCACAAGGATTTTTGAACTATCAATGCTTCATATGGCTTTCATGGATCATTATGGACTCCCAAGATCACTCATGTCAAGTTTCAAGTCTTGGATCACACTTTTGATCAGTCAATTGAAAAGTTGACCTAAAAATCAACTATATTAGGGAAAAAGTCAACCATGGCCAATTTACAGTCAAACTTCATAATTTTTGGTCCACATCAACATTTTAAACCCATATGTATCATTTTACCAAGTTTGGACCATAATTCCTCAAGAAATTTGATCAAATCTCCAGAAGGGCAAAATGGTCAAAATTAGGGTTTTGATTGGGAAAGGGCAATTTCTGATTTTTGACCTAGAAAATGATCAATTGGTTTAAGTCATGATCTCAAGAATCCAACCGCATCATTTTGACCTAATGACATGATTCAAAACATTGCATGACCATTGGATTGACAGATGAATTTTGCAGTCAACTGATCAAAAGTCAATTGTATACTGAAAAGTCAAACTTTGACTTTTTGGTCAAATTCAAGTACATTTGACTAAAAATATGAAAGTCAAAGTTTGACTTTTCAGTATACATTTAACTTTTGATCAGTTGACTGCAAAATTCATTTGTCAATCCAATGGACTTGCAATGTTTGAAACCATGTCATTAGGTAAAAATGATGCAATTGGACTCTTGAGATCATGCCTTAAACCAATTGACCATTTGTTTGGTCAAAAATCAGAAATTTCCCTTTCCCAATCAAAACCCTAATTTTGACCATTTTGCCCTTTTGGAGATTTGATCAAGCTTCTTGAGGAATTGTGGTCCAAACTTGATCAAATGATACATATGGGTTTAAAATGTTGATGTGGATAAAAAATTATGAGGTTGACTGTAAATTGGCCATGGTTAACTTTTCCCCAATACAACTGATTTTTAGGTCAACTGTTCAATTGACTGATCAAAAGTGTGATCCAAGGCTTGAAACTTGACATGAGTAATCTTGGGGGGTCCATAATGGTCCTTGAAAGTCATATGAAGCATTGATAGTTCAGAAATCCTTGTGCAAACTCAAACCCTAATTTTTGGTCATCAGTGCCTAAGGAGGTGTCTTGAGCTGATCAAACCCTAGTGCAGTCTTGAGCCCAAGGAAATCTTATGAGAAAATTCTTGATAAGTGAGAGGGAAAATTTTGGGGTACAACATCTTCCCCTGTTCAATCTTCTTAAGCTTGAAGAGTTAGATTGGCGAGTTTCGCCATTCGTGACTCGAAGGTGAAAGATGATTGGACACTAGAGTGCCTAGAAATTTGCACTCGATGATGTGATGGTTGAGGGAATGGGCTTAAAGATTCCATTTTGAGAGGTGATAGAAAGATGTAGAAGATGGGCTTAAAGATGCCATCCAAAAGTAATTGTTTGTATTGTAATTTGTAAGCTAAAAGAATGAGTATCAGAATGGCGTCCGTGTTTGTAGCGTGTCTGAACTGTATCTGAGAGTTGAATATGAATGAGTATCAGAATGGCATTCGTGTCTGGAGCGTATTTGAACTATATCTGAAAGTTGAGTCTGAATGAGTATTAGAATGGCATCCGTGTCTGGAGCGTATCTGAACTGTATCAAAAGTTGAGTCTGAATGAGTATTAGGATATCATCCGTGTTTGGAGCGTATCTGAACTGTATCTGAAAGTTGAATCTGAATGATTATCAGAATGGCATCCGTGTCTGGAGAGTGTCTGAAAACTTTGAACATTGTTAAATGAAATTTATGAATTAACCTTATCCTGAAAAGGGTAAAATGTTAGCTAATGTTCAATGTCATGTTGTATGAAATGCATGGTATAATGCATTTGTGTTATCAATGTTTATGATATATGGATGCAATGTGTGCATATTTGAGCTAATTTGTTACACTATTTGTTGGATTTGGGGAAAATAAATCCCTGACCACTGTTGAGGATATGTAAGTCTTCATGTTGTGAAGTTGAAGTGTTGATGTATTCCCACTTAGAGAAATAAACTTTGTTGCAAGGGAAATGTCGTGTACTGCTTAAAAAATCCTGCTTGGGGAAACCGGAGAAATTGGATGACTTCTACCGGGGATTGATAACTTGGAAGTTTTAATATGTTGGGGATTAAACTGCACACTGCGGGGGACTTATGGAAATAGCATAGAGAGATTTCCCTACCTCTTAAAGCCATCAGTGATTATCTTTCTATTTTGTTTATTTGTAAACAATAATTATGTTCAAATGCATATGTTCAAAAATGAATCATTGGACGTTTTTGTAAACAAAACAATAGAGTAAAGAAAAACATATAGTTTTGCACTTTCAAAGGGATATCTTTGTATTGACTTTGAGTAAGTACTTTTGTACAATGAGACAAAACATTCTAGCAAGAGAATGTCGTCGTAAAAAATGAAAATTTGATACAAAGAAAAAGATAGCTATGTGAAATAATCCCATGGGGTTCCCATTTTGCTATAGACTTCGTGTCTCCGAGCATCTTGTCTATTTGTTGCCTTGTCTGAAGTTTATTGAATTGATCAGAACCTCTGAGTTTGTTAGTTGAAGCCAAAGGTTGTCCATAAGGTGATCCAACGGGATATAGTCGTACGCTTTAATTTCCTAACTTTTTCCTGGACCACCGTTTCGGGTTTTCAGTCCACCGGGAAACCCTTTTTTGCCCAAGTCGCCCTTTCGGGTTTTCAACTTGCCGGGTGTACAAATTTTTTTGTTTTATCCCTAATTTTTTCCTGAACCTTTTTGGTTCGCCGGGATGCCCTTGTTTTGTCTAGGTGTGTCAACCTAGCGGGTCTCTTATGCGTAGTATCTTTTGACTATGTCTGCGTTTGCAGGGTGCGGTAAGTCGTCACCATCCATGGTGGTCAACATCATTGCTCCACCAGAGAAATTTTTTTTTTTATTATAAATGGTCCTTCATATGTAGGAGTCCATTTTCCCCTGGGGTCGCCTTGCGGTAGTATGATACGTTTGATCACCAGATCCCCAACTTGATACACTTGGCGTCTAACCTTTTTGTTGAAAGCCTTGATCATCCATTTTTGATACATTTGACCATGGCAGACAACAGTAAGTCTTTTCTCACCAATTAAGTTCAGTTGATCAAGTCGAGTATGGATCCAATTGTCTTCATTTAGACCTGCATCCTTCATAATTCTTAGAGAGGGGATCTGAACCTCAATAGGCAAGACAACTTCTATGTCGTATACCAAAGAATAGGGTGTTTCCCCGGTCGATGTGCGAGCTGTAGTACGACACCCGTGGAGAGCGAATGGTAACATCTCATGCCAGTCTTTGTATGTGACTGTCATTTTCTGTATGATCTTTTTAATGTTCTTATTTGCAGCTTCGGCAACACCGTTCATCTTTGGCCGGTAAGGGGAAGAATTGTGATGTTTGATCTTGAATTGCTCGCACAAGGCAGTGATCATAGTATTGTTCAGGTTCGTACCATTGTCGGTGATGATCCTCTCCGGGATACCATACTGGCAGATGAGATTTTGTTTAATGAATCGGGCTACAACATTCTTGGTAACAGAAGCGAAGGAAGCTGCCTCAACCCACTTTGTAAAATAATCAATGGCCACTAAGATGAAGCGGTGTCCATTAGAGGTTGTTGGCTTGATTTCCCCAATCATATCAATCCCCCACATAGCAAAGGGCCAAGGAGTTGTCAAGACATTCAGAGGAATCAGAGGTATATGCACCTTGTTAACATAAATCTGACACTTGTGGCAGGTTCGAGAGTGTTGATAGCAATCTGCTTCCATAGTAGACCAGTAATAGCCTACCCGTAGGATTTTCTTTGCCATCGTATGCCCACTGGAATGGGTGCCAAAGGTGCCTTCATGTAACTCAGCCATGATCCTTTCAACTTCAACATTATCTACGCATCGAAGTAACACAGAGTCATGGTTGCATTTGTAAAGAATGTCATTACTAAGGAAGAATTTAGAAGAGAATCTCCTTAAGAACTTCTTATCATTGACTGAAGCTCCTTCTGGATACTCTTGAGCCTCGAGATACTTCTTGACTTCGTGAAACCAAGGTTGGTCCACTACTTCTTCAGTATTAATCTCGTGACAGTGTGCTGGTTCATCCATTCGTTCAATGGTGATATGGGGAGTCTCGTTATCCCATTTAAGTTTAAACATAGATGACATTGTGGCTAGTGCGTCTGCTAGCTGATTTTCTTCTCGCGGGAAGTGCTCGAAGGTAATCTTCTCAAAATGTGGGAGCAATGTCAAAACATGTTCTTTATAAGGGATAAGGTTAGGGTGTTTGGTGTCCCATTCCCCTTTGATCTGGCTAATAACCAAAGATGTATCTTCGAATACATTCAAAGATTTGATCCCCAAGTCTATGGCAGCTTTCAGACCTAAGATGCACGCTTTGTATTATGCCATGTTATTTGTACAGTTGAAGCAGAGTCTTGCAGTAAAATGAGTATGACATCCTTCAAGAGATATGAGTACAACACCAATACCATTTCCAAGTGCGTTACATGCCCCATCAAAGAACAGGGTCCATCGGGATCCTTGTTCAGGTCCGTCATATGGCCTGAATTCTTCACAGTTGTTTACCATCATGACGTCTTCATCTCAGAATTCGAACTTCATGAACTGGTAGTCTTCCACAGCTTGGTGAGCAAGGTGAACAGCTAGTACACTGCCCTTTATAGCTTTTTGGGTAGTATATTGTATGTCATATTCTGTCAGGATCCTCTGCCATCTCGCTATTCTCCCAGAGAGAGCAGGCTTCTCGAAGATGTATTTTATCAGATCCATTTTAGATATCAACAAGGTAGTATGGGTTAGCATATACTGTCTTGGCCGCCGAGCAGCCCATGCCAGAGCGCGGAAAGTTTTCTCGAGCAATGAATATCTTGTTTCACAGTCGGTAAACTTTTTGCTCAGGTAATAGATAGCGTGCTCTTTTCGGCCAGACTCGTCATGCTGCCCCAACACACACCCCATTGAATTCTCTAAAACAGTCAGATACATAATCAATGGTCTTCCCTCGACTGGTGGAATCAAAATAGGAGGCTTTTGTAGGTACTCTTTGATCTTGTCGAAAGAAGTTTGGCATTCATGATTCCATTTGACTACTTGATCTTTCTTCAATAGTTTGAAGATTGGCTCACAAGTAGCTGTTAGGTGAGAAATGAATCTGGAAATGTAGTTTAAACGTCCCAAGAATCCTCTGACTTCCTTCTCAGTACGAGGAGCAGACATCTCTTGTATCGCTTTCACCTTGGCGGGATCTACTTCAATACCCTTGTTGCTGACAACAAAGCATAAGATTTTACCAGAACTTACTCCAAATGTGCATTTATTGGGTTCAACCTCAGCTTGTACTTCTTTAGCCTCTCAAATAGTTTCTGTAAATTATCAAGATGCTCTTCTTCTATTTGAGTTCTATCTATCATGCCGTCCACATAGACCTCTATTTCGTGATGTATCATATCGTGAAATAGAGCTACCATGGCACGCTGATAGGTTGCCCCAACATTCTTCAGTCCGAACGGTATCACCTTGTAGCAGAATGTGCCCCATTGTGTGACAAATGTTGTTTTCTCCATGTCCTCAGGCGCCATTTTGATTTGGTTGTAACCTGAGAAACCGTCCATGAAGGAAAACACTTTGTGTTGTGCCGTATTATCAACTAGGATGTCAATGTGGGGAAGTGGGAAATCATCCTTAGGGCTTGCCCTATTCAAATCTTTGTAGTCCATGCACATTCGTACCTTGCCGTCTTTCTTGGGTACGGGAACAACATTGGCAACCCATTACGGATAGGAGGTGACGACCAAGAATCCAGCGTTGAATTGTTTCATGTCCTTCGATTTAATCTTTTATGACATGTCCGGTCACATGCGACAGACCTTTTGTTTTACTGGTGGGCAATCCTCTTTTGTAGGTAGACGATGTACCATATTATCTGCATTAAGTCCTGGCATGTCTTCATACGACCAGGCAAAGACTTCAACATATTCGTGTAGCAATTGAATTAGACGCTCCTTGACACTGGGTTCTAGATTGGCACCCACCTTGACCTCTCTTTTGTCCTCCTCGGTACCTATGTTGATTGTATCCACGAGTTCCTCGTGGGGTTGAATGGTCCTCTCTTCTTGTTGTAGTAATCTGGCAAGTACCCCTGGTACTTCATAATCTTCCTCACCTTCGTCCTCGGCTTGGTAGATTAGATTTTCAGATTCACAAAAAGCCATAGCAGAACCGTTATCCATGGTGTTGTACCCCAAAATTTTCCCTCCCATATTTCTCCAAACATTGCAAGAAAAATCTCCAAGTGGCTCAAGATTGCTCAAGAGTTGGATAGTCAAGCTATCTCCTAAGGCAATCAACCCCAAATTAGGGTTTTGTGTTGCATCAAGATCCTTGAGTCCAAATGACCCAAAGGGATCCCCAATGTCCTAATATGTTCTCAAGGTCATCCATGTCAAGTTTCAAGCCTTGCAGAGGAAGTTTGCTCAATCAATTGCTCAAAAGGTCCAAAAATCGACTGTGCTAGGGCAAAAGTCAACTGTGACCTATAAACAGTCAAACTTCAAGATTTTTTGTCAACATTCTAATTTTGAAGGATATTTCATCATTTGATCAAGGGTTTATCATGATTCACCAAGATTTGTTCAAAATTCATCAAGACTCAAAAGTTGTTAAATTAGGGTTTTGTAGGAAAAGTCAACTCAACTTTGACCAAGCATAACTTTCTTATACTTTATGAGAAATGACCCATACAAATCTCATTTTGAATAGGATGTAATTTCCTAAAATCCATCTTCACACCCCAAGATCAATAAATGCATTCACAAGAAGTTACAAATTTGGACATTATAGGTCATTTTTGAAAGTCAACAAAAACACCTTTTTTCCAAAGCTTATAACTTGAGCATGGAATATCAAAATGATATGATACCATAAGGGTTGGTTAGAGGACATCTCAAGCTTTCCAAAAAGTCAAAGAACACCTCCAAAAGTTCAAAATTGAAGAAGTTATGCATTGTTGAAGTTGGGCATTTTTGCAAAATTGCCAAAAGTCAACTATCCCCAAAACTTCAAATTTTGTCAAATGGGCCCATTCCTTTCCACTTGATTTGAGCTTGCATCAGTGTCCACGTGTCCTAGCTTCAGCCATGATCCCATAGCTTATTTTTATTATTTAATTTGATTTTTTATTGAATTATTTCATTTTTAATCAAATTAAATCATAAAAAATCCAAAGCTTTGATTACAAGATATCTTTTGGCTATTTCAGGATTGAATCATCATCATTAAGAGCATCAAATTCGTATCACACAAGATCATGTGCAAAAGGATGGATTTTTGACAAATTTGGCAAGCTTTCAAAAGTGAATCAAATCAAATTTGCAATACATTAATGTGGAAGATTCAAGCCATATTTGTTACCCTAACACATTCCACAATACATAAGGAGGGCAAAGGCACGAAAAATAGGGTGAGAGGCTATAAGAACAAGCAGAACCAAACTTGAAAAAGTGGTGAAAAAGTTGGAATTCGAAATCATAGCAAGAGAGGTTTTTAGAAGCCAAAAGCTATCCCAATCGATTCCTGGAGGTTCACTGAGTTGAAACCAATCTAAAGCAAGCTTTCATACACGCCCAAGCACGCTGTAAGCATCACGTTACCTAGCTCTGCATTTGAATTCGCAAATTATTATTCCTGTATCTTTTGTACAAATTATTTGCATATTCATAATCCTCATCATGTTTCTAAGCTTTTTGCATTACTCAATTTTATTTATGTGACCTATACTGTGAGATGCCATAGCTAGGGTTCCTTGGTCGTTTTTGGGCATTCTTATTTCAGGGACAATTGTCCATCAAGAAGGGCATGGTTAGGACCGGGAGGTCAAGACGAGCACAACCATGCCCTTAGAATTTATTTCTATGGCCTACAGCAGATTTTGGAGAAAGCACGACTTGTAGCGACGACTTGTGCCCGTAGCTATAAGTTTTACAGGTTTTTAGCTATGGACGAGGGTTGAAGATGATGCGTGGCGAGACGTGATTCGTCCGTTCAAACCATGGCACGCATATTTTGTTGAGCTGGCACACTAACTTGTTTTATCTTATAATATTTTCTTTGTATATTGTTAACAAACAAGCCAATTCAGCCAAGTGGTAAGCGTGCTTGCCAATGTCCAACAGGACCTGGGTTCGAATCCCAGGTCCCCCATTCTCTTTGTTATTTTTCTTCTTCATGTAATCAGGTACAAATCCAGGCTTGTGGCATACCATGCGCCTTCACACATCCAACAACCAGATGGCCAAAGGCCAGATCTGGTGATCCAAGTTGATGGTCCACCATAGACCAAGTCAACATGCGCGCAGGGAATCTCAGAAGTCAAACAGGGTCAATGCAAATGGGCCTCGGGATTGCTGTTTTGACCCCCAAAACAGGCCCATACACCCCTATCTCTCCCTATTTCATTTATTTTTGTTTTAATTGTTTTATTATATTTTATTTAATTAACTAACCAATAAAATTTTTTTCTTTATAAAATTAAAACCACAAAAAAAATTTTCTTTATCAAATTAAATTTTAGTATTTTCATTTTTTATTAACAAATCTATTAATTAATTTAGGCTATTAATTAGAAATAACTTTAATACATTTTTGTAAATATTTAAAATTAACTTAGACTTAATTAGGTTTTTACTAACATTTAATTAATTTTATTTTTCTTTCCTTAAAAACCAAAAACCCAAAAATAACTTATTTTTATTAATTAATTAATTAATTAATTAATTTAATTTAGTATTTAACTTAGGTGATTTCTTTCTTAATTCAAAAAAAAATAACAAAAAAAAAGATACTTTCTCTCAAAAAAGGGTCAAAACCCTAAACTTGCACCCGATTTAATTTCTCGCACGCGATCTATTTATTCAACATTGTTATTGTTCCCGGCTCGTAATAGCTAATAGGACCATTTAATTATCTTTATCGCTTTATTTATTTTTCCGCATTTAAATTTCAAAGGGTTGTTTTTGGCGATGTAAATACCCGACGCCTTGTAGTTTAATTTCCGCAATTTATTTTCCGCAAAAATACAACTGTTAGATGTTTGATAATAGGGATGCATGACAAGATTGAATGTTTTAAACTAAAATCAACATAGACCACCCTTAACATGTGAAAAGACAAAAATAACTGAAAACGACACACTCGCACATGCGCACTCTTAGGGTACACCCCACTTGGTTGCCTTTGTACGCGGTCACTAAGTATAGGTCACTTTAGAGGTCGCCCTCTTGTCCAAAGATCATAGTCGCCTCGAAACGGTTGCCTCAGATATTGTTGCCTCAAACAAATGATCTAAGACATTAGGGTTACCGCTAAGGCGTCCTACCATTCCTTTGGTGACCGTAAGTCCCTAAATTCGAATTGACCCGCAAACTACAATGAAGGTGCTACCTACTCATTCATAGTGGGATAGCATTGTCTAAAAGAAGATATCATAGAATGATTCTTTTTCGAGTAGGTAGATGGTTCTTAAGTACTTGCTCTTTCAACAAAAAAACAAAATCTTTTTCACACTTACACTTTTCGAACAAAGATTTCAAAAACACTTCATACGCTCTTGAGGACAGAAGCAAGAGTTAAATCGAAGTTTTCAAACCCACAAGCACAAAGAAAGAAATTTTGAAAACAATTGAGCAAGTACCTAAGATCCCGTGGATAACCACAGATAGAAAGGGTGCTAACACCTTCGCTTTCTATAATCTACCCCCCAAACCCGAGAAACATCTCGAGAAAGGAATTTTTCTGTGCTTTTTTACTTTCCTTGTTGGATAAAATAAAAGTCGGTGGCGACTCTTTCTTACCGCGACATGTTGCAAAAACAAACGCAAAACACAAAACCAGTATTCCAAAAAACACTCAGTTCTTCCCACCGTATCACAGAACTGGAGACTCCGCTGGGGAAGCTATAAGTGGGGTGTACCTTAGGAATAGTTCATATTGTTTTCAATTGTTTGATCTGTTTGCTTTATTATTTGTGGGCTTTGTATCGGAGTTACTATAGATCCTAACCCGGATCTGGGGAATACCCTTTAGGTAAGAAGCAATAAACTGTGAGGGAATTGTACGGCGTAGACCGATACGGTTGAAGCAGTAGCTACGTTGGTGTGACACTTTAGTATGTACTAATATCCCTTGTGGCGCAACGAGGAGAATATGGGTCTGCTAAGGGGTCATTAAGCACCAAATGACCTTAGAACCTTTAAATTGACCAACTTGGCCATAGAACAGTAGCAGTATGCTACACTCATTGAGACTAAACTCTCGCAATGATTCCGGCTGCAAGAAAAGGTTGCTAAACTGGAATTATGACCGATCGAGGGTAGTCAGTGATATTGAGATCCTCTAGAACCCGGTTACTATTTTTAGGACAGGTTTGAACCAACTGAACTGAAAGAGGGTAGTACCTAAGCTCCTTGCCAGCCTGAAATCTAAGGGCTCTCTGTGTTACTTGTGTGTCTTTACCATGTTTGTTATTTGTGGATACTTGTGGTGTGCTTTCTATCATGACATTATGACATCATAACATTGCATACATCTTGCATTGGACTAACCTATTTCAAAGACAGGAGGGATTCATCTTTGTTCTGTTTTGTAGGTCATGGCACCTATGCGTAGGAACACCATCCAGATCAACTTTGTCCAGGTTCCCACTATGCTTAAAGAATTGGTTGCAAAGATGTCAAATACTACTTCCTTTATCAGAAGACATGGGCATCTTCTTGGTTTGGTCACCTCCTAATTGGACGAGCAGATGATGAGTGTCCTAGTCCAGTTCTTTGATCCACTGTACCATTGCTTTACTTTTCAGGACTACCAGTTGGTCCCTACCTTGGAAGAGTTCTCTGATCTGCTCGGTATCTCTATTCTGGAGCAGACCCTGTTTACAGGTTGGGAGAAGATCCTTAGGCTGGAAGAGATTGCTTCATCCCTTCATCTGACAAAGGCTGAGGTAATGGCTAATTGGGAAACTCATAGTGGAGCAAAGTGCTTTTTGACTAAGTTCTTGGTTGGTGAGGCCAATCATTTATGGGATAGTCTAGACTTCGAGGCATTCGAAGATATTATGGCTCTTCTGATATATGGCTTGGTATTGTTTCCGAACTATGACTCCTTTGTTGATGTGAATGCGGTAAAAATCTTCATCTCTGGTAATCCTGTATCCACTCTCTTGGGTGACATTCTTCATCAGCTTTATGCCCGTACTGCTCGGAAGCGGGGAACCTTGATGTGTTGTGCTCCATTGTTGGCGAGGTGGTTTATTTCTCACCTCCCCAAATCAGTTCTGAAGAACAAAGAAAGCATAGGTTGGGCTTATAGGGTTATGTCTCTCTCTCACAATGACATCATTTGGACTATTAAGGGTATGGACAAGGTGGCCATTATTGATCGATGTGGGGAATACCGCAATGTTCCACTGATAGGAACCAATGGAGGAATTACTTACAATCCATGATTGGCCTTACGTCAGTTTGGGCGAGTCAGAAGGGAAGGACCTCATGAGCTGCTAATGCCTAGCATAATCTTTGATTTCCAAGGGGATAGTGACGAGCAACGCCGCAGATTCATAAGGGCTTGGGATAGAGTACACAGATCTGATCCACACGAGCTGGGTGCAAAGACTTCTCTACCAATGGAACCATATCTCCGATGGGTTCGCATACGTGCCCAAAAGCTGGGAATGCCCTATGAAGCCGTCTTACCTATCATTGTTGAAGTTGTTGATGAGGAAGGGGTTCCTCCTACTATCTTACACCCTTACATGCCTACTGACATTGGGGCATTGAAGAGGTCCTGGATGGAGCTAAGGGAAGAGCGGGATACTTATAGAGAAAAGTATTACGAGCAAGAGCGAAAGATCCAGAAGTTGACAAGGCAGTTGGAGAATGAGCAGATCATCAACGACTATGTCAGCACTAAAGGCAAACGACCATGGGAGCGCGGATTTCCTTTGATTACTTCCAGTTTTTATTTACTTTTCAGTATTTCCTTTCTTGTAACGCCTTAAGGTCAATTTGTGGATCAATTGAATTTCAAGTTTATCTAATAAAAGTGTGTTTCATGTTTGGTTTACGAATTTGAATCTCTCGATGTCTTTGAAATCATAGCATACGCATTTCATTCCATGCACCTCATAACAGGTACCCTTACAGGTCTCTTATCTTCTTTGCTGTTTATTTCAGCATCATGTCTTCTGAACCATCAATTGAACAAGCAATCAAGGCTCTACAGGCTCAAAACGCCCAGTTCCAGGAATTGTTCATGAATTTGGCTAAGGGTCAGCAAGATCTGAAGGCCCTTATCTTGAAAGAGAAGAAGAAAAAGAAGAAGAAGACGGTCCTGTTTAACATGGGCCACAGGTTTGGAAACAGGCTACGAGATGAAGTTGATTTGACCACCTCATCTGGAGGGAAAGATAGTCAGGAATAAAGGAGGGCTCCTAGCCCTGTGGTTTCAGACAACGAGATGGACTTCAATGAAGACCAGTATCCTCCGGTTGAGGATAGATACAAGCAACTGGAAGACCGGTTGAGTGCGATGGAAGTACAGAAAGTGCCTGGTCTGGAATTTGGCGATTTAGGTCTGTCATCTGGGGTGGTGATTCCACACAAGTTCAAAGCACCAGCCTTTGCTAAATACGACGGAGTTTCTTGCCCGAAACTGCACCTCTGGTCGTATGTTAAGAAGATTCAGCCATACACCGCTAACAAGAATCTTTGGATCCACTTCTTTCAAGACAGTCTCTTAGGGACTCAGCTTGAATGGTTTTACCAGCTAGAAGGAGCTAGTATCCATAATTGGGAGGATTTGGCTGCTGCGTTCTACAAGCAGTACTGTTGCACCCCAAAATTTGCCCTCTCATGTTTTTCCAAAGTCTTCCCCCTGCATGGTTGATCACAAACTCTTGCCTAAGGAAAAGGAAAATTTTTGAGTGGTGCTTTAAGTACATTTCGATTGGCATTCTGAAAGACCCTTCGATTGGCATTATGAAGGAGAATTTCGATTGGCATTCTGAAGGAGCATTTCGATTGGCATTCTGAAGGAGCATTTCGATTGGCATTATGTCAAGGCTTTCGATTGGCATTCTAAAAGACCCTTCGATTGATGTTCTGAAGGAGCCTTTTGATTGGCATTATGGACAAGTACTTTGATTGGCATTATAACAGTATCCTTCGATTGGAATTCCAAAAAGGTCCATTCGAAGAAGCATTCAAAGGGTCCATTCGAAGAAGCTTTTGAAAAGCATTCGAAGGAGGCCATCAACCCATTCGAAAGGGAGCATTCAAAGGCCAGTCACATGTCATTCAAAATTCAAAAAGGGACAGGATCCCATGTGTTTAGTTAATGTTACAAATTCTCATTCATGGCTGTCAAACACATAATCAAGGTCATTTAAACCTTTGTCTTCCTGTCCCCTCCACCCCTTCTATATAAAGAGGTCACAAGTGTTGCAAAAGAGGACGAATATACACAGAAAAAAACAGAAGCATTGGAGATACGCTGCCCATACAATCCATCAAAGGTTGTCAGAATTTTCCAAGCCAAAGCAGTCCTTTAGATCGAAGGTGCCCACGCCCAGAAGCCCTCAGATCAAAAGTGCCTACATCCAGGAAGTGTCCAGATCAAAGGTGCCTACATCCAGGAAGCTCCCAAATTAAAAAGTCCAATCTGCTAGTAAGAAAGGGTAAACTATCCAACCTCATATTTGCATAATACATCCATACTGGTTGTTACCTTCGATTTTCTATCCTAGACAGGATCAAGAGGCCTGGGTTTGGCACCCAGGTCATGTTCTTCATTTGCTAACATTTGCTGCAGATTTAGCCTGAAGAGACCCAACAAGTGCAGGATCGAAGGGCCTGGGGTTCAATACCCAGGCCCTGCGTTTTATTTCGCTATCATACTTTTACAGGTATAATATCCCAAATCGAAGGAGGCACCTTCTCTGGATCGAACCCATTAGCATGCTGGATCGAAGGAGGCATCTCATTCCTGGATCGAAAGTTATGACCTCCATGATCAAAAGAAAATCATCTTCCCTGGATCGAAGTCAACTCACGCCTTACTGTCTGGCCCAATCGAAAGGACCATGACCCTCTCTGGATCGAAGCTTCCATTCCCTCCCTGGGTCGAAACTCCTTTTTTTTCCCTGGATCGAAGGATTCCCCCTTGTATTTTATTTTTGTTTTCATTGACATCTTTTTACCTTTTTTAATTAACATTAAAATCAAAAAACCACAAAAAAACATTAGGCTAGTGTTTTCTATTAAAATTAACTTTTTTAATTAATCTCTTAATTATCTTAACGTTTTCTCAAAAACTAAAATTAAGTAGATTTAGATCATTTTCCCAAAATAAAATAAAACAACAAAAAGATTTTATTCTTAGAATTTTTAGAGGTTATTTTCATATTTGCGCGCGTTTATTTTATTGTAACTGCCTACTGGTTTGTAATAACTTAGCTAAGACTTTTACTTTACTGCTTTTATTTCCCCCAATTTTTGGACATGTAAATAATCCCCCTCCCCGAAGCCTTGTAATAGCGTAGGATTTACAATTCCTGCACTTTAAATTCCTGTACATATATTAACTATTTAGATGTATGCTAACTAGGCTATGCATGACAAGATTAACTCTTAACTTAAAATCAACAGTAGCTCACCATGACATGTAAAGATAATATAACTGAAAATGGACACACTTGCACATGCCACTCCTAGGGTACACCTCACTTGGTTGCCTCGAGCGTGGTCATCGAGTATAGGAAGTCTTAGAGGTCGCCCTCCTGTCTAAAGATCAAAGTTGCCTCGAAACGGTTGCCTCGATAAAAATGATCTAAGACATTAGGGTTACCGCTAAAGCATCCTAATATTGCTTTAGTGACCACACGTCCCTAAAATCGAATTGACCCGAAAACTCCAACGACGGTGCTACCTACTCCTCAATAGTGGGATAGCACTGTCTAAAGGACAGTTGCATAGTTTAATTCCCTTTTGAGTAGGTAGATGTTCTTAAGTACTTGCTCATTTTAAAAACAAAACAAAACTTTTCACACTTACACTTTTTCGAACAAAGTTTTTTCAAAACACTTTATTACACTCTTGAGGACAGAAGCAAGAGTTAAATCGAAGTTTCAAACAAAAACTCTTTTCAAAACCCACAATCACAAAGAAAAGCAATCTTTTGAAAACATAGTGAGCAAGTACCTAAGAGCCCGTGGATAACCACGGATAGAAAGGGTGCTAACACCTTCCCTTTCTATAATCTACCTCCCGAACCCGAGAAACAATCTCGAAAAGGAATTTTTCTGTGCTTTTGTCCTTTCCTTGTTGGATAAAATAAAAGACGGTGGCGACTCTTGCTTACCGCGACATTTTGCGAAAACAAACGCAAACGCAAACCAGCATTCCAAAAACAGTCAGTTCTCGTTCCCACCGATCACAGAACTGGCGACTCTGCTGGGGATATCTAAGTGAGGTGTACCTTAGGATTAGATCACTTGTGTTTTCAATTGTATTTCTTTGTATGCTTTTAATTTTGTGGGCTTGTATCAGAGTTCTATAAATCCTCCACCCGGATTTGGGAAACATTCATAGATAGCAATACGTTGTGGAAACTGTGCGGGGTATACCGACATGGTTGAAGCAATAGCTATATTAGTGCGACATATTTGTGAGTACCGGTAGCCTTTGAGTCAATCAAAGAGAATACGGGGCCGCTGAGTGATGTCACTAAGCACTAATGACCCAGAACCTTACTTGACAATCTTGGCCTTTTTTAGGGGTAGTGAGATGACCGACTTTGGTTCAGTCCGAAGTTGGTAGATACTCGATACTACACTCATTGAAGATTGTTTTCTTGGAATATTTTGGTCGCTAGATCAGTGGCTAAACCAAAACGATGAACATAGAAAACAATCCAATGATATTGAGCTCCTTAGAACCCAGTTACTATTTATAGGACAGGTTTTGAGCCAACTAAACTTAAGAGGGTACTTACCTATGAAACCTCATGCAAGCCTGAAATCTAAGGGCTCTTTTGTGTGACTTGTGTGCCTTCAAACTTGAACTACTTGCACATTCTTGTTATCTGACAACTTGGGTTCCTTGCAGGTTTTGTTTACAGTCCTTATCCAATAATCTGGATTTATTGCAGGGCTTACTTACATCACCTCACACTTTTGCTTAAACACATAGCATACACATCATAACATCATGCCTTAACATTTCTTTAACCATTTCAAGGATCTCAAGGGTCTGTGATGTAGGTTATGGTAAATCAAACGGCTAGCAAGGGGAAAAGTGGATTTATTTTCCTCTAGCCAAGGTTGTCTAGAAATCCAAGCACGATAACTTGAGTCAGTGGCTATGACCCACTCGATATGGTGAGCTTGACTCTTGAAGAAGGACTCTCAGCAACATGAAGTTCCTTCAATCAAGCTACCAGATTCAGATTCTAACAGTTTCTTGTTTACCCCGCGAGATCCTTGAAAACATTGCATACATATACCATACATATCATTGCATAACAGGTCTCCCAGTACAGGTCTCTTATCTTCTTCGCTGTTTATCTGCAGCAATCATCATGTCTGCTGAACCTTCAATCGAGCAAGCTATCAAGGCCCTCCAGGCCCAAAATGCCCAATTTCAAGAGTTGGTCATGAGCCTAGATAAGGGTCAGCAGGACCTGAAGACCCTGATTCTGAAATAAAGGAAGAAGAAGAAAAAGAGGACCATCTTGTTCAATACTGGACACAGGTTTGGAAACGGGTTGCAGAACAAGGTTGATCTGACCACCAAGAAAGGAGGGCTCCTAGCCCTGAAGTCTCTGATAACGAGACGGACTATGATGAAGAACAGTATCCTCCTGCTGAGGATAAGTACAAACAGCTGGAAGACCGTTTGAACGCTCTGGTGACACAAAAGGTGCCCGGTCTAGACTTCGGAGATCTAGGTCTATCATCTGGGGTGGTGATTCCCTATAAGTTCAAGGCACCTTCCTTTTCCAAGTATGACTGAGCTTCCTGTCCAAAGATTCACCTCCGGTCATATGTGAGGAAGATTCAACCCTATACTGCTGATAGAAATCTCTGGGTTCATTTCTTTTAAGATAGTCTGTCAGGGACTCAACTTGAATGGTTCTGTCAACTGGAAGGAGATAACATCCGCAACTGGGAGGACCTTGATGCTGCTTTTTACAAGCAATACCAGTATAATGCCGACCTTGCTCCCACGCGTACTCAGCTTCAGGGTATGTCTATGGATACAGGCGAAGGCTTTAAGGACTACGCTCAGAAGTGGAGAGATCTTGCCGGAAGAGTCCAACCCCCTCTGTCTGACAGGGAGTTGGTGGATATGTTTCTTGGGACTTTGTCTGGTCCCTTTTTCAATCATTTGATCAGCAGCTCGTCAGTGGGTTTCACTGAACTAATTCTGACAGGCAAAAGGGTCGAATCTGGCATCAAAAGTGGAAAGATTCAAGAAGCTACACCTTCTGATGCTCAGAAAAAGCCCTACAATGGGAAGAAAGAGTCTAATGATGTGTACAGTCAAAAGGGTCGCCATGACCAACACGTAGGGGCAGTCTGGATCTCTAGTTCTGCGTCACACTGACAACAGCAAAGGGGAAATCAACGAAGGCCAGACGCGCCTAAAAGACAATATACTGAGATCAACATGTCACTAGCTCAAGCGCTACAACACATGTTGAAGAAATAGTTGATTACATTAAAGGCTCCTCATCCGAACCCTAAGACTTCTTCTCCTAACTACAACCCGGATGCAAGATGTGCTTATCATTGTGGTAGCCCAGGGCATGACACAAACAACTGTTGGGCTCTGAAGAATAAGGTCCAAGACATGATTGATGCCAAGGAGATCGAGTTTGACCCTCCGGAGACTCTAGCATAATCACTGCTCCTTTGACGAATCATTGAAAGCTTTTGTTCATTTGAATTTTCAAGTTGTAATCTCTTTGTTATTCAAACAATTATCTATTAATGCCAAACTTTGTTTCATTAATGCATTGCATATGTTTTTCTTGATTTGATCCAATTATTTTCATTACATTTAAACTATACTTTTTTTATGACATTCAACTCTTGCTAAAAGTTACAAGCCTTTAGAGGGAGGATGACGAAACAATGCCATAATCTCATACAGTATGCTTTTGGACAGACCTTGCTGACGATGTACATGCATTTCTTTCAAATCCTAAACACTGGAGTTATAAGGAAGATAATCCCTAGTCAACCCCTTCGAGCCAAAGAAGTAGGAGTTTTCTATTTTTAACACAAATTGAAACCTTTAATTTAAACCTGGGGCAGGGTAGCCTCTTAGTTAATTCAAAAGATGCACATTGAAGTCGCAAAACTCTCAGTTCATAATACAACGAACGACATCAAAAGCATTCCTCTGGAATCAAAAGACAGTGGTGGTTCCTTATCTCAAAAGAGAAAAGCCCACTGAACCAAAACCTATAAAGGAAGCTTAAGAAAGCTGGGGCATCCCGCTGACTGTAATCTCGAAAACAGAAACAGTCAGGCAAAAGTTAGGGATAACAAATCAAAAGAACGAGGTCGCTACAAATCCTCAACAACATGAAAAATGTTGCAAAAAATGAAATGATGACTGCCTTCCAACAAATTCAACTTGTGTGAACCATCACCAAAAACGTCGTTCCAAAATCGAATAGAGTTCGACGCATAATTAACTGAGTTTAGGATTGAAGAACATCACGAAGAGCGGGTGGGTACAAATATACTTTGAGCCTTTATCCTTTGTTTCTTAAACCGTGAACCAAGCCACGTTACAACCCTTCAAAAAGTCCTAACTGAAGCATGGGTTAGTTCAAAAGCATATTGTTAAAAGAGGTATCCTGACTCCTGTAAGGCTTTGCCCTAAATCTTGTGTTGAATTTGTCTTATAAAAAAGTTTTCTACTAAAAAATGCATTTTTCAAAACTTCAAGACAAACATAAACTTTGCATTATTTGAATATCACTGTTTTCATTTGGCTATTTGTTTGACAGCGGAGAAATTCACACAACGAATATCCGATGAACGAAAAACCTCTCAGTGAACAAAATCACTTCAAAAAGGATGACACTTTCATTGACAAATCTCCTATCAATAATGGGGCATGACACGTCACTATCCAGCACGCTTGGGGCAGTCAAGTCAAGATTCAAGCAATCTCTCAAGATGCCAAATAGCCAGGGGCAGATCTCCATTTGAATCACTTGGGGCATTGGACATGAATTTCGGCAATGAATCTTGCATGATCAAACATCTTCTGGTAGTATGGCAACACAACACTACCGATAGTGACAACTCCCTACACTCTGAGAGCGTGGACATAGTTAAAAAAGTACTACGCATAATCAAAGACCCGCTAGGTCGACTGGCCTAGGCAAAAATAAGGGCTTCCAGGCGAACCGAAAGGGTTCGGGCAAAAATTAGGGATAAAAATGAAAATTTTGTACACTCGGCAAGTCGAAAACCTGAAAAGGCGGCTTGGGAAAAAAAGGGTATCCCGATGGACTAAAAACCCGAAAGGGCAGTCCAGGCAAAAATTAGGGATCAAAGCGTACGACTATGTCCCGTCATCTCATCACTTGCCTACCAGAAAAAGATTTGTCACTTCAATCGGCAATGACCAAGCACCTCATAGGTTGGGATAATACTCGATCCACAGGGCCTCCGCAGGCACCTTCTCCCACAAAAACAGGGGCAAATAAGAATTGTCCGAACTGTACAAGTCGCTCTGTCCACCAGGTACCAAGGTATATATTCGGCTGAAGAATATGGCTAAGATACCTTCACTCCCCGCAGAGTAAGACAGTAATGGTAGCTCTCCCCACTAAGACTTGCAACCATGGATGAATCAGCCATACTCTCCCCCAAGCAAAGTTAGTCTACCATCAGCCCTGAAAAGGTCGGGTATCCCCAGAAGGTCTTAATATTCCCCAACGGAGTATAAAGAAATTCTCCAGCAAGCGTAAGAGCATCCCCGTCAGTCTTAATATTCCTCAACAGAGTATAAGAATGTTTCCCGGAGGAATACAAGATACCCCCAGTGGAGCCATTTCCCCAACGCAGTCTAAAAAGGCTTCCCCGCCAGAGTTGAATCATCTTACCCAGTAGATTCTGGAAGCTTGTCCCCTGCAGAATACAAATGTATCTCCCCAGCCAAATTCAGAAGGTTATCCTCACAAGAGTCTAACTGGGTTATCCTCAGCAAGTTGCAACTGAAAGATCATCTCCAGCGAAGTTCTTTCTTTCCCCAAGCAGGACTTCTATCCTCAACAGGTTCAATATCACCAGCAACGGTAATTCATCCCCGGCGGAGTTCATCATTGAAATCCTCAACAGAGCTTATCAACGGAATCCCCAGCGGAGTTTATCATTAAAATCATCAGCAAAACATCTCTTCCCCACTGAGTATTTCCCCTTAGAGTAATCTCTTCATCAAGTTTATTCCCCAACGGAGTTCTTTTCTCCTGCAGGTTTATTCTCACAATCATCTTCGTTCATCATCCCCAGCGGAAACGAAGAACTCAACTCTATTCGCCAGCAGCTCCGAGATTTATTTTCCCCAGCTAAAAACATCACATCTTCATACATCATGACATGCATACGCATCATATAACACAAATCTCATTTATTTTGAGAACATCATAACATCATGCATTTCATACATCATGACATTGCATACAGCTAACATTTTACCTTTTTCAGGAAAAGGTCAATCAAAAGATGGCTACGATCAACCTTTTCATGTCCCAGTTTAATACCTGTAGCAAGCCAGGAAAATATCTGTGGACGACTGATTGTAGATTGATACCTATAACAAGCCAGGAAAATCATCTACATGAAGAGATTGTAGATTAATACTTGTAACAAGCCAGGAAAATTATCTACATGAAGAGATTGAAGATTAATACCTGTAACAAGCCAGGAAGACTTTCTTTCTCAGGTCAGAGATCAATACCTGAAACCAGCCAGGACAGATATCTCCTCGACCAACCTTTTCAAGTCCCAGTTTAATACCTGAGCAAGCCAGGAAAATATATGTGGATGAATGATTGTAGATTAATACCTGTAATAAGCCAGGAAAATTATCTACACGAAGAGATTGAAGATTAATACATGTAACAAGTCAGGAAGACCTTTCTTTCTCAGGTTAGATATCAATACCTGAAACCATCCAGGACATCTATCTCCTCGACCAACCTTTTCAGGTCCCAGTTTAATACCTGTAGCAAGCCAGGAAAACAATCTGTGGACGACTGATTATAGATTAATACCTGTAACAAGCCAGGAAAGTTATCTACATGAAGATTAATACTTGGAACCAGACAAGACGAGTACTATAACCTCAACGGTATACTCCATTGAGCACGAGACAGTTCCTAGATCTTGATGTTCTCCTCCGTCATAGTGTAGACAAGTTCTATAACCTCAGCGGTTTACTCCATTGAGCACGAGACAGTTCCTAGATCTTGATGAAGATATTTCCCTACGTCATAGTATGGACGAGTACTATAAACTCAACGGTATACTCCATTGAGCACGAGTCAGTTCCTAGATCTTGATGTTCTCCTCCGTCATAGTGTGGACAAGTTCTATAACCTCAGTGGTATACTCCATTGAGCACGAGACAGTTCCTAGATCTTGATGAAGATTTTTCCCTACGTCATAGTGTGGACGAGTACTATAACCTCAACGGTATACTACCGGTGAGCACGAGTTAGTTCCTAAATCTCAACAAAGTTAGACTTCCCCAGTGGAATCTTCTACAACAACAGGTATGGAAGTTCTTGTTAAGGAATCTCTTATGCGATTAACACTCCTGCAGATGGCATCTATAAGCCCATCCCCCTACCAACAATTTCCAAATGGCATCTGTAAGCCCATTCCTGACATCACAATGCTGATACTACACCATGCGAGTGCAAATTTCTGGGCACTCTAGTGTTCAATTATCTTCCACCTTCGGATTACGAAAGGCTCGAAAGCCAATCTATATCCTCAGGTTTAAGAAAATTGAACAGGGGCAACTGTTGCACCCCAAAATTTGCCCTCTCATGTTTTTCCAAAGTCTTCCCCCTGCATGGTTGATCATAAACTCTTGCCTAAGAAAAAGGAAAATTTTTTAGTGGTGCTTTAAGTACATTTCGATTGGAATTCTGAAAGACCCTTCAATTGGCATTCTGAAGGAGCATTTCGATTGGCATTCTGAAGGAGCATTTCGATTGGCATTCTGAAGGAGCATTTCGATTGGCATTATGTAAAGGCTTTCGATTGGCATTCTGAAAGACCCTTCAATTGATGTTCTGAAGAAGCCTTTCGATTGTCATTATGGACAAGTACTTCGATTGGCATTATAACAGTGTCCTTCGATTGGAATTCCAAAAAGGTCCATTCGAAGAAGCATTCAAAGGGTCCATTCGAAGAAGCATTCAAAGGGTCCATTCGAAGAAGCTTTCGAAAAGCATTCGAAGGAGGCCATCAGCCCATTCGAAAGGGAGCATTCGAAGGCCAGTCACATGTCATTCAAAATTCAAAAAGGGACAAGATCCCATGTGTTTAGTTAATGTTAAAAATTCTCATTCATGGCTGTCAAACACATAATCAATGTCATTTAAACCTTTGTCTTCCTGTCCCCTCCACCCCTTCTATATAAAGAGGTCACAAGTGTTGCAAAAGAGGACGAATATACACAGGAAAAAACAGAAGCATTGGAGAGACGCTGCCCATACAATCCATCAAAGGTTGTCAGAATTTTCCAAGCCAAAGCAGTCCTTCAGATCGAAGGTGCCCACGCCCAGAAGCCCTGAGATCAAAAGTGCTTATATCCAGGAAGTGTCCAGATCGAAGGTGCCTACATCCAGGAAGCGCCCAAATTAAAAGTCCAATCTGCTGGTAAGAAAGGGTAAACTATCTAACCTCATATTTGCATAATACATCCATACTGGTTGTTACCTTCGATTTTCTATCCTAGACAGGATCAAGAGGCCTGAGTTTGGCACCCAGGTCATGTTCTTTGTTTGCTAACATTTGCTGCAGATTTAGCCTGAAGAGACCCAACAAGTGCAGGATCGAAGGGCCTGGGGTTCAATACCCAGGCCCTGCGTTTTATTTCGCTAACATACTTTTGCAGGTATAATATCCCAGATTGAAGGAGGCACCTTCTCTGGATCGAACCCATTAGCATGCTGGATCGAAGGAGGCATCTCATTCCTAGATCGAAAGCCATGACCTCCATGATCAAAAGACAATCCTCTTCCCTGGATCGAAGGCTACTCACGCCTTACTGTCTGGCCCAATCGAAAGGACCATGACCCTCTCTGGATCGAAGCTTCCATTCCCTCCCTGGGTCGAAACTCCTTTTTTTCCCTGGATCGAAGGATCCCCCCTTGTATTTTATTTTTGTTTTCATTGACATCTTTTTATTTTTTTTAATTAACATTAAAATAAAAAAAACCACAAAAAAATACATTAGGCTGGTGTTTTCTATTAAAATTAACTTTGTTAATTAATCTCTTAATTATCTTAACGTTTTCTCAAAAACTAAAATTAAGTAGATTTAGATCATTTTCCCAAAATAAAATAAAACAACAAAAAGATTTTATTCTTAGAATTTTTAGAGGTTATTTTCAAATTTGCGCGCGTTTATTTTATTGTAACTGCCTACTGGTTTGTAATAACTTAGCTAAGACTTTTACTTTACTGCTTTTATTTCCCACAATTTTTGGACATGTAAATAATCCCCCTCCCCGAAGCCTTGTAATAGCGTAGGATTTACAATTCCCGCACTTTAAATTCCTGTACATATATTAACTGTTTAGATGTATGCTAACTAGGCTATGCATGACAAGATTAACTCTTAACTTAAAATCAACAGTAGCTCACCATGACATGTAAAGATAATATAACTGAAAATGGACACACTTGCACATGCCACTCCTAGGGTACACCTCACTTGGTTGCCTCGAGCATGGTCATCGAGTATAGGAAGTCTTAGAGGTCGCCCTCCTGTCTAAAGATCAAAGTTGCCTCGAAACAGTTGCCTCGATAAAAATTATCTAAGACATTAGGGTTACCGCTAAAGCATCCTAATATTGCTTTAGTGACCACACGTCCCTAAAATTGAATTGACCCGAAAACTCCAACGACGGTGCTACCTACTCCTCAATAGTGGGATAGCACTGTCTAAAGGACATTTGCACAGTTTAATTCCCTTTTGAGTAGGTAGATGTTCTTAAGTACTTGCTCATTTTAAAAACAAAACTTTTCACACTTACACTTTTTTGAACAAAGTTTTTTCAAAACACTTCATTACACTCTTGAGGATAGAAGCAAGAGTTAAATCGAAGTTTCAAACAAAAACTCTTTTCAAAACCCACAATCACAAAGAAAAGCAATCTTTTGAAAACATAGTGAGCAAGTACCTAAGAGCCCGTGGATAACCACGGATAGAAAGGGTGCTAATACCTTCCCTTTCTATAATCTACCTCCCGAACCCGAGAAACAATCTCGAAAAGGAATTTTTCTGTGCTTTTGTCCTTTCCTTGTTGGATAAAATAAAAGACGGTGGCGACTCTTACTTACCGCGACATTTTGCGAAAACAAATGCAAACGCGAACCAGCATTCCAAAAACAGTCAGTTCTCATTCCCACTGATCACAAGTACCAATATAATGCCGACCTCGCTCCCACGCGTACCCAACTCTAGGGTATGTCAATGGGTGCGGGCGAAGGTTTCAAAGATTATGCTCAGAAGTGGAGGGACCTCGCTGGAAGAGTGCAACCACCCTTGGCTGATCGGGAGCTTGTGGATATGTTCCTAGGGACCTTGTCTGGTCCGTACTTTAACCATCTGATTGGAAGTTCTTTTTCCGGTTTTACGGAGCTGATTATGACCGGGGAAAGGATTGAGGCTGGTATCAAATACGGTAAAATACAGAAGGGTGCTTCGTCGAGCACCGAGAAGAAACCTTTTAAGAAGGAGTCCAATGTTGTTTACAGTTCGAAAAGCCAAAATAGACCTGAACGCCGCCACGCTGTTAATGCGGTTGTTATTTCAAGACCTGCCGGTGCTCCTCAGCGCAACAATCAGCCAAGGGTCGAGAAACCTCGAAGACAATTCCCTCAGCTCAACATGACTTTATCTCAGATTCTGCCACAGTTATTGAAAACCAATCTAGTGATTCCGAGGGAGGCCTCGCAGAATCCCAACACTAGATCACCAAAGTACAACCCTAATGCCCGCTGTGCTTTTCACTCTGATAGCCCGGGGCATGATACAGATGATTGTTGGGTTTTGAAGAACAAAATACAGGACTTGATTGATGCTAAGGAGATTGAGTTCGAGGCGCCTGAAAGACCTAATGTTGTGATGGTTCCCATGCCCAAGAATGGAGTAAATGTTGTAGATGAAGACTCGTTTGTGGTTTCTGTGAATGATATTGTTACCCCTTTAATGACTATAAAGAAGAACCTTTTGTTAGCCGGTTTATTTCCGGGTTGTGACGAAGGTTGCCCTATGTGTTATGTCCTACCTACCGGTTGCCATCTTTTGAAGTCAGGTGTCCAACGCCTGATGGACAATAAGGAAATTTTGTTTGAGAAGACTCTTGTTCCTTTGATCCCTACTGAAGAAGTTGCTATTATCACCATTTTCGACAATTTTTCCAAGGCTTCCTCGAGAAAGCCTGTTAGAATTACATTTGTTCCAAGAATTGTGTCGTTGATCATCACTGTTCCAGGGCCTATCCCCTATGCATCTGATAAAGTTGTCCCTTGGCACTACGGGGCTGATGTTTATTATCACGGAGTTAAACAAGATTTGGATGCTGATACTGACGTCAGCAACATTGTTGGACCTGCCAATGTCACCCGCAGCGGAAGACTTTTCTCCCCTTATATCTCTCCACCAACTGCCCGGAAATCTGTTGTTATTACACCTGCCAGTATACCTGCTACTATTCCTGTTTAAGTTCCCATTCTTACCCCTGTTGCCGAGTCATCCGACACTCAGGGCAAAGGGACCACTGATGAGCCTGCCCAGACGAAGGCACCAAAGAAAATTATTGTTGAAGCCTCTAGACAAGAGATGGAGGAAAATTTTGAAGATCATCAAAAAGAGCGACTACAATGTAGTCGACAAGCTGGGGCAAACCCCATCCAAAATCTCCATGTTATCACTGTTTCTATGCTCAGAGGCCCATGCCAAGGCTCTGATTGCATTCCTGAAGACTGCACACGTACCTCAAGAAACATCAGCTGATCAGTTTAAAGATTGTGTGGCTAGTCTGACAGCAGATAATGGTTTGGGTTTCTCTGATGCCGACTTGACTGCTAAGGGGAAGAATCACAACGATGCCCTGCATGTATCCATTGAATGCATGGGCACTACTCTTGCTCATGTATTGGTGGATACTGGTTCCTCATTGAACGTTTTGCCTAAGAAAGCTCTAGACCGGTTGGACTGTGAAGGGTTGGAGCTAAAACCAAGCAACATTGTCGTCAGGGCCTTTGATGGGTCTAAGAGGATGGTGCACGGAGAAGTGGATATTCCGATTAAGGTTGGTTCTCAGGTTTTCGCATCCACATTCTATGTGATGGAAATTCGGCCATCTTATTCTTATTTGTTGGGTCGTCCATGGATCCACAAGGCTGGGGCAGTGATGTCTACGCTCCACCAGAAGCTAAAGTACCCAGTGAAAGGGAAAATTATGACAGTGCAAGGAGAAGAGGAGTACATGGTGAGCCATCTCAACTCTTTCCGATATGTAGAGATGGATGGGGAGTTCATTGAGACCCCGTTTCAGTATTTTGAAGAGGTTCCCCAGACACTGGCGTCAACTGAGACTGTTGTTGAAGATCCTCCAATGAAGATGGCTTCCTTCAAGGATGCCCGGGCTGTTGTCGAGAAAGGTGGGTGTACGAATTGGGTCCAACTCCTGATTTTGCACAGAAGACTAACAAGTTTAGTTTGGGTTTCACTGCAGAAGCTTAAAAGGTTGTTCGGAATGCACGGATCGGAAGACCTCCCCTGTTCATTAGCAATTCAGGAGTGAATGCCATTGAAGACGATGTTGAAGAGTCTGAGTTTAACAGTTGGATCTACCCAACGACCGACGGTGGACTAAGCAACTGGACAGCAAAAGACTTCATCTCAATTTCTTTTGTTACCCAGTAATGAGACTTTTGTTTTGAATTTGTAACAGACAATGTTTTAAACTTTACGGCCCGGTGTCTTACCCGGGGCACCGTGGCTTCATTTGTGAGGGCTTTATGTGTTTCATCTACATATATTATTAATAAAAGCATTGGACGTTTCTTGCATTTCAAATTTTGCGCTCCTTGTGTTTCTTTTATTATATATTGCAAAACAGCTATTTTACACACACTCACATATACAGGTCTACATCCACTATGGATCCTACTGGTAACGACTCTGCTACTACCAGTTATGACTTTGAAAGTCCGATCAACTTAGCCGAAGACGAAGGTGAAGATGATTGCGAAGTGCCTGGTGAACTTGCAAGACTGCTACTCCAAGAAGAGAGGGTTATACAGCCACATGAAGAGCCAGTAGAATCAGTGAATCTGGGTACAGAGGTAGACAAGAAAGAAGTTAAGATCGGTGCAAATCTGGAAGCTAGTGTGAAGCAACGGTTGATTCAGATGTTGTGTGACTATGTTGAGATCTTTGCCTGGTCTTATGAAGATATGCCTGGGTTGGATACCAATATTGTGGTTCACCGATTGCCTACCAAGGAAGACTGTCCTCCAGTAAAATAGAAAGTCCGCCGAATGCGCCTAGAGATGTCTGAGAAAATAAAGGCTGAAGTTATGAAACAGTTTGACGCCGGTTTTCTAGCAGTTACTTCTTACCCACAGTGGGTAGCCAACGTGGTTCCAGTGCCGAAAAAGGATGGTAAGGTTCGAATGTGTGTTGACTACAGGGACTTGAACAGGGCGAGCCCCAAAGATGATTTCCCTCTGCCTCATATCGACGTTCTGGTTAACAACACCGCACAACATAAGGTCTTTTCCTTTGTGGATGGTTTCTCCAGTTATAATCAGATAAAAATGGCTCCCGAAGACATGGAGAAGACAACCTTTGTTACTCAATGGGGTACCTTTTGCTACAAGGTCATGCCTTTTGAATTGAAAAATGCTGGAGCAACGTATCAGCGCGCCATGGTCTCTTTGTTCCATGACATGATCCACCATGAGATAGAAGTATACGTTGATGACATGATTGCAAGGTCCCAAACTGAAGAAGAACATCTAGACCACCTTAAGAAGTTATTTGACAGATTGAAGTTGTACAAGCTGAGGTTAAACCCGAACAAGTGCACCTTCGGGGTGAGATCAGGTAAGTTGTTGGGTTTCATCGTAAACGATAAAGGTATTCAAGTGGATCCTGTAAAAGTGAAGGCTATACAGGAAATGCCAGCTCCCCGGACAGAAAAAGAAGTCAGAGGCTTTTTGGGACGTTTGAACTATATTGCCCGATTCATCTCGCACTTGACTGCTACTTGTGAGCCGATCTTCAAGTTACTGAAGAAAGATCAAGTGGTAAGATGGAATGATGAATGTCATGCCGCTTTCGAAAGGATCAAGGAGTATCTCCAAGAGCCACCCATCCTGATGCCTCCAGTTGAAGAGAGACCTTTGATCTTATACTTGACAGTACTCGACAACTCAATGGGGTGTGTGCTGGGTCAGCATGACGAGTCTGGCCGAAAAGAGCATGCTATTTATTACCTTAGCAAAAAGTTTACCGACTACGAGACCTGATACTCGTTGCTTGAGAAAACTTGTTGCGCTTTGGCATGGTCTGCTCGCCGACTGAGACAGTATATGCTGACTCACACTACTCTATTGATATCAAAGATGGATCCAATCAAGTATATCTTCGAAAAGCCCGCCTTGTCTGGAAGAATAGCAAGATGGCAGATGATCTTGACTGAGTATGACCTCCAGTATACGACCCAGAAGGAAATTAAGGGAAGTGTGTTGGCAGATCATTTGGCACATCAAGCAGTGGATGATTACCAGTCTATGAACTTTGAATTCCCAGACGAGAATATCATGATAGTGACTGACTGTGAGACACCTAGACTGGATGAAGGACCTGAGGAAGGATCCCGATGGTCTATGTAATTTGATGGAGCTTCGAACGCTTCGGGTAATGGCATTGGCTCCGTGATCATATCTTCTAAAGGCTCTCATACTCTGTTCACCGCCCGACTATGTTTCAACTGCACCAACAATATGGCAGAGTATGAAGCATGCATCATGGGTCTTCGAGCAGCAATTGACCTAAGGATTAAGTTTCTAAGTGTCTTCGGAGATTCTGCTCTCGTGATCAGTCATATCAAAGGCGAGTGGGATACGAAACACCCAAATCTTATTCGTTACAAGGAGTATGTATTAACGTTGCTTCCCCACTTCGAGGAAGTAACCTTTGAACACTTCCCAAGAGAGGAGAATCAGTTGGCGGACACGCTGGCTACGATGTCTTCTATGTTCAAAGTCAATTGGGACAACGAAGCTCCCCGGATCATCATTGAAAGATTGGACGAACCTGCACATTATTGTGACATTGAGACTAAAGAGGTAGCAGATAGACCCTGGTTTCATGAGGTGAAGAGATATATTAAAACTCAGAAGTACCCCGAGGGTGCATCTGTTAATGACAAGAAGTTTCTGAGGAAGTTCGCGGCGAAGTTCTTCATCAGCAATGATATCCTTTACAAGCGTAACCACGATTCAACCTTGCTGCGATGTGTGGATAAGAGCGAAGCAGAAAGGATCATGGCAGAGCTACATGAAGGTTCCTTCGGGACTCATTCCAGTGGACATACCATGGCAAAGAAAATCCTTCGGGCAGGATATTATTGGTGTACAATGGAAGCCGACTGTTATCAGCATTCTCGGACATGTCACAAGTGCCAAGTCTATGCTGATAAGGTGCACGTACCTCCAGTACCTCTGAACGTCTTGACGGCACCTTGGCCTTTTGCAATGTGGGGCATTGATATGATCGGCGAGATCAGACCTATGGCATCCAACAGGCATCGCTTCATTCTGGTAGCAATTGATTACTTTACAAAGTGGATCGAAGCAGCTTCCTTCGCTACTGTAACCAAGAACGTTGTGGCACGTTTCATTCGACACAATCTGATTTGTCGATACGGAGTACCAGAGAGGATCATTACGGACAATGGCATAAATCTCAACAACAAAATGATCACCGAGCTCTGCAAGTAGTTCAAGATACAGCATCACAACTCTTCTCCCTATCGGCCGAAGATGAATGGGGTTGTAGAAGCGGCTAATAAGAACATTAAGAAGATTGTGAAGAAGATGACGGTGACATACAAAGACTGGCATGAGATGTTACCATTTGCTCTTCATGGGTACCGTACCTCAGCGCGGACATCAACAGGGGCAACCCCTATTCCTTTGTATATGGCATGGAAGCAGTCTTGCCCATTGAAGTTCAGATACCCTCTCTTCGAATCATGAAGGATGCAGGTTTGAGTGAAGATGACTGGATTTAGACCCGGCTTGATCAGCTTAACTTAATCGACGAAAAAAGACTTACTGCTATTTGTCATGGTCAGACGTACCAAAAACGGATGATCAAGGCATTTAACAAGAAAGTTAGATGATAAGAGTATCAAGTTAGGGATCTGGTTATCAAACGCATCATACTACCTCAAGGTGATCCCAGGGGAAAATAGACCCCTACCTACAAAGGGCCATTTGTGGTTAAGAACATTTTCTCAGGAGGAGCTATGATTAAAACCACCATGGATGGTGATGACCTTCCTCACCCCGTCAATGCAGACATAGTGAAAAGATACTACGCATAATCAAAGACCCGCTAGGTTGACACACCTAGGCAAAAATGAGGGCTTCCCGGCGAACCAAAAGGGTTCGAGCAAAAATAAGGGATGAAAATGAAAAAATCTGTACACCCGGCAAGTCGAAAACCTGAAAAGACGACTTGGGCAAAAAAGGGTATCCCGGTGGACCGAAAACCCGAAAGGGCGGTTCAGGCAAAAATTAGGGATTAAAGCGTAACACTATGTCTCATTGGATCACCTTGCATCCAGACTTCGGTATCGACTATCAAGCTCGAACAACACTAATCAATCTGATCTACCTTCAACTAGTAGCAAAGTGATGAGATGCTCGAGGACATAAAGGCAATAGCAGAGTTGGAACCCAGTGGGATCATTCACATAGCTGTTTTGTTTAGTTTTTCACAAATTGTCTAAAATCTATTTGTTCGGCGGCGTTCTCTCACAAGGACGTCAGCCTCTTGTACATAAGCGCCTATTTACAGGCCAAACTTCAAAATCAATACAATTCATTTTCAAAGAAATTTCAAGCTATTTTTCCTTTATCTGTTTTATTTTGCAAAGGACGTCCAATGTTCATTTTTGATATATGCACTTGACATTAATTGCTACTCATAAATATTTACATGCGAAACAAAAGACGATTACTGGTAATATCAGAAACAGGGGCAATAAGAATTTTCCAAACTGTACAGTTGCTCTGTCTACCAGGTACAAGGTAAATTCAGCTGAAGAACATGGTTAAGATGCATTCACTCCCTGCAGAGTAAGACAATAATGATAGCTCTCCCCAGCTGAGACTTGCAACTGGGAATGAATGAATCGGTAATATTCTCCCCCCAAGCAGAGTTTATCTACAATCAACACTGAAAAGGCTTAATATCCCCAGTGGAGTTAAAATTTCCCAGCGCAGTCTGAAAAAGCTTCCCCAGTGGAGTTGTAGAATCATCCCCAGTAGACTCTAGAGGTTTGTCCCCGGCGGAGTATAAAAATAAATATCCCCAGTCGAGTTCAAAGGAAGATTGTCCCCAGCAAATCTCAAAGGATTATCCCCATAAGAGTCTAACAGGTTATCCCCAGTGAATCCGCAACTGAAAGATCATCCCTGGCGGAATTCTTTCCTTTCACAAACAGAATTCAAATCCCTAACAGATTCAATATCACCAGCAATGATAATTCATCCCAACGGAATTTATCGGTGGAATCCTCAGCAGAGCATCTCTTCCCCACAGAGTAATCTCCTCATCAGTTTATCCTCCAACGAAGTTATCCTCCCTTGCAGGTTTATTCTCATCAATCATCGCCGTCCGCTATCTCCAACAGAAACGAAGAATTCAACTCTATTCTCCAGTAGCTATCCAGGATTTATTTTCCCCAGCTAAAACATTACATTTCCATACATCATGATACATGCATATACGCATCATACAATACAATCTCATTTATTTTGAGAACATCATTGCTTGATATATATCATGCATTGCATACGACTAACCATTACCTTTCAGGAAAGATACAGTTAAAGTTCTCAGCTATGTCGAAGAACTGACCGGTTCTTAAATCTCTATTGAATTATCCTTGGTTGAATTTCAAGATAAGGTTCTCAATCTCGACAATTTTCCTCCGTCAAAGTGTGGACGAGTTCTACAATCTCAACAGAATTATACTCCGTTGAAGACCAGACAGTTCCTAGATCTTGATGAAGATGTTTCCCTCGGTCGAAGACCTGACCGGTTCTTAAATCTCAACTGAATTATCCTCAGTTGAATTTCAGATAAGGTTCTCAATCTCGACAATTTTTCTCCGTCGAAGTATGGATGAGTTCTATAATCTCAACAGAATTATACTCCGTTGAATACCAGACAGTTCCTAGATCTTGATGAAGAGGTTTCCCTCAGTCGAAAACCTGACCGGTTCTTAAATCTCAACTGAATTATCCTCGGTTGAATTTCAGATAAGGTTCTCAATCTCGACAATTTTCCTCCGTCGAAGTGTGGACGAGTTCTACAATCTCAACAGAATTATACTCTGTTGAAGACCAGACAGTTCCTAGATCTTGATGAAGATGTTTCCCTCAGTCGAAGACCTGACCGGTTCTTAAATCTCAACTGAATTATCCTCGGTTGAATTTTAGATAAGGATCTCAATCTCGACAATTTTCCTCCGTCGAAGTGTGGACGAGTTCTACAATCTCAATAGAATTATACTCCATTGAAGACCAGACAGTTCCTAGATCTTGATGAAGATGTTTCCCTCAGTCGAAGACCTGACCGGTTCTTAAATCTCAACTGAATTATCCTCGGTTGAATTTCAGATAAGGTTCTCAATCTCGACAATTTTCTTCCGTCGAAGTGTGGATGAGTTCTACAATCTCAACAGAATTATGCTCCATTGAAGACTAGACAGTTCCTAGATCTTGATGAAGATGTTTCCCTCAGTCGAAGACCTAACCGGTTCTTAAATCTCAACTTAATTATCCTCGGTTGAATTTGAGATAAGGTTCTCAATCTCGACAATTTTCCTCCGTCGAAGTGTGGACGAGTTCTACAATCTCAACAGAATTATACTCCGTTGAAGACCAGACAGTTCCTAGATCTTGATGAATATGTTTCCCTCAGTCGAGGACCTGACCGCTTCTTAAATCTCAACTGAATTATCCTCGGTTGAATTACAGATAAGGTTCTCAATCTCGACAATTTCCTCCGTCGAAGTGTGGACGAGTTCTACAATCTCAACCGAATTATGCTCCGTTGAAGACCAGACAGTTCCTAGATCTTGACGAAGATGTTTCCCCCCAGTTGAATTATAGACAAGTTCTTAAAACTCAGCAGAGGCATTCTCTCAGTTGAAGTACATGCAAGTTCCTAAATCTCAACAAAAGTTAGACTTTCCAAGCGGAATCTTCCACAACAACAGGTATGCAAGTTCTCGCTAAAGAATCTCTTATGCGATCGACACTCCTGCAGATGGCATCTTTAAGCACATCCTCCCTCCAGCAATCTCCAAATGGCATCTGTAAGCCCATTCCCGACATCACCAGGCTGATACCACTTCATGCGAGTGCAAATTTCTGGGCACTCTAGTGTTCAATCATCTTCCACCTTCGGATCACGAAAGGCACGAAAGCCAATCTACATCCTGAGGTTTAAGAAGATTGAACAGGGGAAGCTGTTGTACCCCAAAATTTTCCCTCCTATATTTCTCCAAACATTGCAAGAAAAATCTCCAAGTGGCTCAAGATTGCTCAAGAGTTGGACAGTCAAGCTATCTCCTAAGGCAGTCAACCCCAAATTAGGGTTTTGTTTTGCATCAATATCCTTGTGTCCAAATGACCCCAAGGGCTCCCCAATGTCCTAATATGTTCTCAAGGTCATCCATGTCAAGTTTCAAGCCTTTCAGAGGAAGTTTGCTCAGATAATTGCTCAAAAGGTCCAAAAATCGACTGTGCTAGGGCAAAAGTCAACTGTGACCTATAAACAGTCAAACTTCAAGATTTTTTGTCAACATTATCATTTTGAAGGATATTTCATCATTATATCAATGGTTGATCATGATTCACCAAGGATTGCTCAAAATTCATCAAGACTCAAAAGTTGCTAAATTAGGGTTGTGTAGGAAAAGTCAACTTAACTTTGACCAAGCATAACTTTCTCATACTTTATGGTAAATGACCCATCCAAAGCTCATTTTTAAGAGGATGCAATTTCCTACAATCCATATTCACACCCAAAGATCAATAAATGCACTCACAAGAAGTTACAAATTTGGACATTATAGGTCATTTATGAAAGTCAACAAAAACACCTTTTTTGCCAAAGCTTATAACTTGAGCATGGAATATCAAAATAAGATGAGACCAAAAGGGTTGGTTAGAGGACATCTCAATATTTCCAAAGAGTCAAATAAGACCTCCAAAAGTTCAAAATTGAAGAAGTTATGCATTATTGAAGTTGGGCATTTTTGCAAAATTGCCAAAAGTCAACTATCCCCAAAACTTCAAATTTTGTCAAATGGGCCCATTCTTTTCCACTTGATTTGAGCTTGCACCAGTGTCCACGTGTCCTAGCTTCATCCATGCGCCCCTAGCTTATTTTTATTATTTTATTTGATTTTTTATTGAATTATTTCATTTTTAATAAAATTAAATCATAAAAAATCCAAAGCTTTGATTACAAGATATCTTTTGGCTATTTCAGGATTGAATCATCATCATTAAGAGCATCAAATTCGTATCACACAAGATCATGTGCAAAAGGATGGATTTTTGACAAATTTGGCAAGCTTTCAAAAGTGAATCAAATCAAATATGCAATGCATTGATTAGGAAGATTCAAGCCATATTTGTTACCCTAACACATTCCACAATACATAAGGAAGGCAAAGGCACGAAAAATTGGGTGAGAGGCTGTAAGAACAAGCAGAACCAAACTTGAAAAAGTGGTGAAAAAGTTGGAATTCGAAATCATAGCAAGAGAGGTTTTCAGAAGCCAAAAGCTATCTCAATCGATTCCTGGAGGTTCACTGAGTTGAAACCAATCCAAAGCAAGCTTCCATACATGCCCAAGCACGCTGTAAGCATCACGTTACCTAGCTCTGCATTTGAATTCGCAAATCATTATTCCTGCATCTTTTGTACAAATTATTTGCATATTCATAATCCTCATCATGTTTCTAAGCTTTTTGCATTACTCAATTTCATTTATGTGACCTATACTGTGAGATGCCATAGCTAGGGTTCCTTGGTCGTTTTTGGGCATTCTTATTTCAGGGATAATTGTCCATCAAGAAGGGCATAGTTAGGACCGGGAGGTCAAGACGAGCACAACCATGCCCTTAGAATTTATTTCTATGGCCTACATCAGATTTTGGAGAAAGCACGACTTGTAGCGATGGCTTGTGTCCGTAGCTATAAGTTTTACAGGTTTTTAGCTACGGACGAGGGTTGAAGATGACGCGTGGCGAGGCGTGATTCGTCCGTTCAAACCATGGCGCACATATTTTGTTGAGCTGGCACACTAACTTGTTTTATCTTATAATATTGTCTTTGTATATTGTTAACAAACAAGCCAATTCAGCCAAGTGGTAAGCGTGCTTGCCAATATCCAACAGGACCTGGGTTCGAATCCCAGGTCCCCCATTCTCTTTGTTATTTTTCTTCTTTATGTAATCAGGTACAAATCCAGGCTTGTGGCATACCATGCGCCTTCACACGTCCAACAACCAGATGGCCAAAGGCCAGATCTGGTGATCCAAGTTGATGGTCCACCATAGACCAAGTCAACATGCACGCAGGGAATCTCAGAAGTCAAACAGGGCCAATGCAAATGGGCCTCAGGATTGTTGTTCTGACCCCCAAAACAGGCCCATACCCCCCTATCTCTCCCTATTTCATTTATTTTTGTTTTAATTGTTTTATTATATTTTATTTAGTTAACTAACCAATCAAATTTTTTTCTTTATAAAATTAAAACCACAAAAAACATTTTCTTTATCAAATTAAATTTTAGTATTTTTATTTTTTATTAACAAATCTATTAATTAATTTAGGCTATTAATTAGAAATAACTTTAATACATTTTTGTAAATAATTAAAATTAACTTAGACTTAATTAGGTTTTTACTAACATTTAATTAATTTTATTTTTCTTTCCTTAAAAACCAAAAACCCAAAAATAACTTATTTTTATGAATTAATTAATTAATTAATTTAGTATTTAACTTAGGTGATTTATTTCTTAATTTAAAAAAAATAACAAAAAAAAAGATACTTTCTCTCAAAAAAGGGTCAAAACCCTAAACTTGCACCCGATTTAATTTCCCGCACACGATCTATTTATTCAATATTGTACTTGTTCCCGGATCGTAATAGCTAATAGGACCATTTAATTATCTTTATCGCTTTATTTATTTTTCCGCATTTAAATTTCAAAGGGTTGTTTTTGGCGATGTAAATACCCGACGCCTTGTAATTTAATTTCCACAATTTATTTTCCGCAAAAATACAACTGTTAGATTTTTGATAATAGGGATGCATGACAAGATTGAATGTTTTAAACTAAAATTAACATAGACCACCCTTAACATGTGAAAAGACAAAAATAACTGAAAACGACACACTTGCACATGCGCACTCTTAGGGTATACCCCACTTGGTTGCCTTCGTACGCGGTCATTAAGTATAAGTCACTTTAGAGGTCGCCCTCTTGTCCAAAGATCATAGTCGCCTCAAAACGGTTGCCTCGAATATTGTTGCCTCAAACAAATGATCTAAGACATTAGGGTTACCGCTAAGGCGTCCTAACATTGCTTTGGTGACTGTAAGTCCCTAAATTCGAATTGACCCGCAAACTCCAACGACGGTGCTACCTACTCATTCATAGTGGGATAGCATTATCTAAAAGAATATAGCATAGAACGATTCTTTTTCGAGTAGGTAGATGGTTCTTAAGTACTTGCTCTTTCAAAAAAAAAAATCTTTTTCACACTTACACTTTTCGAACAAAGTTTTCAAAAACACTTCATACGCTCTTGAGGACAGAAGCAAGAGTTAAATCGAAGTTTTCAAAACAAAAACTTTTTCAAACCCACAAGCACAAAGAAAGAAATTTTGAAAACAATTGAGCAAGTACCTAAGAGCTCGTGGATAACCACGGATAGAAAGGGTGCTAACACCTTCTCTTTCTATAATCTACCCCCCGAACACGAGAAACATCTCGAGAAAGGAATTTTTCTGTGCTTTTTCCTTGTTGGATAAAATAAAAGTCGGTGGCGACTCTTTCTTACCGCGACATTTTGCAAAAACAAACGCAAAACGCAAAACCAGCATTCCGAAAAATAGTCAGTTCTTCCTATCGTATCACACATGTGATCCCGAATGGATGTAGACCTGCATTGTGATTGTGAGTGTGTATGTAAGGGTATAACTATCTTTGAAAGAAATGAAAAAGTAAAAAACAATGAGCACAAACTTTGTATGCAAAACGTCCATGATTCATTGATGTCATATGGAAATGAGATAATAACCCTTACAAATGGACCGGTGTGCCTCGGGTAAGACACAAGGTTTTAAGAGTCTGAATTGTTTTAATATTACAGATCCAACAAAATGTAAAGACAAATTACTGTGGGATAAAAGTGATCGGGACAAAATCCCTAGCCTCCCAATTGCTGAGCCCTCCATTGACAGTTGGGAAGATCTAATCCTCCAGGTTGCAATCATCTTCATCATCCTCTACCATGTTGCTTCACAGTTGCTGATCTTCAGGGGTGGTCCTCTAGCATGAGCGCGACGTACAGCCTTCTGAGCACCTAAAATGAAACCTAGGCCAAACTTGTCAGACTTGTATGGGATATCTAGGAGTTGTCCCCAGATAGTGCATCCTCCTTCTTCTATCACTGCCTTTGCATCCTTCAAAGATAACATCCTGAGTGGAGGCCTTGTGATCTTGGGAACAACCTTAGTCACTGCCACATCTTGCGGGACCTCTTCAAAGTGTTGGAATGGAGTTTCAATAAATTCACCATCTAATTCCACATATCTGAAAGAATTGAGATGGCTGATCATATACTCTTCTTCTCCATGAACAGTGATAATCTTCCCTTGAGTCGGATACTTCAGCATTTGGTGCAACTTAGAAGTGACAGTTCCAGCATTTTGAATCCATGGTCGGCCTAACAAGCAGGAATATGAGGGACGAATATCCATTACATAAAAAGTTGAATCAAATGTTTGGGTTCCAACCTTTATGGGGATATCCACTTCCCCATGTACCATCCTTTTCAAGCCGTCAAAAGCCCTTACTACTATGTTATTTGGCTTCAATGTCAATCCCTCACAGTCCGGCCTATCAAGAGCTTTTTTAGGCAATACATTCAGAGATGAGCCAGTGTCCACCAAAACACGAGCCAGGGTTGTGCCCCTACATTCAACTGAGACATGCAATGCCTCATTATGCTTCCTTTCTCTTGGTGTTAAATCAGCATCCGAAAAACCTAGACCTTTATCCCCAGTCAAGCTGGCTATGCAGTCTTGGAACTGATCAGTAGATGTCTCTTGGGGTACATGGGCAGTTTTTAGGAATTTTACCAAGGCTTTTTATGCGCCTCAGAACATAGTAGTAAAGCCAACATGGAAATTTTAGATGGAGTTTGCCCCAATTGTTCAACTACATCGTAGTCGCTTCTTTTTATGATCTTAAGAATTTCCTCCATCTCTTTCCGGGAGGTCTCATGGATAGCCACTAATTGTGCCTTCGTCCGGGGCTCAATCAGAATGCTTTTACCTCGGGTCTCGGTTGACTTGGCAGCAGGAACGTCAGTAGGAGTAATAACAGGAGTTGTATCAGCTTTGTCAGTTGGAATATTGGTGGAGATGATTGTAGGACCGAAAATAGCCTTCGGAGGAGCAACAACAACTGGAATGATTACGGGTCCAGAAACTGCTTTTAGGGGAGCAATTTCTGGAGAGAATATCCTTCCGCTTCGGGTAATCTTGCTAGTCCCCATAATATTACTGATGTCGGAGTTAACTTTCTCGGAACTTGAATCTTCGGCAGCTGGCCAATCTTGCTTGATACCGTGGTAGTAGACATCCACTCCATAATTCCATGGTATGGTTTTGTCTGACGAATACGGGACTGGTTCAGGCATTGTAATTATCATAGGAGTTGCTTTCGGAACTGATGTAATTCTAACGGGTCTTTTGGTGGAGACCCTGGAAGAATTGGAGGAAATGGTAATGATAGAAAAATCTTTAAAAGGAACAGGTGGAACAGAAGTTTTTTCAAACAAAATTTCTTTGTTATCTATTATGCACTGAACGCCTGTTTTCAACAAAGGACAGCTAGTTGGTGAGGACAAACAGAAATGGCAGCTTTCATCACAGCCTGGGAAAACACCAACATTCAACAAGTTTACCTTAATAGTCAGGAGTGGGGTCATAAGTTCATCAACTGAAGTAACAAACATTTCTTCTTCAATGGCATTGGTATTATGGCCATGTTTGGGCATATGGTAAGAAATGACATTTAGCTTTTCGGGCGCATCGAATTCAATCTCTTTGGCTTCAATGAGGTCTTGTATTTTGTTCTTTAGAGCCCAACAGTTATTAGTGTTGTGGCCGAGACTTTCAGAGTGGTATGCACAGCGGGCATTGGGATAATAGTGAGGAGATGTTGTGTTAGGGTTTTTTGGAGCTTCTTTCAAATTCACCAGGTCGGATCTTAATAGATGTGGCAATACTTGAGATTGGGTCATGTTAATTCTAGTGAACTATCTGACTGGTCTTTCCATCCTTGGTTAGTTGTTTCTTTGCTGATCAGGTGCAGGTTTAGGAATCATAACAGCTCCCACCATTGGACGACGTTTGGCCCTATCTTGATTTCTCTGAGGATAAACAACAACCACTTCTTTCTTTTCGATAAATGGATTTCTTATAACAGCAGAGGATGTATCCTTTTGAATCTTTCCACTTTTTATCTTGGCTTCTACCCTCTCTCCGGTCAATATCAGTTCCATAAAACCTGTCGATGAACTCCCAATTAGGTGATTGAAGAAAGGACCAGACAAGGTGCCCAAAAACATGTCTACTAATTCTCTTTCAGATAGGGGAGGTTGAACTCTTCCATCCAAGTCTCTCCATTTTTGCGCATAGTCCTTGAAACCTTTATTGGAAACCATGGCCATACTCTGGAGTTAAGTACGGGTAGGCGCAAGATCAGCATTGTATTGGTATTACTTGTAAAAAGTTGCAGCAAGATCTTCCTAGTTATGAATGTTGGCTCTTTATAACTGATAAAACCAATCAAGTTGAGTTCCAGACAGACTGTCTTGGAAGAAGTGTACTCATAAGTCTTTGTCAGCGGTATGGGGTTGGATTTTCCTCACATTGGATCGTAGATGCATTTTAGGGCATGAAACTCCGTCATATTTGGCGAACACAGGTGCTTTGAATTTTGGAGGAATGACAATTCCCGATACCAAACCCAATTCCTCAAAGTCCAAGCCAGGCACTTTTTGGATTTCCATTGCGCTCAATCGCTCCTTGAGATGTTTATACTTGTCATCAGCTGGAGGGTATTGTTCTTCAGAATAGTCTTCTTCTTCCTATTCCTAATCTGATTCTGACAGGACAACTGTTTCCTTGCCTTTCCTATCTTGATTGTCTCTCTTACCGGATGTCGTTGCAAAGTCTAGGGTCCTTCTTGTCTACCCATGAAATCTTCTTCCCATGTTTAGGACTCCGGTTACCTTCTTTGTCTTCTTTTTCTTTTCCTCAGCCAACAAAGTCTTCAACTCTTCTTGTCCTTTAGCTAAGGTCAAGAACAACTGTTGAAACTGTGCATTCTGAGCTTGGAGGTCCTTCACTGTTTGCTCGAGATCTATCTTACTGAAATAAACAGTAGAGAGATGAGGAGACTTGTTGCAAGAAACCTGCTTATGTTATGATGAATGATAAATGCGTATGCAATGATTTCAAGGATTTTAAGATTCAAATTAATTTTAGACAAAAAAGGAAACACACGTTATATTAATAGATTAAATCTTGAGTACAATAATGCCTTCTTGGTCAAAACAAATACAAGAAACACTAAGATAAAAAGGTAGTGCGCATCCTCTTTGGTGCAATGTAGGCATTCAAAGTCTGCTCCTCATGAAGTAGCCTAGTGAGTTCCAAAACCTTCTTCTTGCTTGCATAGAATTGGGCTTCGAAGGTATCTTGCTCTCCCTTGAGTTGTATCCAATCCCTTTGTAGGTCTTCAAGAGAGGTAGGCATGTCAGGATGTAGGATAGTGTATGGAACATCTCCTTCCATGACAGGATCAATGATTACTGGGAGAATGGAGGGGTAAGGCATATTAAGACTCCGAGCACGAGTTCGTACCCATTTGAGGTAAGGCTCAAGAGGGATGGAAATTTTATGCCCCAAAGTCTTGCTATCTACCTTGTTTAACATCCTCCAAGCTCGGATAAATCTCTGGCAAAGACCTTGATTGTTGTTGTCGTAGTCAAATACCAAACCTTGAATCAGCATCTCGTACGGCCATCCCTTTGGGCGTAACTAAATTGTCTTAAGGCTAAGCAGGGGTTATAGGTGATACCTCCCCTAATGCCAAGTAAAGGGACATTAGTAAATTCTCCACAACGGACGACAATAGTAACATTCTCTATGGATCGGGAGCACCAATGAATGTCTGAATGTTTGAGTGTCATCAACCTTTGTGACCACCTTGAACCTTGCTCATTCTTCAATATAGATTGGGGAAGATGCGAAATAAACCATCTTTCCAAGAGAGGAGTGCAACACATAAGGACACCTCTTTTCCTCATTGTGCGAGTGTGAAAAGAGTGTAGGATATCCCCTAGCAATGTAGGCACCGGGTTACGAGATATAAAGATTTTGACGGTGTTCACATCTATGAGTTGGTCAGGATTTGGAAACAAAACCATCCCATAGATGAGGAGAGCCACAATTTCATCAAAGGCTTGCAGATCCAAGGAATTCCAACAACTTTGGGCTTTCTCAAATAGGAACTTTGCTAGGAAACCTTTGCACCACTCCTTGTTTCCCAATGAGTTGTGACATCAGATGAGTGCAAGTGTAGAGATTTAGCAATCTCTTCTGGTTGTGGGTCTCTTTTTGTACCAATGAAAGGTAGTTGATTGAGAATGGGAATCCTCAAGAGTCGGGAGAATTCTTCCAAAGTAGGCACAAGCTGATAGTCAGGAAATGTAAAGCAATGGTGTAAAGGATCAAAGAACTGAAAGAGCACTTTCATCATGTCCTCATCTGTGTTGGAGGTGACCAAGTTAAGTAGGCGACCATGTCTCTCGGTGAATGGAGAGTTTTCAGGAATCCTTGAAGCTAGCTCCCTGATTTATGGAGGGATCCTTACCAGGTTAACTTGAATAGCTTTCCTGTGAAGTGAATCTATATCCTACAAAACAAGAACAAAGATGAATCCCAAAATCCTTGAAATGGTTAGTGAATGTGTATGATGTTCATGATGTTATGTACAAGTATGTATATACAAACAAAGCAAACAGATCCTTAGGTTTAGGCTTGCATGGAGTTTTATAGGTACGTACCCTCTTGAAGTTTAGTTGGCTCAAACTTGTCTTAGTAATAGTAACTAGGTTCTAAGGAGCTCAATGTCACTGGTTTGTTTCCTTGGTCATTGTTTCAACACAAGCCTCTTTAATGGCGACCGAAATATCCTAAGAAACCAAACCTTAATGAATGTAGTATCGAGTATCTACCAACTTCGGACTGCAACAAAGCCGGTCATCTCACTACATCCTAAATGGCCAAGTTGGTCAAGTAAAGGTTCTAAAAGTTCATTAATGCTTCATGACATCACTCAGCGGCCCCGTATTCTCTTTGATTAACTCAAATGCTACCGGTACCCATAAATATGTCGCACTAACATAGCTATTGCTTAGACCATGTCGGTATACCCCGCACAATTTCCACAATGTATTGCTACTTACCTATAATGTATCCCAAATCCGGGTAGAGGATTCAAACCCAAACAAAAAACCATAATGTAAAGCATACAAGTCAAATAATGTAAGCAAGTAAATGTGATTTATCCCTAAGGTAACCCCACTTTTAGAATTTCCCCAGCAGAGTCGCCAGTTCTGTGATACGGTGGGAGAACTGAATTGAGGGTTTTGCGTTTGATTGTAAAATGTTGCGGTTAGCAAGAGTCGCCACCGAATTTTCTTTTATCCAAAAGGAAAGGTGAAAAAGCACAGGAAAGACCTTTGAGATTGTTTCTTGAGTTCGGGGGGTAGGTTATGAAAAGGGAAGATATTAGCACCCTTTTCATCCATGGTTTTACATGGGCTCTTAGTTACTTGCTAGATCACTTGCTTTTGTTTGAAATTGTGCTTAGTGTAGTTTTTGAAAGTATTTTGTAAAGGGGCCATTGTTTAGGCAATCTTTGTAATGATTCTCGTTCGTAAGAATGTATACAAAGATGTTGATCTTTTGAAAATGTTTTCAAGTTTTGTAAGATGTTTTGAAAGTGTAGGTGTTTGTTTTGAAAATAGCAAGGATGTTTGTTTTAAAATGGAGCAAGTAATTAGGAACAATCTACCTACTCAAATGTCTTTTTTGTTCATTTCCTTTTCCTTTGACATTGTTGTCTTACCATTGATTTGGTAAGCAACCCTATCTTTGGATGTAAACAGGACGGGCGTGGGTCATCGTATAACCATGATTAGCAATATTGCAAGGTATCTTAGCATTCTTTTTGAGGGACTAAGATCATTTGTAAGGCAACTTAGATAGCGTCATCGAGGGACTATGATCTTGTATTTGCTTGTTTTTGCTAAGATACCTTACATGCGTAATATGGCCATTTTGTATAAGGCAACCAAGTGGAATAACCCTAGGGGTTCTTGTGTGCAAGTGTATCATTTTCATGCTTATTTTTTGTCTTGAATTAGGGTTTTTCTACTTGTTGATTTTAGTCTTTCCATACAAACCCTAATTACTAGCATGTTATATGAAAGCGATAAATTGCGAAATTTAAAGTTACTATGCTATTACAACATTTGTGGGGAGGGAGTGTACAATTCGTAAATGGGGATTGCAAGAATTTAAACATAATTAGTCTATTACAACCATATTGAATTGGTATGAATATACGAGGAATTTAAATAAATACAAAATATAAAAATGAATAAATGTACAAGGATGCAAAATATAAAGAAAATGAATTTTGTTTGGCTTTCATGGAAAAAAGGATTTTGTATTAACCTAATTTAAATAAAGAAAATAGTTAATTAAGTTTGAATTTATTAAGAAAAAAGATTTTAAAAGAAAACCCTAATTCTATTAATTAATCAAAAGAAAATAAGTTTAAGAGAAGTATTTTTAGTATTTTTTATCTTTAAAAAAATATTTATAGTATTATAAAATATTTTTAGTCTTTTTTTATATAAAAATAATGTATTTTAAATGGTGTGAAGAAAAATAAATAAACAATATAATATTAATTAAGTTTATAAGATTCACTTAAATAAATAAATAAAGTATGAAGAATAAAAAATATTTTTATTTATGGAAAAATAAAATAAAACAAGTTAAAATATAAAATATTATTTTTGCATTTTTATCATTTTTAGTATTTTAGAAAATATATTTGAGAAAATAAAATAAAAAAATGAAGAAATAAAATAAGATTGGGCCAGGGGTATCAAAAGCTTGTAGGGGGGTTAGTAAGCAAAAAATAAAATAAAATTAAGCCCAAAAGGTCCAGCGCCTATTTGCTGAAAAAATGACCAAAAAAATGTAAAACAAATGCAAAAAGGCAGCGCTGAGGTTCGAACCCATGACCTCTATCAATAACGCGTGTTGCCTTACCACTGGGGTGGCTGTACATCCGTTAATACAAATGAAACAATAAATATGTAAGGTAAAACGTGTTTTGAAGACTTCATCTTCAACCTCCAGTCAAAGGACCTGTATCATCTTCATCACTCAACAAAAATGAAAAGTTCAAACATGAAAGTTGTGGCATTTTTTCCCACGAATCCAAACATATAAACAACTTAAGCTAACAATCAAAGATGAATGAGAATTTTTCTAGCCCTAATTCAAAAGCTAAAAATTTCAGAAAACTTCAACCCTAAAATTCTCTAAGCTTGGGCCATATAAATGTAAACTATGGATATGTACAGCTTCGTGGCAATGGTATCTACATTTTATCTTCACAAACCAAACTCAAATGATGCATGTATAAAGAGATAGAAGTTTGAAAACTTACCTCTTGCAGCTGGAGTCGTGTATGGAGTTTGAGCAACCTTTGTGATGGCCTGATGATTTCTATAGCTCGCATGGACCTCCTTGAATGTGTTTCAACTCCTACTTTGCTTTGAGGATGGCTGGAACTCCCTACTCAAGTCAAGTTATAAGCTTCAGTTTTGAAAATGGTGGATGATGATGGAGGAGTTACAGTTAGGAAATGAGGGCCTGGATCACTTTGATATGATGTATGGAAGGTGTTTGGATGATTAGTTTTCAAAACGCACGAGTGGAAATGGAGATGGTGAGTTTTTGCTCAAAACTGTCAAGTTTGGGCAGTTCTGTGCAGCAAGATGCTTGGGAGTGTTTTTAGGACTTGTGAAAATGTGTGTTGTGTTGCAATTGACTTGTTAATATGTATGGAAAAGATTAGAGCACAAAATCACTCAAGGCTTCTGAGTTATAGGGTTATGGCTCTATAACTTGCTTTTGAAGAAAAGTGAAATGACAAATCTCAAGTATTGTACAAGCATGTCCTGAGCTTCTTCAGGCCTTAGACACCTTGCTTTTGGTTTATATGGGTTGTGTGTGCAAAAAGAACAAGTTAGAAGCTCAAGACAAGTTAACTTTGTGATTAAAGCAACTTTTCAAGAATGGAATGGTAACTTTCTTCCTAAAATGGAAAATTGGCTTGGAGAATGCTTGGAACACTTGGATAATAGCTCAAAAGCAAGTGTAATCTTCTGATTATGGAGAAATCTTGAGGTTTAGAGGCCTGCAAAACAAGATTGTGCAGCATAGGTTTGAAATTGAATTCTTGTTCATCACAAAATGCCTTGTAATTCAAGTGACAAAACACCAACTTCATCTCTTTGATTCTCCCTACTCAAGAATGATCTCAAGGAGTTCTTGGACATTTTGGAAATCTTGTATTGTGCTCTACAACCCATATTTGAATTGATTTTGAAGATTCCCCTTGGAACTATATGAAAAAGTGCCATGAAGTTAGGTCAAAATCTTGGCCAAATTAGGGTAAAATTTCACTAAGTGTTTAGTTTCATGACCCTATGTTCTTAAAATTATAACTTGAGATCCAAGCACTTTTGGAAGAAGTCGTGTGAAGAAAAGTTGTAGATTTAATGGAGATATACAACTTTCATGTTGGATGTTTCTTTTGAATCATCTTGCATCATGGTGAAAATTTGGCTCAAAATTATGAAAAAACATAAATTTCCAACACTTAGAAAATTTTCTAAGTTAAGAAATTTTGACTTTTTGATTTCTTGATGAATAAGTTTCATATTTTTACATGTTTTGATGAATTGTGATCTTTGGCACTTGAATTTGACCAAAAAGTCGAAGTTTGACTTTTCAGTATACAGTTGACTTTTGATCAGTTGACTGCAAAATTCATCTGTCAATCCAATGGACTTGCAATGTTTGAAACCATGTCATTAGGTCAAAATGATGCAATTGGACTCTTGAGATCATGCCTTAAACCAATTGACCATTTGTTTGGTCAAAAATCAGAAATTTCCCTTTCCCAACAAAACCCTAATTTTGACCATTTTGCCCTTTTGGAGGTTTGATCAAACTTCTTGAGGAATTGTGGTCCAAACTTGATCAAATGATACATATGGGTTTATAATGTTGATGTGGATCTAAAATTATGAGGTTTGACTGTAAATTGACCATGGTTGACTTTTTCCCCAATACAGTTGATTTTTAGGTCAATTATTCAATTGACTGATCAAAAGTGTGATCCAAGGCTTGAAACTTGACATGAGTAATCTTGGGGGGGTCCATAATGGTCCATGAAAGTCATATGAAGTATTGATAGTTCAGAAATCCTTGTGCAAACTCAAACCCTAATTTTTGGTCATCAGTGCCTAAGGAGGTGTCTTGAGTTGATCAAACTCTAGTGCAGTCTTGAGCCAAGGAAATCTTGTGAGAAAATTCTTGATAAGTGAGAGGGAAAATTTTGGGGTACAACAAAGACGCATTACAACTTCTATCTCCCATTTACAAGTCTGAAACCTTGCTCAACGTATAAAACAACGACTTCCCATTGGTAGCGAAACATGATTATTGGCTTGCATACGACGGGGAAATAGTATGGCACAACGATCAAATGCGAAGGAATAAAAAGGTTCGTTCCAAAAGCAAGCGTATCACAACTGAAATGGACTCCCTTGACAAGCTAGAAAGAAAGTGTGGTTTATGTCGGTCAGGTCGAACACAATCGAAAAAATTGTCCCACTCGGACTACAAGCTCAACAACATAAAAATTGTATGCAAACCATCTTTCCTTTTTAAAGTTCTAAACATTACTGTTTTTCATTAAGAGAATTTGTTACAACAAACCATACGCAAACAACAAATAAAAACACGATAAAACGTTTAAGAAATTACAACCGTCAAAACAATTTCATTTGAGCCATGCATCATCACCATTACGTCTCCGTCTGTTTTGACTTCCTCAAACCAAAAATTAAGTCTTCCAGTTACAAGTAAGGTGGTTGTTCTTCTTCTCTGGATCCTTCTAATTTGTTCCCCATCCTCGACGTCTCCCTCTAGCCATCGCATCAACTCTCTCTTCAGACGCTCCATGGAGTGAATGTGTCAAAATTTCATTTTCATCGGAGGTTTGATGGCCGAGAAAATAACGTATCCATCTCTGGTGAAAATCATGAGAGATGTTATGACGCAAATAAAAGAGAAAAATTAAGAAGACAGTGCGAGAAAGTGTGAAGAATAACGGAGAATCGGGTCATTTATTTATAGAAAACAACATTTGCCCTAGGCGCCAAGTGAGATGGCGCCTCCTCTCACTTTTAAAGTGCTTGCGCCATCTCACTTAGCTAAAAGTGAGAGCATGCGCCAAGTGAGATGGTGTCTAGGACATAATGATAGGTACATGCGCCAACTGAGTTGGCTCCTCCTATGTGGGATTTTCTGAAACATAATAATTTGCGTAATTTAATAATATGTGTTTATGTTATAGAATTAATATTTTAATTTAAAAAAAACAAATAAAAAAAACTTATAATATTTTGAAAAACAATCTGTATTAAAAAAATCTAAAAAAAAAATCTATTTTTTTAAACTGATTAAATGTATTAATAACATGCTACGGTCACATTTATAAATTTTGTAGATGACAATTCAACCTTTAAATTGATTCATGTTTCTTTTTAATTTGGTCTCTCTATTAATCTATACAACTTAATTGTGTTAAAGATGTTGGTGTATCACATTTATAGTTGTGTGGATGACAATTCAATTTTTAAAGTGGTTTATGTTTCTTTAAACTATTCTCAAACATGTTATGATTCTATTAATATCTTAAATTAGTCCTTGAACAAAAAAAAAAATCAAATTAGCCATTGAATATATTAAACATTTTTCAATTAGATTTCTCCTTTAACATGTGTGATTTAACTATGTTAACACCGGTGTTGTTGTGATAAGTTAAATACATGATTGACAATTTATTAATTTTTTGTTTAAAGTAAGGTAATTTTTTTTTTTGTTATTTCTTGTAAATTTAAGGGATAATTTACCTTTTATGACATCTACAATCAAAATTTGTTATATAAAATAAAAATTTGAAATTACATATTAATCTAAAATCGTAAAGAATTAAAATGAAATCAAAAAAATGATATATGACTTGATTTTTGAGTAGTAAGAGGTTGGTATATTAAATGTAAGTAATGATTATCACATTGAATTAAAAAGAGGATAGACTTTTTTTAAGTATGAAAAGGCATAAATCTAATATTTTAAAATTTTGATTAATATGTGATTTTAAAAATTAATTTTATATGATAAAATTACATTGATATATGTTATTAAAGATAAATTACCCATAATTTTACGAGGGATAACATATACCTCACCTTAAAGTAATAATTTCTTCTTTTCCAATCATATTCTTTTTCATTGTTCTTTTCATTATTGTTTATTCTTCCGATTCATTTTTCTTCTCTAATATTCTTAATTTTGATTTTCAATTCTATATGTGCCTAAACCCCTAAAACCTTCTTTCTAAATGATAAGAATCCTACATTTTCAAATTTATATTTTCTCACACACTTTATTTGGAATGTCGATTTATGGTAATCTTGAAACCATATTTTTTCTCTTCAAATCTCTGATGTCTCTGAAGTTGAGATCATCTAGTCGATAGTGTCATATTCATTCGTCTCTGCTAGTTGAAAGGCATTGGTGCTCCATCACATTAAGTTTGATCTTGAAGGTTCTATTTTGAGACATATGAGCCTTCAAGATTAATCTTCCATTTGCGTTGACGATTCTCATCATCTTGTCTTCGACCATCACTTTGTAATTCTTTTCGATCAATTGTCCTATGCTGAGCAAGTTGCTCTTCATGCATGGAATGTATAACACATTGAAAATTACTGACCTTTTTCTACCGTTCCTCATAATCAGAACATCTCCAATACCTTTAGCTGCTAGAGTATTGTCATTTGTAAATTTTACCATGTTCTTCATTGTGGGTTTTAGGTTTACAAACCAATCTTTCTTTCCAGACATGTGTGATGAGCATCCTGAATCCAAGTACCACTGATCCTTGAATTTTTCTTCATCTCTTGTTGTGACCATCAACAACATCTCTTCTTTTTCATACTTTACGAACTTCACATCACTTTCTTGATTCTTTCGCTTCTTTGGACAATCACTAGAATAATGATTATACTTCTGACAATTGTAAGACTACATGTGACTCTTATCAGGTTTTTGACCACCACATCTTCCTCTATTTACAACACCACATCTTTAGTTGCCTTGATATGGTATTCTCTGATTCGACACATTTTCTTCGTGTTGGTTTTCTCTACCAGTCGAATTATTGTAGCCACCTCTACCTTTATTGTCGAACCACTTTCCTTTTCCTTTCTTATCTTTTGTTGATTAAGCCTGCAGAGCCGCTCACTCTTCAACTTGCCTGCAGCTCTTTCAACCATTCTTTGTTCATGAGATTCAAACATCCCTTGAAGCTCTTCCTCAACAGAGTTGACATGTCCTCCGACTCTTCTATGGCAACTACCACATGATCGAACTTCGGAGCCAAAGATCTCAAGATCTTTGAAACAATAGCTCTTGTTGTTAACGTTTCTCCATAAGCCTTGATTTGATTCACTAGTTTCGTAACCCTAGTGAAGAAATCATATATGTTCTCTCTATCTTCCATTTGAAGTAATTCATACATTATTTTGTGAGTTTGTAACCTCACCTCTTTCACCTTCTCAGCGCCTCCAAACGATTTATTCAGTATTTACCAAGCTTCTTTTGCAGATTCTACATCACTAACCTTTTCAAAATTGTCTTGATTGACACATTGGTGAATTATAAAGAGAGCTTTATAATTCTTCTTCTTCAATTCTTCGTATTCCGCCTGTTCTAACCCATATTTCACAAGATCCCAAAGACCTTGAAAACATAATATAACTTTCATCTGTTTGCACCAATTCTCATAGTTATCACCTTTCAGAAATGGGAGATTTGATGGAAAATTTCCATTCGCATAATTCATCGCCATTGATTTTCTTCTTCTTCCCTTGATCGCTCAACCGGAGCTCTTGATACCAGATATTGGAAATCCACCAAAACCTATGATGAATTTCTATCAATTTTGATGAACAAGATTGTTATCACCACACAATGATAATGAAAAGAAAAGAAAATTAAAGAAAAAAAGAGATTAGAGTTTCTGCTGAGTAACTCTCTGCCCACAAACTATGAAAAACTTTCTTATTCATTGACAACTGCAAATACTGTAAATGAATGAATTGGTTACAAAAGTAAGGGTTACTCCCTCTATTTATAATTGAGTTTGCTTTCTCCCTAAGCCAAAAGCCCAAAACTATAAAAACTCAAAATATCTATTTTAGACCTAAATCAAATATATCTATTTTAGATCTAAATCAAATCTATCTATTTTATATCTAAGTCAAGTCTATCTATTTTATATCTAAATCAAATCTGTGTGTAGCAACTGCTTCCACACTTTGATCGACTAATTCGACACATTTTGTGTCGAACAACATACTGCTTTCGACACAAGGAATAACACTTTCAACAATACATAGAAATTATGTTGAAAAATATATAATTATATGGTGTAGTACACTTCATCTAGACACATATAAAATTGATTAAGTTAGCATTGATTATGGTGTAACATGGATGCATTAAAGTATAATTCAATTTATCGAATCAAGTGAATAGTGGATAATAATTTATATAATTTTATAATTGGTATTAAACCAAAAATTGGGGTTGAAAAACGGATCTGGTTCATCAGGCATATCTGTTTTCCTTCACTTATTTTTGCGGCGAGTTAAGATTTTAGGCTCGTACACTCTAATACGTTTTTCCCTATTCCGTCCCGTTTTTTATGAGCTTAGACATTTACATGAAAATTTGTAATTTTTAGTCTTAAAATGTGCAACACCCGCGAGTTGTCTCGCCCCGCACACATAGTTTTGTAGGGCGGAGTAAGGTTTTAAAACTCATGTTTATACAAATATTTGTAATTTATTCTTGTTTATTACCACTTTTACTCTCTCCCGTATATGCCACTTTTGGTTTACTCTCCTGTAAAAAAAAATTGTAAAAGAAACCTTGCCATTCAAAATACTAACATTTTAGTCCCTAAAGTCAAAATTTGTAGATAAATCAACAGGTTTCCTGCAGATTTTCTTTCAGATTTACCTGCGAATTTTGACTTTAGGAACTAAATTGTTAGTTTTTTGAAATGAAAAGGTTGTTTTTGAAAAAAAAAATTACAGAAGGATATAAAAAATGACCTATATGACATGGAGTAAAATGATAATAACCCTAAAAATAGTTGTATCAACAGTTGGTTTTTTCTCTTTTATAAAAATATTTGTAATTTATTCTCGTTTATGAAAGTAATTATATCAACATTAAACTTTTTTCCGTTTATAAATATATTTGTAACTAATTCTCATTTATAAAAATAATTATATTAGCAATTAATTTTTTTTCATTTATAAAAATATTTATATTAAAAATATAATTTCCACTCAAACTTTTAATATGACCTTTCAACACTCAATGCATTGAGTAAAGTGATAGTTGCATGGAATACGTGAAAAATAACCTTGTAATTATTAAGTTAAGTTAAGTGTGTTTAGATGGATTTGAATTAAGAAGAGTATATTTGGTTTTTCGTTAACATTCCCGGAGAATTATTTAGGTGCATATGTATGGGATTTCTTTTGAGTTAAAAGGAATCTCGCATAATCTATAAGTGCATGTCCCAAAAGATAATAGTGTTTTGACATGTTCTAATGAAAAATTATGTTAATTGAATTAAATATCACTTTAAAAAATATGGTATATATGAATATATAATAAATATGTAATATAGTGAATAACATTATTTGATTTGAGAATTTATCAATAAAAAAATCATTTGTATATTTATATGTACAATTTTTAATTTACATATTACTATTATGCAGTTAATGTAACATGAAATATTTAATTGTCTTGCCGACATAACTTTTATTTTAAAAAGCCAAAATTCTTAACATAACTTAAATTCTGTTACTGTTTTTATAGAGTGAATATATTAATTTATTATCTTTTCCCTAAATATTTAATTCATAATAAAATATTTTAATGAAATTAAAGTACAATAAATAAAAATTGAAAATTTTGTAAAAAATTGTAAAAAAATAAATCATAAGTCACTATAATTTGTATTTTTATATGAAATTGATAAATATAATATTAAATATGAAATGACTGACTCATATTATATATATATATATATATATATATATATATATATATATATATATATATATATATATATATATATATATATATATATATATATATATATATATATATATATATATATATATATATATATATATATATATATATATATATATATATATATATATATATATATATATATATATATATATATATATATATATATATATATATATATATATATATATATATATATATATATATATATATATATATATATATATATATATATATATATATATATATATATATATATATATATATATATATATATATATATATTTTTTTTTTTTTTTTTTTTTTTTTTAATATAAGTGTTAACATTTTATTATAAAAACACAAATACTAAGATTTTTTATAAATTAAAATTTTAATATCATTCACTTATCTCTACTATTTTAATATAATTTGATTTAAAAGTTAAATAAATATTTTGTTATTATTTATTAACCGAAAGAATTTTTTTTTTTTAGTTTTTAACTTTGGATAAATCAATATCGTAAAATCTCATTTTATTTAATACAAGTTAAATAATTTTGTTACATTAGGTATGATAAAAAAAAAAGACTAAAAAGATATAAATTTTTTTTATTAGTTTAATTGAAATATTTATTAAACGAAGGTTTATGTATATAAAACTTAAACAATTGAAATACCAAAAAAAAAAGTTAAACAATTGTCCTGGCTCATTATTGATAACATATCTCATAGCTAAAATCTTAATAACTAGTCATTATAGAAATCAAAAATCATAATGATTACTTATAATAAACTGTCAAATTATTATCGTATGAAAATAAAAATCAAGGACAGAAATATAGCAATTGTTATTTTCCAAAATTAATATAATTAAGTGAAAATTCAATTAATTTAACTTTTATCATAAATATGAAATTAGTTTCTTATTGTATATTAATATAATTAATTTAAAATAATAGACAATATATTAATTTAGTATAAATACGTCAACAAAAATTTACTCAAGGAAATGTCGCGTCCTTCATGAAGTTAGATGGCTAGTGATGTAAGACTCGAGGATGGTACTTCTAGATATAACATAAAATAGGAGAGTTAGAGGTTGAGGAAAGCAATGTGAATAACAGTCGTTTGGTCAATAGTATGCTGGGAAGCTATTTAAAGAGTGAAATCGGTGCAGTCCAATTGAAGCGAATGTTGAGTTGACATTGATGGGTCAAAAGTCTCGCCTAGAGGTGAAAGGGTGGTGATTGTTGCAGCGTCGAAAAAGGTAGGCGTTAACATCCAACGGAGAAACTAAAAGGTGTTAGTCGAACCTTCCCAAAAAGAGAGTGAGGAAAAAATAAAATTAAGATTGATTCTAGGGGCCCTCCTAGACAATTGGATGACGTCAAAAAATACTCGTATTTTTCCATTGAGTTTGTCGTTGTTTTTGTACTATGTCAAGCCAAACTACGTAAGCTTCATGATCAGATGAAGACATTAAACGACACACCTTGGTAGTTTGATCCATAAACCTAACACTAATGGGTTTTGTTTTGTTGAAAACAGAAGGGATAGTGGAGTGAATACAATGGAAATGTCTGTGAACCATCTTAGGGTGTCTCTCCTAGGTTAGATATGGCCCGTGGAATGCGAAAAGTTTCTCTGCAACAACAAATGGGATCAGCATTTGCCGTTGCCACTTTTTTATCTTTGATTTTGCGTTAAGAGATGGTTTAGGGATGAATTCCAAACTTTCTTCTTCAGATAGGGAAAAAGCTACGGGATTATTACCTGTGTGAAAAGGAGTACGTGGAGAAGCATTCATTTTTAGGAGGTGAAGATTTGTTCTCTCACAGGTTCTGCAAATCATGGAGGAAGAAGCCTAACAACAGTAGGCGTGAAAGGAAATTTATATAGGCGTGTGAAGGTTTTTAGCCATGGACAAGTGGCACCCGTTAATTATTATGATTGACACTAAACCCAAACGTGGAAGAGTTAGTAGGATTTGTTGAAACCCCATATCCTGTAAACTAGGAGCCATCATGAGAAATGATGGATTGCCATAGGGAATAGTGGCGCAGAAAGCGGTTGTTGTTGTACCCCAAAATTTGCCCTCTCTTTCTTCAGGAAATCATCTTGGATTTTCAAGGTCCCTCTGAAACAAATCCAAGTCCAGAACTGTCATTTTTGCCCAAGCAGACCATTTACAAGAGCAAGATGGCCACACAAGCTCTAAAGACAACGCTTCTAGCTTGAGAAAAATTAAATTCTAAGTACTTGAAATTTTTCTCTAAAAAATGAGTGTTTAAGAAAAATCAGCGCTTCAGAACTTCTGGACCAATTCCAGATAGAAACGGTCAGAAGTTGCAAGCTTGGCTCAGCGCAGTCAGAAGTTGGCTCTTCAGCAGCTACATCAACTCAATCAGAAGTTGTAAACGTGGTTCAATACGTAAGCCTCGGACAGAACATGACTCTTTCAGCAGTTACGCAAGCTCAGCCAGAATTTGCTAAAGGAATGCAAAAGAAGCAAGGAAGTCTGAAGGCTCTTTCAGAACATGTTGAAATCAGAAGGTGAAAAGGTCAGAAGAGTGGGTGTTACACTGATACAGAATCTCTAAGCCCAGGAGGTTCAGAAGCAAGTCCAAGGAACGTGTCAGAAAATCAGGAGAATCCCCAGAACTTGCACAACAGGAAGCCAAGGCCAGAGCATGGTTTACGTTGTTCTTGTTGAAACAGAACTGTTGGTTCAAAGTTTGTTTCTATTTACCAGAATATTGATATTGATAAGTCTCATCACCATTTAATGCTCATTAATGCTCCCAACCACTCCTGAACATTCATCCAAGTAATCCCTTCACGTGTGGCTTGGAAAACGCCTTTATGCAGGTTCTGGCATGGGTCTACACGCCACCGCCCACTTAAGAGGTCACTTCTCTCCAATCCACGCCTGCTGCTGCAGCCTAGGCTGAAGGTTATCTGTTATCACAACTTCCCAGGAATTTCTGTAAAAGAACAATTCAAACTCTGTTGACGCCTTTAATGACCAAGAAACCCACAAGAACTTTGCCTATAAATAGAGAGTCATTGTCCACTGAAAAAGGGCGCTGGAAGAAACAGAAAGATTGCTAAGAGAGAAACAGAAATCTTTAGCAGGATAGTGTTGTGAAACTCTGCCAAAATCTCCAGTTGTTTCATAACTTTGAAGTTCTTACCTTCAAACTTCATCAAATATCCAGTTTTTTCTTTGTGAACCAAAAACCCCTTTTCAAACTTCTGACCCTATATACGCATACACCTTCACCTACCCTTTTCAAAAAAAATCTGTCCAGAACACCACCAGAGCCAAAAGCTAGCTTTCATCCACAAACTTTTCCAATAGCCAGGTAAGCACCTGCTGACCTTCATCACGCTACTAAGCATCATCAGCTGTGCATGCTCAAATAAACATAATGTAAATATCATGTTGTTGCTGTTTGTATTCTGAGGATTTTCATACCTCAGAATGTTCTGAGCCAGTGTAGGACCTGCATGTGACCTTGTTGGTTCTGCCCTCTGAAACATTTTGACATTTGCTGGATCTGTTCCAAATATGTTTCCTGTTTTGTGGAATAAAAACAAAATTGCAGATGTTCTGATTAGTACAGGGAAAAGCCAAGTGTTGACTTTGACGTTAGCACATCTGAAGCCTGTTTTGCTGTCAATAATATCAGAACCTCTGAGAGTTATTGTCTTTCCAGCAGAATCAGAACTTCTGGTTTCTCCACTAACAAACTTCTGTTTTGCAGCGCAGGGGGTCAGAACTTCTGATTTCCCCACTAACAGGTTTCTGTTTTGCAGGTGCCAGAGTCAGAAGTTCTGACTCATACAGTTTAACCAAGAGGTTGATCATCTGGCAGCGAATCTGAGTCAGAACTTTTGATGACCTCTCAGCAGCGCGCTGACTCCCTCTCTCTCTCTCCCTCTATCTTGTTTTTTGCTATTTTCTTTTTTTGTCTATTTTTCTCGTTGAACCCCCCATGTACAAATGTGTATCCCCACTCCCTAATTGTTGTAATAGCGTAGGATTTTATATTTCCGCTTTTATTGCTAGTAATTAGGATGTGTATGGCAAGATAAAATCAATGAAATAGAAAAACCTAATTCAAAGAAAAACTCTTGTATGCAATAAAACACACTTGCACACTAACACCCCTAGGGTTACATCCACTTGTTGCCTTTTCAAAAAAATGGGCCATATTGCATGTTAGGTATCTTTGGCAAAAACAAAACAATCAAATGATCATAGTCCCTCGATGACGCTTTCGAAAGTTGCCTAAAAAATGATCAAGTCCCTAAAGGAAAAATTGCCCAAAGATATTTGGCACCATTGCAATCATGGTCTAAATGATGACCCGCGCCCATCCCGTTAACATCCTAACACAAGATTGTCCGCCAAACACAATGGTGGAACAAAATTGTTAAAAGGGTTAAAATATAGCAAAGATCTTTGAGGAATTTAGGGTAGATAGCTCTTGGCTACTTGCCCCTTGCAAAACAAAAACATTTGCCTATTTTTCAAACCATATATCACTACGCTTTCAAAACAACTTTCAAAAACATTGAAAACCTTTTCAAAAGACATACACCTTTGTATACATCCCAACATGGATCATTACAAAGGTTTCCACCACATTGGCCTCTTTTCAAAACATTTTCAAACCCACACACACAAAGCACCATTTCAAACAATTGAAAATTAAGGCAAGTTGATCTAAGCAAGTAACTAAGAGCCCATGGATAACCATGGATATAAAGGGTGCTAATACCTTCCCTTTCTATAATCTACTCCCCGAACCCAAGAAAACATCTCAAAGGTTTTTTGCTGTGCTTTTTAACCTTTCCTTAGGATAAAATAAAAAGTCGGTGGCGACTCTTGCTCAACCGAAACATTTTTGAAAACAAACGCAAAACCTCAAGTCAGTTCTCCCACCGTATCACAGAACTGGCGACTCTGCTAGGGATTTACTTAAAAGTGGGGTTACCTTAGGGTTTAGATCACCTTTACTTTCTTGCTTTGATTGACTTGATTGCTTTATCTTTTGGGTTCTTGTTTGGGTTTGTTGTAAATCCTACGCCCGGATTTGGGGCACCTTCTTAGGTAAATAGCAAAAACTGTGAGGGAACTGTGTGGGGTATACCGACATGGTTGAAGCAGTAAGCTATGTTAGTGTGACATATTTGTGAGTACCGGTAACCCTTGAGTTCAATCAAGGAGAGTACGGGGCCGCTGAGTGATATCGTGAAGCACTAACGAACTCTTAGAACCTTAATTGACCATCTTAGCCTTTTTAGGGGTAGTGAGATGACCGGCTTTGGTGCAGTCCGAAGTTGGTAGATACTCGATACTACACTCATTGAGGGTTGTTTTCTTGGAATATTTCGGTCGCCAGTAAGTGGCTAAACCAAAACAATGAACACAGAAAACAATCCAATGATATTGAGCTCCTTAGAACCCGGTTTCTATTTTAGGACAGGATGAGCCAACTAACTTCAAGAGGGTATTTAACTAAACCCCATGCAAGCCCGAACCTAAGGACTTGTTTGCTTTGTGTGAATATGATTGCCTGTATATACACTTACTTGCTTGTGCATACATATACATAACATCATGACATCATACCATAGCATTTTTCACTAACCATTTCAAGGATCTCGAAGGTTCTGTTAATGCAGGGTTACGTTGAACCAGACATCTACCAAGGGGCAAGAGGTTTCTCCTCTAAACAAATGCCATCAAAGTTCAAGTACAACAACTTGAATCAGTGGCTATGACCCACTCGACATGGTGAGCTTGATTCTCGTGGAAAGACATCCACCAGTGCACAGTTCTCCAATCAAAGCTTAAGTACCACAACTTGAATCAATGGCTATGACCCACTCGACATGGTGAGCTTGATTCTCGTGGGAAGACATCCACCGATACAAAGTTCTCCAATCAAAGATAGAAGTTCAACCTCTAACATTATCTCGTGTTTACCCCAAGAGGTCCTTGAAAGCATGCATCCACATATCATGCATTGCATCTTGACAGTTTTTCCTGTTTCAGGTTTCCTTACTCTCATACTGTTTATTTCAGTAAGAGATGGCTCTAGAGAGGACCGTCAAAGACATCCAAGACCAGACTGCTCAGCTGCAGGAAATGTTCCTGAACTTGTCTCTGGGGCAAGAAGAAGTGAAAGCTCTCCTCACAAAGGGCTTGGAGAATTCAAACAATACTAGGAGTGATCAGCTTGCGGAGCTGCAGTTTGATTTGACAACCTTGAGGATCCAAGTAATGGGGCAGTTAGTGGGCCAGATGGCTCTCATCCAAGACCTGTCTCAAAGACAAGAGGAACTCAGAGTTCTCGTCCGCCAACTGCTTCAAAATAACCAATTGGGGCAAACATCTGAGGTTGAAGAGAAAGTCACCGCTCAGCCTCCATCCACTCAAGAAGACAAGGGGAAGGCTACTTCGCTTGCTTCAGGGTCACAAGCCCATCAACAACCTCGCCAGCGTCAACGAGGTAGTCGGCGTAAGCAAGAAACATCGGGAAGACAGTTCACGGAGACTGAGATACCATCTTTCTTCATACTGAAGCGCCTGTTGGAGGTCAACCTGCTTACTTTAAGGGATCCTCCTCAGAAGCTCAATACCTCCTCTCCTAACTATCGTCCCGACGCATTTTATGTTTACCACTCCTACAGCCCGGGGCACGACACCAACGACTGTTGGGCCTTGAAGAACAAGATTCAAGATCTGATCGACATTGGAGTGGTGGAATTCATGCCAGACGGCGAGATGAAAATCTTCCGTTAAGGGGTTCTCCACCTGAAGTGACGAAGCTCAAACTGAGAGACTTTTGCTTCATTTGAATTTTCAAAATTGTAATTTTCTTTTGTTATTCAAACAATTAACTGTTGATGTCAAAACTCTGTTTTCATTAATGCATTGCATATGTTTGTCTTGAATTCATCCATTCGTTTCACTACTCTTATGCTTTTCTCTATGATGTTTAACTCTTGATAAAAAGCTGCAAGCCTTTAGAGGGAGGATGACGAAACAATACCATAATCTCATACAGTATGCTTTTGAACAGACCTTGCTGATGATGTACAGGCATTTCTTTCAATTCCCAAACACTGGAGTTATAAGGAAGATAATCCCTAGTCAACCCCTTCGAGCCAAAGAAGTAGGAGTTTTCTGTTCTAAACAATCAAAACCTTTGATATAAACCTGGGGCAGGGTAGTATCTCAGTTAATTCAAAAGAAAATGCGCATTGAAGTCGCAAACTCTCAGTTCGTAACACAACGATTGACGTCAAAAAAGAAAGCATTCCTTTGGAATCAAAAGACAAGGGTGGTTCCCTATCACATAGACAGTCAATCTCTCAAAAGAGAAAAAGCCCACTGAGCCAAAACCTGTAAAGGAAGCTCAAGAAAGCTGGGGCATCCCGCTGACTGTAATCTCGAAGATGGGAACAGTCAGGCAAAAGTTAGGGATAACAAATCAAAATCAAAATAGTGAGGTCATTACAAATCCTCAACAACATGAAAAAAAAATGTTGCAAAAGGAGATGATGACTGTCTCCCAAATTCAATGGGTGAACCATCGCCCAAAAAGTCGTTCCAAACTCAAAACAGAATGCGACACACAATTAACTGAGCTTAGGTATGAAGAATATCACGAAGAGCGGGTGGGTACAAATATACTTTGAGCCTTTATCCTTTGTTTCTTAAACCGTGAACCAAGCCACGTTACAACCCTTCAAAAGTCCTAATTGAAGCATGGGTTAGTTCGAAAGCATACTGTTACAAAAGGTATCCTGACTCCTGTAAGGCTTTGCTCTAAATCTTGTGTTGACTTGTCTTATGAAAAGTTTTCTGCTAAAAAACGCATTTTGCAAAACTTCGAGACAAACATAAACTTTGCATTGCTTGAATATCACTGTCTGTATTTGGCTTTTTGTTTGACAGCAAAGAAATTCATACAGCAAATGTTCGGAGGAACGAAAACTCTCTCAGTGAACAAAATCACTTCAAAAGGATAGCACTTCCAACGATAAATCTCCTATCAACAAGGGGCATGACATAGCACCATCCAGTTAACCTGGGGCAGTCCAATCAAGGTTTCAACAGATCTTTCAAAGTTCAGTTAACCTGGGGCAGTCCAGTCAAGATTTCAAGAAATCTCTCAATCCGCAGAGTAATCTGATTCAAGACTCCTTCATCATCACTTGGGGCATTCGAATGTCAAAAGTGTTCAATCATTCCTTCACCACCTGCTGGAAATTACAACCACCAACAAATCAACTATCACTATTTCCAGACTCGATTCCTGTATCTAGCCAGGGCACGTCTGAAGAGTTTGAAGATTCGATTCCTGTATCCAGCCAGGGCATATCTGTTGACGACTATTTCCAGACTCGATTCCTGTATCTAGCTAGGGCACGTCTGAAGAGTTTGAAGATTCGATTCCTGTATCCAGCCAGGGCATATCTGTTGACGACTATTTCCAGACTCGATTCCTGTATCTAGCCAGGGCACGTCTGAAGAGTTTGAAGATTCGATTCCTGTATCCAGCCAGGGCATATCTGTTGATCACTATTTCCAGACTCGATTCCTGTATCTAGCCAGGGCATGTCTGAAGAGTTTGAAGATTCGATTCCTGTATCCAGCCAGGGCATATCTGTTGACGACTATTTCCAGACTTGATTCCTGTATCTAGCCAGGGCACGTCTGAAGAGTTTGAAGATTCGATTCCTGTATCCAGCCAGGGCATATCTGTTGACGACTATTTCCAGACTCGATTCCTATATCTAGCCAGGGCACGTCTGAAGATTTTGAAGATTCGATTCCTGTATCCAGCCAGGGCATATCTGTTGACGACTATTTCCAGACTCGATTCCTGTATCTAGCCAGGGCACGTCTGAAGAGTTTGAAGATTCGATTCCTGTATCCAGCCAGGGCATATCTGTTGACGACTATTTCCAGACTCGATTCCTGTATCTAGCCAGGGCACGTCTGAAGAGTTTAAAGATTCGATTCCTGTAACAAGCCAGGACAATATCTCCTTGACCAATTTTTCTTAAGTTCTAGATCAACGCCTGTAACAAGCCAGGAAAATATCTGTGGACGACCGATTGTGGATTAACACCTATAACAAGCCAGGAAATTATCTACATCACCACTTGGGGCATTCGAATGTCAAAAGTGTTCGACAAATCCTTCATCACCTGTTGGAAGATACGGTCCAGATGTGCTCCAGACACGGTTGCCATTCTGTTACCTTTCTTAAGTTCTAGATCAACACCTACAGAAATCAGAAGATTCTTGCAATCCCCAGCCTGAGAACCTTCCGGAATCTAATTCCCCTCAGAATCAAGTTTCAATATCTCCAGCGAAGCTAAAACTTCCAACTATCAATCCCCAAGCAGAGTTGAAGACTCTCATTCTCAGCATTTCGCAGAATATTCAAATATTCTCCGGTGAAGATCTCCTCAAGACAGGATTCCCCAGTAGATTGGCATACAACCCAAGCTTCTGAGTTCCCCAGCAGCAGCCAAAGATTCATTTTCCCCGGCAGCAGTCAAGATTCTGTTATCTTCAGCCACCCGGGATTCATTTATCCTCAGCAAGATAGCTCATCAGCTTACATGCGCATTCATCACATTCATGTCATAAACATTTATGTCACATACATTGCATCACACATCATGACATTGCATAACAACTTACTCTTTACCTTTTCAGGAAAGAGCAGTCAACAGACAAAGACCATCACCTTCCGAGATTCTGTCTAGAAGTAGTTCAGATGTGACCCAGACATGGCGACATTCTGATACTTATTCCAGATTCACTCAGAAGTAGTTCAGATGTGACCCAGACACGGCGACATTCTGATACTTGTTCCAGATTCATCCAGATGCAGTTTTACACGGACTCATCATCAGGAAACCCTACACCGGTTCCTTCTTCAAGACTTCTGAAAACAGTTTACGGATTCTTCCCAACAACGGATGTTAATCTATCGCTTGTTCAGATGCAACTGTTGAAAACAGTTTACGGACGCTTCCCAACAACGGATGCTACTCTATTGCTTATTCAACTTCGAGACCTTCGAAAACAGTTTATGGATTCTTCCCAACAACAGATGTTAACCTATCACTTGTTTAGACTCCTTTCAACTTTTGAAAACAGTTCACGGATTCTCCAGACACGGATGTCAATTTATTGCTGGCTCATACCCCCAGTTCAGAGATGTTCCAAAACATGGATGCCTTTCTGATACTCGTCCACTCACCAACGAAATACAGTTCAACATTTCCAAATGGCATCTTTAAGCCCATTCTCAGATGGCATCTATAAGCCCATCCTCCTACCAGCAGTCACCAAATGGCATCTATAAGCCCATCCTCCTACCGGCAGTCACCAAATGGCATCTATAAGCCCATCCTCCTACCAGCAGTCACCAAATGACATCTTTAAGCCCATTCTTAGATGGCATCTCTAAGCCCATCCCCCGACAAGATTCTATCGCATCCCTAGATGGCATCTTTAAGCCCATCACCAAATGGCATCTGTAAGCCCATTCACCTCTACCCTCACATCGCCGAGTGCAAATTTTCTGGGCACTTTAGTGTCCAATCTCCTTTTACCTTTGAGTCGCGAAAGGAAAACTTGCCAATCTAACTCTTCAGGTTCAAGAAGATTGAACAGGGGCAACTGTTGTACCCCAAAATTTGCCCTCTCTTTCTTCAGGAAATCATCTTGGATTTTCAAGGTCCCTCTGAAACAAATCCAAGTCCAGAACTGTCATTTTTGCCCAAGCAGACCATTTACAAGAGCAAGATGGCCACACAAGCTCTAAAGACAAAGCTTCTAGCTTGAGAAAAATTAAATTCTAAGTACTTGAAATTTTTCTCTAAAAAATGAGTGTTTAAGAAAAATCAGCGCTTCAGAACTTCTGGACCAATTCCAGATAGAAACGGTCAGAAGTTGCAAGCTTGGCTCAGCGCAGTCAGAAGTTGGCTCTTCAGCAGCTACATCAGCTCAATCAGAAGTTGTAAACGTGGTTCAATACGTAAGCCTCAGACAGAACATGACTCTTTCAGCAGTTACGCAAGCTCAGCCAGAATTTGCTAAAGGAATGCAAAAGAAGCAAGGAAGTCTGAAGGCTCTTTCAGAACATGTTGAAATCAGAAGGTGAAAAGGTCAGAAGAGTGGGTGTTACACTGATACAGAATCTCTAAGCCCAGGAGGTTCAGAAGCAAGTCCAAGGAACGTGTCAGAAAATCAGGAGAATCCCCAGAACTTGATAAGACAACAGGAAGCCAAGGCCAGAGCATGGTTTACGTTGTTCTTGTTGAAACAGAACTGCTGGTTCAAAGTTTGTTTCTATTTACCAGAATATTGATATTGATAAGTCTCATCACCATTTAATGCTCATTAATGCTCCCAACCACTCCTGAACATTCATCCAAGTAATACCTTCACGTGTGGCTTGGAAAACGCCTTTATGCAGGTTCTGGCATGGGTCTACACGCCACCGCCCACTTAAGAGGTCACTTCTCTCCAATCCACGCCTGCTGCTGCAGCCTAGGCTGAAGGTTATCTGTTATCACAACTTCCCAGGAATTTCTGTCAAAGAACAATTCAAACTCTGTTGACGCCTTTAATGACCAAGAAACCCACAAGAACTTTGCCTATAAATAGAGAGTCATTGTCCACTGAAAAAGGGCGCTGGAAGAAACAGAAAGATTGCTAAGAGAGAAACAGAAATCTTTAGCAGGATAGTGTTGTGAAACTCTGCCAAAATCTCCAGTTGTTTCATAACTTTGAATTTCTTACCTTCAAACTTCATCAAATACCCAGTTTTTTCTTTGTGAACCAAAAACCCCTTTTCAAACTTCTGACCCTATATACGCATACACCTTCACCTACCCTTTTCAAAAAAAATCTGTCCAGAACACCACTAGAGCCAAAAGCTAGCTTTCATCCACAAACTTTTCCAACAACCAGGTAAGCACCTGCTGACCTTCATCACGCTACTAAGCATCATCAGCTGTGCATGCTCAAATAAACATAATGTAAATATCATGTTGTTGCTGTTTGTATTCTGAGGATTTTCATACCTCGGAACGTTCTGAGCCAGTGTAGGACCTGCCTGTGACCTTGTTGGTTCTGCCCTCTGAAACATTTTGACATTTGCTGGATCTGTTCCAAATATGTTTCCTGTTTTGTGGAATAAAAACAAAATTGTAGATGTTCTAATTAGTACAGGGAAAAGCCAAGTGTTGACTTTGACGTTAGCACATCTGAAGCCTGTTTTGCTGTCAATAATATCAGAACCTCTGAGAGTTATTGTCTTTCCAGTAGAATCAGAACTTCTGGTTTCTCCACTAACAAACTTCTGTTTTGCAGCGCAGGGGGTTAGAACTTCTGATTTCCCCACTAACAGGTTTCTGTTTTGCAGGTGCCAGAGTCAGAAGTTCTGACTCATACAGTTTAACCAAGAGGTTGATCATCTGGCAGCGGATCTGAGTCAGAACTTCTGATGACCTCTCAGCAGCGCGCTGGCTCCCTCTCTCTCTCCCTCTATCTTGTTTTTTGCTATTTTCTTTTTTTGTCTATTTTTCTCGTTGAACCCCCCATGTACAAATGTGTATCCCCACTCCCTAATTATTGTAATAGCGTAGGATTTTATATTTCCGCTTTTATTGCTAGTAATTAGGATGTGTATGGCAAGATAAAATCAATGAAATAGAAAAACCTAATTCAAAGAAAAACTCTTGTATGCAATAAAACACACTTGCACACTAACACCCCTAGGGTTACATTCACTTGTTGCCTTTTCAAAAAAATGGGCCATATTGCATGTTAGGTATCTTTGGCAAAAACAAAACAATCAAATGATCATAGTCCCTCGATGACGCTTTCGAAAGTTGCCTAAAAAATGATCAAGTCCCTAAAGGAAAAATTGCCCAAAGATATTTGGCACCATTGCAATCATGGTCTAAACGATGACCCGCGCCCTTCCCGTTAACATCCTAACACAAGATTGTCCGCCAAACACAATGGTGGAACAAAATTGTTAAAAGGGTTAAAATATAGCAAAGATCTTTGAGGAATTTAGGGTAGATAGCTCTTGGCTACTTGCCCCTTGCAAAACAAAAACACTTGCCTATTTTTCAAACCACATATCACTACGCTTTCAAAACAACTTTCAAAAACATTGAAAACCTTTTCAAAAGACATACACCTTTGTATACATCCCAACATGGATCATTACAAAGGTTGCCACCACATTGGCCTCTTTTCAAAACATTTTCAAACCCACACACACAAAGCACCATTTCAAACAATTGAAAATTAAGGCAAGTTGATCTAAGCAAGTAACTAAGAGCCCATGGATAACCATGGATAGAAAGGGTGCTAATACCTTCCCTTTCTATAATCTACTCCCCGAACCCAAGAAAACATCTCAAAGGTTTTTTGCTGTGCTTTTTAACCTTTCCTTAGGATAAAATAAAAAGTCGGTGGCGACTCTTGCTCAACCGAAACATTTGCGAAAACAAACGCAAAACCTCAAGTCAGTTCTCCCACCGTATCACAGTTGTCATATCATGTGACACCACTTGAAAAGACACGCGGTCGAAAATTCAAAAGTTGAAAATGCCAAAGTTCTTATTCGACAGGTTCTCCAGCGAAACTTGGCCTTTTGGGGGGTTATTTGTTGACAAGCAAATTTTCGACTTAGGTATTAGGCCACATTTGAGATGATATTTGTTGTACCCCAAAATTTTCCCTCCCATATTTCTCAAAACATTGCAAGAAAGATCTCCAAGTTGCTCAAGGTTGCTCAAGGACTGGTCAGACAAGCTCTCTCCTAAGGCAGTCTATCCCAAATTAGGGTTTTGTGTTGCATTAAGATTCTTGAGTCCAAATGACCTCAAGTGCTCCCCAATGTCCTAATATGTTGTCAAGATCATCCATGTCAAATTTCAAGCCTTGCAGAGGAAGTTTGCTCAGTCAATTGCTCAAAGGTCCAAAAATCAATTGTGCTAGGGCAAAAGTCAACTATGACCCAAATACAGTCAAACTTCAAGATTTTTTGTCAACATTCTGATTTTTAAGGATATTTCATCATTTGATCAAGGGTTGATCATGATTCATCAAGGATTGCTCAAAATTCATCAAGATTCAAAAGTTGCTAAATTAGGGTTTTATAGGAAAAGTCAACTCAACTTTGACCAAGCATAAGTTTCTCATACTTTATGAGAAATGACCCATCCAAAGCTCATTTTTAATAGGATGCAATTTCCTACAATCCATCTTCATACCCCAAGATCAAAAAATTCACTCACAAGAAGTTATGAATTTGGACATTATAGGTCATTTTTGAAAGTCAACAAAAACACCTTTTTTGCAAAAGCTTATAACTTGAGCATGGAATATCAAAATGAGATGATACTAAAAGGGTTGGTTAGAGTACATCGCAAGATTTCTAAAAAGTCCAAGAAAACTTCCAAAAGTTCAAAATTGAAGAAGTTATGCATTGTTGAAGTTGGACTTTTTTGCAAAATTGCCAAAAGTCAACTATCCCCAAAACATCAAATTTTGCCAAATGGGCCCATTTTTTTTCACTTGATTTAAGTTTTTATTATTGCCCACGTGCCCTAGCTTCAGCCATGTGCCCATATTTCATTTTTATTATTTAATTTGATTTTTAATTGAATTTATTCATTTTAAATCAAATAAAATCATATAAAATCCAAGGCATTGGTAACTCATGATTTTTTGGTTGTTTTAGGCTTTGATCATAGCTAGCATTACAATAAAATTCGAATCAAGGCTTGTATGCACAAAAAGATCCAAATCAAATCAAATTTGGAAGGTTTTAATGGAGGAATCAAATTAAATTCATGAGCATTGATATGGAGAGTTTGGACCAAGTTTCTTACCCTAATGCAGTACACATTACATAAGGAAGCTAAGCACACGAAAATAAGGGTGGGAAATCGTTGGAAGAGGCAGAACAACTTTGCAAAAATTCACAAAAAGTGCGAGACCAAAATAAGGGTTAAAGGCATTTTCAAGGCTAGAGACATATCCCAATCGATTCCTGGCCATTCACACAAGCTAACTCGATCCAAATCACGCATCCTCAGGCCTCCATACGCACTGTAAGTCTCACGCTACTTTCCCCTGTTCTTGATTTTGTATCTCTGAAATTAGGCATCTTTTTCATGAAATAATTGCATATCCTTGACCCTCACATCATTTGCAAACTATTGGCAATAACCAATTTGATTTATATGCACTGTAACCATGAAACGCCATGGCTAGGGTTTTGTTTCTGTTTTTAGGGACTTTCGTTTCAGGTAAAATTGAGGAACATGATGGACATGGTTGTGTCTAGGAGGTTGAGGCGAGCACGACCATGCCCTTGAAAATCATTTTTATGGCCTGAGGGAGATTTTAGGACGAACCTGCGTTCTTAGTTGCGGATAGAAATTCGCAGGTAAAGTTACAGGGGTTTGAGGACAGTGATGATGAGGTGTCCTCCGTCCATTGGGCCATTCAAACCAAGTGCGCCTTTTTTTTTCTGGCATTGGAATTGTTTTGTTATATTATTATTGATACTTATTATACTAACAACTAAAGCAGCGTGGCTCAGTGGTAACTTTGGCAATGCGTTCTCCTTCAGGACCTGGGTTTGAATCCCAGGTCCCCCACTTTCTCAATGATTTTTGTTTCCAGGTATTCCAGTGTATACACTAGCTTGCAAACCACCATATGCCCTCGCCCATCCAAGCGCCAGATGGCCAATGGCCAAATCTGGTGGCCAAGCGTTGAAGGTCCACCAAAGCGCTGGTCAATGCGTGTGTACCAGATCCAAAAAGTTAAACGAGCCAGCATTATTGGGCCTACAGATTTGCTACTCACACCCCTCAAATCAGGCCCAACTCCTCACTCTTTTATTTATTTTGTTTTATTTAATTTAATTGTTTTATTTTATTTAATTAATTTTCTAACCAATCACAAAATTCTTTTTTTTATCAAATAAAATCACAAAAATATTTTTATTTCAATCAAATTTTAAACTTTTATTTTTCTTAATAAATTTATTAATTGATTAGGTTTTTAATTAGAAAACTTTAATTCATTTTTTCTAAATAATTAAAATTAATTAGATTTAATTAGTTTTTAACTACTAATTTAATTAATTTTATTTTCTTTCTTAAAATAACAAAAACCCAAAAATATGTCATAATTAAATTTTTTTCATTTAATTAATTTAGTGATTTAATTTAGTTATTTAACTTAGGATTAATTTCTTTCTTAAAATAAAAACAACAAAAACCAAAAAGACATTTTCTTTAACCGAAAGGGTCAAACCCTAAACTCGCATTCGATTTAATTTCCCGCGCGTTTTATTTATTTTTATCATATTAATGTATCTGCTTCCGGATTGTAATAGTTAAATATGACATTTAATTATTTTTATCGCTTTACTTTATTTTTCAAAGGGTTTGTCTTTGGCGATGTAAATACCCGACGCCTTGTAATTTAAATTCCGCATTTTATTTCCGCAAATTATAACTGCTAGATGTTTGATAATAGGGTTTGCATGACAAGATTGAATGTTAATCTTAAAATCAAATTAGATCACTCTTAACATGTGCAAAGATAAAAATAACTGAAAATGACACACTCGCACATGTGCACCCTTAGGGTACACCCTGCTTGGTTGCCTTCGTACACGGTTATTGAGTATAGGTCACTTTAGAGGTTGCCCTCTTTTCTAAAAGATCATAGTCGCCTCAAAATGGTTGCCTCGGATATTGTTGCCTCAAACAAATGATCTAAGACTTTAGGGTTACCGCTAAGGCGTCCTAACATTGCTTTGGTGACCGTATGTCCCTAATTCGAATTGACCCTCAAACTCCAACGACGGTGCTACCTACTCACTAATAGTGGGATAGCATTGTCTAAAGAAAACAAACATAAAACGATTCCTTTTTCGAGTAGGTAGATTAGTTCTTAAGTACTTGCTCAATCCAAACAAAAATTTTCACACTTACACTCCTTTACAAACAAAGTTTTCAAAAATACTTCATTACACTCTTGAAGACAGAAGCAAGAGTTAAATCAAAGTTAAAACAAAAACCTTTCAAAGCCCACAAGCACAAAGAAAACAATTTTGAAAACAATGAGCAAGTACCTAAGAGCCCTTGGATAACCATGGATAGAAAGGGTGCTAACACCTTCCCTTTCTATAATCTACCCCCCGAACCCGAGAAATATCTTGAAAAAGGAATTTTTCTGTGCTTTTTCCTTTCCTTGTTGGATAAAATAAAAGTCGGTGGCGACTCTTGCTTACCGCGACATTTTGCAAACACAAACGCAAAATGTAAACCAGCATTCCAAAAAATAGTCAGTTCTTCCCACCGTATCACAGAACTGGCGACTTTGCTGGGGATCTATTAATAGTGGGGTGTACCTTGGGATTAGTTCATAATGTTTTCAATTGCATGATTTGTTTGCTTTACCTTTATGGGATTGAATCGGAGTTACTATAGATCCTAACCCGGATCTGGGGGACACCCTTTAGGTAAGTAGTAATAAACTGTGAGGGAACTGTACAGCGTAAACCGATACGGTTGAAGTAGTAGCTACGTTGGTGTGGCACTTTAGTTTGTACCGATATCCCTTGTGGCGCAACGAGGAGAATATGGGTCTTCTAAGGGGTCATTAAGCACCAACTGACCTTAGCACCTATAATTGACCAACTTGGCCATAGAACAGTAGCAGTATGCTACACTCATTGAGACCAAACTCTCGTGATGATTCCGGCCACAAGAAAAGGTTGCTAAACTGGAATTATGATCGATCGAGGGTGGTCAGTGATATTGAGATCCTCTAGAACCCGATTACTATTTTTAGGACAGGTTTGAACCAACTAAACTAAAAGAGGGTAATACCTAAACTCCTTGCCAGCCTGAAATCTAAGGGATATTTGTGTGACTTGTGTGCCCTTACCATGTTATCTATTTGTGGATTCTTGTGGTGTGTTTTCTATCATGACATCATGCATCATGACATTGCATGCATCTTGCGTTGGACTAACCCATTTCAAAGACAGAGGGGATTCATCTTTGTTATGTTTTATAGGTCATGGAACCCATGCGTAGAAACACTATTCGGATCAACTTTGTCCAGATTCCCACTCAGCTTAAGGAATTGGTTGCAAAGGTTCCGGATACTTCCTCCTTTATCAGAAGACATGGGCACCTCCTTAGCTTGGTCACTTTTAAGCTAGATGAACAGATGATGAGTGTTTTGTGCCAGTTCTTTGATCCACTGTACCACTGCTTTACTTTTCCGGATTACCAGTTGGTCCCCACCTTGGAAGAGTTCTCTGATCTACTTGGTATCTCTATTTTGGAGTAGACCCCGTTTACAGGTTGGGAGAAAGTCCTTAGGTCGGAAGAGATTGCTTCAGCCCTCCATCTGACAAAGGCTGAGGTAATGTCTAATTGGGAGACTAGAAGTGGGACAAAGGGCTTCTTGGCTAAATTCTTGGTTGATCGGGCTAATCAGTTCTGGGACAGTCTAGACTTCCAGGCACTTGAAGACATTATGGCTCTTCTCATATACGGTTTGGTGTTGTTTCCTAACTCAGATTCCTTTGTTGACGTGAATGTGGTGAAGATCTTCATTTCCCGTAATCCGGTACCACCTCTCTTGGGTGACATTCTGCACTCTGTTTATACCCGTACTACTCGGAAATGGGGAACCCTTATGTGTTGTGCACCATTGCTGGCGAGGTGGTTTATTTCTCACCTCCCCAAATCAGTTTTGAAGAACAAGGAAGGCATGGGTTGGGCCTACAGGATTATGTCTCTCTCTCATAATGACATCATTTGGACTATCAAGGGCATGGAAGACGTGGCTATTATTGATCGATGTGGGGAATACCCCAATGTTCCACTGCTAGGAATCAATGGAGGGATCACCTATAATCCGTGTTTGGCCTTACGTCAGTTTGGGCGAGCTAGGAGGGAAGGACCTCATGAGTTGCTGATGCCAAGTATTGTCTTTGACTTCCAAGGGTATAGTGACGAGCATCGCCGCAGGTTCATACGAGCTTGGGATAGGGTACACAGGTCTGATCTGCACGAGTTAGGGATAAAGACCTCTCTTCCGATGGAGCCATATCTCCTATGGGTTCGAATCCATGCCCAAAAGCTGGGAATGTCATACGAAGCTGTCTTACCTGTGATTGTTGAGGTTGCTGATGAAGAAGGGGTTCCACCTACCATCCTCCACCCATACATGCCTACTAACATTGGGGCATTAAAGAGGTCTTGGATGCAGCTAAGAGAGGAACGAGATACTTACAGAGAAAAGTATCACGAGCAAGAGCGAAAGATCCTGAAGTTGACAAGGCAATTGGAGAATGAGCAGATCCTCAATGACTATGTCAGCACCAAAGGGAAACGACCATGGGAGCGTTGATGTCTTTTGATTATTTCTAGTTTTTTATTTGCTTTTCAGCATTTCTTTTTGTAACGCCTTAAAGGCATTTGTTGAACAATTGAATTCAAAGTTTATCTAATAAAAGTGTGTTTCATTTTGGTTTACGAATTTGAATCCCTAAAGTCTTTGAAATCATATCATGCATATTTCGTTCCCATGCACTTCATCACAGGTACCCATTACAGGTCTCTTATCTTCTTCGTTGTTTATTTCAGCGCATCATGTCTTCTGAAACATCAACTGAACAAGCCATCAAGGCTCTGCAAGCTCAAAACGCCCAGTTCCAGGAATTGTTCATGAGTTTAGCCAAGGGTCAGCAAGATCTGAAGACCCTTATCTTGAAAGAGAAGAAGAAGAAGAAGAAGAAGACGGTCCTATTGAATATGGGTCGTAAATTCGGAAACAATTTGCGAGAAGAGGTTGATTTGACCCACTCATCTGAAGGGGGAGATAATCAGGAAGAAATGAGGGCTCCTAGCCCTGTGGTTTCTGACAACGAGACTGGCTTTGACGAAGACCAGTATCCTCTGGCTGAGGATAGATATAAACAGCTTGAAGAACGGTTAAGTGCGATGGAGATCCAGAAGGTACCTGGATTGGACTTCGGTGATTTGGGTTTGTCATATGGGATGGTGATTCCCCACAAGTTTAAGGCACCAGCCTTTGCTAAATACGACAGGGTCTCCTGCCCAAAACTACACCTCCGTTCGTATGTTAGAAAGATCCAGCCGTACACTGCTGACAAGAACCTTTGGATCCACTTCTTTCAAGACAGTCTTTCAGGGACTCAACTTGAATGGTTTTACCAGCTGGAAGGAGCTAGTGTCCGTAATTGGGAGGACTTGGACGTTGCTTTCTAAAAGCAGTACCAATATAATGCCGACCTCGCTCCCACGCGTACCCAACTCCAGGGTATGTCTATGGGTGCGAGCGAAGGTTTCAAAGACTATGCTCAAAAATGGAGGGACCTTGCTGGAAGAGTGCAACCACCCTTGGCTGATAGGGAGTTAGTAGATATGTTTATGGGGACCTTGTCTGGTCCGTATTTCAACCATTTGATTGGAAGTTCATCGTCCGTTTTTACTGAGTTAATAATGACCGGGGAAAGAGTTGAAGTCGGTATCAAGAGCGGCAAAATACAGAAGGGTGCTTCGTCTAGTGCCGAGAAGAAGCCTTTTAAGAAGGAATCGAGCGCAGTTTACAGTGCGAAGATCCATAATAGACCTGAACGCCACCAAGCTGTTAATGCGGTTGTTATATCAAGACCTGTTGTTGCTCCTCAGCGCAACAATCAGCCAAGGGCCGAGAGACCACGGAGACAATTCACTCAGCTTCATATGACCCTGTCTCAAATTCTGTCGTAGTTATTGAAGACCAACTTGGTGATTCCGAAGGAGGCCCTGAAGAATCCTAATACAACATCACCGATGTACAATCCAAACGCTCGCTGTGCTTTTCACTATGATATCCCGGGGCATGATACGAATGATTGTTGGGTTTTGAAGAATAAGGTACAAGACTTGATTGATGCTAAGAAGATTGAGTTCGAAGCGCCTGAAAGGCCTAATGATGTGACTGCTCCTATGCCCAAGCATGGAGTGAATGCTATAGATGAAGACTCGTTTGTGGTTTCTGTGAATGACATTGTTACTCCATTAATGACTGTGAAGAAGAACCTTCTCTTAGCCGGTTTATTTCTGGGTTGTGGCAAAGGTTTCCATCTGTGTACCTTCCTACCTACCGGTTGCCATCTTTTGAAGTCAGGTGTCCAACGCCTGATAGATAATAAAGAAATTTTGTTTGAGAAGATTGTTGTTCCTTTGGTTCCTGCTGAAAAAGTTGCTATAATCACCATTTTCGACAATTCTTCCAAGGCTTCCTCGAGAAAGCCTATTAGAATTACATCTGTTCCGAGAATCGCTCTGTTAATCATCATTGTTCCTGGGCCTATCCCCTATACATCAGATAAAGCTGTCCCATGGCACTACGGGGCTGGCGTGTATTATCACGGGGTTAAACAAGACTTGAGTCCTGAAGAGGCTGATACTGACGTCAGCAATATTGTTGGACCTGCCAAAGTCACCCGCAGCGGAAGACTTTTCTCCCCTTAAACCTCTCCACCAGTTATTCGAAAGCCTGTTGTTATCACACCTACCAGTACACCTTCTACTGTCCCTGTTCAAGTTCCAATTCTTACCCCTGTTGCCGAGTCATCTGACACTCGGGGCAAAGGGATCACCGGTGAGCCTGCCCAGACGGAGGCACCAAAGACAATTACTATTGAAGCCTCTAGACAAGAGATGGAGGAAATTTTGAAGATCATCAAAAAGAGCGACTACAATGTAGTCGAGCAGCTGGGGCAAACCCCATCCAAAATCTCTATGTTATCTCTGTTGCTATGCTCAGAAGCCCATGCCAAGGCTCTGATTGCTTTCCTGAAGACTGTGCACGTACCGCAAGAAACATTAGCTGATCAGTTTAAAGATTGTGTGGCTAGTCTGACAGCAGATAATGGGTTGGGTTTCTCCGACGCTGACTTGACTGTTAAGGGGAAGAATCACAATGACGCCCTGCATGTCTCCATTGAATGCAGGGGCACTACTCTTGCTCACGTATTGGTAGATATTGGGTCATCGCTGAATGTTTTACCCAAGAAGGCATTAGACCGGTTAGACTGTGAAGGGTTGGAGCTGAAGCCGAGTAACATTGTAGTCAGGGCTTTTGATGGGTCCAAGAGGATGGTACGCGGTGAAGTGGATATTCCGGTAAAGGTTGGTTCTCAGGTTTTTGCATCTACATTCTATGTGATGGACATTCGGCCATCTTATTCTTGTTTGCTGGGTCGCCTGTGGATCCACAAAGCTGGGGCAGTAACGTCTACGCTTCACCAGATGCTGAAATACCCGATCAAGGGGAAAATTGTTACGGTACGAGGAGAGGAGGAGTACATGGTAAGCCACCTCAACTCTTTCCGATATATAGAGATGGATGGGGAGTTCATTGAAACCCTGTTTCAACATTTTGAAGAAGTCCCCCAAACGCTGGCGTCAACTGAAATTGTTACTGAAGATCCTCCAATGAAGATGGCTTCCTTCAAGGATGCTCGGGCTATTATTGAGAAAGGTGGGTGTGCAAATTGGGGCCAACTCCCTGATTTTGCACATAAGACTAACAAGTTTGGTTTGGGTTTCACTGCAGAGGCTCAAAGGGTTGTTCGGAGTGCACGGATCGGAAGACCTCCCCTGTTTATCAGCAATTCAGGAGTGAATGTCATTGAAGACGGCGATGATGAATCTGAGTTTGACAGTTGGATCTACCTGACTGCCGATGATGGACTAAGCAATTGGACGGCAAAGGACTTCGTCCCAATTTCTTTTATTACTCAGTAATAAGACTTTTTGTTTTGAATTTGTAACAGACAATGTTTTAAACTTTACGGCCCGATGTCTTACCCGGGGCACCGTGGCTTTGTTTGTGAGGGCTTTATGTGTGTCATCTACATATATCATTAATAAAAGCATTGGACGTTTCTTGCATTTCAAATTTTGCGCTCCTTGTTTTTCTTTTATTATATATTGCAAAATAACTATTTTACACACACTCACATATACAAGTCTACATCCACTCTGGATCCCACTGATAACGACTCTGCTACTGCCGGTTATGACTTCGAAAGTCCGATCAACTTAGCCGAAGATGAAGGTGAAGATGATTGCGAAGTGCCTGGTGAACTTGCTAGACTGCTACTTCAGGAAGAGAGGGTCATATAACCGCATGAGGAGCCGGTGGAATCAGTAAATCTGGGTACAGAGATAGACAAGAAAGAGGTCAAGATCGGTGCAAATCTGGAAGCTAGTGTTAAGCAACGGTTGATTCAGATGCTGCGTGACTATGTTGAGATCTTCGCATGGTCTTATGAAGATATTCCTGGGTTGGATATCGATATTGTGGTTCATCGCCTGCCTACCAAGGAAGACTGTCCTCCAGTAAAACAGAAGGTTCGCCGAATGCGCCCAAAGATGTTTGAGAAAATCAAGGCTGAAGTGATGAAGCAGTTTGATGCCGGTTTTCTAGCAGTTACTTCTTACCCGCAGTGGGTGGCCAATGTAGTTCCTGTACCGAAGAAGGATGGTAAGGTTCAAATGTGTGTTGACTATAGGGATCTGAACAGGGCAAGCCCTAAGGATGATTTCCCGCTGCCTCATATCGACGTTCTGGTTGACAACACCGCACAACATAAGGTCTTCTCCTTTATGGATGGTTTCTCCGGCTATAATCAAATTAAGATGGCTCCCGAAGACATGGAGAAGACAACTTTTGTTACTCAATGGGGTACCTTTTGCTACAAGGTCATGCCTTTCGGATTGAAGAATGTTGGGGCAATGTATTAGCGTGCCATGGTCGATTTGTTCCATGACATGATCCATCATGAGATTGAGGTATACGTTGACGACATGATTGCAAGATCCCAAACCGAAAAAGAACATCTTGAACACCTTCAGAAGCTATTTGACAGGTTGAAGTTGTACAAGCTGAGGTTAAACCCGAACAAGTGCACCTTCGGGGTGAGATCTGGTAAGCTGTTGGGTTTCGTCGTAAGTGATAAAGGTAGTCAAGTGGATCCTGCAAAGGTGAAGGCTATACAGGAAATGCCAGCTCCCCGAACAGAAAAAGAAGTCAGAGGCTTTCTGGGACGTCTGAACTATATTGCCCGATTCATCTCACACCTGACTGCTACTTATGAGCCAATCTTCAAGTTACTGAAGAAGGATCAAGTGGTAAGATGGAACGATGAATGCCAGGCCGCTTTCGAAAGGATCAAAGAGTATCTCCAAGAGCCACCTATTCTGATGCCTCCAGTTGAAGGGAGACCTTTGATCTTATACTTGACAGTACTTGACAACTCAATGGGGTGTGTGTTGGGGCAGCATGACGAGTCTGGCCGAAAAGAGCATGCTATTTACTACCTTAGCAAAACGTTTACTGACTGCGAGACCCGATACTCGTTGCTCGAGAAAACTTGTTGCGCTTTGGCATGGGATACTCGTCGGATGAGACAGTATATGCTGACTCACACTACTCTATTGATATCAAAGATGGATCCAATCAAGTATATCTTCGAGAAGCCTGCCTTGTTCGAAAGAATAGCAAGATGGCAGATGATCTTGACTGAGTATGACATCCAGTACACGACCCAAAAGGAAATTAAGGGAAGTGTGTTGGCAGATCATTTGGCGCATCAGGCAGTGGATGATTACCAGTCTATGAACTTTGAATTCCCGGATTAGAGCATCATGATAGTAACTGACTGTGAGACACCTGGACCGGATGAAGGACCTGAGGAAGGATCCCGATGGTCTATGTACTTTGATGGAGCTTCGAACGCTTTGGGTAATGGCATTGGCGCCGTGATCATATCTCCTAAAGGCTCTCATACTTCGTTCACCGCCCGACTATGTTTCAACTGCACCAACAATATGGCGGAGTATGAAGCGTGCATCATGGGTCTTCGAGCAGCAATTGACCTAAGGATTAAGTTCTTGAGTGTTTTCGGAGATTTCGCTCTTGTGATCAGCCAGATCAAAGGCGAGTGGGATACTAAACACCCAAATCTTATTCATTACAAGGAGTATGTGCTGACGTTGCTTCCGCACTTCGAGGAGATAACCTTTGAACACTTCCCTAGAGAGGAGAATCAGTTGGCAGATGCGCTGGCTACGATGTCTTCTATGTTCAAAGTCAATTGGGACAACGAGGCTCCCCGGATTATCATTGAAAGATTGGACGAACCTGCGCATTGCTGTGACATTGAGACTAAAGAGGTAACAGAAAAGCCCTGGTTTCATGAGGTGAAGAGGTACCTTGAGGCTCAGGAATACCCCGAGGGTGCATCTGTTAATGACAAGAAGTTTCTGAGGAGGTTCGTGGCGAAGTTCTTCATCAGCAATGGTATCCTTTACAAGCATAACCATGATTCAACCTTACTGCGTTGTATGGATAAGAACGAAGCAGAAAGAATTATGGCAGAATTACATGAAGGTACTTTCGGAACTCATTCCAGTGGACACACCATGGCAAAGAAAATCCTTCGGGCAGGATATTTTTGGTCCACAATGGAAGCCGACTGTTATCAGCATTCTCAGACCTGTCACAAGTGCCAAGTCTATGCTGATAAGGTACACATACCTCCAGTTACTCTAAACGTCTTGACAGCTCCGTGGCCTTTTGCAATGTGGGTCATTGACATGATCGGCGAGATCAGACCTACGGCGTCCAACGGGCATCATTTCATCCTGGTAGCAATTGATTACTTTATAAAGTGGGTTGAAGCAGCTTCCTTTGCTACTGTAACCAAGAACGTCGTGGCACGATTCATTCGGCACAATCTGATTTGTCGATATGGTGTGCCAGAGAGGATCATTACAGACAATGGTACAAATCTCAATAATAAGATGATCACCGAGCTCTGCAAGCAGTTCAAGATACAGCATCATAACTCTTCTCCTTATCGGCCGAAGATGAATGGGGCTGTAGAAGCGGATAATAAGAACATTAAGAAGATCGTGCAGAAGATGACGGTGACATATAAAGATTGGCACGAGATGTTACCTTTTGCTCTTCATGGGTACCGCACCTCAGTGTGGACGTCAATAGGGGCAACACCTTATTCCTTGGTTTATAGTATGGAAGAAGTTTTACCCATTGAAGTTCAGATACCCTCTCTTCCGATTATGAAGGATGCAAGTTTGAGCGAAGATGACTGGATTCAGACCCGGCTTGATCAGCTGAATTTAATCGACGAAAAGAGACTTACTACTATTTGTCATGGTCAGACGTACCAAAAACGGATGATCAAGGCATTCAACAAGAAAGTCAGACGACAAGAGTATCAAGTTGGGGATCTGGTAATCAAGCGCATCATTCTACCTCAAGGTGATCCCAGGGGAAAATGGACCCCTACCTACGAAGGGCCATTTGTGGTTAAGAACATTTTCTCAGGAGGAGCTATGATTCTAACCACCATGGATGGTGACGACCATCCTCACCCTGTCAATGCAAACATAGTGAAAAAATACTACGCATAATCAAAGACCCGCTAGGTCGACTGGCCTAGGCAAAAATAAGGGCTTCCCGGTGAACCAAAAGGGTTCGGGCCAAAATAAGGGATGAAAATGAAAAAATCTGTACACCCGGCAAGTCGAAAACCTGAAAAGGCGGCTTGGGCAAAAAGGGGTATCCCGGTGGACTGAAAACCCAAAAGGGAGGTCCAGGAAAAAATTAGGGATCAAAGCGTAACACTATGTCTCATTGGATCACCTTGAAACCAGACTTCGGTGTCAACTATCAAGCTCGGACAACACTAATCAATCTGATCTACCTTCAACCAAGTAGCAAAGTGATGAGATGCTTGAGGACATAAGGGCAATAGCAGAGTTGGAACCCAGTGGGATTATTCACATAGCTGTTTTGTTTAGTTTTTTCACAAATTGTGTAAACTCTATTATTTGGCGGCGTTCTCTTATTAGGACGTCAGCCTCTTGTACAAAAACGCCTATTTACAGGCCAAAAACTTCAAAATCAATACAATTCATTTTCAGAGAAATCTTAAACTGTTTTTCCTTTTTATGTTTTGTTTTGCAAAGAACGTCCAATGTTCATTTTTGATATATGCATTTGACACTAATTGCTGCTCATGAATATTTACATGCAAAACAAAAGACGATTACTCGTAATATCAGGAACAGGGGCAATAAGATTTGTCCAAGCTGTACAGATGCTTTATTCACCAGGTACAAAAGTAGATTCAGCTGAAGAATATGGCTAAGGTACTTTCACTCCCCACAGAGTGAGACAGTAATGATAGCTCTCCCCAGCTGAGACTTGCAACTGTGAATCGGTAATATTCTCCCCAAGCAGAGTTTATTTACCATCGGCACTGAAAGGTCTTAATATTCCCCAACGGAGTATAAGAATATTCCCCGGCAGAATACAAAACATCCCCAGTGGAGTTTGAAATTTTTCCCAGCGCAGTCTGAAAAAGCTTCCCCAGTAGAGTTTGGAGAATCATCCCCAGTAGGCTTTGAAAGATCGTCCTCAGCGGAGCTCGAAGGATTATCCCCATTAGAGTTTAAAAAGTTATCCCCAGTGAAGTCGCGACTGGAAGATCATCCCCAGCGGAGTTCTTTCCTTTCACAAACAGAAATTCAATCCCCAACAGGATTCAGTATCACCAGCAACGATAATCCATCCCCAGCTGAATTTATCGGTGGAATCCTTAGCAGAACATCTCTTCCCCACAGAGTAATCTCCTCATCAATTTATTCCCCAACGGAGTTATCCTCCCCTGCAGGTTTATCCTCACGGTCATCTTCGTTCGCTATCCCCAACAGAAATGAAGAATTCAACTCTTTTCTCCAGCAGCTATCCGGGATTTATTTTCCCCAGCTAAAAGCATTACATTTCCATACATCATAACACGTGCATATACGCATCATACAACACAATCTCATTTATTTTGAGAACATCATTGTTTGATACATATCATGCATTACATACAACTAACCTTTACCTTTCAGGAAGGATGCAGTTAAGTTCTCAGCTATAAAGCTTTTACCAGAGTCGAATTACTGACCAGTTCTTAAATCTCAACGGAATTATCCTCAGTTGAATTACAGATAAGGTCCTAAATCTCGACAAGTTCCTCCGTCGAATTACAGATAATTCCTAAATATCAGCAGAGTTTTCTCAGTTGAATTACGGGCAAGTTCTTAAATCTTGATGAAGATGTTTCCCTCAGTCGAACTACTGACCAGTTCTTAAATCTCAACAAAATTATCCTCAGTTGAATTACAGATAAGGTCCTAAATCTCGACAAGTTCCTCCGTCGAATTACAGACAGTTCCTAAATCTCAGTAGAGTTTTCTCAGTTGAATTACGGGCAAGTTCTTAAATCTCAATGAAGATGTTTCCCTCCAGTCGAACTACTGACCAGTTCTTAAATCTCAACGGAATTATCCTCAGTTGAATTACAAATAAGGTCCTAAATCTCGACAAGTTCCTCCATCGAATTACATACGAGTTCCTAAATCTCAGCAGAGTTTTCTCAGTTGAATTACGGGCAAGTTCTTAAATATTGATGAAGATGTTTCCCTCAGTCGAACTACTGACCAATTCTTAAATCTCAACGGAATTATCCTCAGTTGAATTACATATAGGGTCCTAAATCTCGACAAGTTCCTCCGTCGAAGTACAGACGAGTTCCTAAATCTCAGCAGAGTTTTCTCAGTTGAATTACGGGAAAGTTATTAAATCTTGATGAAGATGTTTCCCTCACTCGAACTATTGATCAGTTCTTAAATCTCAACGGAATTATCCTCAGTTGAATTATAGATAGGGTCCTAAATCTCGACAAGTTCCTCCGTCGAAGTATAGACGAGTTCCTAAATCTCAGCAGAGAAGTTTTCTCAGTTGAATTACAGGCGAGTTCTTAAATCTCGATGAAGATGTTTCCCCCTCAGTTGAATTACAGACAAGTTCTTAAAACTTAGCAAAGATGTTCTCTCGGTTGAAGTACATGCAAGTTCCTAAATCTCAACAAAGATCAGACTTCCCCAGCGGAATCTTCCACAACAACAGGTATACAAGCTCTCGCTAAGGAATCTCTTATGCGATCGACGCTCCTTCAGATGGCATCTTTAAGCCCATCCTCCTGTCAGCGATCTCCAAATGGCATCTGTAAGCCCATTCCCGACATCACCAGGCTAATACCACTTCATGCGAGTGCAAATTTCTGGGCACTCTAGTGTTCAATCATCTTCCACCTTCGGATCACGAAAGGCTTAAAAGCCAATATACATCCTCTAGTTTAAGAAGATTGAACAGGGGCAGATGTTGTACCCCAAAATTTTCCCTCCCATATTTCTCAAAACATTGCAAGAAGGATCTCCAAGTTGCTCAAGGTTGCTCAAGGACTGGTCAGACAAGCTCTCTCCTAAGGCAGTCTATCCCAAATTAGGGTTTTGTGTTGCATCAAGATCCTTGAGTCCAAATGACATCAAGTGCTCCCCAATTTCCTAATATGTTGTCAAGATCATCCATGTCAAATTTCAAGCCTTGCAGAGGAAGTTTGCTCAGTCAATTGCTCAAAGGTCCAAAAATCGACTGTGCTAGGGCAAAAGTCAACTGTGACCCAAATACAGTCAAACTTCAATATTTTTTGTCATAATTCTCATTTTGAAGGATATTTCATCATTTTATCAAGGGTTGATTATGATTCATCAAGGATTGCTCAAAATTCATCAAGATTCAAAAGTTGCTAAATTAGGGTTTTGTAGGAAAAGTCAACTCAACTTTGACCAAGCATACCTTTCTCATACTTTATGATAAATGACCCATACAAAGATCATTTTGAAGAGGATGAAATTTCCTACAATCCATCTTCATACCCCCAGATCAAAAAATGCACTCACAAGAAGTTATGAATTTGGACATTATAGGTTATTTTTGAAAGTTAACAAAAACACCTTTTTTTCTAAAGCTTATAACTTGAGCATGGAATATCAAAATGATATGAGACCAAAAGGGTTGGTTAGAGGACATCTCAAGATTTCTAAAAAGTCCAAGAACACTTCCAAAAGTTCAAAATTGAAGAAGTTATGCATTGTTGAAGTTGGACTTTTTTGCAAAATTGCCAAAAGTCAACTATCCCCAAAACATCAAATTTTGCCAAATGGGCCCATTCTCTTTCACTTGATTTAAGTTTGTATTATTGCCCACGTGCCCTAGCTTTAGCCATGTGCCCATATTTCATTTTTATTATTTAATTTGATTTTTAATTGAATTTATTCATTTTAAATCAAATAAAATCATATAAAATCGAAGGCATTGATAACTCATGATTTTTTGGTTGTTTTAGGCTTTGATCACAGCTAGCATTATAATCAAATTCGAAACAAGGCTTGTATGCACAAAAAGATCCAAATCAAATTAAATTTGGAAGGTTTTAATGGAGGAATCAAATCAAATTCATGAGCATTGATATGGAGAGATTTGGACCAAGTTTCTTACCCTAATGCAGTACACATTGCATAAGGAAGCTAAGCACACGAAAATAAGGGTGGGAAATCGTTGGAAGAGGCAGAACAAATTTGCAAAAGTTCACAAAAAAGTGAGAGACCAAAATCAGGGTTAAAGGCATTTTCAAGGCTGGAGACATATCCCAATCGATTCCTGGACATTCACACAAGCTAACTCGATCCAAATCACGCATCCTCAGGCCTCCATACGCACTGTAAGTCTCACGCTACTTGCCCCTGTTCTTGATTTTGTATCTCTGAAATTAGGCATCTTTTTCATGAAATAATTGCATATCCTTGACCCTCACATCATTTGCAAACTATTGGTAATAACCAATTTGATTTATATGCACTGTAACCATGAAACGCCATGGCTAGGGTTTTGTTTCTGTTTTTAGGGACTTTCGTTTCAGGTAAAATTGAGGAACATGATGGACATGGTTGTGTCCAGGAGGTTGAGGCGAGCACGACCATGCCCTTGAAAATCATTTTTATGGCCTGAGGGAGATTTTAGGATGAACCTGCGTTCTTAGCTGCGGATAAAAATCCGCAGGTAAAGTTATAGGGGTTTGAGGACAGGGACGACGAGGTGTCCTCCGTCCATTGGGCCATTCAAACCAAGCGCGCCTTTTTTTTATTTTTTCTGGCATTGGAATTGTTTTGTTATATTATTATTGATACTTATTATACTAACAACTAAAGCAGCGTGGCTCAGTGGTAACCTTGGCAATGCGTTCTCCTTCAGGACCTGGGTTCGAATCCCAGGTCCCCCACTTTCTCAATGATTTTTGTTTCGAGGTATTCCAGTGTATACGTTAGCTTGCAACCCACCATATACCCTCGCCCATCCAAGCGCCAGATGGCCAATGGCCAGATCTGGTGGCCAAGCGTTGAAGGTCCACCAAAGCGCTGGTCAATGCGTGTGTACCAGATCCAAAAAGTCAAACGAGCCAGCATTATTGGGCCTACAAATTTGCTACTCACACCCCTCAAATCAGGCCCAACTCCTCTCTCTTTTATTTATTTTGTTTTATTTAATTTAATTGTTTTATTTTATTTAATTAATTTTCTAACCAATCACAAAATTCTTTTTTTTATCAAATAAAATCACAAAAATATTTTTATTTCAATCAAATTTTAAACTTTTATTTTTCTTAATAAATTTATTAATTGATTAGGTTTTTAATTAGAAAACTTTAATTCATTTTTTGTAAATAATTAAAATTAATTAGATTTAATTAGTTTTTAACTACTAATTTAATTAATTTTATTTTCTTTCTTAAAATAACAAAAACCCAAAAATATGTCATAATTAATTTTTTTTCATTTAATTAATTTATTGATTTAATTTAGTTATTTAACTTAGGATTAATTTCTTTCTTAAAATAAAAACAACAAAAACCAAAAAGACATTTTCTTTAACCGAAAGGGTCAAAACCCTAAACTCGCATTCGATTTAATTTCCCACGCGTTTTATTTATTTTTATCATATTAATGTATCTACTTCCGGATTGTAATAGTTAAATAGGACATTTAATTATTTTTATCGCTTTACTTTATTTTTCAAAGGGTTTGTCTTTGGCGATGTAAATACCCGACGACTTGTAATTTAAATTCCGCATTTTATTTCCGCAAATTATAACTGCTAGATGTTTGATAATAGGGTTTGCATGACAAGACTGAATGTTAATCTTAAAATCAAATTAGATCACTCTTAAGATGTGCAAAAATAAAAATAACTGAAAATGACACTCGCACATGTGCACCCTTAGGGTACACCCCGCTTGGTTGCTTTCGTACACGGTCATTGAGTATAGGTCACTTTAGAGGTTGCCCTCTTGTCTAAAAGATCATAGTCGCCTCAAAATGGTTGCCTCAGATATTGTTGCCTCAAACAAATGATCTAAGACTTTAGGGTTACCGCTAAGGCGTCCTAACATTGCTTTGGTGACCGTATGTCCCTAATTCGAATTGACCCTCAAACTCCAACGACGGTGATACCTACTCACTAATAGTGGGATAGCATTGTCTAAAGGAAACAAACATATAAAGATTCCTTTTTCGAGTAGGTAGATTAGTTCTTAAGTACTTGCTCAATCCAAACAAAATTTTTCACACTTACACTCCTTTACAAACAAAGTTTTCAAAAACACTTCATTACACTCTTGAAGACAGAAGCAAGAGTTAAATCGAAGTTAAAACAAAAAACTTTCAAAGCCCACAAGCACAAAGAAAACAATTTTGAAAACAATGAGCAAGTACCTAAGAGCCCGTGGATAACCACGGATAGAAAGGGTACTAACACCTTCCCTTTCTATAATCTACCCCCCGAACCCGAGAAATATCTCGAAAAAGGAATTTTTCTGTGCTTTTTCCTTTCCTTGTTGGATAAAATAAAAGTCGGTGGCGACTCTTGCTTACCGCGAAATTTTGCAAACACAAACGTAAAACACAAACCAGCATTCCAAAAAACAGTCAGTTCTTCCCACCGTATCACAATATCCTTTGTCAAAGAGGAACATCAATGAGGAGCTATGGGCATGTAGACAGGATTATAGGAATTACACCTAAAAGCAGTCGACGAGATAACATCAAAGAGCAAAGCGAAGTTGGCAGCGACCAGGCAGGTCAAACGTAAAAGCAGATGGCAGTAACAACGGTTATCAACGATGAATACAAAGCGAGACATGGGAGTTTCAAAAGTAGTGTCGAATGAACCATCAACATGAGTGTCTGAAGTAATCATCGACGATTACGTTTTTAGTGTCTATTTAAGAAAATTACTACATTCATTTTAGAGGTTGCATTTTGTAACATTGTAAAAGAGCACTCAAAGTACCAACACATAGAGAAATGAGTCAATTCTGATAAATGTACGATTGTGTCCACCATTAAGTTCAAACAATTTTTTTATCTTTACAGGCCTTGTTTATTATTCCAGTCTATTAACTTATCTACCATTTGCCTGTTTTTGTTTTCTTCTTTGCGCTCTTCGCGCCTTGATTTTATCAAGCACCCAAATACTGTCAAACTTAACATGATAGTCTAGGACTCCTATAGCCAGTCCTATAAGTAACCTTTAATTAAGAGGCTAGATATTGTTCGCGAGAAACTCTTGCGAACACTATGCTAAAGCATTGCACAAACTCTTTTGAGATATTCTTTGTATATGTTTGTATTTTTAGGAAGGAGCTTTTGTTAATATCTTGTTATCAAGACTTTTGTGTTGTTGTACTTAAACATTGTGTAATTTTCTTGTTATAAGCATCTCTGTATACACATCTTTGTAATCAAGGGTTGTTGATAAGTTCCTTGAGAGACTAGGTGTAGTCAGGATTCTCAAGAAGACATTGGTTATGGTCATCGTGGATTGACAATAAGGATCGACAGACTTGTTGTGGTTGTCAACAAGGTTGATCAGACTTATTGTGGTTGTTTTTAATCAGTTGATTGTAGTTAATTAAGTCCTTGTGGGTAAGGCAAATCACCTTGCGGGATGGACTAGAGTAACTTAGTTAACAGTGAACCATGATAAAAATAAGTGTTTTCATTTATTTTTACTCACTTGTTAGCTTTGTGTTTGAGTTGCAAAAATATTATATTTGGTGCAACCCAACTCAAACCCCCATTTCTTATGTTTCTCGCACTTTCAGACTCTTTATCAGATCCTTGTCTGCCGATGAGAATAATAACATGCTTAGTAGTCTCAAAATCAGGTTCATCTTCAGATTCATCATCAGACCAAGACACAAAAAAACCCTTCTTTTTTTTCTTGAGGTAAGTGTGACATTCTGACCTAATGTGATCAAAACCTTCACATTCATAACACTGAATCCCTTTACATTGATTAGGCTTCTCATGTGCTCTTGTCTTCACCTGAAACTCACTGTTCTTACTGATGTTGAATGACATGTTATTGATATTTGATCTTGACTGCATATCCATTCTCTTCAAAACCCTATTAAATTGCATCCCAAGAAGCACAATATCATTAAAATACCCTCATCAGTCTTTATATCATATTGCTCTTCCTTATCATCCTTGTTAGAGATGAAAGTTATGCTTTTGTTCTTCTTTTCAGATCTATCATTCACAGCCAGTTCAAAAGTTTGGAGAGACTCAATCAGCTCTTCCACTTTCATGTTGCAAATATATTGGGCTTCTTCAATAGTTGTTATCTTCTTGTCAAACTTCTAAGGCAAGGACCTGAGAATATTTCCAACCAATTTCTCTTTTGACATCTTCTCTCCCAAAGCACTAATTGAGTTGGCAATATCAAGAATACTCATGTGAAAGTCATGAACGTACTCATCATTCTTCATCCTGAGATTTTCAAATTTGGTGGCGTGAAGTTGAAGTCTTGACATTTTAACTTTTGATGTGCCTTCATGAGTGGTTCTGAGAATTTCGCATGCATCTTTGGCCACAGTACAAGTATTTATTAACCTGAATATATTTTTATGAACACCATTGAACAAGGCATTCAAAGCTTCAGAGTTACCAAGAGCAAGTTCATCTTCTTCCTTAGACCAATCCTCTTTTGGTTTTAATTTAATGGTGTTTTTCCCGTCTTTATCTGTCAACACAGGATGTTTCCATCCCTTGATGATAACTTTCCAAGTTTTGCTATCCATAGATTTTAGAAAGGCCACCATATGTGCTTTTCAGTAGTCATAATTGGTGCCATCCATAACAGGTGGTATATTAGTATTTCCGTCTTCCTTTTCCATAATGCCAGAAAAAATCTTCCATGGAGCTCACCCAAAAAACAGAACACGGTGCATGCTTTGATATTAATTGAAATTCTGGAACTTTACAAAATAGATGTTGTATACAAAGTCAGAACATTCAAAATATCGAATGCAATGTTAAGACATCGTAAGATATAAGTAAAAATTAACAAATTAAAGAAAGTTGCAGGAAGAAAATAACATAGTTCAATTGTTAACCCAATTCGATGAAAATTCACCTACATCTGGGGGCATCCAAGTCAGGAAGAAAATCCACTATAATAGTATTAATTTGAAGTTCTAACAACCTCTGGTTTTACAAACTTCTCACCTAATCACTACTCGTGTTATTTCTATCTAAGAACTCCTAGATATGAGACTCTCTCACTTCCCCTCAATCACACAACTGTGATAATAACAACAATGACAATAAATAGAAGTTACACTTCAAATTAAACAAAATCCACTCTTTCTTAAAAGCTTATGAGTGATTCACAAATTAAAGTCAAACTTAGTCTAATTCAAGCATCAACATGATGCAAGAATGGCTCACAAAAAACAATGAACAAGAGAAACCCTAAAATATATTCCTTCACATGCAGTTTCGTAAATCCTTTAGGTTTAGAGTCTTTCTTTTTATATCTATAGAAGCGCTCGGGCTTGGATATTAAATCTGGCCAAATGAAACAATCTGCAAATCAAATCAAATCTTCTAAAGCAGAAAATAAGTTCCCATTAATGTTTTGACATCCAATCTTGAGAACTAAATCTTCATATATTTCTTGCTTAAAACGAATCTTCAGTGAATTAAATCTCCATATGTGCAGCTTGATCCACACGAAACATCAAACAAATCTTCTGAAGCACAATAAACAAATCTTCTAAATATAGAAACAATACAGGTTGTGATGTCGTACCAACATGTCATAACATATTGTCCAACGTCTTGCGGAACTAGTTGTTTTAACAAAATGCAGCCAACAAACTAAAACCTAATAAATATCAAGTGTGTCCTAATAGACCCAGGCAACTCTACTGATGTCCTATTTTGGGACGCCTTCAAAAAATTGCAACTTAACCCGAACGAAATAAAAATATCCAGTGGTTCTTTAACGGGGTTATCGGGCGATCATGTATAAATAATGGGCCATATAATCCTGGAAACTACGTGTGAAGAGGGAACTGAAGCCATGATTATTGATTTCAGCTACCTCATTGTGGATGTTGTATCACCATATAACATCATTTTTGGATGGTCGACTATCAACGCCATGGGAGAAATTATATCTGCTTAGTACCTGATCTTGAAATATCTACATCTTGATGGCGAGTCGGTATAATCTGAGGGGATCAACAAGCGGCTCGCGAATGCTATATAAGTATCCCAGACACAACCATATAGAGCTCGTCCTTGTTGATGTTCCCCCTTCCAAAGTTCAAAATACTGACTTTGAGTGTTGGGACCTCAAATTGGGAGCGGAAACAGAAAGAATCACTCCCATAGATGATTTGAAGGAGGTCTAGATAAGTCTTCACGCCTATCAATTGATGAATATATGTACATTTTTATCTGCGGAGGAGAAAATAGAACCAATCGACCAACTCATTAAGAATGTCGACTTGTTTGTCAGGGCTCTCTCTTACATATCAGAAATAGACACCAAAGTGGTAATCCATCACCTCGCCATCCACCCCTTCGCTAAACCAATGGCGCGAAGAAAGCAGAAAGTTGGCGCGGAAAAGTGGGTTGCTATTGATGAAGAGGTGGAAAAGCTATATAATGTCGGGTTCTTCACGAAAATGAAGTACCTACCTGGCTGACCAACTTTTATTTTCATATTTTTTTTCCATTAATTTTTATTTTTCAGCGAAAGATATATATTTTTTAATTTACAAATAAAAAATATTATTTTTTATTTTCAATTTTTTTACTCTCAATTAATTTTTTATTCTTTTTATAAGAAATTAATTGATATGATTAAATCAATTTATAAAAGGAAACTGATTCTAAATCAATTTTAAATTAAATTTCAATTATTTAAATTAAATAATTCAGTTCTTCAACTATTTAAGTGATTCAATTTTTTTATAATATAATATTATTTAATTTAAGTATACAGTTCAGTTAACTATATTTTTGAACACCCCTAATTTAAATACAGTAATAGTGACAACACTTTTCAATATATATATATATATATATATATATATATATATATATATATATATATATATATATATATATATATATATATATATATATATATATATATATATATATATATATATATATATATATATATATATATATATATATATATATATATATATATATATATATATATATATATATATATATATATATATATATATATATATATATATATATATATATATATATATATATATATATATATATATATATATATTTCATGTTCAAAAGGCTTTGATGACGTATACACACTGCTTTTATTCAATTATTCAATTTATTCAATTATTCAATTATTCAAAAATTATATACTTCTTTTACTATGTAATTTTGCATCACTTACCATATATAATTAATAGAAAATGCAATCCTTAAACATGGTTGGTTCCACTTTGTGTTTCAGTATCATATTTATCAGGAGCAGGAACAAATAAACATTTCGGGACAGTGTCGCGCAACGGCAGACGTACGGTCGCGGGTCGGTGGCAGTAGTTCGGGTTTGGTGGCAGGTCTGGTGGTACGGAGTGTTTTTTTTTGGAGTTTTAAGTTCAGAGAGTTTTTCGCTTATTTTTGAGCAAGTTTTGACATCAGTGAATTTTTTGATTACTTTTGAGTCAATTTTGAATATTTTGAGTTAAACTTTCAACTCTTAAAATTAGCAGAGTTATCATTTATGAAAGTCTTCTTTATAGTCTCTTTTGAACACTGTGAGTACTTTGAATATTTTAGAGTTGTTATTGAATTATAAAATAATATAATATTTTTTTTGAGATGTTTTGAATTTTTGTGATTTTCGATTTATTGAGTAATAACATACCATTATTCAATTTGAATTGATTTTAACTATTTAAATAAATTATATTATTGTGATTGAGAATTCATTTGATTATTGACAAATTTATGATTTAAGAGTGAAATCTTTTTTTGAGTATGATGTTTTGAGATGATTGTGATGGTTATATGCGTTGCATGCCAATTTGTTATACATTATCATGCATGCATATATAATTAGATTGTGATTTGTGAGAATGATATATTAATTTTTTTTCCGTTTACCACCGTGCTGTTAAATTTCACCGTTAACCTTTGTAAGACGCATTTTCACCCCTTTCTTGTTTGTTTGTGTGGCCTTGTGAAATTTTATAGAGATACTCGGCAAGAGTGACTTTTTGTGGGTTGGAAAATGGCTTCGTCGTTTTCTTTCGTATTTATTCATTTACGTTTTTAGTTTGGACATTGCTCTAATTATGTAACATCGAGGAATGAAGTGTATTTATTTTATTAAGTTGTTGCTGATTTTATTTTCCTTGAGTTTTTCCTTTGAATAAGTATTTGAAGTTATGTTATAATTTAATTTTCCGTTGTGAGTATGTTGCCTTTATATGAATAAAATATGCATGTTTTGTTGAAATAACATCCTAAGATGTGTTTTTCTCTTTTGTAATTAAGAAATGGGGTTTTGGGTGTTACAAGGCCCTTCCCATTTTGTATAGTTTTCTAGAGAGTATGGTGTATTTAGCATATCTTGTTTTCGCATCCTTCTAGCCTCTCTTTCGTCTAGTTGAAGTTTGTCAGTCTACAAATAACGTAGTATGGGAGACATTCAATTGGATTCTGGGATAATTTCCAGGGAGTGTACCTCTTATACCTCAATGTTGGGAGAGGCGAGGGTCTCCTGGATAGTTGTAATATTGTAAACCGTCATCTTTAATGCGGCTAGCTTGGATAAAAGGTTTTCTATGAATTTTTTCTTGTGGGGGACATGCTCTATTTCAAAGTAGGAAAAGTGATAGGATATATTTCGTACCTTTTACAAATATCTTATCAGCTGAGGCTTCTTGGCTTGGTACTACCCAAAAACCTAGTTGTCGACCAGTTGGGAGTTGTAAGAGCAAAATTTAGTTTTGCATCTGGCCTTAAGTTTTGATGATAACATTACATGATATTTTAGAGAACAATTTAATACTCTAACGGTTTATGTCTAGTGCATAGCTTTTGCTAACAGGTTTTGACTCTAAAGATAAGGCGTGTAGCGTCATTAGGTTTTGAACTTAAAACACTCTGACTTTGGAAGAAACCGGTTGTGTTTACAAAGACCCAATCAAGTTTTTAGAATGTTTATGTAACAATAGTTCTGATGAACGTTGTTGATAGAGCTTCTGATCGTGACTCTTTTGGAAGAGTTTCTGAAGACTTATCAAGGTCTGATTCTATTTGTCCAAGTTCTGAAGATTCCGAAGACAAGATTCTGGAAGAGCAAGTTCTGAAGATTCTGAAAACAAAGACTATGAAGACCAAGTGTTGAAGACTCTGAAGACAAGGTTCTGAATAAACGAGTTCTGGAGACTCTGAAGACTTAGGTTCTGAAGATTCTAGTTTTGGTACTTCTAAGCATGCTTCATCATCAACCATCAGAAGTCTCTGAAGATTAGAAGGTAAAATCAAAATTGGTTTACGTGATAGAATAGTGTAAGGTACAAATGTTTCCACTACCCCTATATGGTGACACAAGAACAATATTATGTACTATCTTGTCTACCACTCCATCACTGACTGTTGTGGACAAAATGACTGAAATTAAGTATTCATATTCTACCCTACAACATATTTCTTTTTGTCTATAAAAGGAAGACTTAGAAGATTGAAGAAATGTTGAATAACAAATTCTTTGTAAAGCTTACATTGAAACGCTGCTCAACTCTATTTCAAATATTCATTTATAAAGTGTTGTAAACGCAAGGAACTTTTGTTCGTTAACTTGCAAGCAAGGAGATTTTGTTCATTAACTTGCTTATTAACATTGTTGTGTTATTTCATTATACTCAAATTTGTGTAATCTGCTTTCAAGAAGCAACTCTGTAAACACATTCTTTGTATTTCAACTCTTAAGTTGATATTTTCTAGAGAGACTATGGCTTTAGTCAGGATTCTCAAGAAGACATTGACAGGTAATTTTTGTGGTTTGCAACATTTACAATTGGTCTTTTTTGAGTTTGTAATCAGTTCAGTTATAGTGGATTAAGTCCTTGTTTGAGAAGGAAAAATCACCTTGGCAGATGGACTGGATTAACTTTTTTAACAATGAACCAAGATAAAAATATTTGTGATCATTAATTTTTTTCTAGTGTTCTTTTTTTTGTCTTGGGAAGAATTTGTTTTAAATCTAGAAACCAAATTCAAACCCCATTTCTTGTGTTTCTCACACCTTCAATTAGAATCAGAGCTCCAATTCTGGTATTGATTGTTTATCAAACACTTAACCGTGTCCGATAAAGATCTAGAATTTTCTTTGAAAACACATATGGCTATTCCACCACCAGTTGCACTCGTTATCAATGAAATAAATAACTATAACGATAAACCTCCAATCTTTGATGGAGAAATATTTGATTATTGGAAAGATATACTTGGAAGTTTCTTTCTTGGTCATGACATTGATATAGGATATGATAGTAGATGTCTACGAACATCCTTTGGATGCTAGTGGAAACAAGATTGAAAGAAGAACGATGACCGAGCAACAAAAGAAAGATTATAAAAATCATCTTAAAGCAAGAACCATTATGTTGAATGTGATTTCTTACAGAGTATGAAAAGATAACAAATTGAGACGCTGTTAAGTCTATTTTTGATTCTTTGAAAATGACTCATGAGGGCAACACTCAAGTAAAGGAGGACACGATGCTTGCCTTGATTCAGAAATACGAAGCCTTCAAGATGGAAGAAGATGAAACAGTTGAGAACATGTTCTTAAGGTTTCAAACTCTTGTTGCGGGACTAAAGATTATGAACAAATGGTATTCTACTTTAGATCATGTGAAGAATATTATCAGAAGCTTGCCGACAAAGTGAAAGTTTATGGTAATTGCGCTTAAATTAGCTAATGTCTAAACAACACTTATCTTGAGGAACTTATTAGTTCTTTGAGAAGCCACGAGATTGAGCTAGAACATGATGAACCTTAGAGAAAAGGTAAATATTTATCTCTTAAATCTAGCAGAAGATCTAAAAAGACTAAAGCTCTTCAAACTGAAGAGGAAGAAGAATCAGAAGAAGAAAGAAGATGAAGACGAGTTATCTCTTCTTTCTAGAAGGGTCAACCAACTCTAGAAGAGGAAGCAAGGTTACAAGTTCAAAGGCGCCACGAGTACAAGTGGTCGCTTCGAGTCTACTTTTGGACTAAAGAAGTCTGGTGGCAACAAAGATGTCACATACTATGTGTGCAAAGCACCAAATCATTATAAGAACGGGTGTCCTAAGCTTAGAAAGGGCAAACCCTGAAGAAAGATTTCAGAGGAAAGAAGAAAGGGTTGATGGCTACATGGGATGACTTAGATTCTTCAGAAGATGAGTCTGATGAAGAACAAGCGAACATGGCACTGATGGAAAGCATCAGAGCTTCTAATGATAAGATCCAATCAAAAGCAGAATCAGATTTAGACATAGAAGAGGTATTTCCTAACCTTTCCCATTTTGAACTAACATTTGCATTACTTGAAATTCTAGAAAAACATGAGTTGCTTAAGAACGAATTCAAGGAACTTAAAAAGGTCTATGAGTTTGTTTCTGAAGAACACAGTAAACTTAAGGAAGAGTTTTCATCTTTGAATGAAGAATATTTTTTTCTTAAAACTGATAAATCTTCTCTCAGAAGCCAGAGTTATAAACTTGAGAAGGAAATTATTTCAGAAGATTTTGTGAACACTAATGATTCCATAAAGAAATATGACAAATATTTCCAGAAATTTCCTGCTAGAAGCCTAGATAGAAGTGTCATGGCTTCAATGATCTATGGCATAAGCAGAAATGGTACAATAGGAATTAGTTATGATCCTTATGAAGAATCAGATTTTGGAAAAGAAGATAAATCAAATACTCTACATTCTTATTTTGTGTCTGCTGGTTTTGAGTCCAAAGAAAAAGAAAAAGGTAAAACTCTTTCTAAATCTAAGCCAAAACCAAAAGAAAAATCTCGTATTAATGTAATTAAATATGATTATTATGCACCTAAATCTAAATTTGTTAACAATTCTGGGAAGACTAACAAGAAAGGACCCAAGAAGTTGTGGGTACCTAAGAAGAAGATAATCTATGTTGTTGATCGGGACTTTAAGAGTCTGTCAGAATTACTGACTGCAAGTGCAGTTTAATCGTGTAGTTTTAAAAGATATCGAACCCACAAGGATTGATAATCAAACTAATGATATCTAATGTTACTATGTAATCTAAGGCTGAAGATTAATCTTAGGTTTTTGAGAGAAATAGGGAGTAAATTCAAGTTTAATAAAATATTCGAAATAAAGGATACTAGTATGTAATTCGTCAGACTTTAGGGATTCGACTAACCATTGGCTTTGTTTTAAAAATACTTTTCAATAGAAAATATTAATTTAAAAATCCTTATCTCACACTCTCATGTTTATTGACTTAGACTATATTCTTAAATCTAAATGCTTTCTCTCGCTGTTTCATTCGAATTCAAAAACACTTTTTGGAAACCAATAAAATATTATTAATCCTAAGGTGTTCTCGCTTTATTTAAAATCAATGTTCAGTTACTACTATCCAATTAAAAATCTCAAACTCCCGTTGTATTGATTTTAACCTTTGTTTGTCTTTTACTCTCGTTATAAAATGGTTTTAGTATTTTAATTAGAAACCAAAACCAGAAAAGTAGTTTGTAAATATTTTTGCCAATAGATTTCTGAATCCCTTCGGTTAGCTTACTTTTACATACCGTATCTAAGGAAGTTAGTCGAACATGCTTTTAAACGTAAACATACAATACCAGTAGCATATTATAAATCTAAGCATGATTACTGAAAATTAGAGACAATAAAAATAAACTAAATTGAAACCTGGAATTATAATGAACACTGGAATATAAACTGAAAGCTTCAAGCATACAATCCTCCACAAATGTCATTAGGATTTTCTTCTTCGAAAATACAGAGTGAATGCTAAAATATAAATCTAAGACTAATGTTGTAATAGCTCCCTGATGTGGAAAGCTATCACTTTAATGGTGAGTTTACTGCTTAAAATCTAAAACAAAAGTGCTCTAAACTCAAGTAAATTAGATCCCATGTAACTCTCAATCCTCTCCCTTTTTATAGATCTCTCTCTAGATTCCCCTAACCCCCTCAAGAAGAATCTGGAATAGCTTTTATAGAGATATTTTCGCCAGGCATGGTCTTGCGAGAGAAAACAACATAAGCGATCTTGTGGCCCTAACGTGGGAGAGTCAACGTGGGCCTGTTATATGAAGCCTGTGGAGGTGGCCACATGAAGCGTGACGGGGGACACAACTTTGAGATGCATGGAGAGGGCCACATAAGGTGTGGCGAAGGCCACAACCTTGTGTGTTTTGGTTTTCTGTAACTCTTTTTTAATTCATATTTCCTTGCGTTTTATTTTCCAATTTATCTTCTTTTCTCATGCAAGCTTCTTGGAGGAAAAATACTTGAAATACAATAACACTACCAGCATAAACTGACATAAATAACTAAAAACAGTAAAATAATTCATGCGATTCAGGTCGGAAATACAATGAAATTTCGTATTATCAGTTGCAGATATCCTTAGCAGCAAAGTTAAGGCACTTGTCATGGTACCTAGACTTTAGCTGCTCGTGACACATGACGGGAATAAGACATATATTCCAAAGCCTGGAACTTAATCCTGGAGGCGTCATAGGTTTCAGAGGTGATCAAAAATGGAAAATCATAGGCTCTGGAACAATTGGTAATGGCTTTCTCCCTTCTATTACTAATGTTTTGTTTGTTGGTCTATTAATGCATAATTTATTGTCCATAAGTTAATTAAATGACAACGATTATGACATAATATTTAATTAAAACTTCTGTAAAGAAGTTAGTCAGAAGGATGTGTTGTACCCCAAAATTTTCCCTCTCATTTTTATTCAAGACATTCTCCTAGGGTTCTTAATTGCTCAAGGTTCCTCAAGAATTGATCAGACAAATTCTCCTCCTAAGCAATTGACCCACAACTAGGGTTTCAATTTTCTCAAGGAAGATTGGGTTTCTAAGGCCTCAAGTGTACTTCATGGTTTCTTATACGTCTTTAAGAATGCTCATACCAAGTTTCATGCCTTGCATCATAAGTTTGCTCAGTCAATTGCTCAGATGACTGAAAATCAACTACATTGGACAAACTCAACTGTGGTCAACATACAATCAAACTTCAAGATTTTTAGTCAAAATCAAGATTTTGAAGTCATATTCATCATTTGATAAAGGGTTGGTCATGATTCATCAAAAAAACTCTCAAATCATTAAAAGTCAAAAGTTTCCAAATTAGGGTTTTCTTTAGGAGAAGTCAACTGAACTTTGACCAAGCATAACTTTCACATGCTTCATCATATTTTCATCAACCAAATCTCATTTTTAAGGAAATCCAATTTTATATAACTTTGTATCTCTAATACCAAGTCCAAAAATGCTTCATTTAAGAGATATGGGCCAACACATTATAGGTCATTTCAAAAGTCAACAAAAAGACACTTTTTGTCAAGGCAAATTACATCAAGATAAACTCAGTGATAATAATGGATGTATCATCACCCCAGTGATAGAAGCGCGCGCGATAAGGCCTTATTATGCAAGGGCGTGGGTTCGATCCATGCCTTTTGCATTTTTCATATTTTCTGATTTTTATTGATTACATACAGTGCGCCCCACAAGCCTACGATGCACCTAGCCATGTCTCACCATCAGATCTTCATAGATCTGATCCAATGTATCTAGACCTGCAAGCACATGGTGAACCTCATGGGGTTGAACGCACTGGATCCAGTGCTAAGTCAGTAGGCCTGGACTTCTTTTGCATTTTGCACCCCCTCCTTTGCTATAATCAGGCCCATTTATTTTCTTTATATTTTCCTTTTTCTTTTACTTATTTATTTTTTATTATTTAATTAAAACACCAAAGTATTCATTTTAGGTTAAAAATATTTTGGTTTAATTTTAATTACTTTATTTTACTTAATTAAATTAATTAGATCCTTAGGTTTTTTAATTAAATTAATTGACTCTTTTTTTACTAAAATTAATTAGGTTTTTAAGTATTTTTTATTAATTAATTAATCATAAATCATTTTTCGTAAAAAATCACCAAAAAATCTTTTCACATTCTTTTCTATTTTTTATTTTTCTATTTTAATTTTGTAGATCAATTGTATAGGTTGTGCGTTTCCTATGTAATAGTTTAGGTTTTTATTTTTCGCTTTCTTTTTCACTATTATGTAACTGTTTACAGTTTATAATAACTTAGGGTTTTACTTTCCGCCTTTCTATTTTGTAACTGCCCCGAAGCGATGTAATAGTCTAGGGTTTACTTTTTTCTTTTACTTTCCATACCTTTGCAGTTTTTTTATACTTGCTATATTATTGCTTAGTAATTAGGGTTTGCATGAAAAGACAAACGAATTGTTAGAAAACCCTAACACAAAGATAAATAACTGAACACAAATCACTCGCACACTCGCACCTCTAGGGTAAACTCCCTTGTTGCCTTTCAGAAAACAGTCATGTTCCTCGAAAGTGGGGACACTTTAGCAGAGTCCCTCGATACAAAGATCATAGTCCCACGACGACCCTTCGACGTTGCCTTTCGGTAAATGATTTAGTCCCTTAACGAAAATTGCTAAAGTGCCCTTACCAGTTTCCTTCGATGACTGTACGATGACCCTCACATGTCCCTTCACATCCAACGATAGGGTTTCCTACTAACTAATGATAGGATAGCATTATCTAAAGGAGGAGGAAAATACAAGAACGACCTTGAGTGGGGTAGATCTTAATCGCTTGCTCACAAAACTCTTCAAAAAAGAAACATTTCACAAACACTTTCAAAATATTTTCAAAATATTTTATACGCATTCTCGAGGACGTATACGAGAATCATTACAAAATTTTTCCTTACATTGGCAACTTTTTAAAATGTTTTCAAATACCCAACACAAAGAAATTTTTAAAAAGTGAGCTAAGCGATTAAGAGTCCATAGATAACTACGGATGAAAAGGGTGCTAACACCTTCCCTTTTCATAACCTACCCCCCAAACTCAAAATCTTCAAGGTCTTTCCTGTTATTTTCACCCTTTCCTTATTGGATAAAAGAAGAGTCGGTGGTGACTCTTGCTATCCGCAACATTTGCGATAAAACACAAAACCAAGTCAGTTCTCCCACTATATTACAGAACTAGAGACTCTGCTGGGGACTTAAAAGAGGGGTTACCTTAGAGTTTAGGATCACTTTACTTGTTTTTACTTGTTTGCTTTGACTGCTTTATATTTAAGGGTTACTCGGGTTTATTTTCTCGCAAAGATCCTACACCCGGATCTGAGGAGCTTAGGTAAGTACCTATAGATCATGGAAATTGTATGGCGTAGACTGATATGGTTGAAGTGATGGCTACATTAATGTGACACCTTGGTTTGTACTGGTGTTCCTTGAGTCAGTCGAGGATAACACTAGGCTGCCGCATGGTGTCATAAGGATTAATTGACCTTTAGAACCTTAGTTGATCCAACTTAGCCATTAGAAGATAGTGAGATGGCTGGCTATGGTGCAGTCCAAAGTTGGTTGATACTCGATGCTACACTCATTGAGATTCAACTCTCGGGATATTTCGGTGGCAAGTCAGTTGCTCTGCTGAAACAAAGCCTTTGAGAAAGATCGGTGATATGAGATTCCTAGATCCCAGTTACTATTCTTAGGACAGGTTGGGCCAACTAAACTTCACCGGGGTACTTACCTACGAACCTATGCAAGCCTTAAACCTAAGGCTCTTGTGTGCTTTGTTTGTGTCTGTTATTTGTTCAAACATGACATCATGACATTATACCATATCATTTTCACTGATAATTTCAAGGGTCTCAAAGGCCTATGATGCAGGTTTGTTATGAACCAGACGTATATCAAGGGGCAAGGGATTTATTTTCCTCTAATCAAATGCCGTCAAAAATTAAAGTACTTTGACATGAGTCAAAGGCTAGGACCCACTCGACATGGTGAACTTTATTCTCATAGAAGGACGTTCAAAGATGCAAAGTTCTTCAGTCAAAGATGCAACCATACTCAACTTCTAACATTTCCTTTTCTTTATCCTACGAGATCCTTGAAAACATTGCATCCATATATCATGCATGTCATTACATAACAGGTATTTCCCAAGATATGTTTTCTCATCTTCTTGTTGTTTATTTCAGTAAAAGATGGCTCTTGAACAAACTGTGAAAAACCTTCAAGCTCAAAATGCCTAATTCTAAGAGACACTCCTGAACTTAGCTAAGGGGAAGAAAGAACTGATGGCACTCATCGCCAAGAAGAAAAAGACTAGGAAACCGGATGGTATCCTTAACATAGGGAGAAGATTCAAAGGTCCCGCCAAACAGGTTCAAGCTTCTTACATCCCATCAGATGAAGATGACAATCAAGAAGAAGACGACTGAAGTATCAATGATGAGGGTGGAAGAAACCTTGGTTCTGGTAAAATTCCTGATGAAGAAGACTATTCTGATGAGCAATATCCTCTTGCTGATTATAGATACAAACAGCTAGAAGATTGTCTGAATGCCATGGAAATCCAGAAAGTGCCTGGGCTAGATTTTTAAGAGTTGGGATTAGTCTCAGGGGTTGTTATCCCTCAAAAGTTCAAGGTCCCTAATTTTTCCAAATATTTTGGTGTGTCTTGCCCTAAGCTCCATCTGAGGTCTTATGTCCGGAAGATCCAACCCCATATTGCTGACAGAAAGTTATGGGTTCACTTCTTTCAAGAGAGCTCATCTGGGACACAATTGGAATGGTTCTATCAGCTGGAAGGAACTAGTATACGTACTTGGGAAGACTTGGATGCTTCCTTTTACAAACAATACCAATATAATGCTGATCTTGCACCAAGTCGTATGCAATTATAGAGTATGACTATGGGTTCGAATGAAGGATTTAAGGAATATTCCCAAAAGTGGAGAGATCTTGATGGAAGAGTTCAACCTCCTTTGTCTGATAGGGAGCTGATTGATATGTTTATGGGAACTCTAACAAGATCTTTATTTAATCATCTCATCAGAAGCTCTTCATCTTGTTTTACCGAGTTGATACTAACAGGAGAACGTGTCAAAAGTGGTATCAGAAGTGGAAAGATTCAAGCGGCTGCATCTTCAAGTACTGTAAAGAAGACGTTCAACAATAAGAAGGAAACAAATGTTGTGATGGCCAGAAGGGTCGTATTAAAAGTGATCACAACCAATCTGTAAGGCGGTACTAATTTCTAATCATGCGCCTGTGCAACAACAACAAAAGGGCAATCGGCATAGATCAGACGCACTAAGTAGACAGTTTACAAAGATCAGTGTGCCATTGTCTCAGGCATTACAACACTTGTTGAAAGAAGAGCTGATAATGTTAAGGGACCCTCCTCAGAATCCCAACACCTCCTCTCCCCGTTATAATCCTATTATGAAATGTGCTTACCATTCCAATAGCCCAGGACACGACACAAATAACAGCTGGGATTTAAAGAATAAAATTCAGGACATGATTGAACAAAGAGATTGAGTTTGATCTTCCCGAGACACCCAATGTGATTACTGCACCTATGCCTAAGCACGACAAAGGCATTAGTGCTATTGACAAGTTTCATATGTTTCTGCTGTAAGTGAATTGACTACTCCACTCCTGATTATCAAGAATAATTTGTTGCAAGCCAATTTATTTCTGGGTTATATTAAAAGGTGTTACTGCTGCGCAGCCCGACCTAATGGCTGCCAATTGCTGAAAGAAGGTATTCAGTGTTTGATAGACAATCACATAATTTTGGTTGAGAAGATTCCCTCTATGAAGAATTTTTTTCAAGACTCGGAGTTGGAAGAGGTATCTGTAGTTTCCAGCACTCCTATCAGAATCACTACCAAAGGCCCTGTGAGGATTATGGTTGAACCTAGAGTCGCTCCTATAATCATCACTGCACCTGGACCTATTCCATATTCCTCGGACAAAGCTATCCCTTGGAACTATGGAGCCGACGTCTACTACCATGGCGTCAAGAAAGAGCCATTGACTATTGAGAATGAAGGTACTAAAGTTGCTGATCCCAACATTAACAATATTGTTGCGACCAATAAGGTTACTAGAAGCGGAAGGGTTTTCTCTCCAGAAATCTCTCTGAAGACTGTCGCCACACCAGTTCGTGTTATCGCTACCAAGTCAATTACTGAGACTCGAGGCAAAGAGCAAATGACGGAGCCTGCCCAGACAGAGGCACCTAAATAAGTTATAGCTGAAGATACCTCCAGGAAGGAGTTGGAGTAAGTATTGAAAATTATCCGAAAAAGTGATTACAATATTGTTGAACATCTTGGACAGACTCCCTCTAAAATCTCCACGTTATCCCTGTTATTGTGTTCAGAAGCCCATGCACAGGCTTTGGTGATGTTCTTAAAATCCGCTCACGTGCCACAAGAAATTTCTACCGATTAATTTGGAAGTCATGTTGCTAGCCTAACTACTAATAATGGGCTAGGCTTTTCTGATTCCGATTTGACTCTCGAAGGAAGAAACCAAAACAACGCCCTGTATGTCTCTATAGAATGCAGGGGCACTACTCTAGCTCATGTAATTGTTGATATGGGTTCCTCACTGAATGTTCTATCGAAGGGTGCTCTAGACAGGCTCAACTGTGAAGGGGTTGTGCTAAAACCTAGTGATATTGTGGTAAGAGTATTTGACGGTTCAAAGAGGATGGTACATGGAGAAGTGGATCTTCTGATCAAGGTAGGTTCGCAGGTCTTCGAATCTACCTTTTATGTGATGGATATTCGAACAACTTATTCTTGTTTACTCGGACGCCCCTGGATTCATGGGACATTCACTGTTACTTCAACCTTACACCAAAAGCTTAAGTATCCTGTGAAAGGAAAGGTTGTTACAGTCTGTAGTGAAGAAGAATATATGGTGAGTCACTTAAACTCATTTAGGTATGTTGAGATGGACATCAAATTCATTGAAAATTCATGCTAGACATTTGAAGTTATCCATCCTACCGCTACTGAAGACGTTTCTACTATTCCCAAGGTCACCAGGGTTCCACCCAGAATGGCTTCTTTGAAGGATGGTAGATTTGTAACAGAAGAAGGTGGATGCACTCCTTGGGGTCAGCTTCCCGATATTTCGTACAAATCTGAAAAATTTGGTTTGGGTTTTACTGTAGAGGCTCAGAGGGCTGTTCGTCGTGCTTATGTCGGAAGATCACCATTCCACGTCAGCAACAATGGAGTCAACGCTATAGAAGATGCCAAAAGTGAATACAACCTAGATAGCTGGATATTTCCTACCATCAGTAATGGGCTAAATAATTGGAAGACCAGAGAGCTTATCTCAATCTCCTTTAGTCAGGAGTAATTGCTATTTTCTGTTTCTTTCAAAGTTTTGGTTATGTAATCTTTAAACAATAACTTTAAGCCTCGTGTCTTACCTGGGGAACAACGGTCCACTTGTTAAGGGTTGTCATTTCATTCACATATTTTCATTCAATAAAAATATTAGACGTTTTGCATTCAAATTTTGCGCTCTTTGTCTTTCTTTTTACTTTATTACACTCTCAAAATAGCTATGTGTTCTTACACACACCCACACAATAAATTGCAGATCCACATCCACCTTGGATCCCGTTGATAACAAATCTACTATTGCCACTTATGACTTCGAGAATTCAATCTACCAAGCCAAGGAAGAAGGGAAGGAAGATTATGAAATACCTGGAGAACTTGTCATACTGTTAATACAAGAGGAAAAGGCTATACAACCGCATGAAGAGCCAGTTGAGGTTGTAAACTTGGGTACTGAAGCAGACATGAAAGAAGTCAAGATAGGTGCTAACCTAGAGGGCAGTGTCAAGAACAGGTTAATCCAGATGTTGCATGACAATGTTTAGATCTTTGCTTGGTCATACGAAGACATGCCGGGGCGTGATACTGATATTGTGGTTCATCATTTGCTAATGAAAGAGGGTTGTTCTCCAACAAAGCAGAAGGTTTGTCGTATACGTCTCGAGATGTCAGAAAAGATCAAGGCTGAAGTTATGAAACAATTCAATGCAGGTTTCTTAGCCGTTACATCCTATCCTCAATGGGTTACAAATGTGGTTCCGGTACCAAAGAAAGATGGAAAAGTACGTAGGTGTGTAGACTACAGGGATCTGAACAGGGCAAGCCCCAAGGATGACTTCCCACTTCCATATATCGATGTTCTAGTTGACAACACCACTCAGCATAAAGTATTTTCCTTCATGGATGGATTATCGAGTTATAATCAGATCAAAATGGCACCTGAGGACATAGAGAAAACTACCTTCGTTACACAATGGGTCACTTTCTATTATAAAGTTATGCCTTTTGGGTTGAAGAACACCGGCGCAACATATCAGGCTGCCATGGTAGATTTGTTCCATGACATGATCCACCATGAGATAGAGGTCTATGTCGATGACATGATATCCAGGTCTCAGACTGAAGAAGAACATCTTGACCACCTACATAAGCTGTTTGAGAGACTGAAGAAGTACAAGCTGAGGTTTAATCCAAATAAGTGCACCTTTGGGGTAAGATCCGGTAAACTCTTGGGTTTCGTTGTCAATGGTAAAGGTATTGAAGTTGATCTCACAAAGGTCAAAGCCATTCAAGAAATTCCCGCTCCCTGTACTGAAAAGGAAGTCATAGGTTTCTTGGGACGACTGAATTACATTGCCCGATTTATTTCTCATTTCACCGATACTCATGAGTCGATCTTCAAGTTGCTGAAGAAAGACCAGGTAGTGAAGTGGAATGATGAATCTCAGATAGCTTTTGAAAATATCAAGGAGTACCTCCAAGAACCTCCGGTTTTGATTCCACCAGTTGAAGGAAGACCTTTGATCATGTACTTAACAGTGTTAGAGAACTCAATAGGGTGTGTACTGGGTCAACATGACGAGTTTAGTCGAAAAGAGAATGAAATGTATTACCTTAGAAAAAAGTTTATCGACTGTGAAAAAAGATACTCACTTCTCAAGAAAACTTGCTATGCTTTGGCATGGGCTACTCTCCGACTAAGACAATATATGTTGACCCATACTACCTTGTTGATCTCTAAAATGGATCCTATAAAGTACATCTACGAGAAGCCCGCTCTCTCCGGAACAATAACCAGATGGAAAATGGTCTTAACAGAATACAACATTCATTACACCACTCAAAAGGCAATCAAAGGAAGTGTATTGGCAGATCACTTGGCTTATTAAGCTGTAGACGACTATCAGTCTATCAATTTTGAGTTCCCGGATGAGAACATTATGCTAGTTACAGATTGTGAAGAACATGGACTGTATGAAGGACCTGAGTCAGGATTCTGATGGAATATGGTTTTTAATGGAGCTTTCAACGCGCTTGGTAACAGAATTGGTGATGTGATTATCTCTCCCAAAGGTTTCCATACGCCCTTCACTTCCAGATTATGCTTCGACTGTACTAACAATATGGCAGAATACGAAGTGTGCATTATGAGCATCAAAGCGACTATTGATCTGAGGATCAAGTTCTTGAATGTATACGGGGACCCCACACGAGTCATCAATCAAATCAAGAGAGAATGGGATACGAAGCACCCAAATCTCATTCCTTATCGGGAGCATGTATTGACATTAATTTCGTACTTTAAGGAAATCACTTTTGAACATATCCCACGAGAAGATAATCAGTTGGAAAATACATTCACAACCATATCCTCTATGTTCAAAGTCATAATGGACAACGAGGCTCTTCGAATTACTATTGAGAGGCTGGAGGAATCGGCACATTGCTACGAGGTTGATATCGACGAAGTAAAGGTAAAATCCTTGGTTTCATGAAGTAAAGAGATACCTAGAGGCGCAAGAGTACCCAGAGAGGGAGTCTATCAATGACAAGAAATTCCTATGGAGGTTCTCTACTAAGTTCTTCCTGAGCAACCGAATTTTATACAAGCGCAACCATGATTCGACTCTGCTCCGTTGTATGGACAAGAAGGAAGCAAAGAAGATTATGAAAGATATGAACGAAGGAATATTTTGTACCCATTTCAGTGGACATACAATGGCTAAGAAGATTATGAGAGCAGGATATTATTGGTCAACCATGGAAACTGATTGCCATCACCACTCAAGAACTTGTCACAAATGCCAGATTTATGCTGACAAGGTATACGTGCCTCCAGTTCCTCTGAATGTCTTGACTGCTCCTTAGCTGTTTTCAATGTGAGGAATTGATATGATTGGAGAGATCAAGCCAATCGCTTCTAATGGACATCGTTTCATCCTCTTCGCCATTGATTATTTCACTAAGTGGGTTGAAGTAACCTCGTTTTCCTCCATTATAAAGAATGTTGTGGCCCACTTTATTAAACATAATCTTATCTATCAGTATGGCATCCCAAAAGGATTATCATAGACAATGGTACTAATATTAACAATACTATGATCACAGAACTCTGCACGCGGTTCAAGATTAAGCTCCATAATTCTTCTCCTTATCGACCGAAGATGAATGGCGCACTGGAAGCCGCCAATAAGAACATCAAGAAGATTATACAGAATATGATAGTGACATATAAAGATTGGCATGAAATGTTATCCTTCGCTCTCCATGGCTATTGCACTTCAGTGTGGACATGAACTGGGGCAACCCCATTCTCTTTAGTCTACGGTATGGAAGTTGTTCTGCCTGTCGAGGTCCAGATTCCTTTTTTAAAGATTATGAAATATGCAGATTTAGACGAAGATGAGTGAATTCAGACTAGGTTGGACCAGCTAAATTTGATCGACAAGAAAAGGCTTGCGATTGATTGTCATGGTCATATGTACCAAAAGCGTATGATCAAAGCCTTCAACAAGAAAGTCAAGCATCGAGTATATCAGGCTGGTGACTTGGTAATAAAGCACATCATCCTACCACAAGGTGATCCTAGGGGAAAATGGACTCCCACCTACGAAGGGCCATTTGTAATCAAGAATATTTTCTGGTGGTGCTATGATACTTACCACCATTCCGCGCCTTGTAAACATGGACATAGTCAAAAAAACTACGCCTAAAAAAGACCCGCTAGGTTAACGGGCCTAGGAAAAAAATAAGGGCATCCCGGCGAACCAAAAGGGTTCGGGAAAAAATTAGGGATATATATATATATATATATATATATATATATATATATATATATATATATATATATATATATATATATATATATATATATATATATATATATATATATATATATATATATATATATATATATATATATATATATATATATATATATATATATATATATATATTGTATATTGTATATTGTACAACCGACAAGTTGAAAACCTGAAAAGATGACTTGGGAAAAAATGGTTATCCCGGTGGACTGAAAACTCGAAAGGGCGGTCCAAGCAAAAGTTAGAGATTAAAGCATACGACTATGTCCCGTTGGATCACCCATCTACTTACAGCCAACTTCATTACTAACATCAAGTTCGAATGGTACAGATCAATTCAATCAACTTCTTCAGACAACGAGGGATGAGATACTTGAATACATAATGATAATAGTAGAGTTGAAACTCGACAAGATCGTTTACACATAGCTATATGTTTCTATTCTATTTTTTACTCTTTTCATTTTTCGATGATTTCCTCTTACTAGGATCTTCGTCTCCTTGTACAAAACTGTCTGTTTATAGGAAAATTATCAATACAAATATCATTCAAAATTCAAATTCCGTTTTACTTTCTCTATTTTGTTTGCAAAATCATCCAATGACTAATTTGATTGAACATATGCATATGAATATAATTACTGTTAATAAATATATGCATAAAAACAGGAATCAACATTTACTAAAGACTCTAGGAGTTGGGATAATGTTCAAGTCGTCCATAAATCCCCATAGAAAAATCCCCGCAGAGCTACCTGCACAAGCTCATCCTAGACGGAGATACATTCCTCAGCGAGTCTAATATGTCCTCAGACAGAAATTGAGGCATTTCCATCTATTAATATAACCATACTCCCCAGCAGATCCCCCAAGCAGATAAAAGAGTTTGATCATGTCTCCCGCATGAATTTATTTCTCCAGCACTGTAAAATCCCCGACATGATTCTCTTCTCCAATGAGGTTTATTTCCTCAGCAAGGTTTATTTTCCCAACAGAATTTAATTTCCCAAGCAAAGTTCATTTCCCCGACTACTGCAAATCACCAGCAAGATTCTCTTCTCCAGTAAAGTATAGGTTGCTGTCCCTAGAGAGTTGCTACGGAACCTAAAACCGGGCCAAATATCATTTAACTTTTTCCTCCCCAGAAGAGTTAGTATCCATATGGGAAGCTCGTTCATGCAGCACCTTAGAAAGTTATCCATCTCTTTTGTCCCCAGTCAGGGTATATAAGAACTAAATTCCTCAGTAGAGCGATGAACGACCAATGTTCCTGAACCCTTCTATCCTCAAACGGAAAGCGGGAATCCCCAGCGGAGACATTCTAAACAAGATTCATGTTCTTCATCTCCAACAACATTCAAGGATTTATTTTCCCCAGTCAATGATATAACACATAGCTATCAATACACTTCAACGACATCTTGCATCCATATATCATTTACAAATATCATAGCATATGCATACAAAATGCATATAACACACTCTCATTTACTTTGTGAATATCATTACGCAATGCATTACATACATCATGACATTGCACAAAACTAACTTTGTTTCTTTCAGGTTAGTTCACAAACAGATGAATATCATCAACAATTCTCAAACAGGTCACAGATTAATTCCCGAAACAAGACGATGTAACTATCTATACAACAATAAAAAGCAAGTCCTAGATTAATTCCCGAAACAAGACGGGGCAAGTATCTATATGACCAGGCAAAGATTAATTCCTGAAACAGGACGAGGTAACTATCTGTATAACCAGGCAAAGATTAATTCCCGAAATAGGACGGGGCAACTATCGACATGGCCAGGTTGTATGAATTCCTGAAACAAGACGAGTTTACAAACAAAAATACATTGTGGATCAATTCCTGAAATAGGATGGGGCGACTATTTACATGACAAGAATTCCCATCAGGGACTAAACCTGACAAGCAGTTCCCTTAGAGTTCCCTCAGACACTAAATCTGATAACAACTACTTAAGCACTTTCCCCAGAGAGTCATCCTGGACAACATTATGCAAATATAGTCAAGCATAGACTTATTTTGATACTCCTATCAAAAATCACTTTGATGGCATCTATAATACCATCTCTGGTGACACTCTGTCACTTCTCTGAATGGAATCTTTAAGCCCATTTAAGCAATATTATCAACCAACAACGTTACCTCATGCACATGCGAGTGAAAATTTATGGGCACTTAAGTGTTCAATCCTCTTCTACCTTTAGATCAAGAATGACAAATGTTGTACCCCAAAATTTTCCCTCCCATTTTCACACAAGACATACTCCTATAGGTCCTTAATCGCTCAAGGTTGAACAAGAATTGATCAGACAAATTCTCCTCCTAAGCATTGGCCTTCTAACTAGGGTTTCATTTTTCACCAAGATGTGTGAGCTCCAAAGGTCTCAAATGTCTCCCATGGTCCTAATATGTCTTCAATATTATCCATGACAATTTCATACCTTGCACTACAAGTTTGCTCAGTCAATTGCTCAAATGCTTGAAAATCAACTGTACTAGGTCAAAAGTCAACTATGGTCTATATATAGTCAAACTTCAAGATTTTTGGTCAACATCAAAATTTTGAAGTGATATCCATCATTTGGTCAAGGGTTGATCATGATCCCTCAAGAAATGCTCATAATTCATCAAAAGTCAAGAATTGCTAATTAGGGTTTCTATAGGAAAAGTCAGCCAAACTTTGACCAGACATAACTTTATCATACTTCATCCATTTTTTCCCAACCAAAGCTCATTTTGAAGAGAATCCAATTACCTACAACTTGTATTTAACCCTCAAGTCCAATAAATGAACCATTTGAAAGATACAAGCTTATACATTACAGGTCATTTTCAGAAAGTCAACAAAAGGCACTTTTTGTCAAGACCATTTACGTCAAGATAAAATATTCAAATTAAAAATTGATCAAAAGAGGGATTGAATTAGACATCTTGGTATTTTCAAAAAGTCCAAGACCATCATCATGAGATAAAAATTTAGCAAGTTATGGCTTGCCCAAGTTGGGAAAATTTGGGAATTTTTAAGAATTATGCATTGAGCAAACTTGAAGTTTTAGGTAAATGGATTAATTTCTTGGACTTAAAACATTATCCTAATCCTATAGAGGACCTATAAAATTATTCTTTCCATGCCCTACATTTGCTAACTATTTTATTCATATTTATTTTAATTTATTTCAAATAAATATAAAATAAAATGTATAAAATAATTGGAAATGGGCTTTGAGCTTTGGGTTGATGTTTTGGATAGCTTAGGCCCATAAAATTTAGTGAAAGAAATGTCCACATTCATTCAAATTAAAAAAGGATAAGATTCCATGTCTTTGACAAAGTTATAAAACATCATTCATGGCTTTAAAAACACATGTTTATGGTTGTTATTACCTTTGTTATCTTGTCTCCTTCCTCCTCTATATATAATGGACACATTAGCAAGCTTCAAGATACATGGTATACATCCTGGAAAAGCTCTACAAAATTTGCAAAAAAATATCAAAGTTGTAAAATTCGCATTTTAGGTTCCAGCCTTCCTCAGTCCAAACAAAAGATCCAAATACATTCCTGGAGGTTCCCTGAAGCTTTTGCAATCATTACCAAGCCATGAAACATCACAAAACGCCTCAGTAAGCTCCATTTTTATATTTTCTAACTTGTTTCATGCAGATTCGATGCATTACATGGCCAAAAGTGTACCAAACACCATCAGATCTAGCCTTCAAATCATAAGGGGTCTAGATCTAAAGGCTTCAATTTGAGATCCACCATGCGCCCTTAAGGCCTCATCTCACCTGATTCAGCGTGGCATGGGCTTAACATTCACTTGGGCCTAGCAAAATTCAATTTCAGCACCCCCAATTTCTAATTATCCTGACCCATTTCACATTCTTTTTGTCACTTTGCTTTATATATTTTTATTTTAATTTGTTTTCTTCATTTATTTAATTAGTATAATGTAATAATAAAATCACAAAAAATATAGTTTTAGTTTTTTAATTAAATTAATTTTGTGAATTAATTAATAACTATTTTAATTATTTTTCTTTAATTAAAAATAAATTAGAATTTAGGACTTAATTTATGTTTAATTATTTTCTTTAAATAATAAAAAAACAAAAAAAAAAGAATTTAGACTATTTTTCTTGATTAATTTTATTTTCTAAATAGATTTTTAGGTTATTTACTTTCTTAAATCAAAAAACAATCAAAAAGATTTTTTACTCAGCATTTTCTTAGTTTTCTTTTAGACGTAGTATTCATTTCACGCGCATTATTTTCATTCTCACATTTTTGATAATAATGTAACTGTATACTGATATGTAATAGACTAAGTAGGACTTTTTTTTATCGCTTTCTTTATTTTACTTTTCCCCAAGTTTAGACATGTAAATATCCCCCTCCCCAAAGCATTGTAATAGCGTAGATTTAAATTCCTGCATTTTTATATTCTGCAATATATATTAACTACTAGTAATTAGGCGTGTGTTGTACCCCAAAATTTGCCCTCCCATATTCTTCAAAGATTTGCCAAGTCAAGCTTCAAATCTCCCCCAAGGGTTGCACAGTCAAAGACCTCCTATACAGTCAAAATTAGGGTTTGTGTTCTGGTCAAGAAAATGAAATTTTCAAAGGCCCAATCAAGTCTCACATGCCTACAAATATGGTCAAGTATCCTCATATCAAGTTTCAAGGCATTCAGCTCAAAATTGCACAGTCAAAAACCCTAATTGCACTACAGTCAACTGTAGGGGCAAAATGGTCATTTGACAGTCAAAAGTTCAAATTTTTGGTCAACATATCATTTTGAAGCCACAAACATCATTTGATCAATGCTTGATCATGATTCTCAAAAGTTGGCTCAGAATTCATCAAGATGCAAAAAGTCTCCTTATTTGGACAGTTGAAAAAGTCAACTGAAATTGACCAGGGCATAACTTTCACATGGATTATCAGAAAAATTCCATCCAAAGCTCATTTTGAAGAGAAAGACATTTCCTACAACTCATCTTCATACTTCAAGTCCAAGAAATGCTCTCACAAAAAGTTATCAATTTCAACATTATAGGTCATTTTCAAAAGTCAACAAAAAGGGACTTTAAGTCAAAGGCCATAACTTGAGATTGGTAAATCAAAATGACATGGGACCAAAGACATTGGTTAGAGGACTCAAAGACCTTTCCAAAATGTCCAAGAACATGAGAAAATCTTAAAAATTGAGCAAGTTGTGCCTTGTGGAAGTTGGGAAATTTTTGGATATTTTGAAAAGTCAACATTACTCCAAATGACCTAAAATTGCTAATGGGCCCATTTTTCTTCCATAATTCATCATCCATGACATGTGCACGATCACTTGGCCCAAAGGGAAGTATTTTCTCATTTTTTATTTATTTATTTGAATTTTTATTTATAATAATTCACTTAAATCAATTAAATATGTGAAAAATATTTAACTTAACCTAACAAATCTTTTTGTGCATGTTTTACTCTCAAGATTTCGTGCTTGTACCAATATGGAAAGATTTGGGTTGATTGGCTTGATTTTGAACCAAAAACACATGGAAAAAGATATGAAAAAATCTTAGAAAATCAAATTTCCAAAATCAATGAATGCAATGGATTTGATTGGTTTTTCTTGACCTAATTCACTACTACATATGCCAGGATCACAACCCTAATCAAGATACACACTGAGCTGCGCCCAAAAGCCAAAATCAAACTTGGAATTTTTCTCAAAAAACTCAATACTGAAAACTGATTTGCAGGTGGATTCAAGACATAATTTTCATTCCAGTAGCTTCCTCGAGGTCCACTGAACGATTCTCAATCAAGAACACTCATCAAAACGCCCATAATCGGTATAATGAAGTCAAACTGTTTCAAACAAAATCCATGATCGTGTTTTGACATATAGGCGTTCTTATGGCATTTTAATTGCTGATTTACATTCCTTATGCCTTTCTAATGCTAACCATATGATTCAATTATGTTTTTATGCTGTGTACACGATTATGCCATTGATGATTTTTAGGGTTTGCAGAGCTTCAGATTAGGGGTTTTTAATCAAGGAAAAATTGGTCTTCAAGACCCATACCATTAGATTCAGCAGGTTTGAACGATCACAAACCACCCATCGCGCCTAATTTATGAGTGACCTAGGCTTATTCGCTATTTTCTCAAAACCGGCCTAAAAGAACATTCAGAAAACCGTGGCCTATGTGTTTGGTGTTTCAGGAATAACGAGGAAGATGACTTCGTGGCTGCCAACGATTGGCTAATTTAAATCTCGCGCGCTAACTACCACTAACTATTGCTTTCTTATTATATTATTCTTGGTTCATTTAATCTACAGATAAGCAATTTAGCACGGTTGGCAAGCGCGTTGGCTGGTGAATTGCATGACCTGGGTTCGAGCCCCAGGTCTGTATTATTCCCCATATTATTTTGCTATCTATGTTCCCATGCAGTGCCAGCATCAAGACGCACCATATGCCTTCAAGAATCCCACATCCACGTGCCCTTGGAGATCAGATCAAAGGCTGAGAATTGATGAACACCCTAAGCTTGAGTCAACGCGCCACACATTATTCAAAAAGTCCACCAGGCCTTGCTAAATGGGCCAGACTACTAAGGCCAAACCTCCATATTGGGGTCTGAACCCCCAGGTTTGCACATTCTTTTTATTCTCTTTACCCTTTTTTTTGTATTATTATTTTTTATTCCTTTTAATTATTATTTGCCCAATTTAATTAATTATTTTCACAAAATACAAAAAACATCATAAAAATCAGAAAAGATAAAAATATAATAAATATTTTATTTTAATATTTCTTGTAAATAAATGCATGTAAATTAATTAGTTTAAATTAGGGTTTTAATTTTAATTCCTTTCATAACAAAAATCTAAAAAATATAGAACTAGGTTTAATAAATGTTTTATTCCTTTTAATTTTTCTTTTTTCACAATAATATTATTATTTTATTTATTTTCATAATTAAAATTGTATATAAAAAGTTAGGGTTTCATTTAGGTTAAAAAATTCAATATTTTTCTTAATAACTTAAAAATAATTAGAATTAGGTCTAGCATTTTATTTTAATTTTAATTAATTCCTTTTTTCATTAAATCCTAAAATATTAAAAATACCAAAAACATCTTTTTTTTTATTAATTAACTTCATCATTAATTTGATTTTTGCAAAAGGGTCCAACGCCCTCGTTTCGATTTAATTTCGCATATTTATTTTATTTTGCTTAAATAATTATGTACCTCTCCCGAAGCCATGTAAATTACTTCTCGCACTTTTCAATTCTTTATTTACTTTGTTTATTTATTTTCTGTCAAATCGGGTCCTGGTTAATTTTGGCGATGTGGACCCGCGCCATTTGTAATAGCTTTAGATTTTACTTTTCCGCAAATATTTTAACTGCTAACTCAAAAGCATGCAAGAATGAATGGCCTTAAATAAAAACAAGCGTAGAACACCAATAACATGACAAGATAAATGCAAATGAAAACGACACACAATTCGCACACACCACCCCTAGGGTACGCCTCACTGTTGCCTTGCCTCGAAAGATGATCGTCGAGTAGAGGACGTCTTAGTAAGTCCTCATGATCCGGGAACCTGGCATGAGGGTAGCTTCTAAGGTGTCTTCCTATTGCTCCGGTGATCACCATGTCCCGAACCTCGAATTGACCCGAACACCTCCAACGGTGGTGCTACCTACCTCTCAATGGTGGGATGGCGCTACTTTAAAGGACATCTACACAGACGAATTCCTTAGGGTAGGTAGACGACTCTAGATACTTGCTCTAAACTTCAAAACAAATCAAAAAAATACTTTTCACACCAACACATTTTCAAAAAGCTTTCGAAAGCAATTTTTCAAACACTCTTGAGGACTGATACAAGAGTCGAACTGAAATTTTCAAAGAAACTTTTTAAAACCCACAGTTGAAAAGCAAACAAACCTTTTGAAAACACAAATGAGCAAGTATCTAAGAGCCCATGGATAACCATGGATAGAAAGGGTGTAACACATTCCCTTTCTATAATCTACCTCCCGAACCGAGAGCAATCTCTATAAGGAATTTTTCTGTGCTTTTGTCCTTTCCATTTGGAGAAAATAAAAGACGGTGGCGACTCTTGCTTCCGGGACATTTCGCGAACCAGCATTAAAAAGTCAGTTCCAGATCCACCGATCACAGAACTGGCGACTCTGCTGGGGAGATCTTTTAAAGTGAGGTGTACCTTAGGACTAAGATCACTGTGTTTTCAATTGCTTTCCTTGCTTGCTTTATTATTGTGGGACTGTCTTGGGAGTTCTATAGATCCTAACCCGGATCTGGGGATACCTTCTTAGAAATTAGCAACAAGACTGTGAGGGAACTGTGCGGGGTATACCGACATGGTTGAAACAGTCTGCTACGTTGATGTGGCACTTTGGTGTGTACCGGTAACCCTTGAGTTCAGTCAAGGAGAGTACGGGGCCTCCGCGTGGTGTCGTGAAGCATCAACAGACCTTAGGAACCTTAATTGAACTATCTTGGCCTCTTTAGGGTAGTGAGATAACTGACTTTGGTGCAGTCCGAGGTTGGTTGATACTCGATACTACACTCAATTGAGGGTTGCTTTCCTGGAATATTTCGGTCGCCAGTTCAGTGGCTAAATCGAAACGATGAACAATGAAAGCAATCCAGTGATATTGGGACCCTTAGAACCCGGTTACTTCTAATAGGACAGGTTGAACCCACCAACTTCAAGAGGGTAGTACCCCAAACTTCATGCTGGCCTAAACTCTAAGGACTCTTTTGTGTGACTTGTGTGCCTTCGTACTTGACTACTTGCATGTTTTATCTGACACATGAACTACTTGCAGGTTTTGTTTTAGTCCTTAATTGGGACCCATGACAGAGCTTACTAACTTTCTTGCAGGTTTTGTTTATAGTCCTTAATTGGGACTCATAACAAGGTTTTACTTGAGTTTCTTGCAGGGTTTGTTTGTAGTCCTTAATTAGGACTCATAACAAGGTTTACCGAGTTCTGGCAGGGTTGGTTTTAGTCCTTAATTAGGACTCATAACAAGGTTTACCGAGTCCTTGCAGGGTTTGTTTATAGTCCTTAACTGAGACTCATGACAGGTTTTACTTGAGCTTCTTGCAGGTTTTGGTTTGCAGTCCTTAATAAGGGCTCATAACAGGGTTTATCTATACTACCCCATGCATCATGACATCATACCATTGCATACATCCTAACTCATTTCAAGGATCTCAAGGGCTTGTGATGCAGGTCATGGTGAATCAACTATCCCAGCAAGGGGCAAAGAGGATTTATTTTCCTCTAGCCAAGGTTGTCAGGGGCTATGACCCACTTGATATGGTGAGCTCTGACTCTTGAAGAAGGTTCCCCTAACCAAGGTTGCTTGGAAATCAAAACCAGACATGATGACTAAAGTCAGGGGCTATGACCCACTAGATATGGTGAGCCTTTGACCTTGAAGAAGGACTCTCAACAACATGCAGTTCCTTCAATCAAGCTACCGGATCCAAATGCTAACAAATTTTCTTGTTTACCCTGCGGGATCCTTGAAAACATTACATGCATGCCATACATATCATTGCATAACAGGTACCCTCGTTGCAGGTCACTTACCTTTCCCGCTGTTTATTTCAGCAATGGCTTCCCAACCAGATAACTAGGACCTTCTCGCTCAAGAGACTCAGTTCAGGGAAATCCTCCTGAATCTATCCAAGGGGCAGGAAGAGCTAAGGATACTTCTCACGGAGACCTTTGTCAAGAATAGTGCTGAGGATGAAAAGCTGAAACACCTACAAGCTGAGGTGGATGCATTGAAGGTCCAGATGCTGGGGCAGGTGACTGCCATTCAAGGGTTAGTTCAAAGACAAGATGAGCTCTGGTTTCTCGTCAACCAATTGCTTCAGGGTAACCAGCTGGGGCAAAAGTCTAAGGGTAAAAAGCCAGTCATTGTTCGACCATCTTTGGACAAAGAGGCAAGGAGAAAGCTCCTCATATGGCTTCAATATCACCAATTCAGTATTAACCTCACCAACTTCAGCCAGACGAGCCCAAAAGGCAATTCACCAAGCTCAACGTGTCGTTGCCTCAAGCCTTACAACAACTGCTGAGGTTGAATTTGGTAACTCTAAGGGACCCTCCTAAGAATCCCAACAGGACACCTTCAAGGTATAACCCCAACGCTCACTGCGCTTATCATTCTGACAGCCCGGGGCATGCTACAGAGGATTGTTGGACTTTGAAGAATAAAATCCAGGACCTTATTGAGGAAGGAGTTGTGGAATTCACCCAAGATGGCCAGGCTGAGTGTTCCTACCATCCCTACAGGAGGCACCATTTGAAGTAACAAGCCCTGAGATGAGAAGACTTTTGTTCGTTAGGATTTTCAAGTTGTAATTTCTTTCTGTTCAAACATTTACTCATGTTAAACATTGTTATTTCATGCATCGCATATGTCTGTTTTGAAGCAATATATTCGTATTCACTATACGCAAATTATTTCCATTTTTTTTTCTGATGTCAACTCTCGATTAAAAATTCTAAGCCTCTTGAGGGAGGATGACGAAAACGATATCCTAATCTACAGTATGCTTTTGAACAGACCCCGCTGATGAGGTACATGCATTGTTTCAATCCCTAAACACTGGAGTTATAAGGATGATAATCCCTCGTCAACCCCTCTGAGCCAAAGAAGTAGAAGTTTTTCTTTTCAAAATTTAAAACCCTTAATCATAACCTGGGGCAGGGTAGTCTCTCAGTTGATCCAAGTGCATAACGAATGGCACCAAAGAGGTCCTTACAAAACAAAGAAAGACAGCGATGGTTCCGAATAATCAATAAAGAAAGGCAGTCATTATCTCAAAAATAAAAAAAACCCATTAAGTCAAAACCCATGAAGGAGACTTACAAAACTGGGGCATCCCGCTGACTATAAATCCAAAAAAGGAAATAGTTCAGGCAAAAAAATAGGGATAACAAAAATCAAGAAAGAGGTCTCACAAACCCTCAACAAAAACAAAAATGACTGCCTATTCAGAATCAATCATCAATATCCGAATCATCACCGGAAAATCAGAGCAAAGACTCAAACGAGGTCTAACGTATGATCAACTGAGTTTAGGTTTGGAGAACATCACGAAGAGCGGGTGGGTACAAATAATTTGAGCCTTTATCCTTTGTTTCTTAAACCGTGAACCAGGCCACGTTATAACCCTTGAAAGTCCTAGATGAAGCATGGGTTAGTTCGAAAGCATACTGTTACGAAAGGTATCCTGACTCCTTAAGGCTTACTATAAAGAAAGAGTTGACATCACGTTTTACAAACAATCACCTGTTTTATGAAAAGAATGCATTTTCAAAATCTTCAAGACAGACATAAGCTTTGCATTTTTAACATAACTTTGTTTGCATATGACTTTTTGTTTGAACAACAGGAAAATTCGCACGATGAATACCTAGTGAACAAAAGCATTTCCAAATAAGGGGCAAATATGATCATGGTCCAACATCTGGGGCAATCCAATCAAGATTCGGAGAATCTCTCAAAGGCCAAATGGCCTGGGGCAAATCTCCGCCTGAGTCACTTGGGGGAATTCCAGCAACGAATCTTGCCTAATCAAACATCTTTTGGTGGCATGACAAAACACTTCTAACAGGGGCACCTCCCTGCATTCTAAGAGCATGGACATAGTCGAAAAAAATACTACGCACAATCAAAGACCCGCTAGGTTGACACACCTCGGCAAAAATAAGGGCTTCCCGGCGAACCAAAAGGGTTCGGGCAAAAATAAGGGATGAAAATGAAAAAATCTGTACACCCGGCAAGTCGAAAACCTGAAAAGGCGGCTTGGGCAAAAATGGGTATCCCGGTGGACTAAAAACCCGAAAGGGCGGTCCAGGAAAAAATTAGGGATCAAAGCATACGACTATGTCCTGTCATCTCGTCACTTGCCTACCAGAAGAAGATTTGTCAATCGACAGTCATCAAACACCTTCACAGGTACCTTCTTCTCCAATAGAAACTGGGGCAATAATGAGTTGTCTAAATGATCCGGTTGCTCTGTCCACCGAAGTGCCAAGGTAAGTTCAGCTGAAGGATGCGACCAAGATACCTTCACTCCCTGCAGTGTACGAACGCATCTCCCCAAGCAATAAGCATATCCCAGTAGATTCTGGAAGCTTATCCCCTCGCAGAACACGAACGTGTCGTCCGGCTTGATTTAAAGAGTTATTTCCTTAACAGGATATAACTGGGTTATCCTCAGCCAAAAGCCACGGAAAGAGCGTCCTCGACGAAGTCTTCTTATCCCCAGCGAAGTCTATCAACACTTCCAATACAACAATATTATCCCCAACAAGTTATTATCAACACTCAGCAAGGCATCCCTCTTCCCACAGAGTATTGCTTCCCAACATGGTCGCTAGACTATCTTTTTTTCCTGCAGAATCTTCCATTTGCCAAGTTTATTCCGCAACGGAGTCATCTTCTCCTACCGGTATTCTTGCAGTTATCATCCCCAGCGGAAGCAAAAACTTATTCTTCAACATCAGCCCAGGATATGACTTCCCGGCACCCGTCAAGGATTTACTTTTCTAGACGAAAACATACATTCATAAAACATCACATACATCATTATAGCATGCATAGACGCATTATATCATACAAATCTCATTTATGATGAAAACACCATTGCTTGGTCCATATCATGCATTGCACATGACTGACCTTTACCTTTCAGGAAAGATGTAGTTGAAATTCTCAATCATATTGCAAGACCTAGACCGGTTCAGTTAATCGACTCCAAAGATTTCTTATCCAGTTCCAGGCCTTCTCTAGTCCAGCTAAATCGACTCCCAACAGATTTTTCTGATAAAGACTCAGTAGAAGTTATCCCAGGTTATAATTTCCTATTGGTTCTCTCTCTGACGGTGCATGAGATTTCCATTGTAGGTTTTTCTTTCAGATTATAATTTCCCATGGTTCCCTCTCCGACGGTGAGTGAGGTAATAATTCCATTTCCGATGGTTCCCTCTCCGACGGTGAGTGAGGTGATAATTCCTTTTCAGATGGTTCCCTCTCCGACGGTGAGTGAGGTGATAATTCCTTTTCAGATGGTCCCCTCTCCGACGGTGAGTGAGGTGATAGTCTCCTATGGTTCCCTCTCCGACGGTGAGTGAGGTGGTAATTCCTTTTCAGATGTTTCCCTCTCCGATGGTGAGTGAGGTGATAGTCTCCTATGGTTCCCTCTCCGACGGTGAGTGAGGTGGTAAGTCCTTTTCAGATGTTTCCCTCTCCGACGGTGAGTGAGGTGATAGTCTCCTATGGTTCCCTCTCCGACGGTGAGTGAGGTGGTAATTCCTTTTCAGATGTTTCCCTCTCCGACGGTGAGTGAGGTGATAGTCTCCTATGGTTCCCTCTCCGACGGTGAGTGAGGTGGTAAGTCCTTTTCAGATGTTTCCCTCTCCGACGGTGAGTGAGGTGATAGTCTCCTATGGTTCCCTCTCCGACGGTGAGTGAGGTGGTAAGTCCTTTTCAGATGTTTCCCTCTCTGACGGTGAGTGAGGTGATAATCTCCTATGGTTCCCTCTCCGACGGTGAGTGAGGCGGTAATTCCTTTTCAGATGGTTCCCTCTCCGACGGTGAGTGAGGTGATAATCTCCTATGTTTCCCTCTCCGACGGTGAGTGAGGTGGTAATTCCTTTTCAGATGGTTCCCTCTCCGACGGTGAGTGAGGTGATAATCTCCTATGTTTCCCTCTCCGACGGTGAGTGAGGTGATAATTCCTTTTTCCATGGTTCCCCCTCCGACGGTGAGTGAGGTGATAATTCCTTTCAGATTATAATTGTCTATGGTTCTCTTCCCGATACTGCGAAGATGGTAATCCCCACCAAGATTTTCTCAACGAGCGTTGTTGAAGTTAAAATCACCCAAGGTTCTCTTACCATTCATGCTAAGGTAGTAACCATCCCTGGTTCATTCATCGCCGTTTGAAGCTCCAGACTCAGCTCCTGTAACCAATCAGGACACATCTATACCAAGCATCTGAACACCAGCTCCTGCAACGTGTCAGGTACTCATTTTTTCTATTTTGCAGGTATACAGGTTCTCGCTAAGGAATCACTTACGCAATCAACACCCAGATGGCATCTATAAGCCCATCATCCTATTCATCAATCTCCAAATGGCATCTGTAAGCCCATTCCCATCATCACTGCTACTATGTGAGCGCAAATTTCTGGGCACTCTAGTGTTCAATCATCTTCCACCCTCGGATTACGAAAGGCACGTCAGCCAATCTGCATCCTCAGGTCTAAGAAGATTGAACAGGGGCAACTGTTGTACCCCAAAATTTGCCCTCCCATATTCTTCAAAGATTTGCCAAGTCAAGCTTCAAATCTCCCCCAAGGGTTGCACAGTCAAAGACCTCCTATACAGTCAAAATTAGGGTTTGTGTTCTGGTCAAGAAAATGAAATTTCCAAAGGCCCAATCAAGTCTCACATGCCTACAAATATGGTCAAGTATCCTCATATCAAGTTTCAAGGCATTCAGCTCAAAATTGCACAGTCAAAAACCCTAATTGCACTACAGTCAACTGTAGGGGCAAAATGGTCATTTGACAGTCAAAAGTTCAAATTTTTGGTCAACATATCATTTTGAAGCCACAAACATCATTTGATCAATGCTTGATCATGATTCTCAAAAGTTGGCTCAGAATTCATCAAGATGCAAAAAGTCTCCTTATTTGGACAGTTGAAAAAGTCAACTGAAATTGACCAGGGCATAACTTTCACATGGATTATCAGAAAAATTCCATCCAAAGCTCATTTTGAAGAGAAAGACATTTCCTACAACTCATCTTCATACTTCAAGTCCAAGAAATGCTCTCACAAAAAGTTATCAATTTCAACATTATAGGTCATTTTCAAAAGTCAACAAAAAGGGACTTTAAGTCAAAGGCCATAACTTGAGATTGGTAAATCAAAATGACATGGGACCAAAGACATTGGTTAGAGGACTCCAAGACCTTTCCAAAATGTCCAAGAACATGAGAAAATCTTAAAAATTGAGCAAGTTGTGCCTTGTGGAAGTTGGGAAATTTTTGGATATTTTGAAAAGTCAACATTACTCCAAATGACCTAAAATTGCTAATGGGCCCATTTTTCTTCCATAATTCATCATCCATGACATGTGCACGATCACTTGGCCCAAAGGGAAGTATTTTCTCATTTTTTATTTATTTATTTGAATTTTTATTTATAATAATTCACTTAAATCAATTAAATATGTGAAAAATATTTAACTTAACCTAACAAATCTTTTTGTGCATGTTTTACTCTCAAGATTTCGTGCTTGTACCAATATGGAAAGATTTGGGTTGATTGGCTTGATTTTGAACCAAAAACACATGGAAAAAGATATGAAAAAATCTTAGAAAATCAAATTTCCAAAATCAATGAATGCAATGGATTTGATTGGTTTTTCTTGACCTAATTCACTACTACATATGCCAGGATCACAACCCTAATCAAGATACACACTGAGCTGCGCCCAAAAGCCAAAATCAAACTTGGAATTTTTCTCAAAAAACTCAATACTGAAAACTGATTTGCAGGTGGATTCAAGACATAATTTTCATTCCAGTAGCTTCCTCGAGGTCCACTGAACGATTCTCAATCAAGAACACTCATCAAAACGCCCAGAATCGGTATAATGAAGTCAAACTATTTTAAACAAAATCCATGATCGTGTTTTGACATATAGGCGTTCTTATGGCATTTTAATTGCTGATTTACATTCCTTATGCCTTTCTAATGCTAACCATATGATTCAATTATGTTTTTATGCTGTGTACACGATTATGCCATTGATGATTTTTAGGGTTTGCAGAGCTTCAGATTAGGGGTTTTTAATCAAGGAAAAATTGGTCTTCAAGACCCATACCATTAGATTCAGCAGGTTTGAACGATCACAAACCACCCATCGCGCCTAATTTATGAGTGACCTAGGCTTATTCGCTATTTTCTCAAAACCGGCCTAAAAGAACATTCAGAAAACCGTGGCCTATGTGTTTGGTGTTTCAGGAATAACGAGGAAGATGACTTCGTGGCTGCCAACGATTGGCTAATTTAAATCTCGCGCGCTAACTACCACTAACTATTGCTTTCTTATTATATTATTCTTGGTTCATTTAATCTACAGATAAGCAATTTAGCACGGTTGGCAAGCGCGTTGGCTGGTGAAGTGCATGACCTGGGTTCGAGCCCCAGGTCTGTATTATTCCCCATATTATTTTGCTATCTATGTTCCCATGCAGTGCCAGCATCAAGATGCACCATATGCCTTCAAGAATCCCACATCCACGTGCCCTTGGAGGTCAGATCAAAGGCTGAGAATTGATGAACACCCTAAGCTTGAGTCAACGCGCCACACGTTATTCAAAAAGTCCACCAGGCCTTGCTAAATGGGCCAGACTACTAAGGCCAAACCTCCATATTGGGGTCTGAACCCCCAGGTTTGCACATTCTTTTTATTCTCTTTACCCTTTTTTTGTATTATTATTTTTTATTCCTTTTAATTATTATTTACCCAATTTAATTAATTATTTTCACAAAATACAAAAAACATCATAAAAATCAGAAAAGATAAAAATATAATAAATATTTTATTTTAATATTTCTTGTAAATAAATGCATGTAAATTAATTAGTTTAAATTAGGGTTTTAATTTTAATTCCTTTCATAACAAAAATCTAAAAAATATAGAACTAGGTTTAATAAATGTTTTATTCCTTTTAATTTTTCTTTTTTCACAATAATATTATTATTTTATTTATTTTCATAATTAAAATTGTATATAAAAAGTTAGGGTTTCATTTAGGTTAAAAAATTCAATATTTTTCTTAATAACTTAAAAATAATTAGAATTAGGTCTAGCATTTTATTTTAATTTTAATTAATTCCTTTTTTCATTAAATCCTAAAATATTAAAAATACCAAAAACATCTTTTTTTTTTTATTAATTAACTTCATCATTAATTTGATTTTTGCAAAAGGGTCCAACGCCCTCGTTTCGATTTAATTTCGCATATTTATTTTATTTTGCTTAAATAATTATGTACCTCTCCCGAAGCCATGTAAATTACTTCTCGCACTTTTCAATTCTTTATTTACTTTGTTTATTTATTTTCTGTCAAATTGGGTCCTGGTTAATTTTGGCGATGTGGACCCGCGCCATTTGTAATAGCTTTAGATTTTACTTTTCCGCAAATATTTTAACTGCTAACTCAAAAGCATGCAAGAATGAATGGCCTTAAATAAAAACAAGCGTAGAACACCAATAACATGACAAGATAAATGCAAATGAAAACGACACACAATTCGCACACACCACCCCTAGGGTACGCCTCACTGTTGCCTTGCCTCGAAAGATGATCGTCGAGTAGAGGACGTCTTAGTAAGTCCTCATGATCCGGGAACCTGGCATGAGGGTAGCTTCTAAGGTGTCTTCCTATTGCTCCGGTGATCACCATGTCCCGAACCTCGAATTGACCCGAACACCTCCAACGGTGGTGCTACCTACCTCTCAATGGTGGGATGGCGCTACTTTAAAGGACATCTACACAGACGAATTCCTTAGGGTAGGTAGACGACTCTAGATACTTGCTCTAAACTTCAAAACAAATCAAAAAAATACTTTTCACACCAACACATTTTCAAAAAGCTTTCGAAAGCAATTTTTCAAACACTCTTGAGGACTGATACAAGAGTCGAACTGAAATTTTCAAAGAAACTTTTTAAAACCCACAGTTGAAAAGCAAACAAACCTTTTGAAAACACAAATGAGCAAGTATCTAAGAGCCCATGGATAACCATGGATAGAAAGGGTGCTAACACCTTCCCTTTCTATAATCTACCTCCCGAACCGAGAGCAATCTCTATAAGGGATTTTTCTGTGCTTTTGTCCTTTCCATTTGGAGAAAATAAAAGACGGTGGCGACTCTTGCTTCCGCGACATTTCACGAACCAGCATTAAACAGTCAGTTCCAGATCCACCGATCACAGCGTGTATGATAATACTAATAATCAAACATTAGCAAACTTAACAAAAAAACAAAAGTAACTGAACATAACATACTTGCACATATACACCTCTAGGGTATCCCACTTTGGTTGCCTTCAGAAATAAAACAGTCATGAGGCAGGAACACTTTAGCAAAGACCCGTAAATTAAAAAGATCATAGTCCCTCGATGATCCTACAGTTTCCTTCTCGATAAATGATCAAGTCCCTAAAAAAATTACTAAAGCGTCTCCACAAGTTGCTTTCGTGATTGTATCGTCCCTTCGATGTCCCTCATACATCCAACGATAGGGATACCTACTCTCTAATAGTAGGATAGCACTGTCTAAAGGATAGGAGGAAAAGAATGAGCCTTTTCGAGTATAAAAGTAGATAGCTGTTAGAAGTTTTCTCAAATTTTTTTTTTTGCACTTACACAAATAATACTTTTCAAAAGCAATTTTCAAAACATGTGCTTTGTTAACACTCTTGAGGACTGATATAAGAGTTAAACGCAAAGCAAATCGCCGCACTAAGGCATTTTCAAAAAAATTCAAATACACAAAGCATAAAGTACTTTAAAAATGAGCAAACCTCTAAGAGCCCATATATAACTACAAATGGAAAGGGTGCTAACACCTTCCCTTTCCATAATCTACCCCCCTTACTTTTAGAATAATCTCGAATAAGGTCTTTTTATGTTCTTTTCACCCTTTCCTTAATTTGGATAAAAGAAAAGTCGATGGCGACTCTTGCTTATCGCAACATTTGTGAACACAAATGCAAAACCAGTATATAACAGTCGGTTCTGCCACCGTAACACAGAAATGGAGACTCTGCTGGGGAATAATAAAAAGTGGGGTTACCTTAGAGCTTAGTTCATTTTAAAAAATTTCTTTCATTTGTGTGTTTTTATGCTTTACTTTTGAGGGTTTGTTTGGGTTGTTACTATAGATCCTACACCCAGATCTGGTGCACCTTATTAGGTAAGTAGTAATAAATCATGGAAGTTGTACGGTGTAGACCGATATGGACAAAGTGATAGCTATGATAGCGTGATACTTTGGTTTGTACTAATGTTCCTTGAGTCAGTCAAGGATAACATTAGGCTTCCTTAGTGTCATTAAGCGCTAACTGACCTTTAGAACCTTTAATTGACTTATCCTAAGCCATTAGAAAGTAGTGAGATGGTCGGCTTTGGTTCCGACCGAAGATTGGTTGATACTCGATACTACACTCATTGAGACTAGACTTTTGGGATATTTTGGCCACAATACTTTGGTGCTTGATCTAGAACAATGCCTAAAAGAAAGGTCAGTGGTATGAGACTCCTTAGAACCCGATTATTATTGATAGGACAAGTTGAGCCAACTAAACTTCAAGAGGGTACTTACCTACAAACCTCATGCAAGCCTAAACCTAAGGCTGCTTGTGTGACTTGTTTGCTTTCAACTTGAACTACTTGCAGGGTTTTATCATCTAACAACATGATTTCCTTACAGGATTTGTTTACAGTCATTATCCAATAAATTGGTTTTCCTGCATGACATACTTGTCTTCACCACCCTACGTTTTTCTTGATGCATAATGTGATACGGTGGGAAGAACTGACTGTTTTTTGGAATGCTGGTTTGCGTTTTACGTTTTTTTTCCGCAAAATGTCGTGGTAAGCAAGAGTCGCCACTGACTTTTATTTTATCCAACAAGGAAAGGAAAAAAGCACAGAAAAATTCCTTTTTCGAGATATTTCTCGGGTTCGGGGGGTAGATTATAGAAAGGGAAGGTATTAGCACCCTTTCTATCCGTAGTTATCTATGGGCTCTTAGGTACTTGCTCAATTGTTTTCAAAATTGTTTTCTTTGTGCTTGTGGGTTTGAAAAAAGTTTTTGTTTGAAACTTCGATTTAACTCTTGCTTCTGTCCTCAAGAGTGTAATGAAGTGTTTTTGAAAACTTGTTTGTAAAAGTGTAAGTGTGAAAGAGTTTTGTTTTGAAAGAGCAAGTATCTAAGAGCTAATTTACCTACTCGAAAAAGGAATCATTCTATGCCAATTTCCTTTAGACAATGCTATTCTACTATTAGTGAGTAGGTAGCACCATCGTTGGAGTTTAAGGGTCAATTCGAATGAGGGACATACGGTCACTAAAGCAATGTTAGGAAGCCTTAGCGGTAACCCTAATGTCTTAGATAATTTGTTTGAGGCAACAACATCTGAGGCAACCATTTCGAGGCGACTATGATCTTTTAGACAAGAGGACGACCTCTAAAACGACCTATACTCAATGACCGTGTACGAAGGCAACCAAGTGAGGTGTACCCTAGGAGTGCGCATGTGCGAGTGTGTCATTTTCAATTATTTTTATCTTTGCACATGTTAAGGGTGATCTAATTTTAATTTAAGATTAAACATTTAGTCTTGTCATGCAAACCCTATTATCAAACATCTAGTAGTTATATAATTTGCGGAATTAAAAGTGCGGAAATTAAATTACAAGTCGTCGGGTATTTACATTGCCAAAAGCAACCCTTTGAAAATAAAATAAAGCGGTAAAATAAAAGTCCTAATTAATTACATCAATATGGATAGAAATAAATAAAACGCGACGCAAAATTAAATCGGATGCAAAATTAGGGTTTTGACCCTTTTAAAAGAAAATGCTTTTTTTGTTGTTTTTTATTTAAGAAAAGAAATTAATCCTAAAATTAAATACTAAATTAATTAATTAAATGAAAAAAATAATTAATGATATATTTTTGGAGTTTTTGATATTTTAAGAAAGAAATTAAAATAATTAAATTATGTTAAAACCTAATTAATTCTAATTGATTTTATTTATTTACCAAAATAAATTAAAGTTTCCTAGAATTAAAAACCTAATTAATTAGTTAGTGTTTATTAATAAAAAATAAAAAATCTGAATTAAAAAAGTATTTTGGTGATTTTTGATAAAAAAAGGAAATTTGCTTATTGGTTAGAAAATTAATTAAATAAAATAAAGCAATTAAATTAAATAAACAAAATAAAGAAAAGTAGAGAAATTGGGCCTGATTTAGGAGGTGTTGAAAGTAATTCGTTTGACTTTTGGCGATCCTGTATGCGTGCATTGACTGGCTTATGATGCGCCTTCCCAGATTGACCACCAGATCTGGCCATTTGGTCATCTGGCGCTTTGAGGAGTGAGGGAGTATGATGGATCTTAGGCTTGAGCGCACACCAGATTTCCTGAAAACAAATAATATTGAGAAAATGGGGGACCTGGGATTCGAACCCAGGTCCTGAAGGGATATCCAATGCCAAGCTTGCCACTATGCTGTGTTGTTTCAATTGTTATAATAATAATAACATAATATAATATATAAAAACAAAAATCAATTGCCAGAAAATAGAGAAAAAAAACGCGCGTTATTTGAATAGTCTAATGGGGACGTGACACGCATTATCCCTGACCTCCCAACCGTGGCTAAAAATCAAAATACCTATACCAACGGACAAGGGTCCGTCGCTATAAGCTTTCCCACCTCCAAAATCTCGCATAGGCCATAAAAATGCATTATAAGAACATGGTTGCATTCGTCTTAACCTGCTGATCACAACTATAGCCATTATCATGGCCAATTTTTCCTGAAACAAAAAGACCCAAAAACACGAACCAAACCCTAGCAATGGTGGTTCTCCATATAAGTCAGATAAATGCAATTGGTTATTATGAAAAGCTTGCAAATGATGTGAGGATTACAAATATGCAATTATTTCATTCAATGGATGTAAGAATAGTGATTTGCAATTTCAAGAATATGGCGGATTCGTGGACTACTTACAATGCACTAGGAGGTCTGAAAACGCGTTGTCTTGATTGGGTTAGCTTGTGAGAGTTGCCAGGAAGCGATTGGGATACGTCTCAAGTCTTTAAAATGTCTCTAACCTTGATTTCAAAGTCACACTTTTTTTTGGTTTTTTCAAGTTTTGTTCTGCCTCCACAAATGCTCTCTAACCCCTATTCTTGTATGTTGCGCTTGCTTATGTATTGTGCAATACATTAGGTCTCAATTTGCTGTCCAAATCTCTCTCCATTAAGGCTTTGATATTTGATTTGATTTGCCTTTACAAACTTTCCAAATTGGCCTGATTTCAATCTTTTTGTGCATACAAGCCTTGATTCGAGTTTGATGAGGTACTAGCTGTCCATTGGAACCTAAAATCATTAAAAAATCTTTGGTTATCAATATCTTTGATTTTATGTGATTTTATTTGATTTAAAATGAATTAATTCAAATAAAAATCAAATTAAATAATAAAAATAAGATATGGACACATGGACAAGGATATGGCACGTGGGCAATAAGGAAAACTCAAAACAAGTGAAAAAGAATGGGGGCCATTTGGCAAAATTTGAAGTTTTGGGGATAGTTGACTTTTGGGAATTTTGCAAAAAAGTCCAACTTCAACAATGCATAACTTCTTCAATTTTGAACTTTTGGAGGTGTTCTTGGACTTTTTAGAAAGCTTGAGATGTCCTATAACCAACCCTTTTGGTCGCATCTCATTTTTATATTCCATTCTCAAGTTAGGAGCTTTGGCAAAAAAGGTGTTTTTGTTGACTTTCAAAAAGACCTATAATGTCAAAATTCGTAACTTCTTGTGAGTGCATTTTTTGATCTTGGGGTATGAAGATGGATTGTATGTAATTAAATCCTCTTTTAAAATGAGATTTGGATGGGTCATTTCTCATAAATTATGAGAAAGTTATGCTTGGTCAAAGTTGAGTTGACTTTTCCTACAAAACCCTAATTTAGCAACTTTTGAATCTTGATGAATTTTGAGCAACCCTTGATGAATCATGATCAACCATTGATCAAATGATGAATTATACTTCAAAATGAGAATGTTGACAAAAAATATTGAAGTTTGACTGTTTGTAGGTTACAGTTGACTTTTGCCCTAGCACAGTCGACTTTTGGACCTTTGAGCAATTGATTGAGCAAAACTTCCTCTGCAAGGCTCGAAACTTGACATGGATGACCTTGAGAACATATTAGGACATTGGTGAACACTTGAGGTCATTTGGATTCAAGGATCTTGATGCAACACAAAACCCTAATTTGGGGTAGACTGCCTTAGGAGAGAGCTTGTCTGACCAACCCTTGAGCAACTTGGAGATTTTTCTTGCAATTTTTTGAGAAATATGGGAGGGAAAATTTTGGAGTACAAAAGCTGCCCCTGTTCAATCTTCTTAAACCTGAGGATGTGGATTGGCTTTTGTGCCTTTCGTGATGCGAAGGTGGAAGATGATTGAACACTAGAGTGCCCAAAAATTTGCACTCGCATGAAGTGGACTCAGCCTTTTGATGTCAGGAATGGGCTTACAGATGCCATTTGGAGATTGGTGACGAGGGGATGGGCTTAAAGATGCCATCTGAAGGAGTGTCGATCGCATAAGAGATTCCTTAGCGAGAGCTTGTATACATGTTGTTGTACAAGATTCTGCAGGGGAAGTTTGATCTTTGTTGAGATTTAGGGACTTGCCTGTACTTCAGCTGAGAGAACATCTCTGCTGAGTTTTAAGAACTTGTCCATAATTCAACTGAGGGGGAAACATCTTCGTCGAGATTTAAGAACTCGCCCGTAATTCAACTGAGAATACTTCTCTGCTGAGATTTAGGAACTTGTCTGTAATTCAACGGAGGAACTTTGTTGAGATTTAGGACCTTGTCTGTAATTTAAATGAGAAAAACTCTGTTGAGATTTAAGAACTTGTCAGTAATTCGACTTGGGGAAACATCTTCATCGATATTTAAGAACTCGCCCGTAATTCAACTGAGAAAACTCTACTGAGATTTAGGAACTCGTCTGTAATTCGACGGAGGAACTTTGTCGAGATTTAGGACCTTTTCTATAATTCAACTGAGAAAAACTCTGTTGAGATTTAAGAACTTGTCAGTAATTCGACTTGGGGAAACATCTTCATCAAGATTTAAGAACTTGCTCGTAATTCAACTGAGAAAACTTCTCTGCTGAGATTTAGGAACTCGTCTGTAATTCAACGAAGGAACGTTGTCGAGATTTAGGACCTTGTCTGTAATTCAACTGAGAAAAACTCTTTTGAGATTTAAGAACTTGTCAGTAATTCGACTTGGGGAAACATCTTCATCGAGATTTAAGAACTTTCCCGTAATTCAACTGAGAAAACTTCTCTGCTGAGATTTAGGAACTCGTCTGTAATTCAAAGGAGGAACCTTGTCGAGATTTAGGACCTTGTTTGTAATTCAACTGAGAAAAACTGTTGAGATTTAAGAACTTGTCAGTAATTCGACTTGGGGAAACATCTTCATCGAGATTTAAGAACTTGCCCGTAATTCAACTGAGAAAACTTTGCTGAGATTTAGGAACCTGTCTGTAATTCAACAGAGGAACTTTGTCGAGATTTAGGACCTTGTCTGTAATTCAACTGAGAAAAACTCTGTTGAGATTTAAGAACTTATCAGTAATTCGACTTTGGGAAACATCTTCATCAAGATTTAAGAACTCGCCCGTAATTCAACTGAGAAAACTCTGCTGAGATTTAGGAACTCGTTTGTAATTCGACGGAGGAATTTTGTTGAGATTTAGGACCATGTTTGTAATTCAACTGAGGATAACTCTTTTGAGATTTAAGAACTTGTCAGTAATTCGACTGAGGTAAAAGCTTCATAGCTTTGAATTTTATGAGAATTTAACCGCATCCTTCCTGAAAAGTAAAGGTTAGTTGTATGTAATGCATGATATGTATCAGGCGATGATGTTCTCAAAATAAATGAGATTGTGTTGTATGATGCGTATATGCACGTGTCATGATGTATGGAAGTGTAATGTTTTTAGCTGGGGAAAATAAATCCCGGATAAATGTTGGAGAAAAGAGTTGAATTCTTCGTTTCTGCTGGGGATGGCGAACGAAGATGATTGTGAGAATAAACCTGTAAGAGAGGATAAATCCGTTGGGAAATAAGCTGATGAGGAGATTACTCTGTGGGGAAAAGATGTTCTGTAGAGGATTCCGCTGATAAATTCCGTTGGGGATGCATTACTGTTGATGGTGATACTGAATCTTGTTGGGAATTGAATTCCTGTTTGTGAAAGGAAAGAACTTCGCTGGGGATGATCTTTCAGTTGCGACTTCACTGGGGATAACCTTTTAGGCTCTACTGGGGACAAACTTCCAGAGTCTACTGGGGATGATCCTCCAAACTCCACTGGGGGAAGCTTCTATAGACTGCACTAGGAAAAATTTTCAAACTTCACTGGGGATATTTTGTACTCCGTCAGGGATAATGAGACTTTTCAGTGCCGATGGTAGATAAACTCTGCTTGGGGAGAATATTACTGATTCATTCACAGTTGCAAGTCTCAGCTGGAGAGAGTTAACATCATTGTCTTTTCTTACTCTGCGGGGAGTGAACACACCTTGGCCATATTCTTCAGTTGAATCTACCTTTATACCTGGTGGATAGAGCAAATGTAAAGCTCGAACAATTCTATTTGCTCCTGTTTCTGATATTACAAGTAATCATCTTTTGTTTCGCATGTAAATATTTATGAGCAGCAATTAATGTCAAATGCATATATCAAAAATGAACATTGGATGTTCTTTGCAAAACAAAACAGAAAAAGGAAAAACAGTTTGAAATTTCTCTAAAAATGAATTGTATTGATTTTGAAGTTTGGCCTGTAAATAGGCGTTTTTGTACAAGAGGCTGACGTCCTAGTAAGAGAACGCCGCCGAATAATAGAATTTACACAATTTGTGAAAAACTAAACAAAACAACTATGTGAATAATCCCACTGGGTTCCAACTCTGCTAATGTCTTTATGTCCTCGAGCATCTCATCACTTTGCTACTTGGTTGAAGGTAGGTCAGATTGATTAGTGTCGTCCGAGCTTGATAGTTGATACCGAAGTTTGGTTGCAAGGTGATCCAATGAGACATAGTGTTACGCTTTGATCCCTAATTTTTGCCTCGACCGCCTTTTCGGGTTTTCAGTCCACTGGGATACCCTTTTTTGCCCAAGCCGCCCTTTCAGGTTTTCGACTTGCCGGGTGTACAATTTTTATATTTTCATCCCTTATTTTTGCCCGAACCCTTTTGGTTCGCCGGGAAGCCCTTATTTTTTCCTAGGCCAGTCGACCTAGCGGGTCTTTGATTATGCGTAGTATTTTTTCACTATGTCTGCATTAACGGGGTGAGGAAGGTCGTCACCATCCATGGTGGTTAGAATCATAGCTCCTCCTGAGAAAATATTCTTAACCATAAATGGCCCTTCGTAAGTGGGGGTCCATTTGCCCCTGAGATCACCTTGAGGTAAGATGATGCGCTTGATCACCAGATCCCCAACTTGATACTCTTGTCGTATAAATTTCTTGTTAAATGCCTTGATCATCCGTTTTTGATACATCTGACCATGACAAATAGCAATAAGTCTCTTTTCGTCGATTAAGTTCAGCTGATCAAGCTGGGTCTGAATCCAGTTATCTTCGCTCAAACCTGCATCCTTCATAATCCGAAGAGAGGGTATCTGAACTTCAATGGGCAATACGGCCTCCATACCATATACCAAGGAATAGGGTGTTTCCCCTGTTGACGTCCGCGCTGAGGTACGGTACCCATGAAGAGAAAATGGTAACATCTCGTGCCAGTCTTTGTATGTCACCGTCATCTTCTACACAATCTTATTAATGTTCTTATTAGCCTCTTCTACAACCCCATTCATCTTCGGCCAGTAGGGAGAAGAGTTGTGATGCTGTATCTTGAATTGCTTGTAGAGCTCGGTGATCATCTTATTGTTGAGATTTGTACCATTATCCGTAATGATCCTTTCTGGTACACCATATTGACAAATCAGATTGTGCCGAATGAACCGTGCCACGACGTTCGTGGTTACAATAGCAAAGGAAGTTGCTTCAACCCACTTCGTAAAGTAATCAATAGCTACCAGGATGAAACGAAGTCCGTTGGACATTGTAGGTCTGATCTCACCGATCATATCAATGCCCCACATTGAAAAAGGCCAAGGAGCTGTCAAGAGGTTCAGAGGTACTGGAGGTATGTGCACTTTATCAACATAGACTTGGCACTTGTGACAGGTCCGAGAATGCTGATAACAGTCGGCTTCCATAGTGGACCAATAATATCCTTCCCGTAAGATTTTCTTTGCCATGGTGTGTCCACTGGAATGAGTCCCAAAGGTACCTTCATGCAACTCTTCCATGATCTTTTCTGCCTCGTGCTTATCCACACAACGCAGTAAGGTTGAATCGTGGTTACGCTTGTAAAGGATGTCATTGCTGATGAAGAACTTCTCCGCGAACCTCCTCAGAAACTTCTTGTCATTAATAGACGCACCCTCGAGGTATTCTTGAGCCTCAAGATACCTCTTCACCTCATGAAACCAAGGTTTATCTGCTACCTCTTCAGTCTCAATGTCACAGCAATGTGTAGGTTCGTCCAATCTTTAAATTATAATCCGGGGAGCTTCGTTGTCCCAATTGACTTTAAACATGGAAGACATCGTAGCCAGCGCGTCTGCTAACTGATTCTCCTCTCTAGGGAAGTGTTCAAAGGTTATCTCCTCGAAATGTGGAAGCAGCGTCAATAAATACTCCTTGTAGGGAATAATATTTGGGTGTTTCGTATCCCACTCGCCTTTGATCTGACTGATCACGAGAGCGGAATCTCCGAACACACTCAAGAACTTAATCCTTAGGTCAATTGCTACTCGAAGACCCATGATGCACGCTTCATACTCCGCCATATTGTTGGTGCAGTTGAAACATAGTCGGGCGGTGAACGGAGTATGAGAGCCTTTAGGAGATATGATCACGGCGCCAATGCCATTACCCAAAGTGTTTAAAGCTCCATCAAAGTACATAGACCATTGGGATCCCTCCTCAGGTCCTTCATCCGGTCCAGGTGTCTCACAATCAATCACTATCATGATATTCTCATCCGGGAATTCAAAGTTCATAGACTGGTAATCATCCACTGCCTGATGTGCCAAATGATCTGCCAACACACTTCCCTTGATTGCCTTTTGGGTCGTGTATTAGATGTCATACTCAGTCAAGATCATCTTCCATCTTGCTATTCTTCCGGACAAGGCAGGCTTCTCGAAGATATACTTGATTGGATCCATCTTTGATATCAATAGAGTAGTGTGAGTCAGCATATACTGTCTCAGCCGGCGAGCAGCCCATGCCAAAGCGTAGCAAGTTTTCTCAAGCAACGAGTATCAGGTCTCGCAGTCGGTAAACTTTTTGCTAAGGTAATAAATAGCATGCTCTTTTCAGCCAGACTCGTCATGCTGCCCCAACACGCACCCCCATTGAGTTATCGAGTATTGTCAAGTATAGGATCAGAGGTCTCCCTTCAACTGGAGGCATCAGAATGGGTGGCTCTTGGAGATATTCTTTGATCCTTTCGAAAGCGGCCTGGCATTCATCGTTCCATCTTACCACTTGATCTTTCTTCAGCAACTTGAAGATTGGCTCACAAGTAGCAGTCAGGTGCGAGTTGAATCGGGCAATATAATTCAGACGTCCTAGAAAGCCTCTGACTTCTTTTTTTATTTGGGGAGCTGGAATTTCCTGTATAGCTTTCACCTTTGCAGGATCCACCTGAATACATTTATCACTAACGACGAAACCCAACAGCTTTCCAGATCTCACCCCGAAGGTGCACTTGTTCGGGTTTAACCTCAGCTTGTACAACCTCAACCTGTCAAATAACTTCTGAAGGTGGTCAAGATGTTCCTCTTCAGTCTGGGACCTTGCAATCATGTCGTCGACGTATACCTCAATCTCATGATGGATCATGTCATGGAACAAAGCGACCATGGCGCGCTGATACGTTGCCCAACATTCTTCAATCCGAAAGGCATGACCTTGTAGTAAAAGGTACCCCATTGAGTAACAAAGGTTGTCTTCTCCATGTCCTCGGGAGCCATTTTAATCTGATTATAACCGGAGAAACCATCCATGAAGGAGAAGAACTTATGCTGTGCGGTGTTGTCAACCAGAACATCGATATGAGGCAGAGGGAAATCATCCTTGGGGCTCGCCCTGTTCAGATCCCTATAGTCAACACACATTCGAACCTTACCATCCTTCTTCGGCACAGGAACCACGTTGGCAACCCATTGCGGGTAAGAAGTAACTGCTAGAAAACCAGCATCAAACTGTTTCATAACTTCAGCCTTGATTTTCTCAGACATCTCCGGGCGCATTCGGCGAACCTTCTGTTTCACTAGAGGACAGTCTTCCTTGGTAGGCAGGCGGTGAACCACAATATCGGTATCCAACCCAGGAATATCTTCATAAGACCAGGCAAAGATCTCAACATAGTCACACAACATCTGAATCAACCGTTGCTTAACGCTAAGCTCCAGATTTGCACCGATGTTGACCTCTTTCTTGTCTACATATGTACCCAGATTTACTGATTCCACCGGCTCCTCATGCGGCTGTATGGCCCTCTCTTCCTGAAGTAACAGTCTAGCAAGTTCACCAGGCACTTCGCAATCATCTTCACCTTCGTCTTCAGCTAAGTTGATCGGACTTTCGAAGTCATAACTGGCAGTAGCAGAATCGTTATCAGTGAGATCCAGAGTGGATGCAGACCTGTATATGTGAGTGTGTGTAAAATAGCTGTTTTGCAATATATAATAAAATAAAAACAAGGAGCGCAAAATTTGAAATGCAAGAAACGTCCAATGCTTTTATTAATGATATATGGAGATGACAAATATCAAGCCCTCACAAACAAAACCACGGTGCCTCGGGTAAGACACCGGGCCGTAAAGTTTAAAATTGTCTGTTACAAACTCAAAACAAAAAGTCTGATTACTGGGTAATAAAAGAAATTGGGACGAAGTCCTTTGCCGTCCAATTGCTTAATCCGCCGTCGGTAGTTGGGTAAATCCAACTGTCAAAGTCAGACTCTTCATCATCGTCTTCAGTGGCATTCACTCCTGAATTGCTGATAAACATGGGAGGTCCTCCGATCCGTGCACGCCGAACAACCCTTTGAGCTTCTGCAGTGAAACCCAAACCAAACTTGTTAGTCTTATGTGCAAAATCAGGGAGTTGGCCCCAATTTGCACACCCACCTTTCTCAATAACAGCCCAGGCATCCTTGAAGGAAGCCATCTTCATTGGAGGATCTTCAACAACAGTTTTAGTTGATGCCAGCATCTGGGGGACTTCTTCAAAATGTTGAAACAGGGTCTCAATGAACTCCCCGTCTATCTCCACATACCGGAATGAGTTGAGGTGGCTTACCATGACTCCTCTTCCCCTCGTACTGTAACAATTTTCCCCTTCACTGGGTATTTCAGCATCTGGTGGAGCATAGAAGTTACTGCCCCAGCTTTGTGGATCCATGGGCGACCCAGCAAACAAGAATAAGATGGCCGGATGTCCATCACATAGAATGTAGACGCGAAAATCTGAGAACCAACCTTCACCGAAATATCCACTTCTCCGTGTACCATTCTCTTGGACCCATCAAAGGCCCTGACCACAATGTTGCTTGGTTTCAACTCCAACCCTTCACAGTCTAACCGGTCTAGTGCTTTCTTGGGTAAAACATTCAACGAAGACCCAGTATCTACCAACATGTGAGCCAGAGTGGTGCCCCTGCACTCAATAGACACATGCAGAGCGTCGTTATGATTCTTCCCATTGGCAGTCCAGTCGGCGTCGGAGAAACCCAGACCATTATCAGCAGTTAAACTCGTCACACAGTCTTTGAACTGGTCAGCTGATGTTTCCTAGGGCACGTGCGCAGTCTTCAAGAAGGCAATCAGAGCCTTGGCATGGGCTTCTGAGCATAACAACAAAGACAACATAGAGATTTTGGACGGGGTTTGCCCCAGCTGCTCGACTACATTATAGTCGCTCTTTTTGATGATCTTCAAAATTTCCTCCATCTCTTGTCTAGAGGCTTCAATAGTAATGTTCTTCGGTGCCTCCGTCTGGGCAGGCTCACCGGTGACCCCTTTGCCCCGAGTGTCAGATGACTCGGCGACAGGGGTAAGAATTGGAACATGAATAGGGACAATAGTAGGTGTACTGGTAGGTGTAATAACAACAGGTTTCCGAACAACTGGTGGAGAGATCTCAGGGGAGAAAAGCCTTCCGCTGCGGGTGACTTTACTAGATCCAACAATATTGCTGACGTCAGCATCAGCCTCTTCAGCATTCAAGTCTTGCTTAACACCGTGATAATACACGTCAGCCCCATAGTGCCACAGGACAACTTTATCTGATGTATAGGTTATAGGCCCAGGAGTGGTAATGATCAATGGTGCAATTCTCGGAATAGATGTAATTCTAAAAGGCTTTCTCGAGGAAGCCTTGGAAGAATTGTCGAAAATGGTGATTATAGCAACTTCTTCAGTAGGAACCAAAGGAACAAAAGTCTTCTCAAACATAATTTCTTTATTATCCACCAGGCGTTGGACACCTGACTTCAAAAGATGGCAACCAGCAGGTAGGATGGCACACAGATGGCAACCTTCATCGCAGCCTGGAAATAAACCGGCTAACAGAAGGTTCTTCTTCACAGTCATCAATAGAGTAACAATGTCTTTCACAGAAACCACAAATGATTCCTCATCTACATCATTCACTCCATGCTTGGGCATATGAGCAGTCATAACATTAGGCCTTTCAGGCGCTTCAAACTCAATCTCCTTAGCATCAATCAAGTCTTGTACCTAATTCTTCAAAACCCAGCAGTCATTCGTATCATGCCCCAGGCTATCAGAGTGAAAAGCACAACGGGCGTTTGGATTGTACATGGGTGATGTAGTGTTGGGATTCTTCGGGGCCTCCTTCGGAATCACCAAGTTGGTTTTCAATAACTGCGGCAGAATCTGAGACAGGTTCATATGGAGCTGAGTGAATTGTCTTCGTGGCCTCTCGGCCCTTGGCTGATTTTACCGCTCTTGATACCGGCCTCAACTCTTTCCCCGATCATAATCAACTCAGTAAACCCGGACGATGAACTTTCAATCAGATGGTTGAAATACGGACCAAACAAGGTCCCCAGAAACATATCTACTAACTCCCTGTCAGCCAAAGGGGGTTGTACTCTTCCAGCAAGGTCCCTCCATTTTTGAGCGTAGTCTTTGAAACCTTCGCTCGCACTCATAGACATACCGTAAAGTTGGGTACGCGTGGGAGCGAGGTCGGCATTATATTGGTACTGCTTGTAGAAAGTAGCAGCCAAGTCCTCCCAATTACAGACACTAGCTCCTTCCAGCTGGTAAAACCATTCAAGTTGAGTCCCTGAGAGACTGTCTTGAAAGAAATGGATCCAGAGGTTCTTGTCAGCGGTGTATGGATGGATTTTTCTAACATACGAGCGGAGGTGCAGCTTTGGGAAAGAAAGCCCATCTTATTTAGCAAAGACTGATGCTTTAAACTTGTGGGGAATTACCACCCCAGATGACAAACCTAAATCTCCAAAGTCCAGACCGGGGACCTTCTGAACCTCCATTGCGCTCAACCGGTCTTCCAGTTGCTTATACCTATCCTCAGCCAGAGGATACTGGTCTTCGTCAAAGTCAGTCTCGTTGTCAGAAACCACAGGGCTAGGAGCCCTCCTCTCTTCTTGGTTTTCTCCCCCTCCAGATGAGTGAGTCAAATCAACCTCTTCTCGCAAATTGTTTCCAAATCTACGACCCATATTCAGTAGGACCATCTTCTTCTTATCCTTCAAGATAAGAGTCTTCAGATCTTGCTGACCCTTGGCCAAACTCATGAACATTTCCTTGAACTGGGCATTTTGAGCTTGCAGAGCCTTGATGGCTTGATCAGTTGATGTTTCAGAAGACATGATGTGTTGAAATAAACAGCGAAGAAGATGAGAAGCCTGTAAGGGTACCTGTGATGAGGTGCATGGGAATGAAATGTGTATGATATGATTTCAAAGACTTTAGAGATTCAATTTGTAAACCAAAACGAAACACACTTTTATTAGATAAACTTGAATTCAATGTTCAACAAATGCCTTTAAGGCGTTACAAAAACAAAAACTGAAAAGTAAATTAAAACTAGAATAACAAAAGACATCAGCGCTCCCATGGTCGTTTCCCGTTGGTGCTGACATAGTCGTTGAGGATCTGCTCATTCTCCAGTTGCCTTGTCAACTTCAGGATCTTCCGCTCTTGCTCGTGATACTTTTCTCTGTAAGTATCGCGCTCTTCCCTTAGTTGGATCCAAGACCTCTTTAGTGCCCCAATGTCAGTAGGCATGTATGGGTGGAGGATGGTAGGAGGAACCCCTTCTTCATCAACAAGCTCAACTATCACAGGCAAGACAACTTCGTAGGGCATCCCTAGCTTCTGAGCACGTGTATGAACCCACCAGAGATATGGTTCCATTGGAAGAGAAGTCTTCACACCTAACTCGTGCGGATCAGACCTGTGCACCCTATCCCAGGCTTGTATGAATCTGCGGCGATGCTCGTCACTATCCCCTTGGAAGTTAAAGACAATGCTTGGCATCATCAACTCATGAGGTCCTTCCCTCCTAGCTCGCCCAAACTGTCGTAAGGCCAGACAAGGGTTATATGTGATCCCTCCATTGATTCCTAGCAGTGGAACATTGGGGTATTCCCCACAGCGGTTAATAATAGATACATCTTCCATGTATTTAGTAGTCCAGATAATGTCAGTGTGAGCAAGGGACATAATCCTGTAGGCCCAACCCATGCCTTCCTTGTTCTTCAAGACTGATTTGTGGAGGTGAGAAATAAACCACCTCGCTAGCAATGGTGCATAGCACATAAGGGTTCCCCATTTCCGAGCAGTACGGGCATAGAGAGTGTGCAGAATATCACCCAAGAGAGTGGGCACTGGATTACGGGATATGAAAATCTTCACCGCATTCACGTCGACAAAAGAATCTGAGTTGGGAAACAGAACTAGACCATAAATAAGAAGAGCCAGGATGTCCTCAAACGCCTGAAAGTCTAAACTGTCCCAGAATTGATTAACCCGACCAACCAAGAACTTAGTCAAGAAGCCTTTTGTCCCACTCCGAGTTTCCCAATTAGACATTACCTCAGCCTTTGTCAGATGGAGGGCTGAAGCAATCTCTTCCGGCCTAAGGACTTTCTCCCAACCTGTAAACGGGGTCTGCTCTAGAATGGAGATACCAAGTAGATCAGAGAACTCTTCCAAGGTAGGGACCAACTGGTAGTCCAGAAAAGTGAAGCAGTGGTACAGTGGATCAGCGAACTGGACTAAGACACTCATCATCTGTTCATCCAGCTTGGAAGTGACCAAACTGAGGAGGTGCCCATGTCTTCTGATAAAAGAGGAAGTATCTAGAACCTTTGCAACCAAATCTCTAAGCTGAGTGGGAATCTGGACAAAACTGATCCGAATAGTGTTTCTACACATAGATGCCATGACCTACAACATAGAACAAAGATGAATCCCATTGGTCTTTGAAATGGTTAGTCGAATGAAATATGCATGCAATGTCATGATGCATGATGTCATGATAGAAAACACACCACAAGTATTCATAGATAGCAAACATGGTAAGGGCAAACAAGTCACACAGATAGCCCTTAGATTTCAGGCTGGCAAGGAGCTTAGGTACTACCCTCTTTCAGTTTAGTTGGTTCAAACCTGTCCTAGAAATAGTAACCGGGTTCTAGAGGATCTCAATATCACTGACCACCCTCGATCGGTCATAATTCCAGTTTAGCAACCTTTTCTTACGGCCGGAATCATCGCGAGAGTTTGGTCTCAATGAGTGTAGCATACTGCTACTGTTCTATGGCCAAGTTGGTCAATTATAGGTGCTAAAGTCAGTTGGTGCTTAATGACCCCTTATAAGACCCATATTATCCTCGTTGCGCCACAAGGGATATCGGTACAAACTAAAGTGCCACACTAACGTAGCTACTGCTTCAACCGTATCGGTCTACGCCGTACAATTCCCTCACAGTTTATTGCTACTTACCTAAAGGGTATTCCCCAGATCCGGGTTAGGATCTATAGTAACTCCGATTCAAAACTCACAAAGATAAAGCATACAAGTCAAGCAATTGAAAACAATATGAACTATTCCTAAGGTACACCCCACTTATAAGTATTCCCCAGCAGAGTCGCCAGTTCTGTGATACGGTGGGAAGAACTGACTGTTTTTTGGAATGCTGATTTGCGTTTTGCGTTTGTTTTCGCAAAATGTCGCGGTAAGCAAGAGTCGCCACCGAATTTTATTTTATCCAACAAGGAAAGGAAAGAAGCACAGAAAAATTCCTTTTTCGAGATATTTCTCGGGTTCGGGGGGTAGATTATAGAAAGGGAAGGTATTAGCACCCTTTCTATCCGTAGTTATCTACGGGCTCTTAGGTAATTGATCAATTGTTTTCAAAATTGTTTTCTTTGTGCTTGTGGGTTTGAAAAAAGTTTTTGTTTGAAACTTCGATTTAACTCTTGCTTCTGTTCTCAAGAGTGTAATGAAGTGTTTTTGAAAACTTGTTTGTAAAAGTGTAAGTGTGAAAGAGTTTTGTTTTGAAAGAGCAAGTATCTAAGAGCTAATCTACTGTTGTACCCCAAAATTTTCCCTCCCATATTCCTCAAGATTTGTCAAGAATGATCTTCAAATTGCTCAAGATTGCTCAAGGGTTGTACAGTCAAATCACCTCCTAAGGCAGTCAATTCAAAATTAGGGTTTTGGTTCTTTCAAGGAATTTGGGGTTTTCAATGGTTCAATCAAGTCTCATAGGCCTATATACATTCTCAAGCACCTACATGCCAAGTTTTCAAGACTCACAGTGCCAGTTTGCACAGTCAAAAGCTCCATTTGATCTACAGTCAACTGCAAGGGCAAATGGTCATTTTGCAGTCAAAAGTCAGAATTCTTGGTCAACATCTTATTTTTAAGTTCACAATCATCATTTGATCAATTCTTGATCATGATACCACAAGAATAGCTCAAAAACCATCAAGATGCAAAAGTTACTATTTTTGGACAGCAGAAAAGTCAACTGTACTTTGACAAGGGAATAACTCTTTCATGGTTTATCAGAAAAATCCCATCCAAAGATCATTTTGAAGAGGATGCAATTTCCTACAATCCATCTTCACACCCCAAGATCAAGAAATGCTCTCACAAAAAGTTACAAATTTTTACATTATAGGTCAATTTCAAAAGTCAACAAAAGTACACTTTGAGTCAAAGGCCATAACTTGAGATTGGTACATCCAAATGACATGGGACCAAAAGCATTGGTTAGAGGACTTCAAGGGCTTTCCAAAATGTCCACGAACATGGTCATATGATCAAAATTGAGCAAATTATGCATTGGAGAAGTTGGGCAATTTTCATGAATTTGCAAAAGTCAACTTTGCTCAAAACACCTTCTTTTTGCTAATGGGCCTCAAATCTCTTTTTGAAACTTCACCCATGACCTATGCACGACCCACCAAGTTAAATTGGATTTATTTTCTTAAATTTATTGATTAAATGGATTTTTAATACATATTAATTCATTTAATTAATTTAAATTATAAGAAAATAAAAGATTTGATTCTTAAATCTATTTGTGAACCAAATATTATCCAAATATGCTGACTAATTCGTGCACAAGCTAAAAGATACAAAAATATCCAATTTTGGCAACTTGTTCAATCATGAAAAATCAAGAATATTTGATTTATCAATCAAAGATTCAGTCTTCAATGCACATGGGTATGGGTCCAAATTTTGACCTAAACTGATTCCCTTATATGCAAGCAAGCCAAGCATAACCTAATTCACGAGAAAAAACTGCAAGAAACGGCCATACCAATTTCAAGATATTTCAAGAAAACTCAAAACTTGTTCTTGCAATCTAGGCCAGTTCAAGGTGCCTTGTCCATCCAAACACATTGCAGGAGGTACCAGGAGTGATTTGCAATCAAATTCAAGCACCAAAGCTCAAGGAATCACGAAATACCATCTCACGGTTTGCACTTCCAATTCAAAACTGTATCTCCTAATTCATATGCATTTGACATGTTTTTGTGATTGATTTGCGTTGCTAGAGATCATACAAAGCTAATGGAATGAATTAATTGAACCATAATGCCCTAAACCGAGAGATGCCATGATTGAATTTCTAGGGTTTTCAAGTTTTCAAATAGGGCTTTCCAAACCAGGAAAAATTGGAACCAATGGGATACATGGTTGAATTCGTGAGGCCAAGACGATTCCAACACATACCTCGCGAAATATTTCTTTTTGCTCTGTGTCTATTCGCTATTTTTCATGCAGGGAGATAGAAGAGGTTAAAAACCCCCGCTATCTTATTCTAATTATGAAGGACAAAGGTTGAAGATGATGACGTGTTGTCATCTGGTTCGTGTGTTTGAAAAAACGCGCGCTTTATTTTTTGTTTACAACATATTAATTGTTTTTGTATATAATATTCGCTACTTGTCCATTTAACAAAAGCGTGTCACAGCTCAGTTGGCAAAGGCGTTGATGCATAGTCCATTGGGACCTGGGTTCAAATCCAAGGTCCCCCAAATAATTGTTACAATTTTTATCCAGGTGATTGCATGTGATTCAGCAGGCGTAGCATATCATGGATCTCCAGATCCCAAGCGCCAGATGGCCTTCAGGCCAAATTTGGTGGCCAGGGATGAAGGATCACCATAGTACCCAGTCAACGTTGTCACAGGAAAGTGGAAGAGTCAAACGCAGGCTTGCAGCAATTGGGCCTTGGGCATGCTGATTCCACCCCCAAATTGGGCCCAACACCCCCTTCATGAGTTTATTTCTTTTCCTTTCTTTTTATTTTTTCTTTCATTTAATTATTTTTATTATTATTATCAATTAACAAATTAACCCCTTTTTATGAAAAAATTCAGAAAACATAAAAAATATAATATTTTTATTTATTAAATTAGTTTATTTTGTAAATAAATATTAACATAATTTGTTTAGTTTTAATTAAGCATAATTGTAACATTTTTTGCAACAAAATAAAATTAATGTAGAATTAGGGTTTTTAATAACTTTTGACCATTTTTTATTTTTCCTTAAATAACAAAAAGAAACCAAAAATATTTTTATTTTAATTAATTCAATGATTAAATTAGACTAATTTCTTTAATTCAAAAAACAATCACCATATGCTTTGTTAAATAAAAAAGGGTCAAAACCCCAAAACTCTCCGATTTAATTTTTCTCGCGCGTATTACTTTTTGATCCATATAATTGTATTTGCTCCAAGGATGTAATAGTTTTAATTAGGATTATTTACCGCTTTTATTTACTTTTCCGCATTTACTTTTTCAAGGGTATGTTTTTGGCGATGTAAATACCCGACGCCTTGTAATAGCTTAGTTTTATTTTTCCGCAACCATTAAACTGCTAGATGTATGAATAATAGGCTATGCATGACAAGATCTATCTTAACTTAAAATCAATCGTAGCTCACCATAACATGTACAAAGATAACATAACTGAAAATTGACACATTTGCACATGCCACTCCTAGGATACGCCTCACTTGGTTGCCTCGACGTGGTCATTGAGTATAGGAAGTTTTAGAGGTCGCCCTCCTGTCTAAAGATCAAAGTTGCCTCAAAACGGTTGCCTCGATAAAAAATAATCTAAGACATTAGGGTTACCGCTAAGACATCCTAACGTTGCTTTAGTGACCACATGTCCCTTAATCGAATTGACCCGAAAACTCCAACGACGGTGCTACCTATTCTTCAATAGTGGGATAGCATTGTCTAAAGGACATTTGTACAGTTTAATTCTTTTTGAGTAGGTAGAGGTTCTTAGATACTTGCTCTTTCAAAACAAAACAAAATTTTCACACTTACACTTTTCGAACAAAGTTTTCAAAAAAACACTTCATACACTCTTGAGGATAGAAACAAGAGTTAAATTAAAGTTTTCAAAACAGAAACTTTTTTCAAAACCCACGAACACAAGAAAAGCAAAACTTTTTGAAAACATAGTGAGCAAGTACCTAAGAGCCCGTGGATAACCACGGATAGAAAGGGTGCTAACACCTTCCCTTTCTATAATCTACCTCCCGAACCCGAGAAACATCTCGAAAAGGAATTTTTCTGTGCTTTTGTCCTTTCCTTGTTGGATAAAATAAAAGACGGTGGCGACTCTTGCTTACCGCGACATTTTGCAAAAACAAACGCAAACGCGAACCAGCATTCCAAAACAGTCAGTTCTATTTCCACCGATCACAGAACTGGCGACTCTGCTGGGGAACTTAAAAGTGAGGTGTACCTTAGGATTAGACCACTATGTTTTCAATTGTATGCTTTGTATGCTTTAAATTTTGTGGGCTTGTATCGGAGTTTTATAGATCCTAACCCGGATCTGTTGGTACCCTTTTTAGGCAAGTAACAATAAACTGTGAGGGATCTGTCCGGCGTAGACCGACGCAGATGAAGCAGTAGCTACGTTGTTGTGACACCTTGGTCTGTACCGATATCCCTTGTGTTGGAACGAGGAGAATATGGGTCTTCTGAGGAGTCATTAAGCACCAACTGACCTTAGAACCTTAAATTGACCAACTTGGCCATAGAACAATAGCAGTATGCTACACTCATTGAGACTAAACTCTCGCAATGGTTCCGGCCGCAAGAAAAGGTTGCCAAACTGGAATTATGACCGATTGAGGGTAGTCGGTGATATTGAGATCCTCTAGAACCCGGTTACTATTTTTAGGACAGGTCTTAACCAACTGAAACTGAAAGAGGGTAGTACCTGAACTTCATGCCAGCCTGAAATCTAAGGGCTCTTTTGTGTGACTTGTGTGCCTTTACCATGTTTGCCTTTTGTGAATACTTGTGGTGTGCCTTTACCATGACATCATGACATCATAATATTGCATACATCCTACATAAGGACTAACCCATTTCAAAGACAAGAAGGTTTCATCTTTGCTCTGTTTTGTAGGACATCATGATGCCCATGCGTAGGAATACTATCCGGCTCAACTTTGTTCAACCACCTACTTTGCTTAAAGAGTTGGTTGTCAGGATTCCAGACACTACTTCCTTCATCAGGAGGCATGGTTCTCTTCTCGGTTTAGTCACCTCAAAGTGGGACCAACAAATGATGAGTGTCCTGGTCCAGTTTTATGATCCGTTATACCATTGCTTCACCTTTCAAGACTTCCAGCTGGTCCCTACCCTGGAAGAATTCTCTGAGTTGCTTGGTATCTCTGTTTTGGAGCAGACTCCATTTACTGGTTGGGAAAAGACTCTCAGGCCTGAAGAGATTGCTGCAGCCCTTCACTTGACCAAAGAGGAGGTAATGGCTAACTGGGAGACTAGAAGTGGAGTTAAGGGTTTTTTGGCTAAGTTTCTGGTTGGCAAAGCTAATTGTTTATGGGATGACTTAGACTTCAAAGCGTACGAGGACATTCTGGCCCTCTTAATCTATGGTCTGGTATTGTTTCCAAATCCTGACACCTTTGTTGATGTTAATGCCATTCGGATCTTCATCTCTTGGAACCCTGTACCCACGCTCTTGGGTGATATCCTTCATCAGCTCTATGCTCGTACCGCCCGAAAGCGGGGAACTTTGATGTGTTGTGCTCCTTTATTGTCGGCGTGGTTTATTTCGCACCTCCTTAAGTCCGTACTAAAGAACAAAGAAGGAAGGGGATGGGCTCGTAGGATAATGTATCTTCCTAATAATGACGTTATTTGGACTCTCAAAGGCTTAGATGAGGTGGCTGTCATTGATCGTTGTGGAGAGTATCCTAATGTTCCATTGATCGGAACCCATGGAGGAATCTCCTATAACCCATGTTTAACTCTCCGTCAGTTTGGAAGAGCCAGAAGAGAAGGGCCTAATGAGATGTTGATACCTCATATCATCTTTGATTTTCAGGGAGATAGCGACGAGCTGCGTCGTAGATTCATCAGGGCTTGGGATAGAGTTCACAAATCTGACCCACATGAGTTGGGACCAAAAACTTCTCTGCCAATGGAGTCATATTTCAGATGGGTCCGCATCCGTGCCCAGAAGTTAGGTATGCCATACAAAGATGTCAGGCCTATTACTCTTGAAGTTGTTGATAAAGACGGGGTTCCTCCGACTATTCTCCATCCTCATACGCCCACCAATATTGGCACACTAAAGAGGTCTTGGGCGCAACTGCAGGAGGAACGGGACTCTTATCGGGAGAGGTTCAATGAACAAGAACAAAAGATCCAGAAGCTGACTAAGCAATTGGAGAACGAGCGGAGCCTGAATGATTATATCCGCACTGAGAAGAAGAGGCCATGGGAGCATTGATGGACCTTTAATGATTTCTTTTACGGTTTTATTTACTTTTCAGTATTTCCATTCTTGTAACGCCTAAGAGAAATTTGTTGAACAGTTTAAATTCTGAAGTTAAATCTAATAAAGTGTGTTTCTTTTCTTGTCTACAAATTTGAATCCCGATTGTCTTTGAAAACATAAATCATACGTATTTCATCTCATGCACTGCATAAACAGGTACCCTTTTTACAGGTCGCTTATCTTCTTCGCTGTTTATTTCAGCAATCATCATGTCTACTGAACCTTCCACTGAGCAAGCTATCAAGGCCCTCCAGGCCCAGAATGCCCAGTTCCAAGAGTTGGTTATGAGCCTAGCCAAGGGTCAACAGGATTTGAAGACCCTGATTCTTAAAGAGAGGAAGAAGAAGAAGAAGAGGACTGTCTTGTTCAACACTGGACGCAGGTTTAGAAATGGACTACAAAATGAGGTTGATCTGACCACCTCATCTGTAGGGAAAGACAGTCCATAAGAGAGAAGGGTTCCTAGCCCCGTGGTCTCCGACAACGAGACATATTATGATGAAGAACAGTACCCTCTTGCTGAGGATAGGTACAAACAGTTGGAGGACCGCTTGAGCGCTATGGAGATACAGAACGTGCCCGGGCTGGACTTCGGAGACCTAGGTTTATCCTCTGGGGTGGTGATTCCCCATAAGTTTAAGGCACCTGCCTTTGCCAAGTATGACGGAGCTTCCTGTCCAATGCTGCACCTCCGGTCATATGTAAGGAAGATTCAGCCTTACACAACTGATAAGAATTTGTGGATCCATTTCTTTCAGGACAGTCTTTCAGGGACTCAGCTTGAGTGGTTTTATCAGCTGGATGGAGCCAGTATCTGTAACTTGGAGGATTTGGCTACTGCATTCTATAAGCAGTATCAATATAATTCCGACCTCGCTCCTACGCGTACCCAGCTCTAGGGTATGTCAATAGGGACGGGTGAAGGATTTAAAGAGTATGCTAAAAAATGGAGAGACCTTGCCGGAAGGGTGCAACCACCTTTAACTGATCGTGAACTTGTTGATATGTTTTTAGGGACCCTGTCTGGTCCATTCTTTAACCATTTGATTGGAAACTCTTCAGCCGGGTTTACAGACCTTATCTTGACTGGTGAGAGGATTGAAGCTGGTATCAAGGCTGGGAAGATACATAAGGGTGCATCATCAAGCACTGAGAAGAAGCCGTTCAAGAAAGAATCTAGTGCTGTCTACGATTCAAGGAGACAGAATAGATCTGAACACCGCCAAGCTGTCAACACGGTGGTTATTTCAAAACCTGTTGGTGCTCCTCAACATCACAACCAACAAAGGGGCGAGAGACCTCGAAGGCAGTTCACTCGTCTCAGCATGACCTTGTCCCAGATATTACCGCAGTTACTGACAACCAATCTTGTGACTCTAAAAGAAGCTCCGAAGATTTCAAACACAACATCCCCAAAGTACAATCCTAACGCCCGCTGCGCTTATCACTCTGACAGCCCGGGGCATAATACGGATGATTGTTGGGCTTTGAAGAATAAGGTTCAAGACCTAATTGATGCAAAGGAGATTGAGTTCGAGGCGCCCGAGAGGCCTAATGTTGTGACTGTTCCCATGCCCAAATATGGAGTAAATGCTGTAGAGGAAGACTTGTTTGTAGCCTCTGTGGATGATATTGTCACCCCGCTGATGACCGTCAAGAGGAACCTGTTGCTAGCCGGTTTATTTCCGGGATGTAGTGAAGGTTGCCATTTGTGTTCTGTTTCACCTACTGGTTGCCCATCCTTGAAGTCAGGCATCCAAAACCTGATGGATAATAAGGAGATCTTGTTTGAGAAGATTGCTGTTCCTGCTACCCATACTGAAGAAGTTTCCATTGTTACCATTTTCAACAATTCTCCCAAGGCTCCCTCGAGGAAGCCTGTCAGAATTACGCCTGTCCAGAAGATTGCACCTATAATCATCACTGTTCCGGGGCCTATTCCCTACACCTCTGACAAAGCTGTCCCTTGGCACTATGGGGCAGATGTTTATGTTCTTGGAGTTAAGCAAGAGTTTGATACTAATACCGGCATCAGCAACATTACCGAGCCATCTAAAGTCACCCGCAGTGGTAGACTTTTCTCACCTGATATTGCGCCACCAACCATCCGAAGACCTATTGTCATCACACCTGCAAGTGAACCTAATTCCCTTCCTGATCAGGTTCCTATTTCTACCGCTGTTGCCGAGTCATCTGAAGCTCGGGGAAAAGGGATCGCCACTGATTTGCCTGCCCAGACAGAGGCACCAAAGACCATCAATGTTGAAGCTTCCAAACAGGAGATGGAAGAGATTCTCAAGATTATTAAGAAGAGTGATTATAATGTAGTTGAGCAGCTGGGACAAACCCCATCTAAGATTTCTATGTTATCACTGTTGTTGTGTTCAGAGGCCCATCCCAAGGCTCTGATTACCTTCTTGAAGATGGCTCACGTGCCACAAGAGATATCAGCTGATCATTTTACCGATTGTGTGGCCAACTTAACTGCTGATAATGGTTTGGGTTTCTCCGACGCTGATCTGACTGCTAAAGGGAAGAACCATAACGATGCCCTACATGTCTCCATTGAATGCAGGGGCACTACTCTTGCACATGTGTTGGTTGACACTGGTTCCTCATTGAACTTCTTGCCCAAGAAAGCTCTAGACAGGTTGGATTGCGAAGGGTTAGAGCTAAAGCCAAGTAACATTGTTGTCTGGGCCTTTGATGGGTCTAAAAGGATGGTGCATGGTGAAGTCGATATTTCAATTAGAGTTGGTTCTCAGGTCTTCGATTCTACATTCTACGTGATGGACATTCGACCGTCATATTCTTGTTTGCTGGGTCGTCCATGGATCCATAAACTAGAGCTGTGACCTCCACACTCCATCAGAAGCTGAAATACCCGGTCAGAGGGAAGATTGTGACAATACAGGGGGAGGAAGAGTACATGGTCAGCCACCTCAACTCGTTCCGGTACATAGAGATGGATGGGGAGTTCATTGAGACCTCATTCCAACACTTTGAAGAGGTTCCTCAGACACTGGCATCAGCTGAGACTGTGGTTGAAGATTCTCCGTTGAAGATGGATTCCTTAAAGGATGCCCGGGCTGTTATTGAGAAGGGTGAGTATGCAAACTGGGGCCGACTTCCTGATTTCACTCAGAAGACTAACAAGTTTGGTTTGGGTTTCACTGCAGAAGCTCAAAGGGCTGTTCATAGTGCAAGGATTGGAAGACCTCCGATGTTCATCAGCAACTCGGAAGTAAATGCCATCGAAGATGACGTGGAGGAATCTGAATTCGACAGCTAGATCTACCCTACGACCAACGGTGGACCAAATAACTGGACAGCAAAGGACTTCGTCCCTATTACTTTTGTTACTCAGTAATGAACTCTTTTGTTTTGAATTTGTAACAGACAATGTTTTGAAACTTTATGGCCCGGTGTCTTACCCGGGGCACCGTGGCTTCATTTGTGAGGGCTTTTGTGTACCATTTTCATATATCATTAATAAAAGCATTGGACATTTTTTGCATTTCAAATCTTGCGCTCCTTGTCTTTCTTTATTATATATTGCAAAATAGCTATTTACACACACTCACATATACAGGTCCCAATCCACTCTGGATCTCACTGGTAACGACTCTGCTACTGCCAGTTATGACTTCGAAAATCCGATCAACTTAGCCAAAGACGAAGGTGAAGATGATTGCGAAGTGCCTGGTGAGCTTGCAAGACTGCTACTTCAGGAAGAGAGGGCCATTCAGCCCCAAGAAGAACCAGTGGACACAATTAACCTAGGTACCGAAGAAGACAAGAAAGAAGTCGAGGTGGGTGCCAATCTGGAACCCAGTGGGATTATTCACATAGCTGTTTTGTTTTCTTTTTACAAATTGTATAAATCCTATTTGTCCGGCGGCGTTCTCTTACTAGGACGTCAGCCTCTTGTACAAAAGCGCCTATTTACGGGAAAACTTCAAAAATCAATACAAGTTTCATTTTTCAGACAAATTGCAAATTGTTTTTCCTTTAACTGTTTTGTTTTGCAAAGAACGTCCAATGTTCATTTTTGATATATGCATTTGACATTAATTGTTGCTCATAAATATTTGCATGCGAAACAAAGGACTAATTACGGGGATATCAGAAGTAGGGGCAATAAGAATTGTCTGAGAGTTCTAGTTGCTCTGTCCACCAAGGTACCAAGGTAGGTTAAGCTGAAGAATATGACCAAGATATCTTCACTCCCCGCAGAGTAAGACAGTAATGGTAGCCCTCCCCACTGAGACTTGCGACTACGAAGGAATCAACAATACTCTCCCCAAGCAGAGTTGGTCTACCATCAGTCCTGGAAAGGTCGGGTATCCCTAGAAGGTCTTAATATTCCCCAACAGAGTATAAAGACATTCTCCAGCAAGCGAAAGAGCATCCCCGACAGTCTTAATCTTCCCCGACGGAGTATAAGGATGTTCCCCGACGGAATACAAGATACCCCCAGTGGAGCCATTTCCCAGAGCAGTCTAAAAAAGCTTCCCCGCCAGAGTTGAATCATCTTACCCAGTAGATTCTGGAAGCTTGTCCCCTGCAGAATACAAATATATCTCCCCAGCTATATTCAAAGGTTATCCCCACAAGAGTTTAACTGGGTTATCCTCAGCAAGTTGCAACTGAAAGATCATCCCCAGCGAAGTTCTTTCTATCCCCAGCGGAGTTCATCATCAAAATCCCCAACAGAGCTTATCAACGGAATCCCCAACGGAGTTATCGTTAAAATCTCAGCAAAGCATCTCTTCCCACAGAGTAATTCCCTGCAGAGTAATATCTTCACCAGTTTATTCCCCAACGGAGTTCTTTTCTCCTGCGGGTTTATTCTCACGATCATCTTCGTTCATCATCCCCAGCGGAAATGAAGAACTCAACACTATTCTCCAACAGCTCCAGGATTTATTTTCCCCAACTAAAAAACATCACATCTTCATACATTATGACATGCATACGCATCATACAACACAAATCTCATTTATTTTGAGAACATCATGACATCATGCATTTCATACATCATGACATTGCATACAGCTAACATTTGCCCTTTTCAGGAAAAGGTCAATCCAAAGATGGCTACCATCAACTTTTTTAAGTTCCAGATGAATACCTGTAACAAGCCAGGAAAATTCTGTGGACGACTGATTGTAGATCAATACCTGTAACAAGCCAGGAAAGTTATCTACATGAAGAGATTGAAGATCAATACCTGTAACAAGCCAGGAAAACCGTCTTTCTTTCTCAAGTCAGAGATCAATACCTGTAACAAGCCAGGAAGACCATCTTTCTTTCTCAGGTCAGAGATCAATACCTGTAACCAGCCAGGACTCATCAGCCAATCTTTTCAAGTTCCGGATTAATACCTGTAACAAGCCAGGAAAAGCATATGTGGATGATTAATTCCAGATTAATACCTGTAACAAGCCAGGAAAAGCATCTGTGGACGACTAATTCCAGATTAATACCTGTAACAAGCTAGGAAAAGCATCTGTGGACGACTGATTGTAGATCAATACCTGTAACAAGCCAGGAAAGTTATCTACATGAAGAGATTGAAGATTAATACCTGTAACAAGCCACGAAGACTTTCTTTCTCAGGTCAGAGATTAATACCTGAAACCAGACAGGACAATTATCTACTTGACCATCATGAAGCAACCCTACACCGGTTCCTTCTCTCTTTCAGATGAAGTTTCACACGGACTCATCATCAGGCAACCCTACACAGGTTCCTTCTTTCAACTTACAAAGTTACAATTCAACAAACAATCTCCAGATGGCATCTATAAGCCCATCCTTCTACCAACAATCTCCAAATGGCATCTGTAAGTCCATTCCCGACATCACATTGCTGATACTACACCATGTGAGTGCAAATTTCTGGGCACTTTAGTGTTCAATCATCTTCCACCTTCGGATCACGAAAGGAACGCAAGACAATCTACATCCTTAGGTTTAAGAAGATTGAACAGGGGCAACTGTTGTACCCCAAAATTTTCCCTCCCATATTCCTTAAGATTTGTCAAGAATGATCTTCAAATTGCTCAAGATTGCTCAAGGGTTGTACAGTCAAATCACCTCCTAAGGCAGTCAATTCAAAATTAGGGTTTTCGTTCTTTCAAGGAATTTGGGTTTTCAATGGTTCAATCAAGTCTCATAGGCCTATATACATTCTCAAGCACCTACATGCCAAGTTTCAAGAATCACAGTGCCAGTTTGCACAGTCAAAAGCTCCATTTGATCTACAGTCAACTACAAGGGCAAAATGGTCATTTTGCAGTCAAAAGTCAGAATTCTTGGTCAACATCTTATTTTTAAGTTCAAAATCATCATTTGATCAAGTCTTGATCATGATCCCACAAGAATAGCTCAAAAACCATCAAGATGCAAAAGTTACTATTTTTGGACAGCAGAAAAGTCAACTGTACTTTGACAAGGGCATAACTCTTTCATGGTTTATCAGAAAAATCCCATCCAAAGCTCATTTTGAAGAGGATGCAATTTCCAACAATCCATCTTCACACCACAAGATCAAGAAATGCTCTCACAAAAAGTTACAAATTTTTACATTATAGGTCAATTTCAAAAGTCAACAAAAGTACACTTTGAGTCAAAGGCCATAACTTGAGATTGGTAAATCCAAATGACATGGGACCAAAAGCATTGGTTAGAGTACTTCAAGAGCTTTCCAAAATGTCATAGAACATGGTCATATGATCAAAATTGAGCAAATTATGCATTGGAGAAGTTGGGCAATTTTCATGAATTTGCAAAAGTCAACTTTGCTCAAAACACCTTCTTTTTGCTAATGGGCCTAAAATCTCTTTTTGAAACTTCACCCATTACCCATGCACGACCCACCAAGTTAAATTGGATTTATTTTCTTAAATTTATTGATTAAATGGATTTTTAATACATATTAATTCATTTAATTAATTTAAATTATAAGAAAATAAAAGATTTGATTCTTAAATCTATTTGTGAATCAAATGTGATCCAAATATGCTGACCAATTCGTGCACAAGCTAAAAGATACAAAAATATCCAATTTTGGCAACTTGTTCAATCATGAAAAATCAAGAATATTTGATTTATCAATCAAAGATTCAATCTTCAATGCACATGGGTATGGGTCCAAATTTTGACCTAAACTGATTCCCTTATATGCAAGCAAGCCAAGCATAACCTAATTCACGAGAAAAAACTGCAAGAGACGGCCATACCAATTTCAAGAAATTTCAAGAAAACTCAAAACTTGTTCTTGCAATCTAGGCCAGTTCAAGTGCCTTGTCCATCCAAACACATTACAGGAGGTACCAGGAGTGATTTGCAATCAAATTCAAGCACCAAAGCTCAAGGAATCACGAAATACCATCTCACGGTTTGCACTTCCAATTCAAAACTGTATCTCCTAATTCATATGCATTTGACATGTTTTTGTGATTGATTTGCGTTGCTAGAGATCATACAAAGCTAATGGAATGAATTAATTGAACCATAATGCCCTAAACCGAGAGATGCCATGATTGAATTTCTAGGGTTTTCAAGCTTTCAAATAGGGCTTTCCAAACCAGGAAAAATTGGAACCAATGGGATACATGGTTGAATTCGTGAGGCCAAGACGATTCCAACACATACCTCGTGAAATATTTCTTTTTGCTCTGTGTCTATTCGCTATTTTTCATGCAGGGAGATAGAAGAGGTTAAAAACCCCCGCTATCTTATTCTAATTATGAAGGACAAAGGTTGAAGATGATGACGTGTTGTCATCTGGTTCGTGTGTTTGAAAAAACGCGCGCTTTATTTTTTGTTTACAGCATATTAATTGTTTTTGTATATAATATTCGCTACTTGTCCATTTAACAAAAGCGTGTCACAGCTCAGTTGGCAAAGGCGTTGATGCATAGTCCATTGGGACCTGGGTTCAAATCCCAGGTCCCCCAAATAATTGTTACAATTTTTATCCAGGTGATTGCATGTGATTCAGCAGGCGTAGCATATCATGGATCTCCAGATCCCAAGCGCCAGATGGCCTTCAGGCCAAATCTGGTGGCCAGGGATGAAGGATCACCATAGTGCCCAGTCAACGTTGTCACAGGAAAGTGGAAGAGTCAAACGCAGGCTTGCAGCAATTGGGCCTTGGGCATGCTGATTCCACCTCCAAATTGGGCCCAACACCCCCTTCATGAGTTTATTTCTTTTCCTTTCTTTTTATTTTTTCTTTCATTTAATTATTTTTATTATTATTATCAATTAACAAATTAACCCCTTTTTATGAAAAAATTCAGAAAACATAAAAAATATAATATTTTTATTTATTAAATTAGTTTATTTTGTAAATAAATATTAACATAATTTGTTTAGTTTTAATTAGGCATAATTGTAACATTTTTTGCAACAAAATAAAATTAATGTAGAATTAGGGTTTTTAATAACTTTTGACCATTTTTTATTTTTCCTTAAATAACAAAAAGAAACCAAAAATATTTTTATTTTAATTAATTCAATCATTAAATTAGACTAATTTCTTTAATTCAAAAAACAATCACCATATGCTTTGTTAAATAAAAAAGGGTCAAAACCCCAAAACTCTCCGATTTAATTTTTCTCGCGCGTATTACTTTTTGATCCATATAATTGTATTTGCTCCAAGGATGTAATAGTTTTAATTAGGATTATTTACCGCTTTTATTTACTTTTCCGCATTTACTTTTTTAAGGGTTTGTTTTTGGCGATGTAAATACCCGACGCCTTGTAATAACTTAGTTTTATTTTTCCGCAACCATTAAACTGCTAGATGTATGAATAATAGGCTATGCATGACAAGATCTATCTTAACTTAAAATCAATCGTAGCTCACCATAACATGTACAAAGATAACATAACTGAAAATTGACACATTTGCACATGCCACTCCTAGGATATGCCTCACTTGGTTGCCTCGACGTGGTCATTGAGTATAGGAAGTTTTAGAGGTCTCCCTCCTGTCTAAAGATCAAAGTTGCCTCAAAACGGTTGCCTCGATAAAAAATGATCTAAGACATTAGGGTTACCGCTAAGACATCCTAACGTTGCTTTAGTGACCACATGTCCCTTAATCGAATTGACCCGAAAACTCCAACGACGGTGCTACCTATTCCTCAATAGTGGGATAGCATTGTCTAAAGGACATTTGTACAGTTTAATTCTTTTTGAGTAGGTAGAGGTTCTTAGATACTTGCTCTTTCAAAACAAAACAAAATTTTCACACTTACACTTTTCGAACAAAGTTTTCAAAAAAACACTTCATACACTCTTGAGGACAGAAACAAGAGTTAAATTAAAGTTTTCAAAACAGAAACTTTTTTCAAAACCCACGAACACAAGAAAAGCAAAACTTTTTGAAAACATAGTGAGCAAGTACCTAAGAGCCCGTGGATAACCACGGATAGAAAGGGTGCTAACACCTTCCCTTTCTATAATCTACCTCCCGAACCCGAGAAACATCTCGAAAAGGAATTTTTCTGTGCTTTTGTCCTTTCCTTGTTGGATAAAATAAAAGACGGTGGCGACTCTTGCTTACCGCGACATTTTGCGAAAACAAACGCAAACGCGAACGCGAACCAGCATTCCAAAACAGTCAGTTCTATTTCCACCAATCACAGAACTGGCGACTCTACTGGGGAACTTAAAAGTGAGGTGTACCTTAGGATTAGACCACTATGTTTTCAATTGTATGCTTTGTATGCTTTAAATTTTGTGGGCTTGTATCGGAGTTTTATAGATCCTAACCCGGATCTGTTGGTACCCTTTTTAGGCAAGTAGCAATAAACTGTGAGGGATCTGTTCGACGTAGACCGACACGGATGAAGCAGTAGCTACGTTCGTGTGACACCTTGGTCTGTACCGATATCCCTTGTGTTGGAACAAGGAGAATATGGGTCTTCTGAGGAGTCATTAAGCACCAACTGACCTTAGAACCTTAAATTGACCAACTTGGCCATAGAACAATAGCAGTATGCTACACTCATTGAGACTAAACTCTCGCGATGGTTCCGGCCGCAAGAAAAGGTTGCCAAACTGGAATTATGACCGATTGAGGGTAGTCAGTAATATTGAGATCCTCTAGAACCCGGTTACTATTTTTAGGACAGGTCTTAACCAACTGAAACTGAAAGAGGGTAGTACCTGAACTTCATGCCAGCCTGAAATCTAAGGGCTCTTTTGTGTGACTTGTGTGCCTTTACCATGTTTGCCTTTTGTGAATACTTGTGGTGTGCCTTTACCATGACATCATGACATCATAATATTGCATACATCCTGCATAAGGACTAACCCATTTCAAAGACAAGAAGGTTTCATCTTTGCTCTGTTTTGTAGGACATCATGATGCCTATGCGTAGGAATACTATCCGGCTCAACATTGTTCAAACACCTACTTTACTTAAAGAGTTGGTTGTCAGGATTCCAGACACTACTTCCTTCATCAGGAGGCATGGTTCTCTTCTCGGTTTAGTCACCTCAAAGTGGGACCAATAAATGATGAGTGTCCTGGTCCAGTTTTATGATCCGCTATACCATTGCTTCACCTTTCAAGACTTCCAGTTGGTCCCTACCCTGGAAGAATTCTCTGAGTTGCTTGGTATCTCAATTTTGGAGCAGAATCCATTTACTGGTTGGGAAAAGACTCTCAGGCCTGAAGAGATTGCTGCAGCCCTTCACTTGACCAAAGAGGAGGTAATGGCTAACTGGGAGACTAGAAGTGGAGTTAAGGGTTTTTTGGCTAAGTTTCTGATTGGCAAAGCTAATTGTTTCTGGGATGACTTAGACTTCAAAGCGTACGAGGACATTCTGGCCCTCTTAATCTATGGTCTGGTATTCTTTCCAAATCCTGACACCTTTGTTGATGTTAATGCCATTCAGATCTTCATCTCTCGGAACCTTGTACCCACGCTCTTGGGTGATATCCTTCATCAGCTCTATGCTCGTACCGCCCGAAAGCGGGGAACTTTGATGTGTTGTGCTCCTTTATTGTTGAGGTAGTTTATTTCGCACCTCCCTAAGTCCGTACTAAAGAACAAAGAAGGAAGGGGCTGGGCTCATAGGATAATGTCTCTTCCTAATAATGACGTTATTTGGACTCTCAAAGGCTTAGATGAGGTGGCTGTCATTGATCGTTGTGGAGAGTATCCTAATGTTCCATTGATCGGAACCCATGGAGGAATCTCCTATAACCCATGTTTAGCTCTCCGTCAGTTTGGAAGAGCCAGAAGAGAAGGGCCTCATGAGATGTTGATACCTCATATCATCTTTGATTTTCAGGGAGATAGCGACGAGCTGCGTCGTAGATTCATCAGGGCTTGGGATAGAGTTCACAAATCTGACCCACATGAGTTGGGACCAAAAACTTCTCTGCCAATGGAGTCATATTTCAGATGGGTCCGCATCCGTGCCCAGAAGTTAGGTATGCCATACGAAGCTATCAGGCCTATTACTCTTGAAGTTGCTGATAAAGACGGGGTTCCTCCGACTATTCTCCATCCTCATACGCCCACCGATATTGGCACACTAAAGAGGTCTTGGGCGCAACTGCAGGAGGAACGTGACTCTTATCGGGAGAGGTTCAATGAACAAGAACAGAAGATCCAGAAGCTGACGAAGAGCTAAACATGTACGACCTATACTCAATGACCGTGTACGAAGGAAACCAAGTGGGGTGTACCCTAGGAGTGCGCATGTGCGAGTGTGTCGTTTTCAATTATTTTTATCTTTGCACATGTTAAGGGTGATCTAATTTGATTTTAAGATTAAACATTTAGTCTTGTCATGCAAACCCTATTATCAAACATCTAGCAGTTATATAATTTGTGGAATTAAAAGTGCGAAAATTAAATTACAAGGCATCGAGTATTTACATCGCCAAAACCAACCCTTTGAAAATAAAATAAAGCGGTAAAATAAAAGTCCTACTTAATTATTACATACCGGAAGCAGATACATCAATATGGATAAAAATAAATAAAACGCGACGCAAAATTAAATCGGATGCGAAATTAGGGTTTTGACCCTTTTAAAAGAAAATGCTTTTTTTGTTGTTTTTTATTTAAGAAAAGAAATTAATCCTAAAATTAAATACTAAATTAATTAATTAATTGAAAAAAATAATTAATGACATATTTTTGGAGTTTTTGATATTTTAAGAAAGAAATTAAAATAATTAAATTATGTTAAAACCTAATTAATTCTAATTGATTTTATTTATTTACCAAAATAAATTAAAGTTTCCTAGAATTAAAAACCTAATTAATTAGTTAGTGTTTATTAATAAAAAATAAAAATTCTAAATTAAAAAAGTATTTTGGTGATTTTTGATAAAAAAAGGAAATTTGCTTATTGGTAAGAAAATTAATTAAATAAAATAAACAAAATAAAGAAAAGTAGAGAAACTGGGCCTGATTTGGGAGGTGTTGAAAGTAATTCTGTTGGCCCATTAAGCTGGTCCATTTGACTTTTGGTGATCCTGTATGCGTGCATTGACTGGCTTATGATGCGCCTTCCCAGATTGACCACCAGATTTGGCCATTTGGCCATATGGCGCTTTGAGGAGTGAGGGAGTATGATGGATCTTAGGCTTGAGCGCACACCAGATTTCCTGAAAACAAATAATATTGAGAAAATGGGGGACCTGGGATTTGAACCCAGGTCCTGAAGGGATATCCAATGCCAAGCTTGCCACTACGCTGTGTTGTTTCAATTGTTATAATAATAATAACATAATACAATATATAAAAACAAAAATAAATTGCCAGAAAATAGAAAAAAAAAACACGCGTTATTTGAATAGTCCAATGGGGACGTGACATGCATTATCCCTAACCTCCCAACCATGGCTAAAAATCAGAATACATATACCAATGGACAAGGGTCCGCCGCTATAAGCTTTCCCACCTCCAAAATCTCGCATAGGCCATAAAAATGCATTCTAAAAACATGGTTGCATTCTTCTCAACCTGCTGATCACAACTATAGCCATTATCATGGCCAATTTTTCCTGAAACAAAAAGACCCAAAAACACGAACCAAACCCTAGAAATGGTGGTTCTCCATATAAGTCAGATAAATGCAATTGGTTATTATGAAAAGCTTGCAAATGATGTGAGGATTACAAATATGCAATTATTTCATTCAATGGATGTAAGAATAGTGATTTGCAATTTCAAGAATATGGCTGATTCGTAGACTACTTACAGTGCACTAGGAGGTCTGAAAACGCGTTGTCTGGATTGGGTTAGCTTGTGAGAATTTCCAGGAAGCGATTGGGATACGTCTCAAGTCTTGAAAATGTATCTAACCTTGATTTCAAAGTCACACTTTTTTCTGGTTTTTGCAAGTTTTGTTCTGCCTCCACAAATGCTCTCTAACCCCTATTCTTGTATGTTGCGCTTGCTTATGTATTTTGCAATACATTAGGTCTCAATTTGCTGTCCAAATCTCTCTCCATTAAGGCTTTGATATTTGATTTGATTTGCCTTTACAAACTTTCCAAATTGGCTTGATTTCAATCTTTTTGTGCATATAAGCCTTGATTCGAGTTTGATGAGGTACTAGCTGTCCATTGGAACCTGAAATCATTAAAAAATCTTTGGTTATCAATATCTTTGATTTTATGTGATTTTATTTGATTTAAAATGAATTAATTCAAATAAAAATCAAATTAAATAATAAAAATAAGATATGGACACATGGACAAGGCTAGGGCCCGTGGGCAATAAGGCAAACTCAAAACAAGTGAAAAAGAATGGGCCCATTTGGCAAAATTTAAAGTTTTGGGGATAGTTGACTTTTGGCAATTTTGCAAAAAAGTCCAACTTCAACAATGCATAACTTCTTCAATTTTTAAGTTTTGGAGGTGTTCTTGGACTTTTTAGAAAGCTTGAGATGTCGTATAACCAACCCTTTTGGTCTCATCTAATTTTGATATTCCATGCTCAAGTTAGGAGATTTGGAAAAAAAAGGTGTTTTTGTTGACTTTCAAAAATGACCTATAATGTCAAAATTCATAACTTCTTGTGAGTGCATTTTTAGATCTTGGGGGTATGAAGATGGGTCGTAGGGAATTGCATCCTCTTCAAAATGAGCTTTGGATGGGTCATTTCTCATAAAGTATGAGAAAGTTATGCTTGGTCAAAGTTGAGTTGACTTTTCCTACAAAACCCTAATTTAGCAACTTTTGAATCTTGATGAATTTTGAGCATCCCTTGATGAATCATGATCAACCCTTGATCAAATTATGAAATATACTTAAAAATGAGAATGTTGACAAAAAATCTTGAAGTTTGACTGTTTGTAGGTCAAAATTGACTTTTGCCCTAGCACAGTCGACTTTTGGACCTTTGAGCAATTGACTGAGCAAAACTTCCTCTACAAGGCTTGAAACTTGACATGGATGACCTTGAGAACATATTAGGACATTGGTGAGCACTTGAGGTCATTTGGATTCAAGGATCTTGATGCAACACAAAACCCTAATTTGGGGTAGACTGCCTTAGGAGAGAGCTTGTCTGACCAACCCTTGAGCAACCTTGAGCAACTTGGAGATTTTTCTTGCAATGTTTTGAGAAATATGGGAGGGAAAATTTTGGGGTACAACACATAGCATACACATTATGACATCATACCATAACATTTCCTTAACCATTTCAAGGATCTCAAGGGCTTCTGGTACATGTTATGATGAACCAGACATCTAGCAAGGGGCAAGGGGATTTATTTTCTCTAACCAAATGCCTTCAAAAGACCAAAACACGATAACTTGGGTCAAGGGCTATGACCCACTTGATATGGTGAGCTTGACACTCGTAGAAGGACTTTCAACGATGTCAAGATCTTCAATCAAAGCTGCAAAATTTAACTTCTGACATTTTCTTATTTAACCCGCGAGATCCTTGAAAACATTTGCATATCATACATGTAATTGCATAACAAGTATTCCCCAGGCAGGTTTCTTATCTTTTCGCTGTTTATTTCAGCAAAAAGAAATGGCTCTTGAACAAACAATTAAGGAACTTCAGGCACAAAATGCTCAATTCCAAGAAATGTTCCTGAATCTGGCTAAGGGACAAGAAGATCTGAAGGCTCTTGTTCTCAAAGACCATAAGAAAAAGGCAAAGAAACTAATTCGTGTTTTGAGTGTGGGAAGAAGAAGAGCAGCTAACCGAGCTCTAGATTTCACAACCCCATCAAAGAGAAGGGATGATCAAGAAGAAGATGACGAGGAATCAGAGGAAGGAGACAACAATCCAACGTCTGAAGAAGATGAACCTGACTATTCTAAGGAGTAATACCCCCTGATAAATACAAACGACTGGAGTATCGGCTCAATTCCATGGAGATCCAAAGGGGGCCCGGTCTGGATTTTGAAGAATTAGATTTGGTTCCAGGGGTGGTCAGCCCACCTAAGTTCAAGGTACCTATATTTGAAAAATATGACAGTGTTTCCTGTCCCAAGCTTTACTTAAGGTCATATGTCAAAAAGATCCAGCCTCACACTACTGACTGGAAGCTATGGGTCCATTTCTTCCAAGAAAGTTTGGCTGGCACTCAACTGGATTCGTTCTATTAGCTAGAAGGAACTGAAATCCATACCTGGGAATGACGAGAACAATAACACAATCTCTATAGTATGCTTTTGAACAGACCCCACTGACGATGTACAGATATTCTTTCAAATCCTAAATAGTGGAGTTATAAGGAAGATAATCCCTAGCCAACCCCTTTGAGCCTAAGAAGTAGGAGTTTTCTTTTCACAACAAATTAAAACCCTTAATAATAACCTGGGGCAGGGCAATTTTCTCAGTTAATTCAGATATGCATTCAGTCGCAAGCTTTTCCTTCATACACGACAAATAGTGTAGAAGAAGCTCTCCAAAAGATAGTGATGGTTCCATATAATCATTAAGAATAGGTAGTCATTATCTCTCAAAATAAAAGCCCATTAAGTCAAAACCTATGAAGGAGACTTAAGAAAAAAAACTAGGACATCCCGCTGGCTATAATCACAAAAGAAACAGTTCAGGAAAAAGACAGGGATAACAAAAAAAAAGGAAGAGGTCCTAAAAATCCTCAATAAAAATAAAAGGTCACAAAAATGACTTCCTTCTCAAACAAACGTTCAATTTCTGAACCATCACCGGAATATCGGGGCCAATATCCAAAACTCAATTGGGATTCGAAATGCACAATTAACTGAGCATAGGACTGAAGAACTCATGAAGAACGGGAGGGTACAAATAAATTTTGAGCCTTTATCCTTTGTTTCTTAAACCGTGAACCAGGCCATGTTACAACCCTTAAAAGTCCTAGCTGAAGCATGGGTTAGTTTGAGAGCATACTGTTACAAAGGTATCCTGAATCCTGTAAGGTTTGCTATAAATCATGAGTTGATATCACATTCTTGCAAATTTTGTTCTACTACAAAAAAGCATTTTCAAAAAATTTCAAGACAGACATAAGCTTTGCATTCTTTAAATGACATTGTTTGCATATGGTTAATTGTTCAAATAGTATAGAAATTCACACAATGAATATTCAGTGAACGAAGACCCCCTCAATGGACATAATCACCTCAGATGGAAAAAACATTCCCAATAACAAGCCTTTCATAATCAAGGGGCATGATGTGGTGTGTAATTAATCTGGGGCAGTCAAGCCAATATGCAAAGAATCTCTCCAAAAATGTTGAATAGTCAGGGGCAGATCTCCATCTGAATCACTCGGGGGATATTACATTGATCGGGGATTCCAACAGAAAATCACTGTGAAATTTGACTGTTTGGTACCACCAAATTGCTTGTTTGTGCCACTAGTATCAGATGGTGTTAGTTTCATGTCTTTGAATCCTTCCATGACAGTTCTTAGAAAAGATACCTAGGAAATTCAAGACTATCAGAAGCTTGATCAAACATCGGGTGCACCAGATTCATCCTGAAGCAGCCCCACACAGGCTCCCACGTATGAAAGGGAACATGCAATCACATAAACATTTTCTGGAATTTCTACAACACTTCATAGACGGTGACAACTCTCCACGTCCTATGAGCGCATATATAGTCAGAAAATACTATGCATGAAAAAGACCTGCTAGGTTGACAGGCCTAGGAAAAATAAAGGCATCCCGACGAACCAAAAGAGTTCGGGCAAAAATTAGGGATATATACAAAAAATTGTACACCCGGAAAGTCAAAAACCTGAAAAGGCGGCTTGAGCAAAAAAGGGTATCCCGGTGGACTGAAAACCCGAAAGGGCGGTCCAGGCAAAAATTAGGGATTAAAAACGTACGACTATGTCCCATCATCTTGTCATTTGTTTATCAGTAGAAGACTTATCATCCTTGTTGTACCCCAAAATTTGCTCTCTCATTTCTCAATTAATATCTCACAAGATCTCCTTTGGTTCAATACTGCACTAAGGTTGATCAGCCAAGCCATCTCCTCAAGCACTGATGACTGAAAATTAAGGTTTGAGTTTGCACAAGGACAAATGGACTTTTAATGCCCCATTTGACTTTCATGGATCATTTTGGACTCTAAATATTGCTCATGTCAAGTTTCAGGTCTTGGATCGCATTTTTTGCTCAATCAATTGATTAGATGACCTAAAATCAACCGTATTGGTGAAAAAGTCAACTGTAGCACCAAAAGTCAAACTTTGACTTTTTGGTCAACATTAAGTTTCAAATATCACAATTCATCAAGACATTCAAAAATATCAAGCTTGATCATCAAGAAGTTAAGAAAGTCAAAAGTCAACTTGAAAAGTCAAGATTTCCAAGATTTAGAAATTTTCTAAGTGTTTTTAGACATGATAATTTCACCACTTCATGCCAAATTTTCACCATGATGCAAGATGATTCAAGGAAAACCTCCAACGTAAAAGTTGTAGATCTCAATGATATCTAAAACATTATAGGGCAGGACTTTTTCTAGAAATGTTTGGATTTTGAGTTATAAATTCATGAAGTCATGGCATTTTTGAATAAACACTTAGAGAATTTTTCAGCAGGTTTGGACAGGTTTTTATCCTAACTTCTTGGCCAATTTCCATCAAGTTCCAGTTTGATTTAACAAAAGTGGTCAACATGAAAGTTATAGAAGATGTTTCAAGCTTTCCAAAACATCCAAGAGCATGAATTTATCATATTTTTGCTAGGAGATTCAAAGGCATGAAGTTGAGCATCCATTCTTGAATTACAAGCCATTTTTGTTGAAGAACACATAATCCAATTGGCATGATGTGCTGCATAATCTTACTTTGCAGACCTTGTGACTTGCAAATCTCTACATAATTTAATGTTTACACAAGAGCTCGAGCTATTACCCCCGTGTTTGAGCCATTATCCAAAAGATCTTTCCATTTATGGCATAAAGGCACCATTGCTACTCTTGAAAAGCAAGCCTTTTGGCACAAAGTTTATCTTAAGCCCATACCTTGCTTGTTGCTGATTATACTCCACCATAAATCATGGGAAGTAGCTCCACAATACCAGCAACTTTGGTACTTCATCTTGGGACTATGGAGTACTTGACTTAGTTTGATCTTTGAAATCCAACCAAACCATAACATGCTGTTCTAAAAACCCAATAAGCTCATATGCACAAACCCCTTGCCAATAAATAGAAGAAGCATTTGCAAGAGGAAGAGGTTAGAAAAAGGAGAGAGAGGAGGGAAAAAGGGAGAAAGAAAACCAGAAGTTTTATTGACAAACTCTCAAAAAATCTTATAACTGAAAAAGGTCATAACAGTCCACAAGGCAACACCTCAAGCTCGAAACATAAATTCCAGCTGCAAGGTAAGTCTCCTTACATTTAAACTCTTCATTTCAATCATCATCATTTGGTTCATTTTTGAGGCTAAAATGCAGTGACCTTTAAAGAAAAGGTTTGTAAAAAATCATGAACAATTGCCAAGATTGAGTGAAAAGTTTTCCATGAAATAGTATCATGAACAGGTAGGTGTAAGGCAGCTAGTTTTCAAAACCATACAGCAGGCAATCGATTGCACAACCATGCAAATCGATTGCACAGGGTTCCAGTAGCCAGATTTCCAAATAATTTGAGTATGCAATCGATTGCGCAACCATGCAAATTAATTGCACGGGGTTCCAGTAGCCAGATTTCCAAATATTTTGAGTGTGCAATCGATTGCACAACCATGCAAATCAATTGCACTAGAAGTTAGTAGCCATGTTTTGAAAAACTGAAGCATGCAATCGATTGCACTAACATGCAAATCGATTGCACTCAAATGAAAATTGAATTTTTTCTTTGAAAAAACTTGAATGAAGAGTTGGACAATATAAAATGTTTCTTTTTGACCATTGAGCATCTATATCTTAAGTTCAAGGTAAGTATTATCATTATATCTTGAAATTTGCTAAAGGGCTTGAACCAAAGACTTCATCCAAAGAGGCTTTTAGCTTGATCAATAATTTTTTCCTTCTTTATCAATTATGATTTGTCTTCATCAAAACAAAAGTGAATTCGAGAAGCTTGATTTTACGGCATGTGTCGACACATAATGATCCAAAATGTTTTCTTTTCCTTTCATTTTTCTTTATTTTTACATGCTTCATATATTTCCTTCATGGTTATTCAATATGGTTGTAATAGATAATTAGGACTTTAATTTCTTGCAATCCCCATTTGTAAATTTGTACACCCCATCCCCAAATGATTGTAATAGCGTAAGATATTTACTTTATGCAATTTATCGCTTTATATATAACATGTTAATAATTAGGGTTTGTATGGAAATATAAAACCAATCAAATAGAAAACCCTAATTCAAGATAAAGTCAAGCATAAAAATGACACACTTGCACACAAACACCCCTAGGGTTACTCCACTTGGTTGCCTTGAACAAAATGGCCATATTACGCATGTAAGGTATCTTAGCAAAACAAAAAAAACAAGATCATAGTCCCTCGATGACGTTATTCAAAGTTGCCTTACAAAAATGATCTTAGTCCCTCAAAATGCTAAGATACTTTGCAACATTGCTAATCATGGTCATACGATGACCCATGCCCGCCCCTTCACATCCAACGATGGGGTTTCTTACCAAATTAATGGTAAGATAGCAACATCTAAAGGAGGAGGAAAAGAACATCTAAGACTTTTGAGTAGGTAGGTTCGCTCTTAGTTACTCGCTTGCTCACAACAAAAACATTTTATACACCAACACTCTCATTTTGAAACATTTTTGAAAACAACACTTTATACGCATTCTTATAGAGACGAGAATCATTACAAAAACACCTTTTCAAAATCACTTTCAAAAAAACACATCTCACAAACACTTTTTTGGAAACATTTTCGAAACAAACACTTTGTATGTGTTCTTATAGAGTCGAGAACCATTATGAAGTTCCATTTTTAAAATACTTTCAAAAATCACCACCACAAGCACAAATTCAAACAAAAGCAAGTGATCTAGCAAGTAACTAAGAGCCCATGGAAAATCATGGATGAAAAGGGTGCTAATACCTTCCCTTTTCATAATCTACCCCCCGAACTCAAGAAACAATCTCAAAGGTCTTTCCTGTGCTTTTTTACCTTTCCTTTTGGATAAAAGAAAAGTCGGTGGTGACTCTTGCTAACTGCAACATTTGCAATAAAATGCAAAACCTTCAAGTAAGTTCTCCTACCGTATCACAGAACTGGCGACTCTGCTGGGGAAATATTTTAAAAGTGGGGTTACCTTAGGGATTAGATCACATTTACTTGCTTACATTGTTTGACTTGTATGCCTTACATTATGGTTCTTTGTCTGGGTTTGAATCCTCTACCCGGATTTGGGATATTATAGGTAAGTAGCAATACATTATGGAAACTGTGCGGGGTATACCAACATGGTCTAAGCAATAGCTATGTTAGTGCGACATATTTGTGGGTACCGGTAGCCTTTGAGTTAATCAAAGAGAATACGGGGCCGCTGAGTGATGTCATGAAACACTAATGAACTTCTAGAACCTTTACTTGACCAACTTGGCCTTTAGGATGTAGTGAGATGACTGGCTTTGGTGCAGTCTGAAGTTGGTAGATACTCGATACTACACTCATTGAGGTTTGGTTTCTTGGGATATTTCAGTCGCCATTAAAGAGGCTTGAGCTGAAACAATGACCAAGGAAACAATCAAGTGATATTGAGCTCCTTAGAACCCGATTACTATTACTAGGACAGGTTTGAGCCAACTAAACTTCAAGAGGGTACTTACCTATAAAACTCCATGCAAGCCTAAACTAAGGACTTGTTTGCTTTGCTTGTATATGCATACTTGTACATAACATCATGGACATCATGAACATCATATACACCTACTAACCATTTCAAGGATTTTAGGATTCATCTTTGTTCTTGTTTTGTAGGATATGGATTCACTTCACATGAAAACTATTCAAGTAAACCTTGTGAGAATCCCTCCACAACTTAAGGAGCTAGCTTCAAAGATTCCTGAGAACTCTCCATTCACCGAGAGACATGGTCGCCTACTCAACTTGGTCACCTCCAACACAGATGAGGACATGATGAAGGTGCTCTTTCAGTTCTTTGATCCTTTCCACCATTGCTTCACCTTTCCCGACTATCAACTTGTGCCTACTTTGGAAGAATTCTCCCAACTCTTGAGGATTACCATTCTCAATCAACTGCCTTTCAACGGTACGGAAAGAGACCCAAAGCCAGAAGAGATTGCTCAAGCTTTACACTTGCACTTATCTGATGTCACAACTCATTGGGAAACAAGGAGTGGTGTCAAAGGTTTCCTAGCAAAGTTCATGTTTGAGAAAGCCCAAAGTTATTGGAATTCCTTGGACTTGCAAGCCTTTGAGAAAATTGTGGCTCTCCACATATATGGGATGGTTTTATTTCCAAATCTTGACCAACTCATAGATATCAACGCCATCAAAATCTTCATATCACGCAACCCAGTGCCTACATTGCTAGGAGATATCCTACACTCTTTTCACACTCGCACAATGAGGAAAAGAGGTGTCCTTATGTGTTGCACTCCTATCTTGGCAAGATGGTTTATTTCTCATCTTCCCCAATCTGTATTAAAGAATGAGCAAGGTTCAAGATGGTCACAAAGGTTGATGACGCTCAAACATTCAGACATTCATTGGTGCTCCTGATCCAAAGAGAAATATTGTCATTATCGACCGTTGTGGAGAATTTCCTAATGTCCCTTTACTTGGGATTAGGGGAGGTATCACCTACAACCCTTGCTTAGCCTTAAGACAATTTGGTTATGCCCGAAGGGATGGCCTGCATGAGATGCTGATTCAAGGTTTAGTATTCGACTACGACAACGACGATCAAGGTCTTCGCCAGAAATTTATCCGAGCTTGGAGGATGCTAAACAAGGTGGATAGCAAGACTTTGGGGCACAAGAATTCCATCCCTCTTGAGCCTTACCTAAAATGGGTACAAAGTCGCACTCAAAGTCTTATGATACCTTATCCCTCCATTCTCCCGGTAATCATTGAGCCTGTCATGGAGGGAGATGTTCCATACACTATCATACATCCTGACATGCCCACATCTCTTGAATACCTACAAAAGGATTGGATACAACTCAAGGGAGAGCGAGATACGTTTGAATCCCAATTCTATGCAAGCGAGAAGAAGGTTTTGGAACTCACTAGGCTACTTCATGAGGAGCAGACTCTGAATGCCTACATTGCACCAAAGAGGATGCACACTACTTTTCTATCTTAGAGTTTTGTATTATTTTGCCCAAGGGGCATTGATGTACTCAAACTTTATCTTATTGATATAACGCGTGTTTCTTTTTTGTCCAAAACAAAGTTGAATTTTTGAAATCCTTGTAAACATTGCATATGCATATATCATGCATCATGAAATAAGCAAGTCTTTTGCAACAAGTCTCCTCATCTCTCTACTGTTTATTTCAGTAAGATGGATCTTGAGCAAATAATGAAGGATCTTCAAGCTCAGAATATACAATTTCAACAGTTGCTCATGACCCTAGCCACCTCAAAAGGGGCATGGTCATAGGGAATCCAGAGGATACCAAGGATGATCAGTTGGAACGACTACAAACCGAGATAGCCATAATAAAGGTCCAAATGAGGGGACAACTGGTGGGCCAGATGGCTCTTATCAAAAATCTGGCTCAAGGACAAGAAGAGCTTAAAGTTCTTGTCAACCAACTTCGTCAAGACAATTGTAGTTGTTGTACCCCAAAATTTGCCCTCCCATATTCTTCAAAGTTTTGACAAGCATCATCTCAATTTGCTCAAGTCTACTCAAGGGTTGCACAGTTCAAACCATCCTCCTAAGCCAGTCAAATTAGGGTTTTGGTTCCTGCAAGGAAGTTGAGGTTTTCAAGGACTCAATCAAGTCCCACATGCCTATAAACATTGTCAAGCATCTACATGCCAAGTTTCAAGGCTCACAAGGTCAAGTTGCACAGTCAAAAAACCTAATTGCTTCACAATCAACTGCAGGGGCAAAATGGTCATTTGGCAGTCAAAAGTCAAAATTTTTGGTCAAAATCTTATTTTGAGGCCACAATCCTCATTTGATCAAGTCTTGATCATGATTCCTCAAGCATGGCTCAAAAATCATCAAGGTGTCAAAAGTTTCTATTTTTGGACAGCTGAAAAGTCAACTGTACCTTGACCAAGGCATAACTTTTTCATGGTTCATCAGAAAAATCCCATACAATGCTCATTTTGAAGGGGATGACATTTCCTACAACTCATATTCACATTCCAAGTCCAAGAAATGCTCTCACAAAAAGTTATCAATTTCAACATTATAGGTCATTTTCAAAAGTCAACAAAAAGGCACTTTAAGTCAAAGACCATAACTTGAGATTGGTAAATTAAAATGACATGGGACCAAAGGAATTGGTTAGGGGACTTCAAGACCTTTCCAAAATGTCCAAGAACATGTTCATATGATCAAAATTGAGCAAGATATGCATTGGAGAAGTTGGGAAATTTTTGTGAAATGGCCAAAGTCAACTATCCTTGAAACTTCAATTTTTGACAAAAGGGTCCACTTTTTTCCACTTGGTTCAGCCTTGTCATGCCACCCACGTGTCCCATGATTAATTTCAAGATTAAACATTAATTTTTTCTATTTTTTATTTAATTTTATTGATTTAATTCATTTTAAATCCATAAAATTCAAATAAAAATCAAAAAAATTAATTCAATGATATCTCGTGGTTTGAATGACCTTGATGAAGCATAATGCACCTACCAAATTCGTGTAAGGTCCATTTTAAGCATAAAATTCAAATTTGAACAAAATTGGCAAGTTGCTTTAATGGTGGTTATGGAGAAATCCAAAGTTTAATTGCAATGGTTAAGAGCTCATAATAGTGACTGATTCTCACTCATTACTATATATACAAGCCTTGCAAGCCTTATTCACGACCTAGAGAGTGTGCACAAACGGCCAGAGCAAAATCCAAAAAGTGTCAAAAAAAAGTGTGAGATCAAAAGGAGTGTTGCAAGCATTTTCAGGCCAAAAGGAGAACGTGACTCTCTTCTTTGCCATACTCTGAAGCTAAAGCAACCCTTGCCACGTCCTAAGGTCCATCATACCGCGCTGTAAGTTTTCCCAGGTCCCCCAAATAATTGTTTCATTTTTTCTTAACATGTTCATGTACAGGCAGTCCAAAGCGTACCACTATGCATCCCACATATCCAACGCGCCAAGTGTCTCCAAGGACAGATCTGAAGGCCAAGAGAGGGAGCACACCATATTCCTGGTCAACCAGCGCCCCACTCAATGCCCAGAGTCAACGTGATTGGAGTGTTCTTGGGCCAGAATTTCTAAATCAAACACCCCATTCTGGCCCATACCCCCCTTTGGGTTTGCATTTCTTTTTTTCTTTTTTCATTTGCTTTATTTATTTTATTGTTTTAATTACTAACCATTTAATTAATCAACATTTTTCATAATAAAAATTCAAAAAAACAAAAAATGTAAATACTTTATTAATTTCATTTAGGTAATTATTTTGTAAATAAATACTAATAAATTGAATTAGTTTTAATTAGGCAACTTTAACCTTTTTTCTTAATAACTAAAATGAATTTAGAATTAGGTTTTTATTAACTTTTAATTTTATTTCCTTTTATTTTATTAAAAACATAAAAATACAAAAAAACTTTTATTTTTTTAATTAATTAATTAGATTAGTTATTAAGTTTAATTTCATTTAATCACAAAAAGGACAAAAAATTCATTTCTTTTCTTAAAAGGGTCAAAACCCTTAGGACGTTCCCGATTTAATTTTTTCGCGCGCATTTATTTTATTTTGATTATTTATGTAACTGTCTCCAGATATGTAATAGTTAAATATGAATTTTACCGCTTTATTTAATTTCTCGTACTTATTTACCAAAACGGGTTTTTGTCTTTGGCGATGTATAGACTCGCGCCTTGTAATAGATAGAATTTACATTTCTGCAATTTACTTTCCGCACCCCTAACTGTTAAATGCATGAAAGAATGTATGTAAATAGAATCAATCCGTAGCTCACAAATAACATGTACAAGATAACCTTAACTGAAAAACAACACACAAAGCACATGCCACTTCTAGGGTACGCCTCACTGGTTGCCTCGAACGTGGTCATCAAGTATAGGGTGTCTTAGAGGTCGCCCTTTTGTCTAAAGATCCAGTTGCCTCGAAACGGTTGCCTCGGATAAAAGGATCTAGGACATTAGGGTTACCACTAAGGTGTCCTACCATTGCTTCGGTGACCACATTGTCCTAATAATCGAATTGACCCGAATAACTCCAACGATGGTGCTACCTACCTCTCAATGGTGGGATAGAACTATCTAAAGGACTCTTACACAGCTTAATTCCTTAGAGTAGGTAGATTCTCTTAAGTACTTGCTCTTTTCAAACAAACAAAAACAACTTTTCGCACCCGCACTTTCAAAAAGTTTTCAAACAAACACTTCATACACTCTTGAGGACTGATACAAGAGATACCTAGAAGTTTTCAAACTAAACTTTTTCAAAACCCACAAACACTTGAAAAGTAAACAATTTTTGAAAACATAAGAGCAAGTACCTAAGAGCACGTAGATAACCACGGATAGAAAGGGTGCTAACACCTTCCCTTTCTATAAATCTACCTCCCGAACCGAGAAACATTCTCGAATATGGAATTTTGCTGTGCTTTTGTCCTTTCCATGTTAGAGAACATAAAAGACGGTGGCGACTCTTGCTTACCGCGACATTTCGCGAAACCAGCTTAAAAAATAGTCAGTTCTCATTCCCACCGATCACAGAACTGGCGACTCTGCTGGGGATTTAATAAAGTGAGGTGTACCTTAGGATTAGACCACTCTTTGTTTTCAATTGCTTGTCTTGTTTGCTTTAAAATTGTGGGTCTGTCTTGGGAGTTTCATAGATCCTAACCCGGATCTGGGGGATACCTTTTAGAAAGTAGCAACAAACTGTGAGGGAACTGTGCGGGGTATACCGACACGGTTGAAGCAGTTTTCTACGTTGATGTGGCACTTTGGTGAGTACCGGTAACCCTTGAGTCAAGTCAAGGAGAGTACGGGGCCGCCACGTGGTGTCGTGAAGCATCAACTGACCTTAGGAACCTTAATTGAACCATCCTGGCCTCTTTAGGGGTAGTGAGATGACTGACTTTGGTGCAGTCCGAAGTTGGTTGATACTCGATACTACACTCATTGAGGGTTGTTTTTCTTGGAATATTTTGATCGCCAATTCAGTGGCTAAATCAAAACAATGAACACAGGAAACAACCCGATGATATTGAGCTCCTTAGAACCCGGTTACTTTTGATAGGACAGGTTTTTGAGCCCACCAACTTCAAGAGGGTAGTACCCCAAACTTCATGCTGGCCTAAACTCTAAGGGCTGTCTTGTGTGATTTGTGTGCCTTCAAACTTGACTACTTGCATGCTTGTTATCTGACACTTGAGTTTCTTGCAGGTTTTGTTTATAGTCCTTAACCTGGACTCATAACAGGGTTCACTTTCATCACTCCACGCATAGCATAACATCATGCCATCATACCATTGCATACATCCTACATAAGGACTGATCCATTTCAAGGATCTCAAGGGTTTGTGATGCAGGTCATGATGTCTAGCAAGGGGCAAAGGGGATTTATTTTCCTCTAGCCAAGGTTGATAACTTGAGTCAGGGGCTATGACCCACTAGATATGGTGAGCCTTGATTCTTGAAGAAGGACTCTCAACAACACGAAGTTCCTTCAATCAAGCTACGAAATTCAAATCCTAACAACTTTTCTTGTTTACCCCACGAGATCCTTGAAAACATTGCATGCATACATACATATCATTGCATTACAGGTACCCTTTGTACAGGTCACTTACCTTCTTCGCTGTTTATTTTAGCAATGGCTTCCCAACAAGACAACCGGGACCTTCATATTCAAGAGACTCAGTTCGGGGAAATCTTCCTAAATCTATCCAAGGGGCAGGAAGAGCTGAGAACGCTCCTCATGGGGACTTTGGTAAGGAATAGTTCTGAGGACAGTAAGTATGAACGACTGAAACATCTGCAAGCTGAGGTAGATGCAATGAGGACTCAGATGCTGGGGCAGATGGCCCTTATCCAAGGCTTGGCTCGGGAGCAAGAAGAGTTGAAATCCATGGTCAACCAGCTTCGCCAAGAGAGATACAACATGAAGCAAACAGTCCAAGTCAGGGACCAGGTCATTGATCAGTTTCCAAGAGGACAAGGGTCTGGTATGGTGAAGAATAGACCTCTCCAAGTTGCTACCATTTCACAGGTCCAACCACAACCTCGCCCAAAGCAACGGGTTGATCAGAGCAAGCCCAGGAGGCAATTCACCCAGCTCAACATGTCGTTGTCCCAAGCTTTGCAACACCTGTTGAAGTTGAATCTGGTGACGTTGATAGGACCTCACCCTAATCCTAAGACTTCTTCACCCAACTATAATCCTGGGGCCAGGTGCGCATACCATTCTAACAGCCCGGGGCATGATACCGACGACTGTTGGAAGTTGAGGTACAAAATCCAAAACCTAATTGATGAAGGAGCAGTGGAATTCACCCAAGATGGTCAAGTCGAGTTCTTCTACTACCCCTGCGAGATTCACCATTTAAAGTGACAAGTCCTAGGATTGAAAAAAAAACTTTTGTTCATTCGAATGTTCAAGTTGTATTTTTCTTTGATTGTTCAAACATTTTATTCATGACAAACGTTGTTATTTCATTAATGCACTACACATGTCTGTTTTGAATCAATATATTCGCATTCGCTATATTCAAACTGCTTTCATTTTTTTGATGTTCAACACTCGATTAATAATTCTAAGCCTCTTGAGGGAGGATGACGAAAACGATACCACAATCTACAGTATGCTTTTGAACAGACCCCGCTGATGAGGTACAGGCATTGTTTCAATTCCTAAACACTGGAGTTATAAGGATGATAATCCCTCGTCAACCCCTTTGATCCAAAGAAGTAGAAGTTTTCTTTTTGAAAATTAAAACCCTTAATCATAACCTGGGGCAGGGTAGTTCTCTCAGCTGATCCAAGTGCACAACGAATGGCACCAAAGGAATCCTTACAAAACAAAAGACAGTGATGGCTCCGAATAATCATAAAGACAGGCAGTCATTATCTCCCAAAAATAAAAGCCCATTAAGTCAAAACCTATGAAGGATACTTACAAAACTGGGGCATCCCGCTGACTGTGATCATGAAAGAAACAGTTCAGGCAAAAAATAGGGATAACGAAATCAAAAAAGAAAGAGGTCCTACAAACCCTCAACAAAAGGAATGACTTCCTATTCAAAATAAACTGTCAATATCCGAACCATCATTGGAATATCAGAGCAAAGACTCAAACAAGGTCTAACGCACGATCAGCTGAGTTTAGGTTTGAAGAACATCACGAAGAGCGGGTGGGTACAAATAAATTTTGATCCTTTATCCTTTGTTTCTTAAAACCGTGAACCAGACCACATTACAACCCTTAAAAGTCCTAGCTGAAGCGTGGGTCAGTTCGAAAGCATACTGTTACGAAAGGTATCCTGACTCCTTAAGGCTTACGGTAAAATAACGGGTTGACATCACGGTTTACAAAAAAAATTCACTTGTTTTTATAAAAAAATGCATTTTCAAAAACGTCAAGACAGACATAAGCTTTGCATTTTTAAATAACATTGTTTGCATATGACTATTTGTTCAAACAGCATAGAAGTTCGCACGACGAATGTCTAATGAACAAAAGCACCTCCAATCAAGGGGCATGGCATGATCATTGTCCATCATCTGGGGCAATTAAGTCAAGATTCGGACAATCTCTCAAAAGGCCAACCAGCTTGGGGAAAATCTCCGTCTGAGTCACTTGGGGCATTGGACGATCAAACGAAGATCTTCTGGTGGTATGACGACACAACACTACTAACAGTGGCACCACCCTACATCCTGAGAGCATGGACATAGTCGAAAAAATACTACGCATAATCAAAGACCCGCTAGGTTGACACACCTAGGCAAAAATAAGGGCTTCCCGGCGAACCAAAAGGGTTCGGGCAAAAATAAGGGATGAAATGAAAAATCTGTACACCCGGCAAGTCGAAAACCTGAAAAGGCGGCTTGGGCAAAAATGGGTATCCCGATGGACTGAAAACCCGAAAGGGCGGTCCAGGCAAAAGTTAGGGATCAAAAACGTACGGCTATGTCTCGTCATCTCGTCACTTGCCTACAAGAAGAAGATTTGTCAGTCGGTAGTCATCAAGCACCTCCACGGGTATCTTCTCCCGCAGAAACTGGGGCAATAAGAATTGTCTAAGCGATCTGGTTGCTCTGTCCACTGAGGTACCAAGGCAAGTTCAGCTGAAGAACATGACCAAGTTACCTCCACTCCCCGCAGAGTAAGACAGGAGTCAGCAATACTCTTCCCCGAGCAGAGTTTGGTCTCCCAATCAGCCCTGAAAAGGCACAGCATTCTCCAGCAAGTCAGCAACACTCTCCCCAAACAGAGTTAATCTACCGTCAGCCATAAGGAAGATGGGTATTCCCAGAAGATCTCAACATTCCCCAATGGAGTATACAGATGTTCCTAAGCAAGCATCCCCGGCAGTCTTAATATAAGATTGTTCCCCGGTGGAATACAGACATCCTAGTGGAGCCATTTCCCAATGCAGTCTCAAGTCTCCCAGGAGAGTTGAATTATCCTCCCCAGTAGATTCTGGAAGCTTATCCCCTGCAGAGCACGAACGCGTCTCCCCGGCTTTATCCAAAGGTTATTCCCCACCAGGGCTTATAACTGGGTTATCCTCAGCTAATTACCACAGAAAGATCATCCTCGGCGAAGTTCTTCCTATCCCCCAGAGGAGTTCATCAAATCTTTCAACAAAACATATCAACGGTATCCTCAGCGGAGTTATCATCAAAACCTCAACGAAGTATCTACTCCTACAGAGTAATTCCCCGCAGAGTAATCTCTCCAACAAGTTTATTACCCCAACGAAGTCATCTTCTCATACCGGTTTATTCTTGCAACCATCATCCCCAGCGGAAACGAAGAACTCCACTCTTCAAACATCAAGCCCAGGATTCAATAAGCTCCCGGCATCCGTCAAGGATTTATTTTCCTAGACGAGAATACATTCATAAACATCGCATCGTCATGATATATGCATATACACATCATACAATCTCATTTTATGTTGAGAACATCATCGCTTGATCCATGTCATGCATTGCATGTGACTGACCTTACCTTTCAGGAAGGATACAGTTAAATGATCAGCTATGTCAAAGAAGACAGATATAGTCAAAAGAGACCAATCCAGTCAAAGAAGACAGATTCAATCAAAAAAGACAAGTCCAGCTAAATCCCAAAGGTTTTTCTGATGCTCATCCAGTCAAAGAAGACAAGTCCAGTTAAAATTAATTCCTAAAGTCATTGAAGACAGCTCGTCATCATAGACACCCGTCGTCATAGACACCCGTCGTCATAGACACCCGTCGTCATAGACACCCGTCGTCATAGACACCCATCGTCATAGACACCCATCGTCATAGACACCCGTCGTCATAGACACCCGTCATGATAGACACCCGTCGTTATAAACACCCGTCGTCATAGACACCCGTCGTCATAGACACCCGTCGTCATAGACACCCGTCGTCATAGACACCCGTCGTCATAGACACCCGTCTTCATAGACACCTGTCATTATAGACATCCGTCATTATAGACACCCTTCGTTATAGACACCCGTCGTCATAGACACCCGTCGTCATAGACACCCGTCGTCATAGACACCTATGATTATAGACACCCGTCGTCATAGAAACCCGTTGTCATAGACACCCGTCGTCATAGAAACCCGTTGTCATAGACACCCGTCGTCATAGACACCCATCGTCATAGACACCCGTTGTCATAGACACCCGTCGTCATAGACACCCGTCGTCATAGACATCCGTCGTCATAGACACTCGTCATTATAGACACCCGTCGTCATAGACACTCATCATTGTAGACACCTGTCGTCATAGACACCCGTCGTCATAGACACCCGTCATCATAGACACCCGTCGTCATAGACACCCGTCGTCATAGACACCTATCGTCATAGACACTCGTCGTTATAGACACCCGTCGTCATAGACACTCGTCGTTATAGACACTCGTCATCATGGACACTCACACTCGTCATTATAGACACCAGTCGTTATAGACACCCGTCAATAAAGACCACCCGTCCATGAAGACAACCCGTCCATGAAGACAACCCGTCCAAAAGAGACAACTCGTCAAAGAAAGACAAAACCTCCTCTGGTTCAGTTAAATCCTAAAGATTTTTCTGAGATAACCTGTCAGTAGAGACAACCCATCAACCTTTTGATGTTCCAGATTCGATACCTGTATCTAGCCAGGGCATGTCTGTGAGCGACTGAGTGAGGATCAACACCTGTAACAGGCCATGAGATTATCTTTCTCAAGTACGCAAGTTCTCGCTAAGGAATCTCTTACGCGATCGACACCTAGATGGCATCTATAAGCCCATCCTCCCATACCATCTTTCTAAATGGCATCTATAAGCCCATTCCCGACAAGGTTCTGTCACATCTCCAGATGGAATCTATAAGCCCGTCCTCCTATCCACCATCTCTCCAAATGGCATCTGTAAGCCCATTCCTGACATCACATTGCTGATACCTCACTATGTGAGTGCAAATTTCTGGGCACTCTAGTGTTCAATCATCTTCCACCTTCGGATCACGAAAGGCACGCAAGCCAATCTACATCCTCAGGTCTAAGAAGATTAAACAGGGGCAACTGTTGTACCCCAAAATTTTCCCTCCCATATTCTTCAAAGTTTTGACAAGCATCATCTCAATTTGCTCAAGTCTACTCAAGGGTTGCACAGTTCAAACCATCCTCCTAAGCCATTCAAATTAGGGTTTTGGTTCCTGCAAGGAAGTTGTGGTTTTCAAGGGCTCAATCAAGTCCCACATGCCTATAAACATTGTCAAGCATCTACATGCCAAGTTTCAAGGCTCACAAGGTCAAGTTGCACAGTCAAAAAACCTAATTGCTTCACAATCAACTGCAGGGGCAAAATGGTCATTTGGCAGTCAAAAGTCAAAAATTTTGGTCAAAATCTTATTTTGAGGCCACAATCATCATTTGATCAAGTCTTGATCATGATTCCTCAAGCATGGCTCAAAAATCATCAAGGTGTCAAAAGTTTCTATTTTTGGACAACTGAAAAGTCAACTGTACCTTGACCAAGGCATAACTTTTTCATGGTTCATCAGAAAAATCCCATCTAATGCTCATTTTGAAGGGGATGGCATTTCCTACAACTCATATTCACATTCCAAGTCCAAGAAATGCTCTCACAAAAAGTTATCAATTTCAACATTATAGGTCATTTTCAAAAGTCAACAAAAAGGCACTTTAAGTCAAAGACCATAACTTGATATTGGTAAATCAAAATGACATGGGACCAAAGGCATTGGTTAGAGGACTTCATGACCTTTCCAAAATGTCCAAGAACATGTTCATATGATCAAAATTGAGCAAGATATGCATTGGAGAAGTTAGGAAATTTTTGTGAAATGGCCAAAGTCAACTATCCTTGAAACTTCAATTTTTGACAAAAGGGCCCACTTTTTTCCACTTGGTTCAGCCTTGTCATGCCACCCACGTGTCCCATGATTAATTTCAAGATTAAACATTAATTTTTCTATTTTTTATTTAATTTTATTGATTTAATTCATTTTAAATCCATAAAATTCAAATAAAAATCAAAAAAATTAATTCAATGATATCTTGTGGTTTGAATGACCTTGATGAAGCATAATGCACCTACCAAATTCGTGTAAGGTCCTTTTTAAGCATAAAATTCAAATTTGAACAAAATTGGCAAGTTGCTTTAATGGTGGTTATGGAGAAATCCAAAGTTTAATTGCAATGGTTAAGAGCTCATAATAGTGACTGATTCTCACTCATTACTATATATACAAGCCTTGCAAGCCTCATTCACGACCTAGAGAGTGTGCACAAATGGACAGAGCAAAATCCAAAAAGTGTCAAAAAAAGTGTGAGATCAAAAGGAGTGTTGCAAGCATTTTCAGGCCAAAAGGAGAACGTGACTCTCTTCTTTGCCATACTCTGAAGCTAAAGCAACCCTTGCCACGTCCTAAGGTCCATCATACCGCGCTGTAAGTTTTCCCAGGTCCCCTAAATAATTGTTTCATTTTTTCTTAACATGTTCATGTACAGGCAGTCCAAAGCGTACCACCATGCATCCCACATATCCAACCCGCCAAGTGTCTCCAAGGACAGATCTGAAGGCCAAGAGAGGGAGCACACCATATTCCTGGTCAACCAGCGCCCCACTCAATGCCCAGAGTCAACGTGATTGGAGTGTTCTTGGGCCAGAATTTCTAAATCAAACACCCCATTCTGGCCCATACCCCCCTTTGGGTTTGCATTTCTTTTTTTCTTTTTTCATTTGCTTTATTTATTTTATTGTTTTAATTACTAACCATTTAATTAATCAACATTTTTGATAATAAAAATTCAAAAAAACAAAAAATGTAAATACTTTATTAATTTCATTTAGGTAATTATTTTGTAAATAAATACTAATAAATTGAATTAGTTTTAATTAGGCAACTTTAACCTTTTTTCTTAATAACTAAAATGAATTTAGAATTAGGTTTTTATTAACTTTTAATTTTATTTCCTTTTATTTTATTAAAAACATAAAAATACTAAAAAACTTTTATTTTTTTAATTAATTAATTAATTAGATTAGTTATTAACTTTAATTTCATTTAATCACAAAAAAGGACAAAAAATTCATTTCTTTTCTTAAAAGGGTCAAAACCCTTAGGACCTTCCCGATTTAATTTTTTCGCGCGCATTTATTTTATTTTGATTATTTATGTAACTGTCTCCAGATATGTAATAGTTAAATAGGAATTTTACCGCTTTATTTAATTTCTCGCACTTATTTATCAAAACGGGTTTTTGTCTTTGGCGATGTATAGACCCGCACCTTGTAATAGTTAGAATTTACATTTCTGCAATTTACTTTCCGCACCCCTAACTGTTAAATACATGAAAGAATGTATGTAAATAAAATCAATCCGTAGCTCACAAATAACATGTACAAGATAACCTTAACTGAAAAACAACACACAAAGCACATGCCACTTCTAGGGTACGCCTCACTGGTTGCCTCGAACGTGGTCATCAAGTATAGGGTGTCTTAGAGGTCGCCCTTTTGTCTAAAGATCCAGTTGCCTCGAAACGGTTGCCTCGGATAAAAGGATCTAGGACATTAGGGTTACCACTAAGGTGTCCTACCATTGCTTCGGTGACCACATTGTCCCAATAATCGAATTGACCCGAATAATTCCAACGATGGTGCTACCTACCTCTCAATGGTGGGATAGCACTATCTAAAGGAATCTTACACAACTTAATTCCTTAGAGTAGGTATATTCTCTTAAGTACTTGCTCTTTTCAAACAAACAAAAACAACTTTTCGCACCCGCACTTTCAAAAAGTTTTCAAATAAACACTTCATACACTCTTGAGGACTGATACAAGAGTTACCTAGAAGTTTTCAAACTAAACTTTTTCAAAACCCACAAACACTTGAAAAGCAAACAATTTTTGAAAACATAAGAGCAAGTACCTAAGAGCCCGTGGATAACCACGGATAGAAAGGGTGCTAACACCTTCCCTTTCTATAAATCTACCTCCCGAACCGAGAAACATTCTCGAATAAGGAATTTTGCTGTGCTTTTGTCCTTTCCATGTTGGAGAACATAAAAGACGGTGGCGACTCTTCCTTACCGCGACATTTCGTGAAACTAGCTTAAAAAACAGTCAGTTCTCATTCCCACCGATCACAGTAGCCATATGGAGCAAACAACCAGAATTGGAAATCAAGTCACTGCTCAGCCTCCTATAAGACAAGAAGCTAGAAGACCTTCCCAATCTTCTGCCACATCACGAGCCCAACAACGACTTCGTCAACATCAACCAAAAAATCAGCAAAGGCAAAGCGATCCCAAATGACAGTTTACCAACATCAACATACCACTGTCTCAAGCTTTGCAGCACATGCTGAGGGTGAACCTGATTACACCAATAAGACCTTATCCAAATCCCAAAACCTTTTCTCTCAGCTACGATCCCGATGCCAGGTGTGCCTATCATTCCGATAGTCCTGGGCATAATACAAATGATTGTTGGACGCTGAAATACAAAATTCAAAACCTGTTCGACGAAGGAATGCTGGAGTTTACACAAGATGTCCAGACTGAATTCTTCTGCCGTCCCTCAAAGGCTCACCACCTAAAGTGACAAGTTTAGACAAAGAGGCTTCTGTTCATTTGAATCTTCAATTGTAATCTCTTTGGTCATTCAAACAATTATCTATTAATGTCAAACTTTGTTTCATTAATGCATTAAATATGTTGTCTTGAATTAATCCATTAATTTTCATTCTATTTAAATTATGCTGTTTATGACATTCAACTCTTGCTAAAAGTTACAAGCCTTTAGAGGGAGGATGACGAAAACAATTCCATAATATCATACAGTATGCTTTTGGACAGACCTTGCTGATGATGTACATGCATTTTTTTCAAATCCTAAACACTGGAGTTATAAGGAAGATAATCCCTAGTCAACCCCTTTGAGCCAAAGAAGCAGAAGTTTTCTTTCTTACACAAGTTGAAACCTTTAATCAAAACCCGGGGTAGGGTAGTCTCTCAGTTGATTCAAGCGCGTGTTTAGCCGCAAACTCTCATCTCGTAATACAACGAATGACATAAAAAATATTCCTCTGAAATCAAAAGACGGTGATGGTTCCCTACCAAATAGGAAGTCATTATCTCTCAAAAAAGAAAATCCCACTAAGTCAAAACCTACGAAGGAGACTTAAAGAAAACTGGGGCATCCCGCTGACTGTAATCTCAAAACAAGAACAGTCAGGCAAAAATTAGGGATAACAAATCAAAAGAAAGAGGTCACTACAAATCCTCAACAACATGAAAAAAAATAATATTGCAAAAATGACTGCCTTCTGACAAACCTAACTTGTTTGAACCATCACTAAAGCGCCATTCCATACTCAATTGGAGTTCAAACACATAATTAACTGAGTTTATGAACATACTTTCAAGCCATGTTACAACCTTTCAAAAGTCCTAATTGAAGCATGGGTTAGTTCGAAAGCATACTGTTGCAAAAGGTATCCTGACTCCTATAAGGCTTTACTCAAAATCCTGAGTTGAATTTTTCTTACGAAATTTCTTGATAAAAAAACACATTTTCAAAATTTCAAGACAATCATAAACTTTGCATTATTTGAATATCGCTGTTTTCATATGGCTATTTGTTTTGATAGCGGAGAAATTCACACAACGAATATCCAGTGAACGAAAGCTCTCTCAGTGAACAAAATCACTTCGAGTGGGATGACATTTACAATGACAAATCTACTATAAACAAGGGGGAATGACATGTAACTATCTAAGCACACCTGGGGCAATCCAGTCAAGATTCCAAGAAATCTCTCAAGAAGTACAGAATAACTAGGGGAAGGTCTCCATCTCCATTACTTGGGGCATTAAATGCGAATCCTGACAAAGGGTTACGTACAGTCAAACATTTCCTGGAAATTCCATAAACACTCACTACTAGGGGCAGTGACAAATCTCCCCAAAATCCTTCTCATAGGATGATTCCCCAGCCAGATTTTCAATCTCTTAAAAACCTCTTCCCAACTGAGTCAACTTCAAGAATCCTCGAGGATTTCTGCTAGTGAAGTCGCCGCCTCTCCAACAGAGTAAGCAATAGGGTTTATTCCCCCAACAAACCGCATGATTCCCCATCTTGAGGTGGCCTCTTCGACTACTACAAATCAAAGGACCACAACTCCTCTTCCCCAGTAGACTACTCTGCAATCCCCAACAAGTTACTATGAAACATGGACCCGACCAGATATCAATTCAACTTTGACTCCCCAATAGAGCAACGAATGACTAAGACTCCTGAACTCTTTTCCCCAAGCAGGAATCAACACTCTATACAGAGCTTTCAACATCCCCCATCGTAGTTCTCCTTAAACAATAAAACAAGAATCCTCAATGGAAACATTCTAAGCAAAGTTTGAAGACACACATACTCTTCAACAGCAATCCAGGATTTAATAACTCCCCAACACTTGTCAAGGATTATTCTCCAAGACAAAATTACATTTCAACAACATTTATAGCATATGCATACAAAATACATATAACAGAAATCTCATTTATTTTGAGAACATAATTACACAATGCATACATCATGACAATGCATACAATTAACTCTTTACCTTTTCAGGAAAGATCAATCAACAGACAAAGATCATCATCTTTTGGAGTAGTAATCATTCCAGATTCCTTCATCATCCTGCTGAGGTAGTAATCATCCAAGATTCCTTCATCATCCTGCTGAGTTTAGATACGCACCGAATACGGATGCCATCCTGATACTCATTCAAAGACAGCTTTCAGATACAGTTCAGGTACGCTCCAAATACGGATGCCATCCTGATACTCATTCAAAGACAACTTTCAGATACAGTTCAGATACGCTCCAGATATGGATTCCATCCAGATACTCATTCAGATTCAGCTTTCAGATATAGTTCAGATACGCACCAGATACAGATGCCATCCTGATACTCATTCAGATTCAGCTTTCAGATACAATTCAGATACGCTCCAGATACAGATGCCATCCTGATACTCATTCAGATTCAGATTCTAGATAAATTTCAGATACGCACCATATACGGATGCCATCCTGATACTCATTCAGATTCAGCTTTCAGAAACAGTTTAAATACGCACCAGATACGAATGCCATCCTGAAACTCATTCAGATTCAGCTTTCAAATACAGTTCAGATACGCACCAGATATGGATGCCATCCTGTTGTACCCCAAAATTTTCCCTCCCATATTCTTCAAGATTTGTCAAGATCAATCTCCAAATGCTTCAAGACTACTCAAGGGTTGCACAGTTCAAATGCCTCCTAAGCCAGTCAAATTAGGGTTTTGGTTCTCTCAATGAATTTTAGGTTTTCAATGGCCCAATCAAGTCCCATAGGCCTACACATATCCTCAAGCATCTACATGGCAAGTTTCAAGGCTCACAGCATCAAGTTGCACAGTCAAGAGCCCTAATTGGTTCACAATCAACTACAGGGGCAAAATGGTCATTTTAAAGTCAAAAGTCAAAATTTTTGGTCAACATCTTATTTTGAAGCCACAATCATAATTTGATCAAGTCTTGATCATGATTCCACAAGCATGGCTCAAAAATCATCAAGATGCCAAAAGTTTCTATTTTGGGACAGTAGAAAAGTCAACTGTAAATTGACCAGGTCATAACCTTTTCATGGTTCATCAGAAAAATCCCATCCAATGCTCATTTTGAAGGGGATGACATTTCCTACAACTCATCTTCACATTCCAAGACCAAGAAATGCTCTCAAAAAAAGTTATCAATTTCTACATTATAGGTCATTTTCAAAAGTCAACAAAAAGGCAATTTAAGTCAAAGACCATAACTTGAGATTGGTAAATCAAAATGACATGGGACCAAAGGCATTGGTTAGAGGACTTCAAGACCTTTCCAAAATGTCCAAGAACATGTTCATATAATCAAAATTGAGAAAGATATGCATTGGAGAAGTTGGGAAATTTTTGGGAATTTGCAAAAGTCAACTTTGCCCAAAACACTTCATTTTTGCTAATGGGCCTCAAATTCTTTCTTGAAACATTTCCCAAGGCCTATGCACGACCCATTAAGATTAAATTGAATTATTTTCTTATTTTCATTAATTATTTGGATTTTTAATTGATTATTAATTCATTTAATTGATTTAATTGTAGGAAAATTCAAAAGATATGATTTTCAAATCTTTTGTGGAGCAAATAAGATCAGGGCAAGCTGGAAATTTCGTGCATCCATCAAAGATGCAAAAAAATCCATGTTTGGCAAGCTTTATCAATCAAAAATATGCAAAAAAGATTTGATTGGAAATCAAAGATTGAAAACATAATTCCATGGATCTTTGACCTAGTTTGTACCCTAATTCCCTTCCAACATAAATACTGAAGCCAACCCTAGTGTTGTGGACGTGCAAGCTGCTGTAAAACACCATAACCAAAATCCAAAAAATCAAGAAAAAGTTGAAAACAGAAATCAACCTTCCAGCACAATTAGAAGCCTTTTCTTAATTCAAACGCGTTGCTGGGACACTCAGGAACCTATTGCAATCAAGAACGAGCTCTAACACTCAAAGAATCATTCTGCACAGTCATGCGGTTTACCACTTTTTTTCAAAATCATAATCATCGATTCATGCATTTTTAACATCTTTTATTGATTGTGTTGTGTTTATAGGACTCATACGAAACTTTTGGTACACATTAATTGCATTATAATGCCCAGAATTGCAAAACACCATTAATGAAATCTAGGGTTTCAGAGCTCTCAGATTAGGGCTTTCAACATACAGTAAAATTAGACCTCAAAACGCACATGGTTGAAACCGTCTGAATGAGACGAAGACATTGCAACCATCGCGCCCTTTTTATCTGTACTGTACGCCTAATCACTATTTTCTGTGGTTACATTTTGTGAGGGATTAAAACCCCCGCTATTTGTTTGTTTTTCTTACAGGCCAACGAAGAAGATGACGTGCTGGCAACATGTGACTGGATAATTCAAACATAGCGCGCATTTTTTGTTGATTTCCAGCATGGATGTTGTTTCTATATAACATATTTAATTGCCACTATAATAACAAAAGCGCTCAACTGGCTCAGTGGAAATGGACGTGTCTGGCAATTGTTGGGACCTGGGTTCGATTCCCAGGTCCACCCCAATATTTATTTCTATTTTCATAACATGATTCTATGCAGGATGCCCAGTGTGTTTCACCATGTATCTCACCTCCAAGCTTGCCAAGTGGCCATGAAGCTCAATCCAAAGGCCAGGGATGGTGGACCACCATGTTCTCCAGTCAAAGCGTGCATAGCCAATCTAGAAAGTCAACAAGGGCTTTGTGTTATTGGGCCTAAAATCTGCAAAGTAAACCTCCCTTTGGGTCATCAAATCCCCCTGGTTAATTACTTCTTTTCTTCTTATTTTTAATTTGTTTTCTTTTAATTACTAATTATTAATATTATTAACTAATAAATTAATATTTTTAATAAAATTCAGAGAATAAAAAATGTAAATACTTTCATTAATTATTATTATAATTTCTTAAAATAAAATGTAAATTAATTAAATTAGTTAAATTAGGTTAACTTTAACTTTTTACAATAAATAAAAACAACTTAGAACTAGGGTTTTTCTTGACTTTTAATTTCTTTTATTTTTTATTTTCATTAAAACCTAAAAAAAAAACCTAAAAAACACTTTTTCTTTTAATTAAATGATTAATTAGTACTAGGGTTAATATTTAAATTAAAATTGCAAAAAGGGACAAACTACTTTCTTAATTTCTCAAAAAGGGTCAAAACCCTAAGGACGTCCCGATTCTATTTCTTTTCGCGCATTATTCTTATTTTGATTATTTATGTATCTGCTCAAGGGATGTAATATTAATTAGGATCTTTACCGCTTTCTTTACATTTTCATTTATTTTCCAAAACGGGTTATGTTTTTGGCAATGTATAGACCCACTCCTTGTAATAGCGTAGATTTACCTTTCCGCATTTTATTTTCCGCACTCTTAACTGTTAATATGCCTGTAAGACTGTATGCCAAATAAAATTAATCCGTAGATCACCATGATACATGTACAAGATAAACATAACATGAAAACAACACACATGCACATGCCACTCCCAGGGTACGCCTCACTGGTTGCCTCGAACGTGGTCGTCAAGTATAGGGTGTCTTAGAGGTCGCCCTCCTGTCTAAGATCCAGTTGCCTCGAAACGGTTACCTCGGATAAAAAGGATCTAGGACATTAGGGTTACTTCTAAGGTGTCCTACTATTGCTTCGGTGACCACACTGTCCCTAATCATCGAATTGACCCGAATAACTCTAATGATGGTGCTACCTACCTCTCAATGGTGGGATAGCACTATCTAAAGGACTCTTACACAGCCTAATTCCTTAGAGTAGGTAGATCTCATGGGTACTTGCTCTTTTCAAAAACAAACAAAACAACTTTTCACACTGACACTTTCTAAAAGTTTTCAAACAAATTTTTCATACACTCTTGAGGACAGATACAAGAGTTACCTAGAAATTTTTCAAACGAAACTTTTTAAAAACCCATAAACACTTGAAAAGCAAACAATTTTTGAAAACATAAGAGCAAGTACCTAAGAGCCCGTGGATAACCACGGATAGAAAGGGTGCTAATACCTTCCCTTTCTATAATCTACCTCCCGAACCGAGAAACATCTCGGAAAGGAATTTTGCTGTGCTTTTGTTATTTCCTTGTTGGAGAACATAAAAGACGGTGGCGACTCTTGCTTACCGCGACATTTCATGAAACCAGCTTAAAAACAGTCAGTTTTATTTCCACCGATCACAGAACTGGCGACTCTGCTGGGGAAACTTATAAAAGTGAGGTGTACCTTAGGATTAGACCACTCTTATGTTTTCAATTTCCTGTTTTGATTGCTTTAATATTGTGGGCCTGTTTTGGGAGTTTCATAGATCCTAACCCGGATCTGGGGGATACCTTTTAGGTAGCAACAAACTGTGAGGGAACTGTGCGGGGTATACCGACACGGTTGAAGCAGTTGCTACGTTGATGTGGCACTTTGGTGAGTACCGGTAACCCTTGAGTCAAGTCAAGGAGAGTACGGGGCCGGCGCATGGTGTCACGAAGCATCAACTGACCTTAGGAACCTTACTTGACCATCCTGGCCTCTTTAGGGTAGTGAGATGACCGACTTTGGTGCAGTCCGAAGTTGGTAGACACTCGATACTACACTCATTGAGGGTTGTTTTCTTGGAATATTTTGATCGCCAGTTCAGTGGCTAAATCAAAACAATGAACACATAAAATAACCCTATGATATTGAGCCCCTTAGAACCCGGTTACTTTTGATAGGACAGGTTTTTGAGCCCACCAACTTCAAGAGGGTAGTACCCCAAACTTCATGCTGGCCTAAACTCTAAGGGTTGTCTTGTGTGACTTGTGTGCCTTATCATGTTTGCCTTTTGTGAATACTTGTGGTGTGTTTTTATCATAACATCATAACATCATACAGCATCATATGCATCCACTAACCACTTCAGGGGTTCGAATCTTCATCTTTGTTATTGTTTTGTAGGACATGGAAACTATCCGCAGAAAGACAATTCAGATCAACCTTGTAAGGGTCCCTCCTCAGCTTAAGGAGCTTACATCCAGGATTCCCGAGAACTCGTCCTTCAGTGAAAGGCATGGTAGACTCATCAGCTTGGTCAATACCAACATTGAAGAGGATATGGTAAAAGTTCTCTTCCAGTTCTTTGACCCTTTGCACCACTGTTTTACTTTCCCGGATTATCAATTGGTGCCTACTTTGGAAGAGTTTTCTCAGCTTCTGAAGATTCCTATCCTTAATCAACTACCCTACAACGGTACGGAAAGGGAACCAAAACTTGAAGAGGTTGCTAAAGCATTACGCCTACAACCATTTGACATCAAGGGACATTGGGAAGTTAGAAGTGGTATCAAAGGATTTTTGGAAAAGTTCCTGTTTGAGAAAGCACAAGAATGTTGGAATTCCCTTGACCTACAAGCCTTTGAAAAAGTTGTGGCACTCCTTGTCTATGGGTTGGTGTTGTTCCCGAATCCGGATCAGCTTATAGATATCAATGCTGTCAAGATCTTCATGTCCAGTAATCCTATACCTACATTGCTTGGGGACATCCTCCACTCATGTTACACTCGAACCATGAGAAAAAGAGGTGTTCTCATGTGTTGCACTCCTCTCCTGGCAAGGTGGTTTATTTCGCACCTTCCACAATCAGTTTTGAAGAACGAGCGGGGTTTGAGATGGTCACAACGGTTAATGACTCTTACACATGCTGATATACATTGGTGTTCTCGGTCCAGAGAAAATGTCACTATCATTGATCGTTGCGGAGAGTTTCCTAATGTTTCTTTACTTGGAATTAGAGGGGGCATTACTTACAACCCGTGTTTGGCTTTGAGACAGTTTGGATATGCTCGGAGGGATGGCCCTCATGACATGTTGATTCCTGACATAGTTTTTGACTTCGACAACGATGCACAAGGTCTTCGCCAGAGATTCATCAGAGCTTGGAGGATGCCCAACAAGGTAGATAGCAAGACACTGGGGCACAAGAACTCCATCCCCTTGGAGCCTTATCTCAAGTGGGTACGAGCCCGCTCCCAAAAGCTTGTGATGCCATATCCTCATGTTCTCCCCGTGATCAAAGAGCCAGTTTTGGAAGGAGAGGTGCCCTACACCATCCAACATCCTGACATGCCTACATCCTGGGAAGAAATGCAAAAGAGTTGGATCCAACTTAAGGAAGAACGGAATTCTCTTGAAACCAGTCTACATGCCAGTGAGAAGAAGGTCTTGGAGCTCACCCGACTACTTCACGAGGAAAAGACTCTCAACACTTACATCGCTCCAAAGAGGACACACAGTGTCTTTTGGGATTAATTATTTTGTAATGCTTTGCCCATGAGGCCCTGATGTACTGAACAAATTATTTCTTAATATAACGTGTGTTCCTTTTTGTCTACAACGAATTTGAACTTTCGAACCCTTGAATGCATTGCATAAATAGCATATCATGCATCATGTGCATAACAGGTACTCTTTTTTACAGGTTGCTTAATCTTCTTCGCTGTTTATTTCAGCAGTCATCATGAATCCTGAATCATCCAATGAACAAGCTATCAAGGCCCTCCAGGCCCAGAACGCCCAATTTCAAGAGCTGGTCATGAGTTTAGCCCAAGGTCAAGAGGAATTGAAGGCTCTGCTGGTGAAAAAGAAGAAGAAGAGGACTGTGTTGTTCAACACTGGACGGAGGTTTGGTAATACACTACAAAATAAGGCTGATCAGGCTGCTTCCTCTGTAGGGAAAGACAGTCCCCAAGGGGGAAGGGTTCCTAGTCCTGTGGTCTCCGACAACGAGACGCATTTCAATGATGAGCAGTACCCTCCCGCTGAGGACAGGTACAAGCAACTAGAGGACCGTCTGAGTGCCATGGAAATTCAACAGGTGCCTGAGTTGGATTTTGGAGATCTAGGTTTATCTTCTGGGGTGGTGATCCCACACAAGTTCAAGGCACCTTCTTTTGCGAAGTACGACGGGGCTTCTTGCCCTAAGCTGCATCTCCGTTCTTATGTAAGAAAGATCCAACCTTACACTGCAGATAAGAACCTATGGATCCATTTCTCCCAGGATAGCCTTTCAGGGGCTCAACTCGAGTGGTTCTATCAGCTGGATGGAACCAGTATTCGAAACTGGGAGGACTTGGCTACTGCATTTTATAAGCAGTATCAGTACAATGCCGACCTCTCTCCTACACGTACCCAACTCCAGGGTATGTCACTAGGATCGGGAGAAGGTTTTAAGGAGTACGCGCAAAAGTGGAGAGACCTGGCTGGCAGGGTGCAGCCACCGTTGACTGACCGTGAGCTTGTGGACATGTTCTTGGGGACCTTGTCTCGTCCGTTCTTCAACCACCTGATTGGTAATTCTTCTGCTGGGTTCACAGATTTGATCTTAACTGGAGAAAGGATCGAAGCTGGTATCGAGTCGGGGAAGATACAGAAAGGTGCATCCTCGAGTTCTGAAAAGAAGCCTTTCAAGAAGGAAGCTAGTGCCGTTTATGGGTCAAGGAAACATAATAAACTGGAACGCCGCCAAGCTGTCAACACAGTGGTAATTTCAAAGCCTGTTGCCGCTCCTCGGAAATATAACTAACCAAGGGGTGAGAGACCCAGAAGAGAGTACACTCGGCTTAGTATGACCCTGTCTCAGATCCTGCCGCAACTGCTGTCAACCAATCTGGTAACTATCAAGGAAGCTCCGAAGGTAGTGAATACAACCTCTCCAAAATACAACCCCAACGCCCGTTGTGCTTATCACTCTGACAGCCCGGGGCATACTACCGATGATTGTTGGGCTCTAAGGAATAAGGTTCAGGACCTTATTGATGCTAAGGAAATACAGTTCGAGGCGCCCGAAAGGCCCAATGTTGTGACTGCTCCCATGCCCCAGCATGGAGTGAATGCTGTGGAAGAAGACTTGTATGTGGCCTCTGTGGAAGATATTGTTACTCCGTTATTGACTGTCAAGAGGAACCTATTGCTAGCCGGTTTATTTCCGGGATGTAGTAAAGGTTGCCCTCTATGTTCTGTTTCACCTGCTGGTTGTCCTTTGCTGAAGTCAGGCGTCCAAAACCTGATGGATAGCAAAGAAATCTTGTTCAAGAAGGTTGCTGTTCCTGTTACCCCTGCTGAAGAAGTTTCTATTGTCACTATTGTCAACAACTCTCCTAAGGCTCCCTCAAAGAAGCCTGTCAAAATCATGTTTGTTGCACCTATCATCATTACTGTTCCGCGGCCCCTCCCTTATACATCGGACAAAGCTGTCCCTTGGCACTATGGGGCAGATGTTTATGTGCTTGGTGTAAAGCAAGAGTTCGATACTAGTACCGGTGTCAGCAACATCACCGGGCCTGCCAAGGTTACTCATAGTGGTAGGCTGTTCTCACCAGATATTGCACCTCCAGCCATTCAGAGACCTCTTGTTATCACACCTGCCAGTGTGCCTGCTTCCCTGCCTGATCCAATTCCTGTTTCTACCCCTGCTGCCGAGTCATCTGACGCTCGGGGAAAAGGGACTGCCACTGATGTGCCTGCCCAGACGGAGGCACCAAAGACAACCACTGTTGAGGCTTCCAAGCAAGAGATGGAAGAGATTCTCAAGATTATCAAGAAGAGTGATTTAAATGTAGTTGAGCAGCTGGGGCACACCCCCTCTAATATTTCTATGCTATCACTGTTGTTGTGTTCAGAGGCCCATGCCAAGGCCCTGATTTCCTTCCTGAAGACGTCCCACGTGCCACAAGAAACGTCTGCTGATCAATTTACCGATTGTGTGGCCAACTTGACTGCTGATGATGGGTTGGGTTTCTCTGACGCTGATCTGACTGCCAAGGGAAAGAACCATAACGATGCCCTGCATGTCTCCATTGAATGCAGGGGCACTACTCTTGCCCATGTCCTGGTTGACACTGGTTCTTCATTGAACGTATTACCCAAGAAAGCTCTAGACAGGCTGGATTGTGAAGGTTTGGAGCTGAAGCCAAGTAACATTGTTGTCCGGGCCTTTGACGGGTCGAAGAGAATGGTACATGGTGAAGTTGACCTTCCAATCAGGGTTGGCTCTCAAGTTTTTGATTCTACTTTCTATGTGATGGACATCCGACCATCCTATTCTTGTTTGCTGGGTCGTCCATGGATCCACAAGGCTGGAGCTGTGACCTCCACATTACATCAGAAGCTTAAGTACCCGGTCAGAGGGAAGATTGTTACAATGCAGGGGGAGGAAGAGTACATGGTCAGCCACCTTAACTCGTTCCGGTACATAGAGATGGATGGGGAATTCATTGAGACCCCCTTTCAACACTTTGAAGAGATGCCTCAGACATTGGCGTCAACATAGACTGTAACTGAAGAAGACTCTCCTTTGAAGATGGCTTCCTTGAAGGATGCTCGGGCTGTGATTGAGAAGGGTGAGTGTGCAAACTGGGGCCAACTTCCTGATTTTACTCCAAAGACTGACAAATTTGGGCTGGGTTTCACTACAGAAGCTCAGAGGGCTGTTCGTAAAGCAAGGATTGGAAGACCTCCTGTGTTCATCACCAACCCGGGAGTGAATGATATTGAAGACGACAAAGAGGAATCTGAATTCGACAGTTGGATCTACCCAACGACCAACGGTGGACCAAGCAACTGGATGACGAAAGATTTCATACCTATTACTTTTGTCACTCAATAATGAACTCCTTTGTTTTAAATTTGTAACGAACAATAATTTGAAACTTTATGGCTCGGTGTCTTACCCGGGGCACCGTAGCTTCATTTGTGAGGGCTTATTATTTGTCATTTTCATATATCATGAATAAAAGCATTGGACGTTTTTTGCATTTCAAATCTTGTGCTCCCTTTTTTTCTTTATATGTTGCAAAACAGCTATATTTACACACACTCACTCATACAGGTTCCAATCCACTCTGGATCTCACTGGTAGCGACTCCGCTACTGCCAGTTATGACTTCGAAAATCCGATCAACTTAGCCGAAGACGAAGGTGAAGATGATTGTGAAGTGCCTGGTGAGCTTGCAAGACTGTTACTCCAGGAAGAGAGGGTCATTCAGCCACATGAAGAGCCAGTGGAAACGGTAAATCTGGGTACTGAGACAGACAGAAAGGAAGTCAATATTGGTGCCAATCTGGAGGCTAGTGTGAAACAACGGTTGATTCAGATGTTGCATGATTATGTGGAAATCTTTACTTGGTCTTACGAAGACATGCCTGGGTTGGATACTGACATTGTGGTTCATCACTTGCCTACCAAGGAAGACTGCCCTCCGGTTAAACAGAAGGTTCGCCGTATGCGTCCAAAGATGTCCAAGAAAATCAAGGCTCAGGTTATGAAACAATTTGATGTCGGGTTTCTAGCAGTGACTTCTTACCCTCAGTGGGTTGCCAACATGGTTCCAGTGCCGAAGAAGGATGGTAAGGTCCGAATGTGTGTTGATTACAAGGATTTGAACAGGGCGAGCCCTAAGGATGATTTCCCTCTGCCTCATATCGAAGTTCTGTTTGACAACACCGCTCAGCATAAGGTATTCTCCTTCATGGACGGCTTCTCCGGTTATAATCAAATCAAGATGGCTCCTGAAGATATGGAGAAGACCACTTTTGTTACTCAGTGGGGCACTTTTTGCTACAAGGTCATGCCATTTGGGTTGAAGAATGCTGGGGAAACCTACCAACGTGCGATGGTTGCTTTGTTTCATGACATGATCCATCATGAAATCAAAGTATATGTCGACGATATGATTGCAAGGTCCCAAACTGAGGAGGAACACCTTGACCATCTACAGAAGCTGTTTGACCGTCTGAAGTTGTACAAGCTAAGGTTGAACCCGAACAAGTGCACCTTTGGGGTAAGATCTGGAAAACTACTAGGCTTCATCGTGAGCGACAAAGGTATTCAAGTGGACCCTGCCAAGGTGAAAGCCATACAAGAGATGCCAACTCCCAAGACAGAGAAAGAAGTCAGAGGCTTTCTAGGACGACTGAACTACATTGCCCGATTCATATCGCATCTAACTGCTACCTGTGAACCAATCTTCAAGCTGCTGAAGAAAGATCAAGTAGTACATTGGAACGATGAATGTCAGGCCGCTTTCGACAGAATCAAAGAGTATCTCCAAGAACCACCCATTCTTATGCCACCAGTTGAAGGGAGACCTCTAATCTTATACTTGACAGTACTTGATAACTCAATGGGATGTGTGCTAGGTTAGCATGGCGAGTCTGGCCGAAAAGAGCACGCCATTTATTACCTTAGCAAAAAGTTTACCGACTATGAGACCCGATACTCACTGCTCGAGAAAACTTGCTGCGCTTTGGTATGGGCTGCTCGCCGGCTGGGACAATATATGTTGACTCACACTACTCTGTTAATTTCAAAAATGGATCCCATCAAGTACATATTCGAAAAGCCCGCCTTGTCCGGAAGAATAGCAAGATGGCAGATGATCTTGACTGAATATGACATCCAGTACACGACCCAAAAAGCAATCAAGGGAAGTGTGTTGGCCGACCATTTGGCACATCAGGCAGTGGATGACTACCAATCTATGAACTTTGAATTTCCAGACGAGAATATAATGGTCGTGACTGATTGTGAAGTACTTGGACCGGATGAAGGACCTGAGGAAGGATCCCGATGGTCTATGCACTTTGACGGAGCCTCAAACGCTTTGGCTAATGGTATCGGCGCTGTGATCATATCCTCTAAAGGCACTCATACTCCACTCACTTCCCGGCTATGTTTCAACTGCACCAACAACATGGCGGAGTATGAGGCATGCATCATGGGTCTTCAAGCTGCAATTGACTTAAGGATCAAGTTTCTGAGTGTCTTCGGAGATTCCGCTCTTGTGATCAATCAGATCAAAGGCGAGTGGGATACGAAACACCCAAATCTTATTCCTTATAAAGAGTGTGTGTTGACATTGATCCCCCATTTCACGGAGATAACTTTTGAACACTTCCCAAGAGAGGAGAATCAGTTGGCGGACGCGTTGGCTACGATGTCTTCTATGTTCAAAGTCAAATGGGACAACAAGGCTCCCCAGATCATTATCTGGAAACTGGACGAACCTGCATATTGTTGTGATCTTGAGGCTGAAGAGGTAACTGAAAAACCTTGGTATCATGATGTAAAGAGGTACCTTGAAGCTCAAGAATACCCCGAGGGTGCATCCGTTAATGACAAAAAGTTTCTGAGAAGGTTCGCGGAGAAATTCTTCCTCAGCAACGACATTCTTTACAAGCGAAACCATGATTCAACCTTACTGCGTTGTGTGGATAAGACTGAAGCAGAAAAGATCATGGAAGAGCTACATGAAGGTACCTTCGGAACGCATTCTAGTGGACATACTATGGAAAAGAAAATCCTCCGGGCAGGATATTTCTAGTCCACAATGGAGGCCGACTGTTACCAACATTCTCGGCATCCAACGGGCATCGCTTCATCCTGGTAGCGATTGATTACTTCACGAAGTGGGTCGAAGCAGCTTCCTATGCTACCGTAACCAAGAACGTCGTGGCACGGTTCATTCGGCATAACCTGATCTGTCGATACAGCGTCCCGAAAAGGATCATTACGGATAATGGTACCAATCTTAACAACAAGATGATCACTGAGCTCTGCGAGCAGTTCAAGATACAGCACCACAACTCTTCTCCCTACCGACCGAAGATGAATGGGACTGTAGAAGCAGCTAATAAGAATATCAAGAAGATTGTGCAGAAGATGACAGTGACCTATAAAGATTGGCACGAGATGTTACCGTTTGCTCTTCATGGGTACCGTACCTCAGCACGGACATCAACAGGGGCAACACCCTTTTCCTTGGTCTATGGCATGGAGGCAGTCTTGCCTATCGAAGTCCAGATACCCTCTCTCCGAATAATGAAGGATGCAGGTTTAAGCGAAGATGACTAGATCCAGACTCGGCTTGATCAATTAAACCTAATTGACAAAAAGAGACTCACTGCTATTTGTCATGGTCAGACGTACCAAAAACGGATGATCAGGGCATTTAACAAGAAAGTTAAACGACAAGAGTTTCAAGTCGGAGACTTGGTAATCAAGCGCATCATTCTTCCTCAAAGTGATCCCAGGGGCAAATGGACCCCTACGTACGAAGGGCCATTTGTGGTTAAACATATCTTCTCAGGAGGAGCTATGATTCTGACTACCATGGACAGTGACGACCTTCCTCACCCTGCCAATGCAGACATAGTAAAAAGATACTACGCATGAATAAAAGACCCGCTAGGTTGACACAGCTAGGCAAAAATAAGGGCTTCCCGGCGTACCAAAAGGGTTCGGGCAAAAATAAGGGATGAAATAAAAAAAAAATCTGTACACCCGGCAAGTCGAAAACCTGAGAAGGCGGCTTGGGCAAAAATGGGTATCCCGGTGGACTGAAAACCCGAAAGCGCGGTCCAGGCAAAAGTTAGGGATAAAGCGTAATACTATGTCTCATTGGATCACCTTGCATCCAGAATTCAGTATCAACTATCAGGTTCAGACGACATCAATCAATCAGCTTCATCTTCAACTAAGCAGCAAAGTGATGAGACGCTTGAAGACATAAAGGCGATAGCAGAGTTGGAACCCAGTGTGATTATCTTTTTCACATAGCTGTTTTGTTTCCCTTTTCAAAATTGTATAAAACTCTATGTTGTTCGACGACATTCTCTTACTAGGGCGTCAGCCTCTTGTACACAAACGCCTATTCACAGGCAGATTCAAAATCAATACAAATTCACTTTTCCATACAAAATGCCAATTGTTTTTCCTTTTTCTGTTTTGTTTTGCAAAGAACATCCAATGTTCATTTTTGATATATGCATTTGACATTAATTGCTAATCATAAATATTTGCATGCGAAACAAAGGATTAATTACAGGTGACATCAGAAACAGGGGCAATAATGAGTTGTCTAAGCGATCTAGTTGCTCTGTCCACCAAGGTACCAAGGTAAGTTCGGCTGAAGAACGTAACCAGGATACCTTCACTCCCCGTCGAGTAAGACAAGACTCAACAATACTCCCCCGAGCAGAGTTGGTCTCCCGACAGCCCTAAAAGGCACAACATCTCCAACAAGTCAGCGATACTCTCCCCAAGCAGAGTTAGCCTACTATCAGCCTTAAGGAAGTTGGGTACCCCCAGAATATCTCAACATTCCCCTGCGGAGTATAGATATTCTTAAGCAAGCATCCCCGACAGTCTTAATATTCCTCGACAAGAAATATAAGATTGTTCCCCGACGGAATACCAGACACCCCAGTGGAATCATCTCCCCAATACAGTTCAAAAGTCTCCCCAAGAGAGTTGAATCAATCTCCCCAGTAGATTTCTGGAAGCTTATCCCCAGTAGATTCTGGAAGCTGGTCCCCTGCAGAGTACATGCATCTCTCCTCGACCATATTCAGAAGGTTGTTCCCCACCAGAGCGTATAACTGGGTTATCCTCAACTAATTACAACAGAAAGATCATCCTCGGCGAAGTTCTTTCTACCCCCAGCGGAGTGCATCAATTCCCCAGCAAAACTTATCAACGGAATCCCCAGCAGAGTTATCATCAAATTCTCAGCGAAGTATCTCTTCCCATAGAGTAATTCCCCGCAGAGTAATCTCTCCAACAAGTTTATTCCCCAACGGAGTCATCTTCTCCTATTGGTTTATTCTTGCAACCATCATCCCCAGCGGAAATGAAGAACTCTACTCTTCAACATCAGCCCAGGATTCAACAAGCTCCCGACATTCGTCAAGGATTTATTTTCCTAAACGAAAATACATTCATAAACATATCACATTTCATACATTCTGCTTACATACATGATAAAGTGCATATCACACAATCTCATTTATTTTTGAGAACATCATTACATCATGCATTTCATACATCATGACATTGCATACAACTAACATTTTGCCTTTTCAGGAAAAAGGTCAACCCAAATATGATTACTATCAACTATCGCAATTCCAAATTCGATGCCTGTATCTAGCCAGAGCATATCTGTGAGTAACTGATTGTAGATTCGATTCCTGTATCCAGCCAGGGCATATCTGCATGAAGAGTTTAGAGATTCGACTCTTGTATCCAGCCAGGGCATATCTGTAGACGACTAATTCCATATTCGATTCCTGTATCTAGCCAGGGCATATCTGTGAGTATTTGATTGTAGATTCGATACCTGTATCCAGCCAGGGCATATCTGCATGAAGAGTTTAGAGATTCGATACCTGTATCTAGCCAGGGCATATCTGTAGACGACTAATTCCAGATTCGATTCCTGTATCTATCCAGGGCATATCTGTGAGTGATTGATTGTAGATTCGATACCTGTATCCAGCCAGGGCATATCTGCATGAAGAGTTTAGAGATTCGATACCTGTATCCAGCCAGGGCATATCTGTAGACGACTAATTCCAGATTCGATTCCTGTATCTAGCCAGGGTTAATCTGCGAGTATTTGATTGTAGATTCGATACCTGTATCCAGCCAGGGCATATCTGCATGAAGAGTTTAGAGATTCGATACATGTATCCAGCCAGGGCATATCTGTAGACGACTAATTCCATATTCGATTCCTGTATCTAGCCAGGGCATATCTGTGAGTGATTGATTGTAGATTCGATACCTGTATCCAGCCAGAGCATATCTGCATGAAGAGTTTAGAGATTCAATACCTGTATCCAGCCAGGGCATATCTGTAGACGATCAATTCCAGATTCGATTCCTGTATCTAGCCAGGGCATATCTGTGAGTGACTGATTGTAGATTCGATACCTGTATCCAGCCAGGGTATATCTGCATGAAGAGTTTAGAGATTCGATACCTGTATCCAGCCAGGGCACGTCTGTAAGCAACCTTTTAAAGTTCCGGATTCGATTCCTGTATCTAGCCAGGGCATATCTGTGAGCAATTGATTGTGGATTCGATACCTGTATCTAGCCAGGGCATATCTGTATAAAGAGTTTGAAGATCAAGACCTGTAATAGGCCAGGAAACCATCTTTCTTTCTCAAATACGCAAGTTCTCGCTAAGGAATCTCTTACGCGATCGACACCCCCGATGGCATCAATAATCCCATCTCCACTCCTATCCACCATCTCCAAATGGCATATGTAAGCCTATTCCCGCCATCACACTGCTGATACTCCACTATGCGAGTGCAAAATTCTGGGCACTATAGTGTTCAATCATCTTCCACCTTCGGATCACGAAAGGCACGCAAGCCAATCTACATCCTCAGGTCTAAGAAGATTGAACAGGGGCAACTGTTGTACCCCAAAATTTTCCCTCCCATATTCTTCAAGATTTGTCAAGATCAATCTTCAAATGCTTCAAGACTACTCAAGGGTTGCACAGTTCAAATGCCTCCTAAGCCAGTCAAATTAGGGTTTTGGTTCTCTCAATGAATTTGAGGTTTTAAATGGCCCAATCAAGTCCCATAGGCCTACACATATCCTCAAGCATCTACATGGCAAGTTTCAAGGCGCACAGCATCAAGTTGCACAGTCAAGAGCCCTAATTGGTTCACAATCAACTGCAGGGGCAAAATGGTCATTTTACAGTCAAAAGTAAAAATTTTTGGTCAACATCTTATTTTGAAGCCACAATCATCATTTGATCAAGTCTTGATCATGATTCCACAAGCATGGCTCAAAAATCATCAAGATGCCAAAAGTTTCTATTTTGGGATAGTAGAAAAGTCAACTGTAAATTGACCAGGGCATAACTTTTTCATGGTTCATCAGAAAAATCCCATCCAATGCTCATTTTGAAGGGTATGACATTTCCTACAACTCATCTTCACATTCAAAGACCAATAAATGCTCTCATAAAAAGTTATCAATTTCTACATTATAGGTCATTTTCAAAAGTCAACAAAATGGCACTTTAAGTCAAAGACCATAAATTGAGATTGGTAAATCAAAATGACATGGGACCAAAGGCATTGGTTAGAGGACTTCAAGACCTTTCCAAAATGTCCAAGAACATGTTCATATGATCAAAATTGAGCAAGATATGCATTGGAGAAGTTGGGAAATTTTTGGGAATTTGCAAAAGTCAACTTTGCCCAAAACACTTCATTTTTGCTAATGGGCCTCAAATTCTTTCTTGAAACATTGCCCAAGGCCTATGCACGACCCATTAAGATTAAATTGAATTATTTTCTTATTTTTATTAATTATTTGGATTTTTAATTGATTATTAATTCATTTAATTCATTTAATTGATTAGTAAATCAAAATGACATGGGACCAATGGCATTGGTTAGAGGACTTCAAGACCTTTCCAAAATGTCCAAGAACATGTTCATATGATCAAAATTGAGCAATATATGCATTGGAGAAGTTGGGAAATTTTTGGGAATTTGCAAAAGTCAACTTTGCCCAAAACACTTCATTTTTGCTAATGGGCCTCAAATTCTTTCTTGAAACATTGCCCAAGGCCTATGCACGACCCATTAAGATTAAATTGAATTATTTTCTTATTTTTATTAATTATTTGGATTTTTAATTGATTATTAGTTCATTTAATTGATTTAATTGTAGGAAAATTCAAAAGATATGATTTTCAAATCTTTTGTGGAGCAAATAAGATCAGGGCAAGCTGGAAATTTCGTGCATCCATCAAAGAGGCAAAAAACTCCATGTTTGGAAAGCTTTATCAATCAAAAATATGCAAAAAAGATTTGATTGGAAATCAAAGATTGAAAACATAATTCCATGGATCTTTGACCTAGTTTGTACCCTAATTCCCTTCCAACATAAATACTGAAGCCAACCCTAGTGTTATGGACGTGCAAGCTGCTGTAAAACACCATAACCAAAATCCAAAAAATCAAGAAAAAGTTGAAAACTAAAATCAACCTTCCAGCACAATTAGAAGCCTTTTCTTGATTCAAACGCGTTGCTGGGACACTCAGGAACCTATTGCAATCAAGAACGAGCTCTAACACTCAAAGAATCATTCTGCACAGTCATGCGGTTTACCACTTTTTTTCAAAATCATAATCATCGATTCATGCATTTTTAACATCTTTTATTGATTGTGTTGTGTTTATAGGACTCATACGAAGCTTTTGGTACACAATAATTGCATTATAATGCCCAGAATTGCAAAACACCATTAATGAAATCTAGGGTTTCAGAGCTCTCAGATTAGGGCTTTCAACATACAGTAAAATTAGACCTCAAAACGCACATGGTTGAAACCGTCTAAATGAGACGAAGACATTGCAACCATCGCGCCCTTTTTATATGTACTGTACGCCTAATCGCTATTTCGTGTGGTTGCATTTTGTGGGGGTTTAAAACCCCCGTTATTTGTTTGTTTTTCTTACAGGACAACGAAGAAGATGACGTGCTGGCAACATGTGACTGGATAATTCAAACATAGCGCGCGCTTTTTGTTGATTTCCAGCATGGACGTTGTTTCTATATAACATATTTAATTGCCACTATACTAACAAAAGCGCTCAACTGGCTCAGTGGAAAGGGACGTGTCTAGCAATTGTTGGGACCTGGGTTCGATTCCCAGGTCCACCCCAATATTTATTTCTATTTTCATAACATGATTCTATGCAGGATGCCCAGTGCGTTTCACCATGTATCTCACCTCCAAGCTTGCCAAGTGGCCATGAAGCTCAATCCAAAGGACAGGAATGGTTGACCACCATGTTCTCCAGTCAAAACGTGCATAGCCAATCCAGAAAGTCAACAAGGGCTTTGTGTTATTGGGCCTAAAATCTGCAAAGTAAACCTCCTTTTGGGTCATCAAACCCCCCTGGTTAATTACTTCTTTTCTTCTTATTTTTATTTTGTTTTCTTTTAATTACTAATTATTAATATTATTAACTAATAAATTAATATTTTTAATAAAATTCAGAGAATAAAAAATGTAAATACTTTCATTAATTATTATTATAATTTCTTAAAATAAAATGTAAATTAATTAAATTAGTTAAATTAGGTTAACTTTAACTTTTTACAATAAATAAAAACAACTTAGAACTAGGGTTTTTCTTGCCTTTTAATTTCTTTTATTTTTTATTTTCATTAAAACCTAAAAAAAAACCTAAAAAACACTTTTTCTTTTAATTAAATGATTAATTAGTACTAGGGTTAATATTTAAATTAAAATTGCAAAAAGGGACAAACTACTTTCTTAATTTCTCAAAAAGGGTCAAAACCCTAAGGACGTCCCGATTCTATTTCTTTTCGCGCATTATTCTTATTTTGATTATTTATATATCTTCTCAAGGGATGTAATAGTAATTAGCATCTTTACCGCTTTCTTTAATTTTTCATTTATTTTCCAAAACGGGTTATGTTTTTGGCGATGTATAGACCCGCGCCTTGTAATAGCGTAGATTTTCCTTTCCGCATTTTATTTTCCGCACTCTTAACTGTTAATATGCCTGTAAGACTGTATGCCAAATAAAATTAATCCGTAGATCACCATGATACATGTACAAGATAAACATAACATGAAAACAACACACATGCACATGCCACTCCCAGGGTACGCCTCACTGGTTGCCTCGAACGTGGTCGTCAAGTATAGGGTGTCTTAGAGATCGCCCTCCTGTCTAAGATCCAGTTGCCTCGAAACGGTTTCCTCGGATAAAAAGGATCTAGGACATTAGGGTTACTTCTAAGGTGTCCTACTATTGCTTCGGTGACCACACTGTTCCTAATCATCGAATTGACCCGAATAACTCCAACGATGGTGCTACCTACCTCTCAATGGTGGGATAGCACTATCTAAAGGACTCTTACACAGCCTAATTCCTTAGAGTAGGTAGATCTCATGGGTACTTGCTCTTTTCAAAAACAAACAAAACAACTTTTCACACTGACACTTTCTAAAAGTTTTCAAACAAATTTTTTATACACTCTTGAGGACAGATACAAGAGTTACCTAGAAATTTTTCAAACGAAACTTTTTCAAAACCCACAAACACTTGAAAAGCAAACAATTTTTGAAAACATAAGAGCAAGTAACTAAGAGCCCGTGGATAACCACGGATAGAAAGGGTGCTAATACCTTCCCTTTCTATAATCTACCTCCCGAACCGAGAAACATCTCGAAAAGGAATTTTGCTGTGCTTTTGTCCTATCCTTGTTGGAGAACATAAAAGACGGTGGCGACTCTTGCTTACCGCGACATTTCGCGAAACCAGCTTAAAAACAGTCAGTTCTATTTCCACTGATCACACATCCTGATACTCATTTAGATTCAACTTTTAGATACAGTTCAGATACGCACCAGATACGGATGCCATCCTGATACTCATTCAGATTCAGCTTTTAGATACAGTTCAGACACGCTCCAGATACAGATGCCATCATGATACTCATTCAAATTCAGCTTTCAGATACAGTTCAGATACGCTCCAGATATGGATGCCATCCTGATACTCATTCAGATTCAGCTTTCAGATACAGTTCAGTTACGCTCCCGATACGGATGCCATCCTGATACTCATTCAGATTCAACTTTCAGATACAGTTTAGATACGCACCAGATACGGATGCCATCCTGATACTCATTCAGATTCAGCTTTCAGATACATTTCAGATACGCTCCAGATACGGATGCCATCCTGATACTCATTCAGATTCAGCTTCTAGATACAGTTTAGATACGCACCAGATACGGATGCCATCCTCATACTCATTCAGATTCAGCTTTCAGATACAGTTCAGATACGCTCCAGATACGAATGCCATCCTGATACTCATTCATATTCAACTTTTAGATACAGTCCAAATACACTCCAGATACGGATGCCATCCTGATACTCATTCAGATTCAGCTTTTAGATACAGTTCAGATACGCACCAGATACGAATGCCATCCTGATACTCATTCAGATTCAGCTTTCAGATATAGTTCAGATACGCTCCAGATACGGATGCCATCCTGATACTCATTCAGATTCAGCTTCTAGATACAGTTCAGATACACACCAAATACGGATGCCATCCTGATGCTCATTCAGATTCAGCTTTCAGATACAATTCAGATACGCTCCAGATAAGGATGCCATCCTGATACTCATTCAGATTCAGCTTTCAGATGCAGTTCAGATATGCTCCAGATACGGATGCCATCCTGATACTCATTCAGATTCAGCTTTCATATACAATTCAGATACGCACCAGATACAGATGTCATCCTGATATTCATTCAGATTCAGCTTTTAGATAAAGTTCAGATACACACCAGATACGGATGCCATCCTGATACTCATTCAAATTCGGCTTTCAGATACAGTTCAGATACGCACCAGATACGGATGCCATCCTGATACTCATTCAGATCCAGCTTTCATATACAATTCAGATACGCACCAGATACGGATGCCATCCTGATATTCATTCAGATTCAGGTTTCAGATACAGTTTAGATATGCACCAGATACGAATACCATCCTGATACTCATTCAGATTCAACTTTCAGATACAGTTCAGATACGACCCAGACACGGATGCCATTCTGATACTCATTCAAATTCAGCTTCCAGATACAATTCAGATATGCTCTAGACACGAACGCCATTCTGATATTCATTCTTACAGCTCACAAATTACGAAACCAATAATCACTTTTGGATGGCATCTTTTAAGCTCATCTCCAACAACTATCCATTATTTCTCCGAATGGTAAATCTACCAACCCTGCTATCCAGGCTTTCATCTTGAAGTAACTCTACTATCCAGGTTCCTTCTCCCTTATCTCCAGACAACAATTTACAACATTGAAAGGCCCATACCCGACCAGATACAACCAGTTTCATATTTCCCCAGTAGGTTGCTGTACAACCTAGACCCTAACTAGGTATACATTATACTTTCGCTCCCTCAATCAAGAGTTAATTCCCCAGTAGAGTAATGGACAACCGAAGCTCCTAGATCTTGCTTCCCAGGGCATAAATCAACATTCCTCGGTAGAGTCCTCCTCAACAACAGGTACAGGAATCCTCGCCAAGGAATCTTTATGCAACCGATCTTTTCTGGATGGCATCTTTAAACCCATCAACGACGATTCCCCATCGCATTCCAAATGGAATTTGTAAGCTCATTTCCGACATCAACAATCAGCATTACTTCATGCGAGTGCAAATTTATGGGCACTCTAGTGTCCAATCATCTTCCACCAGATCACGAATGGCAAAACTCGCCAATCTAACTCTTCAGGCTTAAGAAGATTGAACAGGGGAAGCTGTTGTACCCCAAAATTTTCCCTCTCATTTCTCAATTAATTTATCACAAGATCTCCTTTGGTTCAAGACTGCACTAAGGTTGACCAGCTCAAGACATCTCCTTAAGCACTGATGACTGAAAATTAAGGTTTGAGTTTTCAGAAGGAAAAATGGACTTTTAATGCCCCATTTGACTTTAATGGATCATTTTGGACTCTCAAGATTGCTCATGTCAAGTTTCAGGTCTCGGATCGCATTTTTTGCTCAGTCAATTGATCAGATGATCTAAAATCAGCCGTATTGGTGAAAAAGTCAATTGTAGCACCAAAAGTCAAACTTTGACTTTTTGGTATACATTAAGTTTCAAATATCACAATTCATCAAGACATTCAAAAATATCCGGCTTGATCGTCAAGAAGTTAAGAAAGTCAAAAGTTAACTTGTAAAGTCAAGATTTCCAAGACTTAGAAATTTTCTAAGTGTTTTTACACATGATAATTTCACCACTTCATGCCAATGTTTCACCATGATGCAAGATGATTCAAGGAAAACCTCCAACATAAAAGTTGTAGATCTCAATGAGATCTAAAACATTGTAGACCAGGACTTTTTCTAGAAATGTTTGGATTTTGAGTTATAAATTAATGAAGTCATGGCATTTTTGAATAAACACTTAGAGAATTTTTCAGCAGGTTTGGACAGGTTTTTATCCTAACTTCTTGGCCAATTTCCATCAAGTTCCAATTTGATTTTACAAAAGTGGTCAACATGAAAGTTATAGAGGATGTTTCAAGCTTTCCAAAACATCCAAGAGCATGAATTTATCATATTTGTGCTAGGAGATTCAAGGGCCTGAAGTTGAGCATCCATTCTTGAATTACAAGCCATTTTTGTTGAAGAACACATAATCCAATTGGCATGATGTGTTGCATAATCTTACTTTGCAGGCCTTGTGACTTGCAAATCTCTACATAATTTAATATTTACACAAGAGCTTGAGCTATTACCCAAGTGTTTGAGCCATTGTCCAAAAGATCTTTCCATTTATGGCATAAAGGCACCATTGATACTCTTGAAAAGCAAGCCTTTTGGTACAAAGTTTATCTTAAGCCCATACCTTGCTTGTTGCTGATTATACTCCACCATAAATTATGGGAAGTAGCTCCACAATACCAGTAACTTTGGTACTTCATCTTGGGACTATGGAGTACTTGACTTAGTTTGATCTTTGAAATCCAACCAAACCATAACATGCTGTTCTAAAAACCCAATCAGCTCATATGCACAAAACCCTTGCCTATAAATAGAAGAAGCATTTGCAAGAGGAAGAGGTTGAAAAAAGGAGAGAGAGGAGGGAAAAAAGGGAGAAAGAAAACCAGAAGTTTTATTGACAAACTCTTAAAAAATCTCATAACTGAAAAAGGTCATAACAGTCCACAAGGCAACACCTCAAGCTCAAAACATAAATTCCAGCTGCAAGGTATGTCTCCTTAACTTTAAACTCTTCATTTCAAATTATCATCATTTGGTTCATTTTTTAGGCTAAAATGCAGTGACCTTTGAAGAAAAGGTTTGTAAAAAAATCATGAACAATTGCCAAGATTGAGTGAAATTTTTTCCATGAAATAGTATCATGAACAAGCATGTGTAAGGCAACTGTTTTTTAAAACCATACAGCAGGAAATTGATTGCACAACCATGCAAATCGATTGCACGGGGTTCCAGTAGCCAGATTTTCAAATAATTTGAGTTTGCAATCGATTGCACAACCATGCAAATCGATTGCACAGGGTTCCAGTAGCTAGATTTCCAAATATTTTGAGTTTGCAATCGATTGTGCAACCATGCAAATCGATTGCACTGGAAGTCAGTAGCCATGTTTTGAAAAACTGAAGCATGCAATCGATTGCACTAACATGCAAATCGATTGCACTCAAATGAAAATTGAATTTTCGCTTTGAAAAAACTTGAATAAAGAGTTGGAGAATATAAAATGTTTCTTTTTGACCATTGAGCATCTATATTTTAAGTTCAAGGTAAGTATTATCATTATACCTTGAAATTTGCTAAAGGGCTTGAACCAAAGACTTCATCCAAAGAGGCTTTTAGCTTGATCAATAATTTTTGCCCTCTTTATCAATCATGATTTGTCTTCATCAAATAAAAGTGCATTCGAGAAACTTGATTTTACGGCATGTGTCAACACATAATGATCCAAAATGTTTTCTTTTCCTTTCATTTTTCTTTATTTTTACATGCTTCATATATTTTCTTCATGGCTATTCAATATGGTTGTAATAGATAATTAGGACTTTAATTTCTTGCAATCCCCATTTGTAAATTTGTACACCCCATCCCCATTGTAATAGCGTAAGATATTTACTTTCCGCAATTTATCGCTTTATATATAACATGTTAATAATTAGGGTTTGTATGACAAGATAAAACCAATCAAATAGAAAACCCTAATTCAAGATAAAATCAAGCATGAAAATGACACACTTGCACACAAACACCCCTAGGGTTACTCCACTTGGTTGCCTTGAACAAAATGGCCATATTACGTATGTAAGGTATCTTAGGAAGAAAAAAAAAACAAGATCATAGTCCCTCGATGACGCTATTCAAAGTTGCCTTACAAAAATGATCTTAGTCCCTCAAAATGCTAAGATACTTTGCAACATTGCTAATCATGGTCATACGATGACCCACGCCCGTCCCTTCACATCCAATGATGGGGATTCTTACCAAATCAATGGTAAGATAGCAACATCTAAAGGAGGAGGAAAAAAAATCTAAGACCTTTTGAGTAGGTAGGTTCGCTCTTAGTTACTCGCTTGCTCACAACAAAAACATTTTATACACCAACACTCTCATTTTGAAACATTTTTGAAAACAAAACTTTATACGCATTCTTATAGAGACGAGAATCATTACAAAGACACCTTTTCAAAATCACTTTCAAAAAAACACATCTCACAAACACTTTTTTGGAAACATTTTCGAAACAAACACTTTGTATGCGTTCTTATAAAGACGAGAACCATTACGAAGTTCCATTTTCAAAATACTTTAAAAAAATCACCACCACAAGCAAACATTCAAACAAAAGCAAGTGATCTAGCAAGTAACTAAGAGCCCATGGAAAACCGTGGATGAAAAGAGTGATAATACCTTCCCTTTTCATAATCTACCCCCCGAACTCAAGAAACAATCTCAAAGGTTTTTCCTGTGCTTTTTTACCTTTCCTTTTGGATAAAAGAAAAGTCGGTGGCGACTCTTGCTAACCGCAACATTTGCGATAAAATACAAAACCTTCAAGTCAGTTCTCCCACCGTATCACAATCCTGATCAATATTTACCAAGCACCCCGAGAGTTGGGATGACACTCAAACCATCCACAAAGTCTCTGCAGGTACTTTCTCCAACAGGTACAGAGGCAGGGGCATCTTACTAAAAAGTCGTCGCCATATCCTCAACTTACAACCTAGTGATGTTCGGTGTTCTTGTATCCCCAGCAGAACATGAATTTCCAACTACTGCTCCGACATCAGGTTTTCCCCAGTAAAGTTGTCAAACTTCTCAGGATTCCCCAAAAGGATTTCACAAACTCCTCAGGCAGTGCACAAAGCCTTCATCCTCCAACAGAGTTTATTTCTCCAAATTAGTGAAATCTTCCACAAAACTCATCCTCTCGGCAAAATCATTCTCGAACAGATGTCGAAGATCCTCGACAGATGTTGCACCCCAAAATTTACCCTCTTGATTTAGGCTTATGTACCATTATAATCATCATTTTGCATTACATTCATATATTGTGCAAGGATCAAAGTATTTTGGTTATCAAGTCTCCCTCAAGCTTTGGAAGATTGATTGTATTGACAAGTTGCTCAAGGAGGGCCCTATTATCTAAAAATCTGGATCTTTCAAGCCCAAAAGTACCACATATCTCAAGATATCTTATCCACCTCATTGGATCATCAGAAGATTGAGTATTGTGTTGTTTATAAGGAGAATCACTTCCTTTTGATTCATCAGTTAAAGCTAGGGTTTGAGTTTTAATCAGGAGACCTTTGTATTTTTGGGAAATTCTTGATCCCATACTTATCTACATAGTCATGAGCATCTATCATTGGAAGTTTGATCATCAACTTTGGCTTGAAAGGGTTCAATTGATGAAAAAGGGTAAAATGGTCATTTTGTCAGAAGACAGTCAAAATCAATTGTTGACCAAGTGGACTTTTGGTCAACCATCAATTCAATATCTCTATTCTCATATTTCATGGTCAATAATGCAAAAATATCAAGAGGAAGTGCGAATTGGAGTTATCTTGTCAAGGAAGTTATTTGATGTTTTGAAAATTTTCTAAGTATCCATAGGGCTGAACTTTGACTGGCTATAACTTTCTCAATTTTTATTCAAAATGTGTAAACTTTATATGCCTATAAAGAGGATGAAAAATTCTCCAACTTTGTAGGAGTGGCCACAAGTCCAAAAAATGAAAGGAAAATAAGTTATGAAGCTTGGAAGATTTTGACACTTAGTGAAATTTGGTTAAAAATGCAAACAATTGACATCTTCATATCCATTTTTGAATGACCATTTGAACTCAAATCAAAAAGTTAGCAACATGAAAGTTGTAGATTGTATTTTTCCCTTCATTTTTCATTCAAGAATAATCTCAAATGGTTAAGTGTATAAAAAGATATGATGATTAGGATTTTGAGCTGAAAACTGAATTTTTGCCCAGCACAAGGCAAGGCACGCGCGTGCTAGGCAGTCATTTCATCAAACATGCTGTGGGCGCGCATTCATCATCACTTTTCTATGTGAAATATTCATTATTTTGAAAAATGTTCAACATCAAAGTTCAATCCCTAAATGTGAGTAACGACTTTGCTTCAGAAAGTTTCTCTAAATTCTTCCCACATTTTGAGATATAATTGTGAGAAGTAGGCACCATGCATGCTGAATTTTCTGCCCAGCCAGCAAGTCACGCGCGCAGCAAGCCCAGACAGGTAAGGCATTTTATCAAACAATTTGTAAGTACGTGTTCATGGCCAAATATCTCATTGATTCAAGCCTCATTTTGAAAAATTTTGAACATGAAAGTTGGAGTATGAAGTGTCCTCTCTATTTTTGATTCAAAGTTTTTGATGTTTCATGCACCATAGAGAGAGATATAAGGGAGCAAAGAGGTGTTCATGAAATAGCAAATATGCATGGGCATGCATGAATTTTTTTTGTAACCAACCAAGACCAATTTCCAGCTCATCACCCCAACCTTTGTTCACTTACTCAAGCACGTGATTTGCACCCTCATTTGCATACAAAAATGCAACACATCACTCCCTCTCTCATTCTTTCCATTTCTCTCACTTTCCATTTCTCTCTTTTTTTACTTTATATAAATCATTGCACTCAACATTCAAAGGGGGGAAAATAGCAAGGAGAAAGCAAGCAAGCTCTTATTTCTCTCTCTCTCTCTCTCTCTCTCTCTCTCTCTCTCTCTCTCTCTCTCTCACGCAACTCTCTTCTTTGCAAGCAAGAAGTTCTTTTTCTCTCTCTTTCCTCCATTTTCAAGCAAGCTACCATTGTTAAGCAAACAAGTTTTTTCACATCTCTCTCTCTCTCTACTCATTATCTCTGCACATTCAAGCAAGCTTCTTCTCCATTCATTGCTCTTTATTTGAGCCCAAACACCATCAATTTCACTTCAAAGATAGATAATCCATTTTCTCCCTCTACTGCAACTTGCATTTTCTTTTTAAATCCATGAACCTTTTGAAAAATCCAATAACATATTCTTAATCCTTGCATAGTTTAGATTCAATTTCCGCAAATTTAATTTCTGCAACTATAAACTGTTAGATGTTTGATAATAGGTAATGCATGACAAGATCAAATGTATGAACTTAAAATCAACATAGCTGACCCATGACATGTACAGATAAAATTAACCGAACTAACACACTTGCACATGCCACTCTTAGGGTACACCTCGCTTGGTTGCCTTCGAACGTGGTCATTGAGTATAGGAAGTTTTAGAGGTCGCCCTCTTGTCCAAAGATCATAAGTTGCCTCGAAACGGTTGCCTCAGATAAAATGATCTAAGACATTAGGGTTACCACTAAGGCGTCCTAACATTGCTTTAGTGACCACACGTCCCTTAATCGAATTGACCCGAAAACTCCAACGACGATGCTACCTACTCCTCAATAGTGGGATAGCATTGTCTAAAGGACATTTGCACAGATTAATTCCTTTTTCGAGAAGGTAGATGGTTCTTAAGTACTTGCTCCTTTTAAAACAAAACAAAACATTTCTCACTTACACTCCTTTCAAAACAAAAACTCTTTCAAACCCACAAACACAAAGAAAAGCAAACTTTTGAAAACATAATGAGCAAGTACCTAAGAGCCCGTGGATAACCACGGATAGAAAGGGTGCTAACACCTTCCCTTTCTATAATCTACCTCCTGAACCCGAGAAACATCTCGAAAAAGGAATTTTTCTGTGCTTTTTTCCTTTCCTTGTTGGATAAAATAAAAGACGGTGGCGACTCTTGCTTACCACGACATTTTGCGAATACAAACGCAAAACGCGAACCAGCATTCCAAAAACAGTCAGTTCTCTTCCCACCGATCACATAACTGGCGACTCTGCTGGGGAATTACTATTATAAGTGAGGTATACCTTAGGATTAGATCACTTGTGTTTTCAATTGTATGCTTTGTATGCTTTCATTTTGTGGGCTTGTATCGGAGTTCTATAGATCCTAACCCGGATCTGGGGATGCCCTTTAGGTAAGTAGCAATAAACTGTGAGGGATCTGTACGGCGTAGATCGATACGGATGAAGCAGTAGCTACATTGGTGTGGCACCTTGGTCTGTACCAATATCCCTTGTGTTAGAACGAGGAGACTATGGGTCTTCTAAGGAGTCATTAAGCACCAACTGACCTTAGAACCTTAAATTGACCAACTTGGCCATAGAACAGTAGCAGTATGCTACACTCATTGAGACTAAACTCTCGCGATGATTCCGGCCACAAGAAAAGGTTGCTAAACTGGAATTATGACCGATTGAGGGTAGTCAGTGATATTGAGATCCTCTAGAACCCGATTACTATTTTTAGGATAGGTTTAAACCAACTGAACTGAAAGAGGGTAGTACCTAAGCTCCATGCCAGCCTGAAATCTAAGGGCTCTTTTTGTGTCTTGTGTGCCTTTACCATGTTTGCCTTTTGTGGATACTTGTGGTGTGCCTTTACCATGACATCATGACATCATAACATTGCATACATCTTGCATAAGGACTAACCTATTTCAAGGACAAGAGGGTTTTATCTTTGCTCTGTTTTGTAGGTCATCATGATGCCCATGCGTAGGAATACTATCCGGATCAACTTTGTCCAAGTACCTACCCTGCTTAAAGATTTGGTTGTCAGGATTCCAGACACTACTTCCTTCATCAGAAGGGATGGTTCTCTTCTCAGTTTGGTCACTTCAAAATTGGACGAACAAATGATGAGTGTCCTGGTCCAATTCTATGATCCGCTGTACCATTGTTTCACTTTCCAGGACTTCCAGCTGGTTCCTACCCTAGAAGAGTTCTCTGAGCTGCTCGGTATCTCCGTCCTAGAACAGACCCCGTTTACTGGATGGGAGAAGACTCTTAAGCCCGAAGAAATTGCTGCAGCCCTTCACTTGACCAAAGAAGAGGTAATGGCTAACTGGGAGACTAGAAGTGGAGCTAAGGGTTTTCTGGCTAAGTTTTTGGTTGACAAAGCTAATTACTTCTAGGACAGCTTAGACTTCAAGGCGTACGAGGACATTCTGGCTCTCTTAATTTATGGTTTGGTATTGTTTCTGAATCCTGACACTTTTGTTGATGTTAATGCCATCAAGATCTTCATCTCTCATAATCCGGTACCCACTCTCTTGGGTGATATCCTTCATCAGCTCTATGCTCGTACTGCCTGAAAGCGGGGAACTTTGATGTGTTGTGCTCCTTTATTGTCGAGGTGGTTTATTTCACACCTCCCTAAGTCCGTACTAAAGAACAAAGAAGGAATGGGCTGGGCTTATAGGGTGATGTCTCTTTCTAATAATGACATTATCTGGACTCTCAAAGGAATGGATGAGGTGACTATCATTGATCATTGTGGAGAGTATCCTAATGTTCCATTGATCGGGACCCATGGAGGGATTTCTTACAACCCATGCTTAGCTCCCCATCAGTTTGGAAGAGCCAGAAGAGAAGGGCCTCATGAGATGTTGATGCCTCATATCATCTTTGATTTTCAGGGAGATAGCGACGAGCTGCGTCGTAGATTCATAAGGGCTTGGGACAGAGTTAACCAATCTGACCCACATGAGTTGGGACCAAAGACTTCTCTGCCAATGGAGCCATATCTCAGATAGGTCCGCATCCGTGCCCAGAAGCTAGGTATTCCATATGAAGCTGTCAGGCCTGCTAATCTTGAAGTTGCTAATGAGGAGGGGGTTCTTCCAACTATTCTCCACCCTTATATGCCCACTGATATTGGGGCACTGAAGAGGTCTTGGATGCAGTTGAGGGATGAACGGGATTCCTATCGAGAGAGGTTCAATGAACATGAGCAGAAGATCCAGAAGCTGACTAGACAGTTGGAGAACGAGCGGATCCTGAATGATTATGTCCGCACTGAGATGAAGAGACCATGGGAGAATTGATGGACCTTTGAGGATTTCTTTTACAGTTTTCATTTACTTTTCAGTATTTCCATTCTTGTAACGCCTAAGGGCAGTTTGTTGAACAATTTAAATTTTGAAGTTTAAATCTAATAAAGTGTGTTTCCTTTCTTGCTTACAAATTTGAATCTCGATTGTCTTTGAAATCATAATCATACGCATTTCATCCCATGCACTCCATAAGCAGGTACCCATTACAGGTCTCTTATCTTCGCTGTTTATTTCAGCAATCATCATGTCCGCTGAGCCTTCCACTGAGCAAGCTATCAAGGCCCTCCAGGCCCAGAATGCCCAATTTCAAGAGCTGTTCATGAATCTAGCTAAGGGTCAGCAGGACCTGAAGACCTTGATTCTGAAGGAGAAAAAGAAGAAGAAGAAGAGGACCATCCTGTTCAACACTGGACGCAGGTTTGGAAATGGACTACATAATGAAGTTGATCTGACCACCTCATCTGGAGGGAAAGATAGTCCACAAGAAAGGAGGGCTCCTAGCCCTATGGTCTCCGACAACGAGACGAACTATGATGAAGAACAGTATCCTCCTGCTGAGGATAAATACAAACAGCTGGAAGACCGTTTAAGCGCTATGGAAATTCAGAAGGTGCCCGGTCTGGACTTCGGAGATCTAGGTCTTGTTAGAACAAAGTTTGAATCTACTACCCTAAGTTTAAGTTTTGATGATAACAAAATGAAAGGATATATTAATTATGTGAATCATTTAAGAACTATTTGCTACCTAAAATATTACGTTCTGTTTTGCAGAAACTCTGATAGGTATCAGCAAGAGCACACCTAATCAGCATCAAAATATTGGTTCTTAACATCAGCATCAGAAGATGCTATATCAGAATACCAGAATCAGAAGAATAATTCACGTGTATACTGAAGCTTGATGAACAGAACTGCAATCAACACTCTGATAAAGACAACAACAGTTCATCAGCACTTAAGCAGAGTCAGAATGAGGCCAAGCCAGAACACGCTTCAACTTGCAACGATACTGTGCATTGAAAGCGAATTATTACCAACGGCATCATTCCAGACAAGATCTGCTCAATAAGGAAAGTTTGTTATTGGCATTAAATCAAGATTATTGCTCCAACGTTCAACAATTTCAGTGCTATATAAACAAGACAATGAAGATTGAATTGGCTAATGCTCTACATCATATTACACGCCTAAAAGCTAATCATCATCTTCCTTCTCTAAGTTTGCTAAACGCTACATATCTCCTTACTCAATCATTGTTTAGCAATCTAGTTTCATAAGCTTAAGTTGTGTAACATCACAGTTGTGATACAGTTTTGTAGAAAACATTCACACACCTAGATTTATCTTCTCTGTAAGAAAGTGTTTCCTTGCCAAACCGAGTTGTGGTTTGCATCAAGAAGGCTTTCACAGTTGTTAAAGAAGATTGTAATATTCAGTTGAATATAGTGGATTAAGACCTCGTTGGAGAGAGGCGAAATCACCTTGACGGGTGGACTGGAGTAGTTTGAGATCAAACGAACCAGGATAAAAATATCTTGTTCATTGCAAGTGTTTTTCAGTTTTACAATTCAACCCCCCTTCTTGTGTTTTTCACTTCTTCAATTGGCATCAGAGCGCCTGGTTCTGAGCTAAAACACTTAACCGTGTCAGTACAAGATCCAGCGTCAGAAAAACACAATGGCAGGAAACTATTCTCACACCAGCAATGACAACCATGAGGACAGAGACAGATTCAGCGGGAAACCTCTAGTCTTTGATGGAGAAAACTTTGATTACTGGAAAGACAGAATTGAAAGCTTCTTTCTGGCACATGATGCTGATCTGTGGGATATGGTGACAGATGGATACACGCACCCTGTGAATGCAAGCGGTCAGAAGATTGATAGGAAAACAATGTCTGACCAACAAAAGCGTGACTTCAAGAATCACCACAAGGCCAGAACCATCCTTCTCAGCGCCATCTCGTATGCTGAATATGAAAAGATCTCCAACAGAGACACAACAAAGAACATGTTTGACTCACTCAGAATGACGCATGAGGGCAACGTTCAGGTCAAAGAAACTAAAGCTCTGGCGCTCATTCAGAAGTATGAGGCGTTCAAAATGGAAGAAAGTGAATCCATTGAAACAATGTTCTCAAGATTCCAGATTCTGGTAGCTGGTCTCAAGGTTCTGGACAAAGGTTACTCTACTGCTGATCACGTCAAGAAAATCATCAGAAGTTTACCCAAGCAGTGGAGGCCAATGGTTACAGCTCTGAAGCTAGCAAAAGATATCAACAAAACTTCTCTGGAGGAACTTATCAGCTCCCTCAGAAGTCATGAGATAGAGCTAGAAGCTGATGAACCCCAGAAGCAAGGTAAGCCTTTAGCATTAAAATCTAACAAAAAATCTGAGTCTAAAGTTTTGCAGGAAGTTGAAGAAACATCTGATGGATCCTCATCAGAAGAAGACGAACTCTCCCTCCTCTCCAGAAGAGTGAATCAACTGTGGAAGCAGAGGCAAAGGAAGTTCAGGAATCCCAGAAGATCTGATCAGAACGAGTCTTCTTCCAGATACAGAAGGACAGATTCTTCCTCTGGATACAGAAGATCTGAAGGCTCCTCAGGAAGCAGAAATCCAAACACCAAGGACATCATCTGGTATGAGTGCAATTAGCAAGGACACTACAAGAGTGACTGCCCAAAGCTTCAGAGGGAAAAGCCCAAAAAGAAGTTTGGAAGAGAAAAGAAGAAAAGTCTCATGGCTACATGGGATGACTCTGACTCGTCTGAAGCTGACTCAGAATCAGATGATGAGAGAGAAAACATAACTCTCATGGCTAACATTTCAGAAGATAGTGAAGCTTCTGAATCAGACTCAGAATCAGATACTGAAGAGGTATTTCCTAACTTTGCTGTTAATTTTACCAAGGCTGAACTTGCTGAAAGCCTTAATGAAATTCTGGAAAGGTATCAGCAAATTAGAGTTAAATTCAGAGACCTGAAAAGGAATCTTGAATCTGACTCTAATAAGACTGAGAGTCTTAAATTGGAGAATTCTGAGCTGAGAATTAAAATTTCAAAATTAGAAAATACTTTACAAAACTCTCAGAAGGAACCAATTTCTGAAACTCCTAGCAACGCTGATGAGATCATCAAGGAGTATGATCACAGTTTCCAGAAGTTCCTTGCTAAAAGCATAGATAGAAGCAAAATGGCTTCAATGATCTATGGAGTTAGCAGAAACGGCAGGAAGGGAATAGGATACCAAGGTAAGGTTCCTACACCAAAGAATGTCATGGATTTAACCATTAAACACACTCCTCTGAATTCACATTTTGTGTATGGTCACACACATGATATTAAATACACTAGCAGTAAGTACTCTGTGAAACCAAAATTCAACCAGAGTTTTGGTAAATCTAACAAATCAGGACCCAAGAAAATCTGGGTACCTAAGGATAAAATAATACATGTTGCAGATATCTTTAGCAGCAAGTCAGAAACACCAGTCATGGTACCTGGACTCTGGCTGCTCGCGACACATGACGGGAAGAAGGCATATGTTCCAAATCCTGGAACTTAAGCCTGGAGGCCACGTTGGCTTTGGAGGCAATCAGAGGGGAAAGATAATTGGCTCTGGAACTATAGGTAATGGAAATCTTCCCTCTATTAATAATGTTCTGCTAGTAGATGGATTAATGCATAATCTATTATCCATAAGTCAATTAAGTGATAACGGTTATGATATAATCTTTAATCAAGAATCATGTAAAGCTGTTAGTCAGAAAGATGGGACTATCCTGTTTAATGGAAAGAGGAAAAACAACATTTACAAAATCAAACTTTCTGAACTAAAAAAGTCAGAATGTAAAGTGCCTTCTGTCTGTTAACAACGAGCAGTGGATCTGGCACAGAAGATTGGGGCATGTTAGTATGAGAAGAATATCTCAGATTAACAAACTCAATCTGGTCAGAGGACTTCCTAATTTGAAGTTAAATTCAGATGCTCTGTGTGAAGCATGTCAGAAAGGCAAGTTTGCAAAACCTTCTTTTAAATCTAAAAATGTTGTTTCTACCTCTAAGCCATTAGAACTTCTGCACATTGACTTATTTGGACCAGTTAAAACTGCTTCAGTCAGTGGCAAGAAGTATGGGTTAGTAATCGTAGATGACTATAGCAGATGGACATGGGTAAAGTTCTTAAGACACAAGGACGAGTCAGACTCTGTGTTTGTTACCTTCTGTAACCAAGTTCAGAATGAAAAGGATCTTAGAATCGTTAAAGTCAGAAGTGATCATGGTGGAGAATTTGAAAACAAAGATTTTGAGTCATTCTTTAATGACAGAGGCATTCTGCATGATTTCTCTTGTCCTAGAACTCCCCAACAAAATGGAGTTGTAGAACGAAAGAATAGAACATTGCAAGAAATGGCCAGAACCATGATCAATGAGACAAACGTTGCTAAGATCTTCTGGGCAGAGGCAATAAACACAGCGTGCTACATTCAGAATAGAATATCAATAAGACCTATTCTGGAAAAGACTCCATATGAATTGTGGAAGAACATAAAGCCCAACATTTCATATTTTCATCCATTTGGATGTACCTGCTTTATGTTAAATACAAAGAATTATTTGAACAAGTTTGACTCTAAAGCACAGAAGTGTATTATGTTAGGATACTCTGAACACTCAAGAGGGTACAAAGTATACAATACAGAAACACAAATTGTGGAAGAATCAATCAGTGTTCGTTTTGATGATAAGCTTGACTCTGAAAAGTCAAAGCAGAATGAAGTTTTTGCAGGTATGGAAATTGAATTTACAGGTTCTGAAGACAAGTCATCAGAAGCTCTCAACACAGACACTCCTTCAACATCTGAAAGGAGCACTGCTAGCAATCCTACAACAGCTGCTGATCAACCTCATAAGAGATTACCCAGAAGCAGCTTGGATCACCCAGAAGAGACTATCTTAGGAAGAAAGGAAGATCCAATCAGAACAAGAGCAAGCTTCAGAAACTCTGAAGAAACCCTCATGGGACTTGTGTCTCTAATTGAACCTTCTTCTATTGATGAAGCACTTCTGGACAATGACTGGATTCTGGCAATGCAAGAAGAGCTGAATCAATTCACCAGAAATGACGTATGGGATCTTGTTCCCAGACCAAAAGGATTCAACGTCATTGGAATAAGATGGGTCTTCAGAAACACGCTAAATGAACAAGGTGAAGTCATCAGAAACAAAGCACGACTGGTTGCACAAGATTATAGTCAGCAAGAGGGGATAGACTATACAGAAACCTTTGCTCCAGTCGCCAGGTTAGAATCTATCAGACTTTTAATTTCATTTGCTGTTAATAGAGGCATCACTCTGTATCAGATGGATGTCAAGAGTGCATTCTTAAATGGTTATATAGAAGAAGAGGTTTATGTGCACCAACCCCCTGGTTTTGAAAATACAAAACATCCAGAACATGTTTTCAAACTAAAGAAGTCACTATATGGTCTGAAACAAGCTCCCAGAGCTTGGTATGAAAGACTAAGTAACTTTCTGTTAGAAAATGAATTCACTAGAGGGAAGGTGGACACTACCTTATTCTGTAAATCAGTTAAGAATGACATCTTAGTCTGTCAAATTTATGTTGATGATATTATTTTTGGTTCTACTAATCCTTCTCTTGGAAGAAAATTTGCTAAGTGTATGCAGGCAAAATTTGAGATGAGCCTCATAGGGGAACTGAAATTCTTTCTAGGAATTCAGATCAATCAAACTACAGAGGGAACTTACATTCATCAGAGCAAATACATCAGAGATCTTCTGAAGAAATTTGACCTCTCAGAATGTAAGCCATCAAAGATTCCAATGCATCCCACATGCATTCTGGAAAGAGAAGAGGTAAGCAAAAATGTAGAACAAAAAGTCTACAGAGGTATGATTGGTTCTCTCCTTTATCTGACAGCTTCAAGACTTGATATATTATTCAGCGTATGTATTTGTGCTAGATTCCAATCAGATCCTAGAGAATCTCACTTAACAGCTGTTAAGCGAATTTTCAAGTATCTGAAAGGTACTACTAATCTGGGTTTGTTTTATAGAAAATCTAGTGATTACAGTTTAGTAGGCTACTGCGATGCTGACTTTGCTGGAGACAGAGTAGAGCGTAAAAGTACTTCTGGAAGCTGCCAGTTTCTGGGAGAAAATCTGATCTCTTGGTCCAGCAAAAGGCAATCCACAATTGCGCTATCAACAGCAGAAGCTGAGTACATAGCAGCAGCAGGATGTAGCACACAAATGCTCTGGATGAAAAGTCACTTGAAGACTTCCAGATTTTTGAGAGTAATATCCCTATACTTTGTGATAATACTTCTGCTATTTGCTTAAGTAAGAATCCTATTTTACATTCTAGAGCTAAGCATATAGAAATAAAACATCACTTCATTAGGGACTATATTCAGAAAGGAATTTTGAACTTAAAATTTATAGATACAGACCATCAATGGGCTGATATCTTCACTAAACCCCTTTCTGAAGATAGGTTCAATTTCATTCTGAAACATCTCAGCATGAAAATCTGCCCAGAGTGAAAATGTTTTAATTCCATATATTTATCTTCAGAATGTATTTGTTTTACTGTGAACTTCTGATCAATCTCTTTTCAGAAAGATAGAACATGCAGATTGTATCAGATGCTAGTCTTAAAGATCTGAGAGTCTAAGCTCAAGGACAGACGTGTTGATCACTAAATCAAAGAAGTGTCATCCAATCATCAGCATATCTCTGAAGCAGAACGCGTGCATGCTTCTGAGAAGGCAAAACGCTGATTGGGTGCATTGAGACACATGTCTGGTAACCGTTTTAAGTATCTTTCTCAAATTCCCCAAAATCAGCAAGCATTAAATGAAAGTAATCATGTTTTTAAAACGTAATCATGATTTTATTTCTCTTTCTTGAAAACGCTTACACTTTCAAAATATTCTGAAGCCTATTTAAGCACGTTAACCTCTCACTTTAATCTTTTACAGTTTCTCATTATCTCTCAAGTATTCTCTGCATTTTTCTGTGTTCATCTCTCTCAAACCCATTTTCTCAGTTTTTTTTCTCAAAATCCCTAAGTGTGAACATGGAAACCTCCAGCAGTGCCTCTGTAGGTTCTCAGAAGAAAGCATCATCTGAACAGTATCAAGTTCCACTCAGAACACTCCTCACTCCAGTGAAGAATCTTGAAGTGTTATCTGAACTGATTATTGATTTTGGCAGTCTGAAGGAGAATGGTTTTGATTTAACAGAAGAAGTTAGGGCACAGAAATGGGAAAGGTATTTTGACAGGTTGGTTGGACCAACATTCCCAATGTTAGTCAAGGAGTTCTGGATTCATGCAACTGCTTCAACGCATCAAGTCACCTCCTACATAATGGGGAAGAAGATTGTGATCACTGAGGATCACATAGCAAAGTTGATTGGTTATAGTGGCGGTGGCGTCCGCTGTATTGATATGGCTGAGAGATGTGCTGACGTGGGCGTCATAGCAGAAAGGATTTTCACCCTTGGGGTGCCCAGCAGTAAGATCAGAGATCTGAAGGATCACCACAGAGTTTGGGCGAAGATAATTCTGGGGTGTTTTAATCATAGGAAGCCAACTAGTTCCCCTGATTACATAAATATAGATCAGTAGTTTCTGATCTATTTTATCAATCAGAAGGTAAAAATCAACTTGGCTCATCTTCTGTTTAATCACCTCAGAACAAGCGTGAAGGAAACCAGGGAAGAAGAAAGAACAAAGAGGGATTGGATACCCTTTGGAAGGTTAATATCAGATATTCTGACTGAGAATAGGCTGATAGAGCACCTGATAGAAGCTCAAGAGTTAAGCACCATTGAACCAACGGTTGGGAAGCCTCTGAACGCGGAGAATCTGAAGAAAATGAAGTTAATAGAGAATATCAGAAAGGAACCCAGCGTTACTCCCACTGCTGACATCACCAGCAGAAGAGTCCCACTGAGTGACTTTCCTTTATATTCTGAGATAGAATCCAAACCAGTGGTGGTTCTCAGATATCTGGACGCGTGCAAGGCTGATGGTACAGATCCCAATCTGAATATCAAAGATCTGCACCAACCTCAACCAGAAGTTACACTGAAGAAGACGAAGAAAAGGAAGGCCCCTTCAGAAGGAACATCCCAGCAGACACCCAAGAAAAGAGGTAATTTATCTGTTGCTTCTGTTTTAAATTCTTCTACTATTCCAACATCAATCCCATCTCCAACTTCTCATAGAATCTCAATCCCCATCCCAACAATAGATGAAACTGAACCAGAAGATGACCCTTCTGAGGCACTACAACTCAGAAGACCCCGAACCAAACATCCCAAACCAACAATTTCAACAACATCAGCAATTGACAAAGTGTTGTCTGACATTGATCAACACACCTCTGATCACCCCTCCAATAATCCAAACTCTGAACCACAAATTGTCCACTCTCCACAACCAGAACAACCTCTCTCACCCATTCCAGAAGAACCACTTATCCCTGAACAACCAGAAATTCCTCCTCCTTCTCCACAACCAACAATTCCTTCTCCCTCTCCTCAACCAGAAATTCATCCACCATCACCTCAACCTGAGTTTCATCACTCTGAGACTCCAACTCCTCCACCTTCTGAACCACATTATCCTCAATCCTCTGAACCACAACCTCTAGCAATCCAGCTGCCATGTGGAACAACAGTAACCATGGCCCAGCTGCCATCCTCGCCAGAATCTACACCACCAAACACTCCCAAAACCCCAAACAGTCTAATCATTAATTCTGATTCTCCCACTCCATCTCCCAAACAAACAGCTCCCAAACAAACCACAGAAAACCCCAGCAGGACTTTCATAGATTTAACAATCCTTGACCGTCTTGCTGATCTGAAAAATAAAATAGCCATTCCAAAACCAAAACAACCAGATGTTGGCTCTGGTATTATGAATTTTGAAACAGGTTTGCAGCAGTGGATTGCTTCTCTGAAGCAAGTTTGTCCTGGAATGATTGATCCAGCTGCCTCTGACCAACTCTGGTCACAATTCAGAATTTGGGTACGTGCTGAAGCCCTCAAGTTGCAGGATATCAACTATGAGCAGGCACAATAGAACTTCAGCAAGCTGCTGAAGGAAGTTGAAAGTCAGCTGCCACAGGAAGACGTGCTCCTTCTGGATAGTGAGCCATGGTCTGAGAAGCGTCCAGCCTCAAAGGTGCAACCAGAAGAAGACAAGACTATTCAAGCTGAAGCTAATCAAGCTGAAGATGTTACAGAAAGCTCTCAGAAGCTCCCTGCTTCTGATGTTTCTCAAGCTGCCTTGGACAGGCAGACTCTGGAAGAGCTGAAGCTGAATGACATTCGTCTGCAGCAAAGGATGGATGAAAATGACCAGAAGATGAAAGAAAGGATGGATGTGCAGGATAGCAAGATAGATACAGTAGTCAGCATGGTGCACAAGCAGAATGAGACTGCTGATCAGATCAAAGCCATGCTGGAGAACCTGTTCACACGCCTTCCTCCACAACCTTAGATTTTCATTCATGCCATTTTCATGTTGTCTTTGCTTATCTGTTGTACTGTTTTGTTTGGTTCTGAACACTTTTATATGACAAGTTTTTCTGATCTAAATGTTTTAGCACATCACTTACACTTTTTGATTGCTGACAAAAAGGGGGAGAACAAGAATGATATTTTTCAATAAACGGAGTACTAAGACAGAAAATCTCAAACATTCTAACTCTGATATACTTGAATATGTTTTCTGTTTTTTGCCTAAGTCTACAGGTACAAGAATGCTCTCTGATATTCTGAAGACTAAAGCTCTGACACTCTGACCCAAAGCAAAGCTTTGACTCTGATCTGAAGCTCTGCTCTGACATTCTGATCTAAAGCTTCTGACAGTCTAAACTCTGATATTCTGATGTTCAAAGAAAGGCAATAAAGATCTGATCCTGAAGAACTCTTGGAATTAAAAAGGGAAGTAATAAATTCAGGGGGAGTATCTCTCAACTCTGATATCTCTTTATCCCTTATCTTTGATAACCTCTCACTCTGATACATCTTATCATTTAGTTATCTCTGATACGTTTTCACGTTATTTTCAATTAAAAATATCTAGTTTTTGTCATCATCAAAAAGGGGGAGATTGTTAGAACAAAGTTTGAATCTACTACCCTAAGTTTAAGTTTTGATGATAACAAAATGAAAGGATATATTAATTATGTGAATCATTTAAGAACTATTTGCTACCTAAAATATTACGTTCTGTTTTGCAGAAACTCTGATAGGTATCAGCAAGAGCACACCTAATCAGCATCAGAATATTGGTTCTTAACATCAGCATCAGAAGATGCTATATCAGAATACTAGAATCAGAAGAATAATTCACGTGTATACTGAAGCTTGATGAACAGAACTACGCTCTGATAAAGACAACAACAGTTCATCAGCACTTAAGCTGAGTCAGAATGAGGCCAAGCTAGAACACGCTTCAAGTTGCAACGGTACTGTGCATTGAAAGCGAATTATTACCAACGACATCATTCCAGACAAGATCTGCTCAATAAGGAAAGTTTGTTATTGGCATTGAATCAAGATTATTGCTCCAACGTTCAACAATTTCAGTGCTATATAAACAAGACAATGAAGATTGAATTGGATAATGCTCTACATCATATTACACGCCTAAAAGCTAATCATCATCTTCCTTCTCTAAGTTTGCTAAACGCTACATATCTCCTTACTCAATCATTGTTTAGCAATCTAGTTTCATAAGCTTAAGTTGTGTAACATCACAGTTGTGATACAGTTTTGTAGAAAACATTCACACACCTAGATTTATCTTCTCTGTAAGAAAGTGTTTCCTTGACAAACCGAGTTGTGGTTTGCATCAAGAAGGCTTTAGCAGTTGTTAAAGCAGATTGTAATATTCAGTTGAATATAGTGGATTAAGACCTCGTTGGAGAGAGGAAAAATCACCTTGACGGGTGGACTGGAGTAGTTTGAGATCAAACGAACCAGGATAAAAATATCTTGTTCATTGCAAGTGTTTTTCAGTTTTACAATTCAACCCCCCTTCTTGTGTTTTTCACTTCTTCAGGTCTATCCTCTGGGGTGGTGATTCCCCATAAATTCAAGGGACCTGCCTTTGCCAAGTATGACAGAGTTTCCTATCCGAAGCTTCACCTCTGGTCATATGCGAGGAAGATCCAACCTTACACTGCTGATAAGAATTTGTGGATCCATTTCTTTCAAGACAGTCTCTCAGGGATTCAGCTTGAGTGGTTCTATCAGTTGGACGGAGCCAGTATCTGCAACTAGGAAGATTTGGCTACTACATTCTATAGGCAGTATCAGTACAACTCCGACCTCGCTCCTACGTGTACCCAATCCAGGGTATGTCAATAGGAACGGGTGAAGGATTTAAAGAGTATGCGCAGAAGTGGAGAGACCTTGCCGGAAGGGTGAAACCACCTTTGGCTGATCGTGAACTTGTTGACATGTTTTTGGGGACCCTGTCTAGTCCGTTCTTTAACCATCTAATTGGAAGCTCTTCAGCTGGGTTTACAGATCTTATTTTGACCGGTTAAAGGATTGAAGCTGGTATTAAGGCCGGGAAGATACAGAAGGGTGCCTCATCAAGCACCAAGAAGAAACCGTTTAAGAAAGAGTCCAGTGTTGTCTACATTTCGAGAAGACAGAATAGGCCTGAACACTGCCAAGTTGTCAACGCGGTTGTTATTTCAAAACCTGCTGGTGCCCCTCAGCATCACTATCAACAAAAAGACGAGAGACCTCGAAGGCAATTCACTCGTCTCAACATGACTTTGTCTCAGATTCTGCCACAGTTGCTAAAGACCAATCTGGTGACTCTAAAAGAAGCTCCGAAGAATCCAAGTACCACGTCACCAAAGTACAACCCTAATGCCCGCTGCGCTTTTCACTCTGATAGCCCGGGGCATAATACAAATGATTGTTTGGTTTTGAGGAATAGGGTGCAAGACCTAATTGATGCAAAGGAGATTGAGTTTGAGGCGCCCGAGAGGCCTAATGTTGTGACTGCTCCCATGCCCAAACATGGAGTAAATGCTGCAGAGGAAGACTTGTTTGCAGTTTCCGTGGATGATATTGTTAGCCCTCTGATGATTGTCAAGAAGAACTTGTTGCTAGCCGGTTTATTTCCGGGATGTGGCGAAGGTTGCCATATGTGTTCTGTTTTACCTACTGGGTGCCCATTTCTGAAGTCAGGTATCCAAAACCTGATGGATAATAAGGAGATCCTGTTTGAGAAGATTGTTGTTCCTTCCATTCCTACTGAAGAAGTCACCATTATTACCATTTTCGACAATTCTTCCAAGGCTCCCTCGAGGAAGCCTGTTAGAATTACATCTACTCCGAAGATCGCACCTGTAATCATCACTGTTCCGGGGCCCATCCCCTACACCTCTGACAAAGCTGTCCCTTGGCACTATGGGGCAGATGTTTATGTTCTTGGAGTTAAGAAAGAGTTGGATGATAATACCTGTGTCAGCAACATTACTGGACCTGCTAAAGTCACACGCAGCGGTAGACTTTTCTCACCTGATATTGCTCCACCAACTGTCCGAAGACTTGTTGTCATTACACCTGCAAGTGTACCTATCACCATTCCTGATCAAGTTCTTAGTTCTACCCCTGTCCCTGAGTCATCTAACGCTCGGGGCAAAGGGATCATCATTGATATGCCTGCCCAGACGGAGGCACCGAAGACAATTACTGTTGAAGCTTCCAAACAGGAGATGGAAGAGATTTTGAAGATTATTAAGAAGAGTGATTATAACGTAATTGAGCAGCTGGGGCAAACCCCATCCAAGATTTATATGTTGTCACTGTTGTTGTGTTCATAGGCCCATGCCAAGGCTCTGATTACCTTCCTGAAGACTGCCCACGTGCCACAAGAGACATCAGCAGATCAGTTTACCGATTGTGTGGCCAATTTAACTGCTGATAATGGTTTGGGTTTTTCCGACGCTGATTTGACTGTTAAAGGGAAGAACCACAATGATGCCCTGCATGTCTCCATTGAATGCAGGGGCACTACTCTTGCACACGTATTGGTTGATACTGGTTCCTCACTGAACGTCTTACCCAAGAAGGCTCTAGACCGGTTGGATTGCGAAGGGTTGGAGCTAAAGCCAAGTAACATCATTGTCAGGGCCTTTGACGGGTCTAAAAGGGTGGTGCATGGTGAGGTTGATATCCCAATTAAAGTTGGTTCTCAGGTCTTCAATTCTACATTCTACGTGATGGACATTCGGCCATCCTGTTCTTGTTTGCTGGGTCGTCCATGGATCCATAAAGCTGGGGCCGTAACCTCAACGCTCCACCAGAAGCTGAAGTACCCGGTCAGAGGGAAGATTGTGACAGTTCAAGGGGAGGAAGAGTACATGGTCAACCACCTTAACTCGTTCAGATACATAGAGATGGATGGGGAGTTCATTGAGACCCCATTTCAGCACTTTGAAGAGGTTCCTCAGACACTGGCAGCAACTGAGACTGTGGTTGAAGATTCTCCTATGAAGATGGCTTCCTTAAAAGATGCCCGGGCTGTTATTGAGAAGGGTGAGTGTGCAAATTGGGGCCGACTTCCTTATTTCACTCAGAAAACTAACAAGTTTGGTTTGGGTTTCATTGCAGAAGCTCAAAGGGCTACTCGTAATGCAAGGATTGGAAGACCTCCCGTGTTCATCAGCAACTCGGGAGTAAATGCCATTGAAGATGATGTGGAGGAGTCTGAATTCGACAGCTGGATCTATCCTACGACCAACGGTGGACCAAGCAACTGGACAACAAAGTACTTCATCCCTATTACTTTTGTTACCCAGTAATGAACTCTTTGTTTTGAATTTGTAACAGACAATGTTTTGAAACTTTATGGCCCAGTGTCTTACCCGGGGCACTGTGGCTTCATTTGTGAGGGCTTTTGTGTGTCATTTTCATATATCATTAATAAAAGCATTGGAAGTTTCTTGCATTTCAAATTTTGCGCTCCTTGTTTTTCTTTATTATATATTGCAAAACAGCTATTTTACACACACTCACGTATACAGGTCCACATCCACTCTGGATCTCACTAGTAACGACTCCGCTACTGCCAGTTATGACTTCGAAAATCCGATCAACTTAGCCGAAGACGAAGGTGAAGAGGATTGCGAAGTGCCTGGTGAACTTGCAAGACTGCTACTCCAGGAAGAAAAGGCCATTCAGCCACATGAAGAGCCGGTGGAAACAGTGAATCTGGGTACTGAGACAGACAAGAAGGAAGTCAAGGTTGGTGACAATCTGGATCCTAGTGTGAAACAATGGTTGATTCAGATGCTGTGTGACTATGTAGAGATCTTTGCTTGGTCTTACGAAGATATGCCTGGGTTGGATACCGACATTGTGGTTCATCTCCTGCCTACCAAGGAAGATTGTCCTCCCGTAAAACAGAAGGTTCGCCGAATGCGCCCAGAGATGTCTGAGAAAATCAAGGCTGAGGTTATGAAAAAGTTTGACACCAGTTTTCTAGCAGTGACTTCTTACCCTCAGTGGGTTGCCAATGTGGTTCCGGTACCGAAGAAAGATGGTAAGGTTTGAATGTGTGTTGACTACAGGGACTTGAACAGGAAAAGCCCCAAGGATGACTTCCCTCTACCTCACATCGACGTTCTGGTTGACAATATTGCTCAGCATAAGGTATTCTCCTTCATGGATGGTCTCTCCGATTATAATCAGATAAAGATGGCTCTCGAAGACATGGAGAAGACCACTTTTGTTACTCAGTGGGGTACCTTTTGCTACAAGGTCATGACTTTTGGGTTGAAAAATGCTGGGGCAACGTATCAGCGTGCCATGGTTGCTTTGTTTCATGATATGATCCATCATGAGATTGAAGTATACGTCGAAGATATGATTGCAAGGTCCCATACTGAGGAGGAACACCTTGAGCATCTACAAAAGCTGTTTGACAGGTTGAAGTTGTACAAGCTGAGATTGAACCCGAACAAGTGCACCTTCTGGGTAAGGTCTGGTAAGCTACTGGGTTTCATCGTGAGCGACAAAGGTATTCAAGTTGATCCTGCCAAAGTGAAAGCTTTACAGGAGATGCCAGCTCCCAAGACAGAGAAGGAGGTCAAAGGCTTTCTAGGACGACTGAACTACATTGCCCGATTCATCTCTCACCTGACTGCTACTTGTGAGCCAATCTTCAAGTTACTGAAGAAAGATCAAGTGGTACGTTGGAATGATGAATGCCAGGCTGCCTTCAAAAGGATCAAAGCGTATCTCTAGGAGCCACATATTCTAATGCCACCAGTTGAAGGGAGACCTCTGATCTTATACTTGACAGTACTTGACAACTCAATGGGGTGTGTGCTGGGGCAGCATGACGAGTCTGGCCGAAAAGAGCATGCTATTTATTACCTTAGCAAAAAGTTTAATGACTATGAGACCCGATACTCACTGCTTGAGAAAACTTGCTGCGCTTTGGCATGGGCTGCTCTCTGGCTGAGACAGTATATGTTGACTCACACTACTCTGTTGATATCAAAAATGGATCCCATCAAGTATATCTTCGAAAAGCCTGCCTTGTCCGGAAGAATAGCAAGATGGCAGATGATCTTGACTGAGTATGACATCCAGTACACCACTCAAAAAGCAATCAAGGGAAGTGTAGTGGCAGACCATTTGGCACATCAGGCAGTGGATGATTACCAGTCTATGAACTTTGAATTTCTGGACGAGAATATCATGGTAGTGACTGATTGTGAGACACCTGGACCGGATGAAAGACCTGAGGAAGGATCCCGATGGTCTATGTATTTTGATGGAGCTTCGAACGCTTTGGGTAATGGCATTAGCGCCGTGATCATATCTCTTAAAGGCTGCCATACTCCGTTCACCGCCCGATTATGTTTCAACTGCACCGACAATATGGCGGAGTATGAAGCATGCATTATGGGTCTTCGAGCAGCAATTGACCTAAGGATTAAGTTTCTGAGTGTCTTCGGAGATTCCGCTCTCGTGATCAGTTAGATCAAAGGAGAGTGGGATACGAAACACCCTAATCTTATTCCTTACAAGGAGTATATGTTGACATTGCTTCCCCATTTTTGAGGAGATAACCTTTAAACACTTCCCTAGAGAGGAGAATCAGTTGGCGGACGCGCTAGCTACGATGTCTTCTATGTTCAAAGTCAATTGGGAAAACGAAGCTCTCCGGATCCTTATTGAAAGATTGGACGAACCCGCACATTATTGTGATCTTGAGACTGAAGAAGTAACAGGAAAACCCTGGTATCATGAAGTGAAGAGGTATCTTGAAGCTCAAGAATACCCCGAGGGTGCATCTGTTAATGACAAGAAGTTTCTGAGGAGGTTCGCGGTGAAGTTCTTCATCAACAATGACATTCTCTACAAGCGTAACCATGATTCAACCTTACTGCGTTGTGTGGATAAGAATGAAGTAGAAAGGATCTTGGCAGAGCTACATGAAGGTACCTTCGGAACTCATTCCAGTGGACATACCATGGCAAAGAAAATCCTTCGGGCAGGATATTACTGGTCCACAATGGAAGCCGACTGTTATCAGCATTCTCGGACATGTCACAAGTGTCAAGTCTATGCTGATAAGGTGAACATACCTCCAGTTCCTCTAAACGTCTTGATAGCTCCTTGGCCTTTTGCAATGTGGGGCATTGATATGATTGGCGAGATCAGACCTACGGCATCCAACGGGCATCATTTCATCCTGGTAGCGATTGATTACTTTACGAAATGGGTCGAAGCAGCTTCCTTTGCTACCGTAACCAAGAACATCGTGGCACGATTGATTTGGCACAACCTGATCTGTCGATACGGTGTACCAGAGAGGATTATTACGGACAATGGTACCAATCTTAATAACAAAATGATCACTGAGCTCTGCGAGCAATTCAAGATACAGCATCATAACTCTTCTCCCTACCGGCCGAAGATGAATGGGGCTGTAGAAGCGGCTAATAAAAACATTAAGAAGATTGTGCAGAAGATGACAGTGACATACAAAGACTGGCACGAGATGTTACCGTTTTCTCTTCATGGGTATCGTACCTCAACACGGACGTCAACAGGGGCAACACCCTATTCCTTGGTTTATGGCATGAAGGCAGTCTTGCCCATCGAAGTTCAGATACCCTCTCTCCGGATCATGAAGGATGCAGGTTTGAGCAAAGATGACTGGATTCAGACCCGACTTGATCAACTGAATCTAATCGACGAAAAAATACTTACCGCTGTTTGTCATGGTCAGACATACCAAAAACGGATGATCAAGGCATTTAACAAGAAAGTCAGACGACAACAAGAGTATCAAGTTGGGGACCTGGTAATCAAGCGCATTATTCTACCTCAAGGTGATCCCCGGGGCAAATGGATTCCTACTTACGAAGGGCCATTTGTGGTTAAGAACATCTTCTCAGAAGGAGCTATGATTCTAACCACCATGGATGGTGACGACCTTCCTCACCCCGTCAATGCAGACATAGTGAAAAGATACTACGCATAAGCAAAGACCCGCTAGGTTGACTGGCCTAGGCAAAAGTAAGGGCTTCCCTGCGAACCAAAAGGGTTCGGGCAAAAATAAGGGATGAAAATGAAAAAAATCTGTACACCTGGAAAGTCGAAAACCTGAAAAGGCGGCTTGGGCAAAAATGGGTATCCCAATGGACTGAAAACTCGAAAGGGCGGTCCAGGAAAAAGTCAGGGATTAAAGCATAACACTATGTCTCATTGGATCACCTCGCATCCAGACTTCGGTATTAACTATCAGGCTCGGACGGCACCAATCAATCAGATTCATCTTCAACTAAGCAGCAAAGTGATGAGATGCTTGAAGATATAAAGGCAATAGCAGAGTTGGAACCCAGTGGGACTATTCACATAACTGTTTTGTTTTCTTTTCACAAATTGTATAAATTCTATTTGTTCGGCGGCGTTCTCTTACTAGGACGTCAGCCTCTTGTACAAAAATTCCTATTTACAGGCCCAACTTCAAAATCAATACAAATTCATTTTCAGACAAATTTCAAATTGTTTTTCCTTTATCTGTTTTGTTTTGCAAAGAACGTCCAATGTTCATTTTTGATATATGCATTTGACATTAATTGCTGCTCATAAATATTTACACGCAAAACAGAAGGAAAATTACTAGTAATATCAGAAACAGGGGCAATAAGAATTGTCTGAGCTGTCTAGTTACTCTGTCCACCAAGGTACCAAGGGAGGTTCAGCTGAAGAATATGGCCGAGATACCGTCACTCCCCACGGAGTAAAACAATAATGGTAGCTCTCCCCACTGAGACTTGCAACTATGAACGAATCAGCAATGCTCTCCCCAAGCAGAGTTAATCTACCATCAGCCCTAAAAAGGCTTGGTATCCCCAGAAGATCTTAATCTTCCCCAGCGGAGTATAAAGATATTCCCCAGCAAGTATAAAAGCATCCCCGGAAGTCTTAATATTCCTCAACAAAATGTAAGAATGTTCCCCGGCGGAATACAAGATATCCACAGTGGAGCCATTTCCCCAGCGCAGTTTTAAAAAGGCTTCCCCGGCGGAGTTGAACCATCTTACCCAGTATATTCTGGAAGCTTATCCCCATGTGGAGCGCAAATAAATCTCCCCAGCCAAATTCAGAAGGTTATCCTCACAAGAGTCTAAATGGGTTATCCTCAGCAAGTTGCAACTGAAAGATCATCCCCAGCGAAGTTCTTTCTATCCCCAGCGGAGTTCATCGTTAAAATCCCAACAAAGCTTATCAACAGAATCCTAGCGGAGTTATCGTTGAAATCTTCAGCAGAACGTCTCTTCCCCATAGAGTAATTCCCCTAGGAGTAATCTCTTCATCAGTTTATTCCCCCAACGGAGTTCTTCTCTCCTACAGGTTTATCATCTTCGTTCATCATCCCCAGCGGAAACGAAGAACTCATCTCTATTCTCCAGCAGCTCCGAGATTTATTTTCCCCAGCTAAAACATTATATCCCCATACATCATGATACATGCATATACGCATCATACAAATACAATCTCATTTATTTTGAGAACATCATTGCCTAATCCATATCATGAATTGCATATGACTGACCTTTACCTTTCAGGAAAGATACAGTTAAAGTTCTCAATTACGTCGAAGACCTGACCGGTTCTTAAATCTCAATTGAATTATCCTCAGTTGAATTTTAGATAAGGTTCTCAATATTGATGTTTTCTTCCGTCATAGTGTGGACAAGTTCTATAACCTCAGCGGTATACTCCATTGAGCACGAGACAGTTCCTAGATCTTGATGAAGATGTTTCCCTATGTCATAGTGTGGACGAATACTATAACCTTGACGGTATACTCCGTGGAGCACGAGTCAGTTCCTAGATCTTGATGTTTTCCTCCATCATAGTGTGGACGAGTACTATAACCTCAACGGTATACTCCATTGAGCACGAGTCAGTTCCTAGATCTTGATGTTCTCCTCCGTCATAGTGTGGACGAGTTCTATAACCTCAACGGTATACTCCATTGAGCACGAGACAGTTCCTAGATCTTGATGAAGATGTTTCCCTACGTCATAGTGTGGATGAGTACTATAACCTCAACGATATACTCCATTGAGAACGAGTCAGTTCCTAGATCTTGATGTTTTCCTCCGTCATAGTATGGACAAGTTCTATAACCTCAACGGTATACTCCATTGAGCACGAGACAGTTCCTAGATCTTGATGAAGATGTTTCCCTACGTCATAGTATGGACGAGTACTATAACCTCAACGGTATACTCCATTGAGCATGAGACAGTTCCTAGATCTTGATGAAGATGTTTCCCTACGTCATAGCGTGGACGAGTACTATAACCTCAACGGTATACTCCATTGAGCACGAGTCAGTTCCTAGATCTTGATGTTTTCCTCCGTCATAATGTGGACGAGTACTATAACCTCAACGGTATACTCCATTGAGCACGAGTCAGTTCCTAGATCTTGATGTTTTCCTCCGTCATAGTGTGGACAAGTTCTATAACCTCAGCGGTATACTACGTTGAGCACGAGACAGTTCCTAGATCTTGATGAAGATGTTTCCCCCCCATTTGAATTATGGACAAGTTCTTAAGACTCAGCCGAGGCATTCTCTCAGTTGAAGTACAAGCCAAGTTCCTAAATCTCAACAAAAGTTAGACTTCCCCAGCGGAATCTTTTACAACAACAGGTATGCAAGTTCTCGCTAAGGAATCTCTTATGCGATCGACACTCCTGCAGATGGCATCTGTAAGCCCATCCTCCTACCAACAGTCTCCAAATGGAATCTGTAAGCCCATTCCCGACATCACAATTCTGATACTACACCATGCGAGTGCAAATATCTGGGCACTCTAGTGTTCAATTATCTTCCACCTTCGGATTACGAAAGGCTCGAAAGCCAATCTATATCCTCAGGTTTAAGAAAATTGAACAGGGGAAACTGTTGTACCCAAAAATTTGCCCTCCCATATTTCTCAAGATTGGTCAAGAATGATCTTCAAGTTGCTCAAGATGACTCAAGAGTTGGACAGTCAAACCACCTCCTAAGACAGTCAACCTCAAATTAGGGTTTTGTGTTGCATTAAGGTACTCATATCCAAAAGGTATAAAGTGCTTCCAAATGTCTTAATATGTTCTTAAGTTCATCCATGTCAAATTTCAAGCCTTGCAGAGGAAGTTTGGTCAGTCAATTGCTCAAGAGGCCTAAAAATCGACTATGCTAGGGCAAAAGTCAACTGTGTCCCAAATACAGTCAAACCTCAAGATTTTTTGTCAACATTCTCATTTTGAAGGTTAATTCATCATTTTATCAAGGGTTGATCATGATTCATCAAGGATTGCTCAAGATTCATCAAGATTCAAAAGTTGCTAAATTAGGGTTTTGTAGGAAAAGTCAACTCCACTTTGACCAAGCATAACTTTCTCATACTTTATGAGAAATGACCCATCCAAAGCTCATTTTGAATAGGATTCAATTTTCTACAATCCATCTTCACACCCCAAGATCAAGAAATTTACTCACCAAAAGTTACAAATTTGGACATTATAGGTCATTTTTGAAAGTCAACAAAAACACCTTTTTTGCCAAAGCTTATAACTTGAGCATGGAACATCAAAATGAGATGAGACCAAAAAGGTTGATTATAGGACATATCAAGGTTTTTAAAAAGTCCAAGAACACCTCCAAAAGTTCAAAATTGACGAAGTTATGCATTATTGAAGTTGGGAAGTTTTCCAAATTTGCCAAGAGTCAACTACCCTCAAAACTACAATTTTTTACAAAAGGGCCCACTTTTTTCCACTTGATATAGTCTTTTCATGCCACACAAGTGTTCCATATTTAATTTCATGGACATTCATCTATTTTTCTATTTTATTTCATTTTTATTGATTTAATTCATTATTAATCAATATTAAATCAAATAAAATCTAAAAATTGATGTAATAAGATTCTTGTGATCATTACAGCTTGCAAATATCATATAACACTCAATCAAATTCGTGCCAAGTTAAAACATGCACAAAATCTCAGATTTGATGCAAATATGGCAACTTGTTAATGGTGATCAAAATCAAATCTTCCATCTTCAATGCATAAGGATTATGGCCCAAGTTTTGACCTAAACACATTCCATTATATGCACACAAGTGAGGCAGACCAAAGGGACGCACAAAGCACTACAAAAACGGCCAATTCAGAATTGAAAAAAAAACCTTGAAAAAGTGGAGATCGAATTCTTGTTTGGAGGCATTTTCAAAGCAAAAGCTCAACACTACTCCCTTACCTGATATCCTGTGAAGCTGTAGCGATCAAAACCAGCCCTTGAGACCATCTAAAACTCGCTGTAAGTCATCACGAATCAAGCTCTGAACATGGAATCCAAATCTCCAATTCTTGCATCTTTTCTTTAAAATCTTGGCATATTTGTGTTTGTTATTTGATTTAGAACGTTTTGGCATTATCCAATTTGATTTTCATGGCATGTATAACGATTCCCGAATATAGGGTTTATATGTTTTGTTTTTAGGAATTTGAATTACAGGGAAAATTGGGCCAAATAATGGTTACAGGGATGACCAGGAGGAAGAGACGAGTGCATTGGTACTCTTGGGTTTCGTTTAATGGCCTGGAGAGGGTTTTTGAGATGCCCTACGAATCTTCCTGCGGATAAAAATCCGCAGGTAAACGAACCAGGGATGCGTTGAGGAAGATGATAATGTGGCTTGCATCCATTGGCCTGTTTGAATCATTAGCGCGCTTTTTTATTTTTGCAGGGCATAATTAATTATTTTGAATATATTATTTGTTTTCTATTCCAATAATGAATGAGCAGTTTGGTTGGGTGGTTGAGCACGCTGGCATGTGAGCATTGGGACCTGGGTTCGAATCCCAGGTCCCCCAAACTTTATTGCAATTTTATTTCAGGTTATTCTATGTGGACTCAGCAAACATGAATTACCATATACCTCCAGATCTCCAATGCCAAGTGGCTCACAGGGCAAAACCAATGGCCAGAATTGCAGATCCACCATGGACTGGAGTCAACCAGCACGCGCTGGATTTCAAAGGTCAAACAGGCTGATTGAATATGGGCCAAAAATTACTGATCATACTACCTCTTCAGGCCCAGACCCCCCATTTTGGTTTATTTCTTTTCTCTCTATATTTATTTTATTTAATTATTATTTTGTTATTAATTAATTAACCAATTAACTTTTTCATAAAAAAAATCAGAAACAACAAAAATATTATTTTTATTAATTCCATTAATTTTATTATTTTATTTTTGTAAATAAACAATTAATTTATTTATTTAGTTTAAATAGGTTTAATAATAACATATTTTGCAATAAATTAAAATTAATTTAGAATTAGGTTTTTAATATTTTTAACCATTCTTATTTTATTTCCTTAATAATAAAAAAACAAAAAATGTTTTCATTTAATTAATTAATTCAATTATTAATTTAGACTAATTTTTAATTCAAAAATAACAAAAATATGCTTTATTTATTTAAAGGGGTCAAAACCCTAAGACACTCCAATTTAATTTTCTCGCGCGGGAATTATTTTTGATCCATATTTCAATATTGTAACTGCTCCGGGAATGTAATAGTTTTTTAACCTTAGGATTTTATTTATTTATTTTTCGCTTTTATTTACTTTTCACAATTTAATTTTAAAGGGTTTGTCTTTGGCGATGTAAATACCCGACGCCTTGTAATAGTTTAGATTCAATTTCCGCAAATTTAATTTCTGCAACTATAAACTGTTAGATGTTTGATAATAGGGAATGCATGACAAGATCAAATGTATGAACTTAAAATCAACATAGCTCACCCATGACATGTACAGATAAAATTAACCGAACTAACACACTTGCACATGCCACTCTTAAGGTACACCTCGCTTGGTTGCCTTCGAACGTGGTCATTGAGTATATGAAGTTTTAGAGGTCGCCCTCTTGTCCAAAGATCATAAGTTTCCTCGAAACAGTTGCCTCAGATAAAATGATCTAAGACATTAGGGTTACCACTAAGGCGTCCTAACATTGCTTTAGTGACCACACGTCCCTTAATCGAATTGACCCGAAAACTCCAACGACGATGCTACCTACTCCTCAATAGTGGGATAGCATTGTCTAAAGGACATTTGCACAGATAAATTCCTTTTTCGAGTAGGTAGATGGTTCTTAAGTACTTGCTCCTTTTAAAACAAAACAAAACTTTTCGCACTTACACTCCTTTCAAAACAAAAACTCTTTCAAACCCACAAACACAAAGAAAAGAAAACTTTTGAAAACACAATGAGCAAGTACCTAAGAGCCCGTGGATAACCACAGATAGAAAGGGTGCTAACACCTTCCCTTTCTATAATCTACCTCTTGAACCCGAGAAACATCTCAAAAAAGGAATTTTTCTATGCTTTTTTCCTTTCCTTATTGGATAAAATAAAAGACGGTGGCGACTCTTGCTTACCGCGACATTTTGCGAATACAGACGCAAAACACGAACCAACATTCCAAAACACAGTCAATTCTCTTCCCACCGATCACAGTGTGTCAAAGCTGGAAAACGTGAGTATTATGGTTGCTTGGTAGGGATGATGATGTGTCATATTTTAATTGAACATGGCTTCAGTTCTTTTTACAGTGCATTTTGGCAAAAACAGGTGTAATAGCCTTTGAATATTAATTTTTCTTTGTTTTCTCAAATTTTATTTTAATATTTCCTTCACTTCAAAAATTATGAAAAAAATATTTTTAGACTTCTTTTTCAATATATTCTCATATTTTGATTTTTATTTCATTTTTTTGTCATTTTTCTTGATTAAATAAAATCATGTAAATAATTAGGGTTTTAATATTACTTGAAAATATGTTTTGTCCAATTTTATAAAAAATTTAGTTACATTTTAAAAATCATTTGGACACATTATCTTTTATTTGCATTAATTTTGTTAGTTTGTGTAAATAATTTTTCTATTTCTTTTTTCCTTTTGAGATAAAATTCAAGAAAAATATGCTTTCTAATCCTTTTAATTTTCTTGACATTTAGGTTATTTTACATCAAATTTATTTGACCTTTGCATCTAATTGATTAATTTGTGAACTTAATTTCCTTTTTTAGGGTTTTTGCTTGATCATGCACATTAATTGATTTAAAGTTCTAACATTTCATGCCTATAAAATCAGTAATGAAGTTGTTTGGAGTGCTTGAACATGTTAACACCATAAAAATAGTTTTTCTGGAATTTTACAATGTGATTTCATATTTTTCACAAATTATTTTCCAAAACCATCTAGTTTAAGGCTTAAACTTGCTAGTTTCCAAGTTTGCATTTCTAAAGCAAATTTCCACCTCAATCTAGGGATTTCAAATTTTATTTATGACTTTTATAGGACTTTAGGAAGTTAGGGTTTTAATTTCATAATTTTTAAATTCATTTTCATATTTTAAAACTATTTTTGACTTAGGATTGCATTTTGGGGTTTACCTTTGATTAATGCTTGTAATTGAAAACTTTTGTACATGATTCTTGTTTGATTCTTGAGATAGCATGTGGTACTGACTTGGAGCATATCTTGAGACAAATTCTTCAAAATCATTGGGTCTTGGGTGTTGATAGGTTGATAAACCAAATCCATTAAAATGGACGAATGATGTTGATGATATTTGAAACTCTAATCCCTTCCCTCTTCATCTTATTCCCCTTTCTTATTGTATTACATGTTATGAGATAATGATCTCTATATCATTTATCCAAACATGAAATACATAGATTGCTATTGATCAGCCTCAAAATAGGTGCGACTTCTACATAAGTCCACTTACGATTGCTTAACATAGCGCTAAATTTTGTCCTGATTCAAATAAATGATCATTCGTGGCCCAAACCTATGTTTGCAAGCACAAGTATGTTAATTTGATCCCTTTGATCCAATAAACTTGAGATTCATTGTGTGGAGGCTTTGGTTCTACCAATCCTCTAATGGATCTTCATAAACTTTGTTCAACGCGTGTGATACGGTGGGAAGAACTGACTGTTTTTGGAATGCTGGTTTGTGTTTTGCGTTTGTTTTTGCAAAATGTCGCGGTAAGCAAGAGTCGCCACCGACTTTTATTTTATCCAACAAGGAAAGGAAAAAAGCACATAAAAATTCCTTTTTCGAGATATTTCTGAGTACGGGGGGGGGGGGGGGGGGGGGGGGGGGGGGGGGTAGATTATAGAAAGGGAAGGTATTAGCACCCTTTCTATCTGTAGTTATCTACGGGCTCTTAGGTACTTTCTCATTGTTTTCAAAATTGTTTTCTTTGTGCCTGTGGGTTTGAAAAAGTTTTTTGTTTTAACTTCGATTTAACTCTTGCTTCTGTCCTCAAGAGTGTAATAAAGTGTTTTTGAAAACTTTGTTTGAAAAGGAGTGTAAGTGTGGAAAAAGTTTTGTTTTGGATGAGCAAGTATCTAAGAGCTAATCTACCTACTCGAAAAAGGAATCGTTCTATGCTAATTTCCTTTAGACAATGCTATCCCACTATTAGTGAGTAGGTAGCACCGTCGTTGGAATTTGAGGGTCAATTCGAAAGAGGGACATGCGGTCACTAAAGCAATGTTAGGACGTCTTAGCGGTAACCCTAGTGTCTTAGATCATTTATTCGAGGCAATGATATCTGAGGCAACCGTTTCGAGGCAACTATGATATTTTAGACAAGAGGGTGACCTCTAAAACAACCTATACTCAATGACTGTGTACGAAGGCAACCAAGTGGGGTGTACCCTAAGAGTGTGCATGTGCGAGTGTGTCGCTTTCAGTTATTTTTATCTTTGCACATGTTAAGGGTGATCTAATTTGATTTTAAGATTAAACATTCAGTCTTGTCATGCAAACCCTATTATCAAACATCTAACAATTGTATAATGTGCGGAATTAAAATGCGAAAATTAAATTACAAGGCGTCGGGTATTTACATCGCCAAAAGTAACCCTTTGAAAATAAAATAAAGCGATAAAATAATTAAATGTCCTAATTAATTATTACATACCGGAAGCAGATACATTAATTGGATAAAGAAAAATAAAGCGCGACGCGAAATTAAATCGGAGGCGAAACTAGGGTTTTGACCCTTTTTTTAAAAGAAGAATGTTTTTTTGGTTGTCTTTATTTTAAGAAAAGAAATTAAATCCTAAATTAAAAGCTAAATTAATCATAAAATAAATTAAATGATGAAAAAAATAATTAATGACATATTTTTGGAGTTTTTGATATTTTAAGAAAGAAATTAAAATAATTAGATGAATTAAAACCTAATGATTTCTAATTAATTTTAAATATTTACAAAAATAAATTAAAGTTTCCTAGAATTAAAAACCTAATTAATTAGTTAGTATTTATTAATAAAAATAAAAGTTCTAAAATTTTATGGGATAAAAAAAAGTATTTTTATGATTTTTGATAAAAAAAGAAAATTTGTTTATTGGTTAGAAAATAAATAAAATAAAATAAAGCAATTAAATAAAATATAAAAAATAAAGAAAAGTAGTGAAAATTGGGCCTGATTTGAGGGTGCAGAAAGCAAATTTGCTGGCCCATTAAGCTGATCCATGTGGACTTCTGGGATCCAGTGCTTGAGCGTTGACTGAGTCCATCATGTGCCCTCAAGGCTTGGCCACCAGATCTGGCCATCTGGCCATCTGGCACATTGATTGGTGAGCGTCTATGGTAGATCTTAGGCTTGAATGTGCACTGGATTATCTGAAAACAAATAACATTGAGAAAATGGGGGACCTGGGATTCGAACCCAGGTCCTGAAGGAAAATCCACGCTATGCTTGCCACCACGCCATGTTGTTTCAATTGTTATAATAATAATAACATAATGTAATATATAAAAACAAAAATCAATTGCCAGAAAAAAAAACGCGCGTTATTTGAATAGTCCAATGGGGACGTGACACGCGTTGTCCATGACCTCCCAATCGTGGCTAAAAAATAGAATACCTATACCAACGGACAAAGGTCCGTCGCTATAAACTTTCCCACCTTCATAATCTCGCACAAGCCATAAAAATGGTTTCTAAGACCAAGGTTGAGTTCGTCTCAACCTCCTGGATGCAACCATGCCCATATCTGGGGCCAATTATCCCTGAAACAAGAAACCCCAAAAACAAGAACAAAACCCTAATAATGGTGGATCTTGCTACAAGTTAGATAAACAAAATCAAATGATGCCAAAAGCTTGTAAATGATGTGGTGATTCAGAATATGCTATCAATTCATATCAACCATGCTTAAATTGAGAAATACGAAATCAAGAACAAGGCCATGTTACGAATGACTTACAGTGCGTATGAGGGTCTGAAAACACGTGGTTTGGATTGGGTTAGCTTGTGGAGATGGCCAGGAAACGAATGAGATACTTGCCAAGACCTGAAACAACCTCTAACCTTGAATTGGATCCCTCACTTTTTCCTTGTTTTTGCAAGCTTTGTTCTGCCTCCAGAATTTCTCTCTAACCCCGATTCTTGTGTCTTTCGCTTGCTTATGTATTGCACATTGTATTAGGGTACAAACTTCTGTCCAAATCTTCCTCCTTGAATCACTTTGATATTTGATTTGATTCTCCATTAAAGCTTTCCAATTTTGATCCAAATCACATCTTCTTGTGCACAATGACCTTGATACGAATTTGATTGCAATGCTAGTTGTAGTTGGAGCCTAAAACAACCAAAAAAATCCTTTGTTATCAATGCTTTAGATTTTTATTTGATTTATTTTGATTTAAATCAAATTAATTCAAATAAAATCAAAATAATTAATAAAAAAATGATATGTACACATGGCCAAGGCTGGAGAACGTGGGCTACAATGCAAACTCAAAACAAGTGAAAAAGAATGGGCCCATTTGGCAAAATTTGAAGTTTTAGGGATAGTTGACTTTTGGCAATTTTGTAAAAAAGTCCAACTTCAACAATGCATAACTTCTGCAATTTTGAACTTTTGGAGGTGTTAATTGACTTTTTAGAAAGCTTGAGATATCCTCTAACCAACCCTTTTGGTCTCATATCATTTTGATATTCCATGCTAAAGTTATAAGCTTTGACAAAAAATGTGTTTTTGTTGACTTTTCAAAATGACCTATAATGTCCAAATTCATAACTTCTTGTGAGTGAATTTTTTGATCTTGGGATATGAAGATGGATTGTAGGAAATTTCATCCTATTAAAAATGAGCTTTGGATTGGTCATTTCTAATAAATTATGAGAAAGTTAGGCTTGGTCAAAGTTGAGTTGACTTTTCCTATAAAACCCTAATTTAGCAACTTTTGAATCTTGATGAATTGTGAGCAATCCTTGATGAATCATGATCAACCCTTGATAAAATGATGAAATATCCTTCCAAATGATAATGTTGACAAAAAATCTTGAAGTTTAACTGTGTGTAGGCCACAGTTGACTTTTGCCCTAGCATAGTCAATTTTTGGACCTTTGAGCAATTGACTAAGCAAACTTCCTCTGCAAGGCTTGAAATTTGACATGGATGATCTTGAGAACATATTAGGACATTGGGGAGTACTTTAGGTCATTTGGAATCAAGGATCTTGATGCAACACAAAACCCTAATTTGGGATAGAATGCCTTAGGAGATAGCTTGTCTGACCAACTCTTGGACTACCTTGAGCAACTTGGAGAATTTTCTTGCAATGTTTTGAGGAATCTGGGAGGGAAAATTTTTGGGTACAACAACGCGGATCACTTAAACATAGTTGATCATTAAATGTTTCCTTGAGAATTCTTAAATGGATGATATACTTGACAAAAAGCAAATGCAAATTGTTGTTGAGAGGCTTTGGTTCTACAAATTCTCTAATAAGTTCCAAATGCAAATTTTTGTTGAGAGGCTTTGGTTCTACAAATTCTCTAATAAGTTCCAAATGCAAGTTTCAAGATGGTCATCCAACTAACCACTAATTCTTAACAATTAACTTTACTTTATGCTTTTATTTTTATGCTTTTACTTTATGTACTATTTACTTTAGCATTTATATTTCATGCTATTTTTATCTTTGCTCACTTGAGCATTTACTTTTATGTCATTTTTATTTTGCTCACTTGAGCTTTTCTTTTCTTTTTGAAGATACTTAATAATTAACATAAACCATAAAAAACATTAATGATACTTGGACTATTTGGTTACTATCCTTGGCATTATGGAGTACTGGACTTCTTAGACTTAAAAATAGAAACCTTGGTTTATATTGGAGACCTTGTGATCTTAATTGATATTTTTTCTGGAGTTCTTGAGGTTTACCTTAAGACATTGGGTTGTTTGTTTGTTTTGTGAGCAGGTTATTGTGATTACATACTTTGTTTGTAATATGGAATTCACCCGTATACAACTGTTACTCTGCCCAATTTTTGTGAAGACTTAATACACTTGAAGTTTAGTTCTCTCAATAGCTTGCTTGAAGTTCTCTGGGTTTCTTTTTGCTTGCTCATTTTCTACGGATAGTTATCCATTTGGTATTGCACTATTTCCCCTTTTACTGTTTCCACTCCTTATTGGTTTCTTTTGCATGATGGGGTCTCCGCTGTTGATATATATCAGGAGTCCCTCTGGTTTATTTAAAGACCTGTTTAGGGAAATTCTGCATAGGTACCTTGATACTCATGTTTAAACACTTGTTTGTTAACTTGTTTGGTTTTTACCATGCTCCCTTAGGATTGCTCGTGTAGGGTTAGTCCTCGAGCTAGACCTTATGATAGGAATCCATGCATGCTAACATAGGGTAGAAGCTTCCCTTTTTCATTCTCAACCTTAAGGCCAATCATTGTATGATAACATTAGGGCTAGAGATTAGGATAGTCTACCTTAGTTGTTTTCTTTTTCCTTTGCATTCTTGCATCTTAAAACTAAAACTTCTTCTTGGAAAATCATAAAATACCTCTAATGAACTTAAACGCTTCTTTAAGGTAAAAAATATAAACCAATATTAATTGTTTGTGCGCATCTTGGTTTTGTTTTATTATTTGGTTTATTGATGTTTCTCCATCTTTGCTATGTTATCTTCCTATCATTTAGCCGATGTTTTGCCATCACATATTCTTTTAGCCGATGTTTCGCCATCGTACATTCTTTTAGCCGATGTTTCGCCATTGCACATGTTTGTTATCCTACATTGATTCTCGATATCATTGTTAGGTGTAGTGTTTTATCATCTAATTTGTTTGTGTCTTTCCTTCTTCACCATGCTATCTTGATATTCTTTTAGCCGATGTTTCGCCATCGCACATTCTTTTAGCCGATGTTTCGCCATCGCACATGTTTGTTATCCTACTTTGATTCTCGATATCATTGTTAGGTGTGATGTTTTATCATCTGGTTTATTGATGTTTCTCCATATTTTCCATGTTATCTTCCTATCTTTTAGCCGATGTTTCGCCATCACATATTCTTTTAAGCCGATGTTTCGCCATCGCACATTCTTTTAGCCGATGTTCCGCCATCACACATGTTTGCTATCCTTATTTGATTCTCCATATCATTGTTAGGTGTGTTATTTTGTCATCTGGTTTGTTGATGTTTTGTTATATTTTCCATGTTACTTTGTTATCATTTAGCCAATGTTTCACCATCGCATCTGTTTGTTGTTTTATCTTATGTTTTGCCATCTTGACTATTTCCTTTGTCTTTCTTAATTAAAAAACACAAACCAACCAAAATATACGAGCCAAACTACGGCTGCTGTTGTACCCCAAAATTTTCCCTCTCATTTCTCAAGAAATCTCTCACAATATCTCCTTTGGTTCAAGACTGCACAAGGGTTGATCAGCTCAAGAAACCTCCTCAAGCACTGATGACTGAAAATTAGGGTTTGAGATTGCACAAGGACAAATGTACTTTTAATGCCCCATATTACTTTCATGTATCATTTTTGACCCTCAAGATTTCTCATGTCAACTTTCAAGTCTTGGATCACATTTTTGCTCAGTCAATTGACCAGTTGACCTAAAATCAATTGTATTGGGGAAAAAGTCAACTGTGGTCAATTTACAGTTAAACTTCATAATTTTTTATCCATATCAACATTATGTACTCATATATGTCATTTGGTCAAATTTGGATCACAATTCCATAAGAAATTTGATCAGATCATCAAAAGGGCAAACTAGTAAAAATTAGGATTTTGACTGAGAAGGTGCAATTTCTGATTTTTTGACCTAGAAAATGATTGATTAGTTTAAGACATGATCTAAAGGATTCAAATAATTCATTTTGACCTAATGGCATGTCTCAAAACATTCCTCAAGATCAATTGATTGATAGTTGATTTTCAGTCAACTAATCAAAAGTCAACAGTACACTGAAAAGTCAAACTTTGACTTTTTGGTCAAAATCAAGTATCAAAGATCACAATTCATCAAAACATGTCAAAATATGAAACTTGTTCATCAAGAAATAAAAAAAGTCAAGATTTCATTTTGAAAAGTCAAATTTTCTAAACTTAGAAATTTTTCTAAGTGTTGGAAAATTCATATTTTTTCATAACTTTGAGCCAATTTTTCACCATGATGAAAGATGATTCAAAGGAAACTTCCAACATGAAATTTGTAGATATAAATGAGATATAAAACATTTTAGAACACAACATTTTCTAGAAATGTATGGATTTCAAGTTATGATTTTAAGAAGACATGTTCATGAAACTTGGAAACTTAGTGAAATTTTGCCATGGTTTAGGTAGGATTTTGACCTAACTTAATGGAAGTTTTTCACATAGTTCCAAGATGATATTTCAAAATTTTCAAACATATAGGTTTTAGAGGATATTACAAGCTTTCCAAAATGTCCAAGAACTCATTGATATCATACTTGAGCAAGGAGAATCGAGGGCAAGAAGTTAGGGTTTTCAAACTTGAATTACAAGCCATTTCTTGATGAACACATGAACCAAATCCATGCTAGGCTGCATAATCTTTGCTTTTCAGGCCTCAAACTTGTTTGTCAATCCATAATTAATGTTTTTCACAACTGATAGGGCCATTGTCCAAGCATTTGAGCCATTATCCAAGCTGCATTTCCATTAATGGCACAAAGTAACATTGCCATTCTAGTAAAGTGTCTTTAATCACAAAGTCAACTTGTCTTGAGATTTGCATTTGTTCTCTCTTCACAAGCATCCTCCACACAATCATATAAGCATGTTTAAAGTTCCTAACCACTTTAGATAGCCTTGTACCTTGCCTTGGAATAATGCTTGTCAAGCTTGCTTCAAAAACAAGCCAAAAAGCCATAACATGTGAACTTGTACTTCTGATCACCCCAAGCTCTCAAAACCTTTTCCTATACATTGAGACACTTTTATGCAACTCGGGACACGATTTTTGCAATCCTGAAACTCTCTCAAACTCCCTCTAGCCAAAAATTGCACACAAACTCCATTTTTGTGCATATTCTGACCTTGAACTTGTATCTTCTATTTCCCTCATGCGTTCTTTGGCCTTTTAGTTCCTAAAGCTCCTATACATCAAATATAACCTATCCATGTCCCTGTTACACGACTGTAATACCATTTGCATCAAACTCCATAACCAAAAACAGAGCATTGCACATTGACTTCTCCAAGCCATTCTAGCCATCCATTGCTCAAGCTAACCATTACATTAGCTTCCTGGGAACTTGAGGAAGCTAACTTGATCATCACAACTCATTGAAAGAAGCTCAAACTCATTTCATAATTTCCATTTTTGAGGTATATTTCCTGAACTTCTATCTTCTCATTTAGGCATTGTTAGGCTTTCATTTGTGAAGATAAAATGTATAAATCATTGCCCTGAAGCTATACATTTCCATAGATTTCATTTATATTGCTTGAGCTTAGAGAATTTTAGGTTTGAATCTCTGAAAATAATTAGGTCAGAATTTGGTACTTTCAAAAATTCTCATTCATCTTTGATTTATAGCTTATAATATTTATATGGTTGGAATCGTATGGAAAAATGGGGCAACTTTCGTGTTTTCATATTTCATTTTTGTTGAGAAATGGTTAAGTTATAGATGTTCAGGCTGGAGGTTGAAGATGAAGTTATATTCAGGACTTGATTTGTGTTATATGTTTATTATTTCACCAATGTTACTGGATGTACAACCACCCTAGTGGTAAAGGTAGCGTGCGTTTGTGTTAGAGGTCAGGGGTTCAACACTCAACGCTACCTTTTGGTTCTATTTTTCACATTTCACTATTTTTTGTTTCCAAACAGCACCGCTGGGCCTCAATCAATGGGCTTTCCTTTTTTGCTTCTCATAACCCCCTGCCTTACTTTTACACACCTGACCCAACCTTTTTTATATTTTCATTTTTATTTATTTTCTTTTTCTTATTTCATTTTTATTTTCAGTTTTCTTTTATTATATTTTTTTTTATTATTATTATTTTTATTAATAAAAAATCCAAAAATATTTTTATTTATTATTTGCTCATTTATATTTTATTTTCTTTATGAAACAAAAAGAACAAAACATTTTCTTAAACAAATTAATTTCTTTTTCTTAAATAATAAATATTTAGATTTAGGTTCAATTATTATTTTAATTTCTTTTAAATTAAAATTAACTTAGAATTTAGGTTTCTTTTAATTATTTAATTTTCATAATGTTGTACCCCAATTTTTTTCCCTTAAGATCCCTTCATCATACCATGTTGATTCAATCACAACAAGATCACATTAGGGCTTTTGGTTCTTCTCCCTATCTTTAGCTTTGCTCTTTTGAGGAGTTACCAAGCACCTTGACTTGTTTTATTTTGTGATCATGAATATTTTGCATTGATTTTATTTCTAATTAATAAAATGAAATGTTGGTTTGTCTTACTTGTTAATAATGTAGGTAAAGGCAATGAGGTTTAGCAAGTTTCTCCATGGGTTCATGAGTTTATTTCCATGCCCTAGTCAATATAGCTTGAGGAGTTCAAACCTCACCATTGAAGTTGTTTTAGAAGAAATGGCATGACAAGGCTTATTTTGGGATCAACATATTTCAAAGTTATCAAAATTGATTCAAAAGTACAAGGGATTGAGGGAAGGAGTTGTCATGATTGGACAAGGTCTTGTTCCTATTAGTCACAAGAGCACATTTCTCTCAAATTTAAAGATATGGAAGTGGTTTTAGTGGCTATGAGTCCTCATCATCATCCTCAACAACTTATATTCACAAAGAAAGAATATTGGCACAAGAAGTTTGTTCAAACTTGTCAAAGTTCCTCAAAGCATTATCTTGATCTAGAGGCTAGGGTTTTGAACGCCAAAGGAGAATATCTTACTCAAATTTTGGTATTTTTAAGTGATTCCAAATACATATTTCTCTTCAAAGAGTTACCAACAAATCACTTCAAAAGTTCCAAGGAATTTTCACGTGGAAGGAACTTGGTGAAGAAGAAAGGTTACAAGTCATCCAGATGAATCCACAATTTTCCATATGTGACTTCAAATGATCATAACTTGGTCAATTTTTATCACCTTGAGTCCATTCTTTTTCCATGATGATTTTAAAGATGTGTACTTTATGCCTTCGGTTATGTTCAAAGTGACAAAATGGATGGAAGTTGCCTTAAATATGCAAAAGATTATAGGTCATTTCATGATTTTTGGCCAACTTCAACAAGTCCTAACTTGCTCATTTTTTGGAGATTTTGAGTGGTTCAAATTTCAAAATGTCATTCAAGAGATCTAATTCATTCCATCTTTTTTGGTCAAGAGCAAATTCTAAGAGGAAGGCCATGTTTGGATACAAAAGATATAGGTCATTTTTGAAGAAGAATTTGAAATATTTCTAAGTATGGAAAGTCAACTCTTTTTCTTCAACATTGACTCCATGTAACTTTAAGCTCAAGCATCCATTTGATTCTATTCTTTTTCTATTACAAATATTGTAACCTCATCTTTCCAAAGCATCAAGAATCATGCCCTAAGACCCCCTGAGTTGGAAATGCCATGGATTTGAATTTGGTAACTTGAAACTGAATTTTTCACAAAGTCTGAATTTTGAAATCCATAATGTGACTTCTAAACACAAGATTTGTGCGTGTTTTTTATTTAAACTTGATTAGAAAACTTGCCAGAAGTGATTAGCACCCCAAAACGCAAGTGTGATCGGTGGATCTGGAACTGACTGTTTAACGCTGGTTCGCGAAATGTCGCGGAAGCAAGAGTCGCCACCGTCTTTTATTTTCTCCAAATGGAAAGGACAAAAGCACAGAAAAATTCCTTAAAGAGATTGCTCTCGGTTCGGGAGGTAGGTTATAGAAAGGGAAGGTGTTAGCACCCTTTCTATCCATGGTTATCCATGGGCTCTTAGATACTTGCTCATTTGTGTTTTCAAAAATGGTTTGTTTGCTTTTCAACTGTGGGTTTTAAAAAGTTTCTTTGAAAATTCCAGTTCGACTCTTGTATCGGTCCTCAAGAGTGTTTGAAAAATTGCTTTCGAAAGCTTTTAGAAAAGGTGTCGGTGTGAAAAGTATTTTTGATTTGTTTTGAAAGTTAGAGAAAGTATCTAGAGTCGTCTACCTACCCTAAGGAATTCGTCTGTGTAAATGTCCTTTAAAGTAGTGCCATCCCACCATTGAGAGGTAGGTAGCACCACCGTTGGAGGTGTTTGGGTCAATTCGAAGGTTCGGGAGATGGTGATCACCAGAGCAATAGGAAGACACCTTAGAAGCTACCCTCATGCCAGGTTCCTGGATCATGAGGACTTACTAAAACGTCCTCTACTCGACGATCACCTTTCGAGGGGCAAGGCAACCGTGAAGCGTACCCTAGGGGTGGTGTGTGATTTGTGTGTCTTTTTCAGTTATTTTTCTTGTCATGTTATTGGTGTTCTACGCTTGTTTTTATTTTTGTCCATACATTCTTTCATGCTTTGTTTAACAGTTATAATGTTTGCGGGAAAGGTAAATTCTAAGCTATTACAAATGGCGCGGGTCCACATCGCCAAAATTAACCAGGACCCGATTTGACAGAAAAATAAAGAAAGTAAAAGAATTAACAGTGCGAGAAGTAATTTACATGGCTTCGGGACAGATACATAATTATTCAAACGAAATAAAATAAATATGCGAATAAATAAGCAATTAAGAACGAGGCGAGGGCGTTGGACCCTTTTGCAAAAATTGAATTAACGATGAACTAATTAATTAAAATTAAAAAGAAAGCAAGAATTTGTTTTTTTTGTATTTTATGTTTTTTTTAAGATTTTTTATGAGAAAGGGGAATTAATTGAAATTAAAATAAAGCGCTAAACCTAATTCTATTTTATTTTAATTTATTAAGAAGACGTTAAAATTTAACCTAAATTTAACCTAATTTTTATATACAATTTTAATTATGAAAATAAATAAAATAAATAATATTATTGTGAAAAAGAAAAATTAAAAGGAATAAAACATTTATTAAACCTAGTTCTATATTTTTTAGATTTTTGTTATGAAAGGAATTAAAATTAAAACCCTAATTTAAACTAATTAATTTACATGCATTTATTTACAAGAAATATTAAAATAAAATATTTATTCTTTAATTCTTTCTTCTGATTTTTTTAGGATGTTTTTTTGTATTTTGTGAAAATATTTAATTAAATCAAAACAATAAAGAAAATAAAATAATAATTGAAAATATAGAGAATTGCAAACCAGGGGGGTGGTAGTCCCCAAAGTGGAGGTATAGATTCAGCAATCTGGCCCATTTGTTTTGGCCTATTTGGACTTTTTTCTGGTAGCCTGCTGAAGCGTTGACTAGGGCATAGCGTATTCTCCAACTCTCAGCCTTTGATCTGATTCCAATGTGCACGTGGATGGATAGATGGTGAAGGAATATGATAGTCCTCAACATTATGCCTACATGTGATGATGAATTGTAAAATAATATTGAAAGAGGAAGACCTGGGGCTCGAACCCAGGTCATGTACATTGCCAACGTTCTCACTTGCCAACTGTGCCAACTAACGCGTTTGATTAGTAAGCAACTAACAATCATTATAAAAATAAAACAAAAAGTTAGTGGATCCACGCGCGAAAATTCAAACCAGCTTATCACGTTTTGCCACGACTTCGTCTTCTTCATGTTCCTGAAAACAAAAACATTGGGCAACGGTTTTTCACGCGTTGTTTTAGGTGGCTTTAAGGAAAATAGCGATTAGCCCTCAGTCACTCATAAATTGAGCGCGAGGGTTGCATCTTCTTCGTCCAGTCATGATGATTCTAATGGTGGTGGCCAAGGGTTCCAATTTTTCCTCGTTTAAGAACCCCTAATCTGAAGCTTCCAAAACCCTAAAACTTGGCAATGGTGAAATCATGTATACAGCATAAAAACATAATTGAATATATTGGTTAGCTTCAGAATTTCATCAGGAATATGAATCAATGAATAAAATGTTATGAAGATGCATAAATTTTAAAACACGATTATGAATTTTTCACGAGGTATCTTGAATGCTGTATACCAATTCCTTGCGTTTTGATGATTGTTTTTTATTGGAATATGTCCAGTGACCTTCAAGGAAGCTAATGGAACAAGAATTAGGTCTTGAATCGCCCTGGAAGTGTACTTTCAGTTTTGACTTTTTTAGAGAAAATTTCAAGTTGTCAATGGAGTTTCTTGAGTGGCTGCGCGTGTGTGAACATTAGGGTTTCCTTTAGGCTTATGTACTGAATGGATTAGGTCAAGAAACTTGCTCAAAATCTCTTGCAATCATGGTTTTGAAGATTTGATTTTCAAGCTTTGTTTTTTCAATCTTTTCCATACAATTTTGTGTCAATTAGGATCCAATCAAACCAAATCTTCCCATATTTGAATGTGCACGAATTATTGAGTAGGTTACATGTGCAAAAAGATTTGTTAGGTTAATTTAAGTATTTTTCATATATTTAAATGATTTAAATGAATTAATATAAATACAAATTCAAATAAATAAATAAAAAATGAAGAAATACTTCCCTTTGGGCCAAGTGATCGTGCACATGTCATGGATGATGAATTATGGAAGAAAAATGGGCCCATTAGCAATTTTAGGTCATTTGGATCAATGTTGACTTTTCAAAATATCCAAAAATTTCCCAACTTCCACAAGGCACAACTTGCTCAATGTTTAAGCTTTTCTCATGTTCTTGGACATTTTGGAAAGGTCATTGAGTCCTCTAACCAATGTCTTTGGTCCCATGTCATTTTGATTTACCAATCTCAAGTTATGGCCTTTGACTTAAAGTCCCTTTTTGTTGACTTTTGAAAATGACCTATAATGTTGAAATTGATAACTTTTTGTGAGAGCATTTATTGGACTTGAAGTATGAAGATGAGTTGTAGGAAATGTCTTTCTCTTCAAAATTAGCTTTGGATGGAATTTTTCTGATAATCCATGTGAAAGTTATGCCCTGGTCAATTTCAGTTGACTTTTTCAGCTGTCCAAATAAGGAAACTTTTGCATTTTGATGATTTCTGAGCCAAATTTTGAGAATCATGATCAATCATTGATCAAATGATGTTTGTGGCTTCAAAATGATATGTTGACCAAAAATTTGAACTTCTGACTGTCAAATGACCATTTTGCCCCTACAGTTGACTGTAGTGCAATTAGGGTTTTTGACTGTGCAATTTTGAGCTGAAAGTCTTGAAACTTGATATGAGGATACTTGACCATATTTGTAGGCATATGAGACTTGATTGGGCCTTTGGAAACTTCATTTTCTTGACCAGAACACAAACCCTAATTTTGACTGTATAGGAGATCTTTGACTGTGCAACCCTTGGGGGAGATTTGAAGCTTGACTTGGCAAATCTTTGAAGAATATGGGAGGGCAAATTTTGGGGTACAACAGCAAGGTTTGGCTGAGTTTTGATGGAAATGAAGTCACACTTCACTCGTGCTCGACCCTTACTCAATTTCCTTCCAAACTTCCTTGTTTCTTCAAATTTTCATTCCCATTCACTTCCCTATAAATAGATGGCCATCCCCCTTCCATTTGCCCAAGCTTAAAGAGCCAAGAACACCCTGCCAAAACCTCACACGAACCCACTTTTTTTGGATTCAGTTTCTGAAATTTAAGCTTCCTTTTACAAAATTCTTTGCGCATTCATCATCCTTGAGCATCATACAAACTCTCCAACACTTAAACCAATCAAAACGAGCCATAATTCAAGCTACAGAAGTCCAGTTTCAGAGCTTCTTACTTGAACTTCGAAAAGGTAGAATTCTCCACCATTTGGATCCAAATTAAGCATTAATCTGTTCTACCCCTTTGTCTGATTCTAATGCTGCTTACAATTTTTAAATCCATTGAGAATTGAGAGAGAGATCTCAAATTAAAGGTGCTCGCTATTTTTTGGGTTTTTGGTTCATATCTCTCTCCATACCTTATATAAATTTGGCGCGATGGTTGTGTTAGAATCGTCTTGAAGAGACGAGTTCAATGATGCTAGCCTGAGATCCTAATTTTTCCATTTGAAGGATCTCACAAAATCCCCATTGCAGGGTGTATGGAGGTTGAAGATGATGACATGTCTCGTCTCAACCAATGATAGCGTGCCAAACGTTTTAATTTCATTGGTTGCCCTTTTTCTGATCACATGTGTGTTTCACTAAGGTCCATATCAAGCACAGTGCGTCTGGTCTATTGGATTAGCTTACTAACGCGTTTTGACTATGATCTGATGGTCCACATCTTCTTGGTTTTATTTTATTTTTTGATTTTATATTTTTATTGATTAAATTTTCAAAAATTCATAACTATTTTATTTTTTATCCAAAAATTATGAAAAAAATTAACAAAAATACATTGAATTATTTCTGATCTCATGAATATTTTTTCACATTTTTATTTTGACATTTGGTATTTTTTTAATATTTTTTTATATTATTTTCTTTCTTTTAATTACTTAAAAAATACTTTCTGACATTTTTTAATTCTGAAAAAATTCATAAATATTATTTTGCATATTTTTGACTTTCTGAAAATTTTATAAATTTTATGTTGAGGTTTACTATTTTTTTTTACCTATTTTATGTTTGTTTGAACAATTTTAAATAGTTTAAAAATAGTTTCTGACTTTTAAAAATTACCAAATTTTTTATAAAAATATGTGGATCCATTTCTGATTTTTCTATGGCCTTATTTTTCATTTCTTGATTAATTTGAACATAATTGATATTTTCCCCATTATTTTCTATTTTTAAACATTTTTTTATGTATATATTAAATATAATATTATTTTGTGATTATTTTCTGGCTAATCTTGGGTTAGGTTTTGGATCATGAACTTTATTAACATCATTCGATCCACGGTGTTGAGTTTAACTCCACAAAAAATGGATGAATGATTTTAATAATAGTTAATTCAAATGTGGTTTGTATATTCCTTTTTTTTACCCTAATCCTCTTCATCTCATCCCCTTTTTATTGCACTAAATGTTGTTAGAGCATGATCTCTATATCATGTCTCAAAACAAATGGTGCATAAATTGCTATTGACCGGCCTCAAAATAGGTGTGACTTCTATATAAGTCCACTTACGATTGCATAACATAGTGCTAAATTTCGTCCCGATTCAAATAAATGATCATTCGTGGCCCAAACTTATGATTGCAAGCCCAAGTATGTTAATTTGATCTCTTTGATCCAATAACCTTGAGATTCATTGTGTGGAGGCTTTGGTTCTACCAATCCTCTAATGGATCTACAACACCTTTGGTCAACGCAGATCACGTAAACATCGTTGATCATTAAATGGTACTTGTGAGAATTCCAAAATAGATGATATACTTGACAAAAAGCAAATGCAACTTATTGTGTGGAGGCTTTGGATCTACCAATCCTCTAATGAGTTCCAAATGCAAGTTTCAAGATGGTCATCCAACTAACCACTAATTATTGACTTGTTTTATCTTATGCTTTTATTCTTTTTTATACTTTATGTACTATTTATTTTTTTAGCATTTACATTTCATGCCATTTTCATCTTTGCTCATTTGAGCATTTATTTTCTTGCCATTTTTACTTTGCTCATTTGAGCTTTTCTTTTCTTTTCCTAAGATACTTAATAATCAACATAAACCCTAAAAACATTTTAATGGCACTTGGACTATTTGGTTACTATCCTTGGCATGATGGAGCATGAGACTTTTTCTTGGACTTAGGATTATAAACCTTGGCCTACCTTGGAGACCTTGTGATCTTATCTGATTATTTTATGTCTGGAGTTCTTGAGGTTTACCTCAAGACATTGGGATGCTTGTTTGCTTTTGTGTGCAGGTTTTTGTGATTACATTCTCTGTTTGTAATATGGAATTCACCCGTATACAGCCGTTACTCTGCCCAATTTTTGTGAAGACTTAATACACTTGAAGTTTAGTTCTCTCAAGATGTCTAGTATCTTAGCTTTCTTGGTTTCAATCCAAAGAATGGGAATTCTACCTTGGCTCATAATGTCAAGTTTTGGCTTCTTGTCGGTTATATGGTTTTTATCCTTAGCTTTTACCTTATGCTTTAGGATAGTCTCTTCTTCTCCTCCCATCTTCTTTAATTTCAAAAATCTTCTCCCTCCTTTTGAAAACTCTTCTTGTTTCTAAACTTGAACCAGTTTCATAATAAACTTGGACCTAGGTCCATGCATTTTCAAAATCTTTTCATAAATAAACTTCAATCAACTTAACAATACCTTGACATTTTTTGTGAGAAGACTAAAAGTCAATCAATCTCATTTTAAACCATTTTTCCATTTTGGCTTTTTTTATCTTTAAACTTTTTTTCTCAAAAAGATTAGACTCTTGTCAATCCTTGTAGTGATGCAAACAACTATACTTCAACAATATATTGTGAAGTGAGATAATTTTCACTTGGGTGTTGAGTGAGGCATTGTTGATTTTAAGATCCAAGCCACATCCTCCACTTTGAGATGATGCAAATTCTCCTTTCTCATGATTGTGGGTAGTAAGTATGTTTTCCACACAGACAATGAAGATGATGACTCATCTCTTAAAATTAGCCAACACACTTGTGTTTCAAATTTTTAAAAGAGGAACTACGTGTGCCCTGATCCCCTATTGCACGAAAGGTTCACAACCACGGCGGGTGCAAAAATCATAAAAAAATACTTCTCTTCTCACTTCCACCATTTATTTCTATACAACATTTTTATAGCCAAAATATACAGATTTTTCAAAGAGGTTCCTGCGGAGTACCGTAGATGTTTAGGTTGCTAATACCTTCCCTTTGCATAACCAATCCCTTTACCTTGAATCTTTCCCCCTCTTTTTGGGTTATTCGCTCTTTTCACATTCCTTTGGAAATAATAAAGCGCGGTGGCAATTTTTATTTTAAATTTGTATAAAGTCTAGTCAATCCAATGGCTTAGTCTTGAACATTTCTACCGCTACAGAAAAATGGCGACTTCACTGGGGATAAATTGACCTCTTGTTGGTCCATCCCTAAGTGGGTTAAGCTTATCTTTGTTTATATTTGTATATGTGCTATTGTTGTTTATGTGTTATATTTTGTATATATATGTTTGTTTGGACTTTCCTGGTTTTCAGGGTGCTTGGTGATTACTCATAAGTCCTATACCCGGACATGGGCAAACTTTAAGATAGGACGGACGGTATAGTCATGTTAACTTTGAGGGAGTAATTCCAAAAAAGGAGGCATGAGATCCCCCACTCAGTGGAGGCCCCTTTGACTGTAGTGTCGTTTACCAAGTAATCGGGAAGACGTACTGCTTTTGACTTGGAAGCCTGCTGAAACTGAGGACCGTAGAATACCAAACCCATCTTGGCCTTTTAGGTGTAGTGCGGAAGCTATGACGGAGTAATCCGGAAGTAGTTGTCACACGATACTATGCTCGGATGAGTCTTTTTTGAGAATATTGCTAATTACCGAGTTAATCGGGAAGTTGGTAATATCCGAAGGAAGGATGTAGACTCTAGGAACCTTTAGAACCTTGTTCGGCAGGTGATAACTCTTAGACCAACACCTTGTGGGTAGTACCTTCGACGTCATGCTCGTGACGTTGAACCTATGAACCCTATATATGTGATCTTGTGTGTGATTATTGCATCATGCATCCATGAACTCATAAGCATCTTTTGAAGAAAACAATATTTCAAGGGATTTAAAGGTTGACTATTTGTGAATATCTCAGGTAATTTTAACCATGGATTCTGGAAAGATAAAGACCGGGAAATACAGTTTCAAGGATCCCAAGATATATGAGATGGTCTGTCTAATTCCAGAGATAGAGTGTTCAGCAGACTTTCGGAAGAAGTATGGATCCATTATTCCTCTCATGAAGCTGAAGATGAAGGAGGGTATTCTCTCGACCTTGGTCCAGTTCTATGATCCGATGTATCACTGCTTTACTTTTCTCGATTATCAGTTGATGCCTACACTGGAGGAGTATTCTTATCTATTGGATTTACCTGTTACCGATCGCGTTCCTTTTACTGGTTTAGAGGGTGAGCCAAAACCACATGAGATTGCTGCTTTGATTCATCTGGGAAAGTCTGAGGTGGAAGCCCATATGACTACTAAAGGAGGGATTAGAGGATTACCAGCTCAGTTCTTATTGGAGAAAGCTCGTTACTTTTCCAGAATGAAGAGTACAGTTGCTTTTGAGGCCATTTTTGCTTTACTTGCTTACAAATTGTTCTTATTTCCTAATATGGACAAGTTTGTCGACATTAACACTATCAGGATTTTCATGATTGGAAACCCGGTTCCTACACTGTTGGGTGATGCTTATTACTCTGTTCATCTTCGGAATTCTTATAAGGGGGGAATGATTATCTGTTGCACGCCTTTATTGTACCAGTGGTTCATCTCTCATATGCCTCAGTCTGATGCTTTTTGGGATGTCAAGAAGGAACCCCAGTGTGCTCCTAAGATCATGGCACTTACTCACTCGGATATTGATTGGTATCATCGAGCTTACCAGGATGTGGAGATTATTGACAGTTGGGGTAGTTTCCCCAATGTACCTCTTCTTGGTACAAAGGGAGGAATTGACTATAACCCTGTTCTTGCACGGTGACAGCTTGGTTACCCGATGAGGGATAAACCGAATAGTATTCATTTGAGTAGTTTCTTTCTGAAGGAAGGAGAAGACCATAGGGAAGCTAGGGAGCAGATTACGAAGGACCGGAGTCACATTCATAAGAAGAGTAGGAAGGATTTGGGACCTAGGGGTTCTGTTTCTTTGGAGCCATATCTTCAGTGGGTTCGATCGAGAGCCATTCAATTGAAGATGCCGTATACTCAGGAGACACCCATGCCTGGCCTATTTGTGAAGACCACTCCTCCCTTATTAGATGATCTGGAAGAGCTGCAACTCGCTTTGGTTAGGATGCAACAGGAAAGGGATGCTTGGAAGAACAAGTTCCAGACTTTAGAGAGTTCCTACAGAGTAGACCTGAAGGAGAAAGACGATTTGATCGAGATCCTTGAGAGTAGAGCAGTAGAGTCTATGGAGAGGCAAAGGGATTTATTTTCCCATAAGCCTCAAACAGGTGCTGGTAACTCACTTCCTGATCCAGATGATTGGAAAGAGGTTTCCATCAGACATGTGGAAGAAAACCAGAGGCTGAGAGCTCAGATTTCCAGGCTCACAGGGAAGCGCCAGCGTACAGATTGATCTCCATCAGTTCTTTTTCTCAGAATTTTAGATTGTATTTTCATCTTGTACTTGGGATCATTGAAACTTGTAATCCATTTTGAAGTTATAATAAAAATTTTCAGTATTTCAAATGCGTTATTATTTTGATGTTTGCAATATGTCTATAACCCGTAAATCCCTTGAAATATTAAATAACAAAGTAAAAATAATCATATGCATTGCATGTCATGCATCATATTGCACACATTTCCTGCATTTGTTATGCATACCCAGGTGTCTTACCAAGCTTCTTTACTTTATTCAGCAAACTGACTCATCACTACAACACTCGGGCTAATTTAAAAAAGAAGATGGACAACTTAGAACAGGAGAATCGCGAGCTGCGCGAAGAAGTTTCTACTTTGAAGGCCAGCTTGGCCAATTTGACTACTCTGATAGAAGCTCTGGTGGCTGCTCAGAATCAGCCACCGAGTGTTCAACCTCAACCAACAAGGGCAAATACTGAAGTTCCGACTGTTCCTATATCTGCTACTCCGGCTATTGTTCAAAACCGTATGCCTCAAGGTTATCCATGGGGAATGCCAGAGAATTTTGCACCTGAAGGTTTCAATCTTGGCCCTCAAGATGCTCCAGTGGTTTGGACTGTTGTTACTCTAGCACCTCCTTTGGTGTATACCGTTCCTGTTGCACCTCCTTCGGTGAATTTGGTTTCGTTTGTTAACGAAGATGTGTGTCGTCCTTTCCCTCTGCTGAGTGAAGACTTGGGTCTTTATGACAAAATGGATGATTTTCAAGAGCAGTTTGATAGAATGCAAAGAGAGATGAAGGCTCTTAGGGGAAAAGAGCTATTTGGGCAAAATGTGAATGAGCTATGTTTGGTTCCGAATGTTAAGATACCTGCTAAGTTCAAGGTCCCAGAATTTGAGAAGTATAAGGGCAAAACTTTCCCTCGCGCTCACCTGGTGATGTACGTAAGGAGAATGTCTACCCACACTGATGATCAGCGTCTGCTGATTCACTTTTTTCAGGATAGTTTGACCGGCGCAACACTGAAATGGTATATGAGCTTGGACAGCGCCAACATCCATACTTTTAATGATTTAGGAGAAGCATTCATCAAACAATACAAGTATAATATGGACATGGCGCTCGACTATGACCAACTTAGGGCCATGGTTCAGAAAGATAGGGAATCGTTTAAAGAGTATGCGCAGAGATGGCGCGAAGTAGCTGCCAAAGTGATTCCTCCCATGGAAGAGAAAGAAATGACTAAGATTTTTCTGAAGAAGCTATGTGCTTTATACTACGACAGGATGGTAGCAAGTGCGCCAAGTGATTTTACAGAGATGGTAGGAATGGGTGTCCGCCTAGAAGAGGCTGTAAGAGAAGGCTGTTTGACAAAGAGTGAAGGATCCGGGGGTGTGAAGAAGATATCTTATGGGTTTACCAAGAGGAAAGAAGGGGATACGAATGCTGTTATACAAGAGAGGAGGGTAAACGCTCCTAGAAGGAATTATCAGTGTCACCAGCAAGTCGCCTCGGTTACTGCTGTTATGAATGCCGCTCCGACTACCGTCGCTTATCAAAGACCGTCCCAGCAGGAGAACTAAGGGAATAATCAGAGAAGGGAGAACTATGACCCTATTCCCATGAGCTATACAGAGCTACTACCAGCATTGATTCAGAAGAAATTGGTCCATATACGACCACCTCCCGCCATACCATCACCATTGCCTTGGTATTACAAGGAAGATCAAACGTGTGCTTTTCATCAGGGAGCACTTGGGCATAGTATTTAGAATTGTTATCCTTTGAGGACTGAAGTGCAAAGGTTGGTGAAGTATGGAATTCTATCTTTCAAAGACATGGGACCTAATGTGAAAGATAATCCTCTACCCAAGCACGGGGGAGTAAATGCTGTAAATATGGTGGCCAGTTGTCCAAGCGACTTCCAAATTTTTGACATTAATTTGGTTAGAGGAGATTTGGTGAAAATGAACACAGACCTCTGTGAATTCAGCTACTATATGCATGACCACGCCGATTGTGTTGTTTGCAGTATAGACATACAAGGTTGCGAGAAGATAAAGGCTGATTTACAGGAGACGATGGATGAGGGTTTTATCCATATAATCAGGCCTAGGGCAGAGTATGAAGAGGAAGTGAATATGGTTTCTGGATGTCCTAGTGAATTCAGAATTTTTGATGTGGAGTATTTGAATGAGGATCTCGTGCAGTTGCATGCTACCATCTGCCGTACTGCTGGTCAGGTGGAACACCAATATGGGTCTTGCATAGTCTGCTGTCGAGATCCCCGAGGATGTTCAATTGTGAGGGAGGGTGTTCAGTTGCTGTTAGAAAATGGAACTATCAAGATCATATGTCAGAGGGATGATTATTATGAGATTGATATGGTTAAAGTTTGTTTAATGGAAGAAGAGTCAGAGGAAGAGTATGCCTCCATTGATGAGTATTTCTCTTCAGACGAAGATTTGTTTGCCAGAAATGACTTTTTGATGTCTGATTATGTTGAAGAAGGGGTAAACGTCATTGTGCCTTGTTTTAGTGCACCCGCTCATCTTGAAGTAGAGTACCATAGCAAACCAGTTGTTACCCAATTAGTAATTAGTCTGCCAGGTCCTATTCCCTACAAATCAGATAAGGCTGTGCCTTACAAATACAACGCTAAAATCTTAGAAGATGGGGTGGAAGTTCCCATCCAGCCAATGCCTGATGTTGGAAATATAATTGAAAATAGCAGGGTGACCCGTAGCGGTCGTGTGTTTGCGCCGGTTTTTGGAGAGATGTTGCTGCTGGAAAGAAAATTGCTGAGAATGATGAGCCTGAGAAGGCTACAGGAGAGACTAGTGGAGCTACATCAGAGAAAGAAGTGGATGATATTTTTAAGATGATTAAGATGAGCAACTACAGACTCCTTCAAAGATATCTATCCTAGCTTTATTGATGAACTCCTCCACTCATAAAGAATCATTGATGAGAGTACTATACCAAGCTTTTATAGAGAGTGACATGCCATTAGATCAATTCAGAAGCGTAACTGGAAACATTACATCATGTAATAACTTGAGTTTCTGCGATGATGAGTTACCAGATGAAGGGAGGAATCATAACTTGGCCCTCCATATATCCATGAACTGCAAGAATGATTCACTGTCCAATGTGCTAATTGATAATGGATCCGCGTTGAATGTTATACAGAGGAGTACTCTCATGAAGTTAAAGCATCAAGGAGCACCTATGCGCCCAAGTGGCATCATTGTGAAGGCATTTGATGGGTCGAGGAAATCTGTCATCGGTGAAGTGGACTTACCCATCCATATAGGACCACATTTGTTCCTGATAACCTTCCAGGTCATGGACATTATTCCCGTATATAGTTTTTTGCTAGGACGACCATGGATACACGAAGCAGGGGCTGTCACTTCAACTCTGCATCAGAAGCTAAAGTTTGTGCGTGAAGGGAAGATAATGATCATAAATGGGGAGCAAGCATTATTGATATCCCATTTATCCTCTTTCAATATTGTAGAAGCGGATGAGGCTGCTATTGGAACCCAGTTCCAAGCCCTATCCATTGACAACATAAGGAGAAATGAGAATTCTGTGGTTTCGCTGAAGGACACGCAACAGGTTGTGCGCAATGGCCATAATACAGTTTGGGGATGACTCGTGGATCCACCCGTGAACAAAGATAGAACTGGTTTAGGTTTGTCTTCGAAGAATGGCAAAGGCGAAAGTTTGAAGTCAAAGTCTATTGTGAACAGTTATCATGATGTTTTCCGCAGCGGAGGCTAACTCCATCCAATTGGTTCTGGAATTAATGATGTTGAAGAGGATGAAGCAGAGCAGGAAGTACCGAATTATGTGACGCATGGAGTCAGAGTTCAGAACTGGGTCACCATTGATGTTCCTTCTTGCATACATGTTTCAAATTAATTTGTTTTGTTAATCTGTTTCTTTTGAAAAGCTTTCACTCTGCCCAAGGTGGAAGTATTAATGTTGTAGGGCTTATCTGTTTGCTATGACTTTTAAGATCATTAATAAAAGTTGTCTTTGCTTCCCAAATTATGTCTTTGTCTTCTGCCTTTTCTTGGAAAATGGTAATCATAAAAAACCTTTCAAAATAAATAATAACTGAAAATTAATCTGCATGATCACTTATTATATGTGTCAGTTTCTAAAAGCAATCATAAATCATATGTGCAGATTAATTAAAAAACCCGTTGAATACAATGACCCTGCACCCTCTCCCAACTTTGAATGTCCTGTGTTTGGGGCTGAAGAAGAAGATTATGATGAGATTCCAGAAGAGGTCTCACGGTTGCTTGAGCACGAGGAAAATACCATTCAGCCATATAAGGAGCCTCTGGAAGTGATTAATTTGGGTTCAGAAGAAGATCCGAAGGAAGTCAAGATTGGAGCATCATTGCATCCTGATGTAAAGAGTGAGTTGATTAAGTTGTTGAAAGAGTATGTGGATATTTTTGCTTGGTCTTATCAAGATATGCCTGGTCTAGATACAGATATTGTCGAGCATCGTTTGCCGTTGAAGCCAGAGTGTCCACCAGTTAAACAAAAGTTGAGAAGAACCCACCCAGATATGGCAGTAAAGATCAAAGAGGAGGTCCTAAAGCAGATTAGTGCTGGTTTTCTTGTGATGTTAGTGTATCCTCAATGGATTGCCAATATTGTCCCTGTGATACGGTGGCCAGAACTGGGACGTTTTAAAATGCTGGTTTGTGTTTTGCGTTTGTTTTCGCAAAATGTCGCGGTAAGCAAGAGTCGCCACCGACTTTTATTTTATCCAACAAGGAAAGGAAAAAAGCACAGAAAAATTCCTTTTTCGAGATATTTCTGAGTACAGGGGGGGATGATTATAGAAAGGGGAGGTATTAGCACCCTTTCTATTCGTAGTTATCTACGGGCTCTTAGGTACTTGCTCATCATTTTCAAAATTGTTTTCTTTGTGTTTGCGTGATTTGAAAAGTTTTGGTTTCAACTTCGATTAAACTCTTGCTTCTGTCTTCAAGAGTGTAATGAAGTGTTTTTTGAAAACTTGTTTGTAAAACAGTGTAAGTGTGAAAAAGTTTTGTTTTGATTGAGCAAGTACTTAAGAACTAATCTACCTACTCGAAAAAGGAATCGTTCTATGTTTGTTTCCTTTAGACAATGATATCCCACTATTAGTGAGTAGGTAGCACCGTCGTTGGAGTTTAAGGATCATTTCGAAAAAGGGACATACGGTCACTAAAGCAACGTTAGGACGTCTTAGTGGTAACCCTAATGTCTTAGATCATTTATCCGAGGCAACGATATCCGAGGCAACCTTTATGAGGCAACTTGTGATCTTTGAGACAAGAGGGCGACCTCTAAAACAACCTATACTCAATGACCGTTTTAACGAAGGCAACCAAGTGGGGTGTACCCTAGGAGTGCGCATGTGCGAGTGTTTTAATTTCAGATTATTTCATCTTTGCACATTTAGGGTGATCTAACTGTTTTAAATTTAGCCATACATTCTTGTCATGCAAACCCTATTATCAAACATCTAACAGTTGAATATTTGCAGAAATTAAAGTGCGGAATTTAAACTAAACTATTACAAGGCTTTGAGTATTTACATAGCCAAAAACAAACCCTTTGAAATTTAAAAGCGGTAAAAATAAATAAATGTCCTAATTTAATTATTACAAACCGGGAGCAGATACAATAATTGGATAAAAATAAAGCGCGCGAGAAAATTAGATCGAGTGCGAGAACTAGGGTTTTGACCCTCTTAATTAAAAGAAACTGTTTTTGTTGTTTTTAATATTTTTTAAGAAAAGAAATTAAGTCTTAAAATTAAATGCTAAATTAATTAGTTAATTGAATTAATAAATGAAAAATAATTAAATGACATATTTTTGGAGTTTTTGTTATTTTTGGTAAAAAATAAATACAATCAAGTTAGTAATAAAAACCTATTGATTCTAATTAATTTTAAATATTTGCAAAGATAAATTAAAGTTATCTAATTAATCAACCTAATTAAATTAATTGATTTATTGATGAAAAATAAATTTCTAAAATTTAATTGGACATAAAAAATATTTTTAGTGATTTTTTTGATAAAAGAGAAAATAATTTTTGGTTAATAAAATAAATAAAAAAACTAATTGAAATAAAATAAAGTATAAAGAGATAGAAATTGGGCCTGAGAAAATGGTGTGCCAATAGCAATTTCTGGGCCCATTAGTGCTGGAGTCCATTTGACTTTCTTGATCTTGTGTATTGCACTGACCCTGGCTTATGGTGTGCTTTCCATGGTGGCCACCAGATCTGGCCCTCTGGCCATCTGGCGCGTTTATGATGAAGGCATATGGTGGATCTCATGGCCTCGCTTGCACTGAATCACCTGAAAATAAATGGGAAAATAGCAAATGCTAGAGGCAGGGATCGAACCCCTGACCTCCAGCCTCTGAATGCCTTAACACTCACGTGGTAACCACTGGGCTATTTTGTTCTTATTGTACATTTATAGAATAATAATAATAATATGAAAAAGCAAATGTCAGTGGAAACAAAAGAAAAAATGCGCGCTGGAATTTGAATTTGACAGTGGGGGAGTGACAACTCATCGTCCCCTTCCTCTCTCCGTGGGTAAAAGTAAAATACTTTTACCTACATACATTTTGTTCGTCGCTAAAGGCCATGCTCGTTCCAAAATCTTCCACAGGTAATATAAACGACCACCAAGGCCATGGTTAGAACCGTCTCCTTCTTCTGAACATAGTGGTACCCATTACCAAGGCCAATTGTCCCTGAAATTGAAAACCCTAAAACAAAATCCAAAAACCTAATAATGGTGATTCAAGATTCAGTCCATTAAAATGCAATTGGGTATTGTAGAAAGTTTGCAAACATCAGGGTGATCAAGAATGTACAATTATTTTACACTATGGATGCAAGAACAAGGCTATTCGAATTCAAGAAGATGACCATACCGTGACGTACTTACAGTGTGTTGTGGGGCTTGAAAACACTTGCTTTCGATTGCTTTCGCTTGTGGAGACTCCCTGGAAGTGATTGGGATCGTCAAAGAGTCTTGAAACTGCATCTAAAGGGGATTTCGAACTCACACTTTTCTTGGTATTTTTTAGATTTTTGTTCTATCTCTAGCGCCTATTTCCGACCTGTTTCTAGGTTTGCATGCAATCCTTATGTATTAGTGAAGGCATTAGGTTTGATAATTGCATCCAAATCCCTCTCCATCAATGATTTTGGATTTGATTTGATTTTCTTTTAAAACTTTCCAAACATGGCCTTTTTTCAATCTTTTTGTTCCCTCTAATGCTTTTCACGAATTTGAAGGATGCTAGCTGTAATTGGAACCTGAAACAAGCACAAAATCCCTTGTTATCAATGCTTTGGATTTTTATTTGATTTAATTTGATTTAAATTGAATTAATTAAAATAAAAACCAAAATAAATAATAAAAAAAGATATGGACAAGTGGAAAAGGCTAGAGCACGTGGGCTATATTGCCAACTCAAAACAAGTGAAAAGGATTGGGCGCATTTGGAAAAATTTGAAGTTTTGAGGATAGTTGACTTTTGGCTATTTTGCAGAAAAGGTCAACTTCAACAATGCATAACTTCCTCAACTTTGACTCTTTGGAGGTTTTCTTGGACTTTTTAGAAAGCTTGAGATGTCCTCTAATCAACACTTTTGGTCTCATCCCATTTTGAGATTCCATTCTCATGTATGAAGCTTTTACAAAAAAGGTGTTTTTGTTGACTTTTCAAAATGACCTATAATGTCCAAATTCATAACTTCTTGTGAGTGCATATTTTGAACTTGGGAGATGAAGATGGGTTGTAGGGAATTTCACCCTCTTCAAAATGAGATTTGGATGGGTCATTTCTTATAAAGTATGAGAAAGTTATGCTTGGTCAAAGTTGAGTTGACTTTTCCTATAAAACCCTAATTTAGCAACTTTTGAGTCTTGATGAATTATGAGCAATCCTTGATGAATCATGATCAACCCTTGATAAAATGATGAAATATACTTCAAAATAAGGATGTTGACCAAAAATATTGAAGTTTGACTGTATGGGAGCCACAATTGACTTTTGCCCTAACACAGTCGATTTTTGGACCTTTGAGCAATTAACTGAGCAAACTTCCTCTGCAAGGCTTGAAACTTGACATGGATGATCTTGAGAACATATTAGGACATTGGTGAGCACTTGGGATCACTTGGACTCAAGTATCTTGATGCAACATGAAACCCTAATTTTGGGTAGACTGTCTTAGGAGAGAGCTTGTCTGGCCAACCCTTGGACTACCTTGAGCAACTTAAGGATCTTTCTTGAAATATTTTGAGAAATATGGGAGGGAAAATTTTGGGGTACAACAGCTGCCCCTGTTCAATATTCTTAAACCCGAGGATGTAGATTCGCTTTCGTGCCTTTCGTAATCCGAAGGTGGAAGTTGATTGAACACTAGAGTGCCAAGAAATTTGCACTCGCATGAAATGCTAATTGTCTTGCGATGTCGGGAATAGGCTTACAGATGCCATTTGGAGATTTCTGACGAGGGGATGGGCTTAAAGACGCCATCCGAAGGAGTGTCGATCGCATAAGGGATTCCTTAGCGAGAGCTTGTATACCCGTCGTTGAGGAAGATTCCGCTGGGGAAATCTGATTTTTGTTGAGAGAAGTAGAAATCTAGGAGCTTCAGCGTCCGTTATTCTGCTGGTGATTCGTCTCTGTTGATATTTAGGAACTTCAATCGTCCATACTCAACGGAGGAATCATCTCTATTGATATTTAGGAACTTCAATCGTCCGTACTCAACGGAGGAATCATCTTTGCTGATATTTAGGAACTTCGATTGTCCGTACTCAACAGAGGAATTATCTCTGCTGATATTTAGGAACTTCGATCGTTCGTACTCAATGGAGGAATCATCTCTGCTGATATTTAGGAACTTCGATCGTCCGTACTCAATGGAGGAAACAACCTTTGCTGATATTTAGGAACTTCGATCGTCCGTACTCAACGGAGGAATCAATCTCTGCTGATATTTAGGAACTTCGATCGCCCGTACTCAGCGGAGGAATCATCTCTGCTGATATTTAGGAACTTCGATCATCCATACTCAACTGAGGAATCATCTCTGCTGATATTTAGGAACTTCGATCGTCCGTACTCAACTGAGGAAATATTTTTGCTGAGATTTAGGAACTCGTCCGTAATTCAATTGAGGAAACATCTCTGCTGAGATTTAGGAACTTGTCCGTAATTCAACTGAGGAAACATATCTGCTGAGATTTAGGAACTCGTCCGTAATTCAACCGAGGAAGCATCTCTGCTGAGATTTAGGAACTCGTCCGTAATTCAATTGAGGAAACATCTCTGCTGAGATTTAGGAACTTGTCCATAATTCAACTGAGGAAACATCTCTGCTGAGATTTAGGAACTCGTCCATAATTCAACTGAGGAAACATATCTGTTGAGATTTAGGAACTCGTCTGTAATTCAACTGAGGAAGCATCTCTGCTGAGATTTAGGAACTCGTCCATAATTCAACTGAGGAAGCATCTCTGCTGAGATTTAGGAACTCGTCCGTAATTCAACTGAGGAAACATCTCTGCTGAGATTTAGGAACTCGTTCGTAATTCAACTGAGGAAACATCTCTGCTGAGATTTAGGAACTCGTCCGTAATTCAACTGAGGAAGCATCTCTGCTGAGATTTAGGAACTCGTCCGTAATTCAACTGACGAAGCATCTCTGCTGAGATTTAGGAACTCGTCCATAATTCAAATGAGGAAACATCTCTGTTGAGATTTAGGAACTCGTCCGTAATTCAAGTGAGGAAACAACTTCATAGCTTGAATTTTGTGAGAATCTGGTTGTATCTTTCCTGAAAGGTAAATGTTATTTGTATGTAATGCATGACATGTATTAGGCAATGATGTTCTTAAAAAAATGAGATTATGCTGTATGATGCGTATACGCATGTGTCATGATGTATGGAAATGTGATGTTTTCAGCTAGGGAAAATAAATCCCGGATAGCTGCTGGAGAAAAAGAGTTGAATTCTTTGTTTCCGCTGGGGATAGTGAATGAAGATGATTGTGAGAATAAACTTGCAGGAGAGGATAACTTCACTGGGGAATAAACTGATGAGGAAGTGGCTTTGTGGGGAGGATATGCTATGTAGAGGATTTCACTGATCAATTCAGCTAGGGATGAATTATCATTGCTGGTGATACTGAATCCTGTTGGGGATTGAGTTTCCGTTTGTGAAAGGAATGAACTCCGCTGGGGATGATCTTTCAGTTGTGACTTCATCAGGGATAACCTTTTAGACTCTAATGGGGACAATTTTCCAGAGTCTACTGGGGATGATTCTCCAAACTCCACTGGGGAAGCTTTTCCAGACTGCGTTGGGGATAATTGTCTAGTGCTGATGATGGATAAACTCTGCTTGGGGAGAATATTGTCGACTCATTCGCGGTTGTGAGCCTCAGTTGGGGAGAGTTAACATTTTTGTCTTTCTCTTACTCTGCAGGGAGTGAATGTACCTCAGCCATATTCTTCAGCTAAATCTATCCATGTACCTGATGGATAGAGCAATTGTAAGGCATGGACAATTCTTATTTGCCCCTGTCTCTGATATTACGAGTAATCGTCTTTTGTTTCGTATGTAAATATTCATGAGCAACAATTAATGTCAAATGCATATATCAAAAATGAACATTGGACGTTCTTGCAAAACAAAACAGAAAAAGGAAAAACAATTTTGAAATTTCTTTAAAAATGAATTGTATTGACTTTGAAGTTTGGCCTGTAAATAGGCGTTTTTGTACAAGAGGCTGACGTCCTAGTAAGAGAACACCGCCGAACAATAGAATTTATACAGTTTGTGTAAAACTAAACAAAACAACTATGTGAACAATCCCACTGGGTTCCAACTCTGCTATTGCCCTTATGTCCTCGAGCATCTCATCACTTTGCTACTTGGTTGAAGGTAGATCAGATTGATTAGTGCCGTCCGAGCTTGATAGTTGATACCGAAGTCTGGTCGCGAGGTGATCCAATGAGACATAGTGTTACGCTTTAATCCCTAATTTTTGCCTGGACCGCCCTTTCGGGTTTTCAGTCCACCGGGATACCCTTTTTTGCCCAAGCCTTCTTTTCAGGTTTTCGACTTGCCAGGTGTACAATTTTTTTTATTTTCATCCCTTATTTTTGCCCGAACCCTTTTGGTTCGCCGAGAAGCCCTTATTTTTTCCTAGGCCAATCGACCTAGCCGATCTTTGATTATGCGTAGTATTTTTTCACTATGTCTGCATTGACAGGGTGAGGAAGGTCGTCACCATCCTTGGTGGTTAGAATCATAGCTCCTCCTGAGAAAATGTTCTTAACCACAAATGGCCCTTCGTAAGTAGGGGTCCATTTTCCCCTGGGATCAACTTGAGGTAGTATGATGCGCTTGATCACCAGATCCCCCACTTGATACTCTTGCCGTCTAACTTTCTTGTTAAATGCCCTAATCATCCGTTTTTGATACGTCTGACCATGACAAATAGCAGTAAGTCTCTTTTCGTCGATTAAGTTCAGATGATCAATCCGGGTCTGGATCCAGTCATCTTCACTCAAACCTGCATCCTTCATAATCCGAAGAGAGGGTATATGAACTTCAATGGGCAAGACTGCCTCCATACCATATACCAAGGAATAGGGGGTTGCCTCTGTTGACGTCCGCACTGAGGTGCGGTATCCATGAAGAGCGAATGGTAATATCTCGTGCCAGTCTTTGTATGTCACCGTCATCTTCTGCACAATCTTCTTAATGTTCTTATTAGCCGCTTTAGCAGCCCCATTCATCTTCGGCCGGTAGGGAGAAGAGTTGTGATGCTGTATCTTGAACTGCTTGTAGAGCTCGGTAATCATTTTATTATTGAGATTTGTACCATTGTCGTAATGATCCTCTCTGGTACACCATATCGACAGATCAGGTTGTTCCGAATAAATCGTGCCATGACGTTCTTGGTTACAGTAGCAAAGGAAGCTGCTTCAACCCACTTTGTAAAGTAATCAATTGCTACCAGGATGAAACGATGTCCGTTGAACGCAGTAGGTCTGATCTCGCCAATCATGTCGATGCCCCACATTGCAAAAGGCCACGGAGCTGTCACAACGTTCAGAGGAACTGGAGGTATGTGTACCTTATCAGCATAGACTTGGCACTTTTGACAGGTCCGAGAATGCTGATAACAGTCGGCTTCCATTGTAGACCAATAATATCCTGCCCGTAGGCTTTTCTTTGCCATGGTATGTCCACTGGAATGAGTTCCAAAAGTACCTTAATGTAACTCTACCATAATCCTTTCTGCCTCATTCTTATCCATACATCGCAGTAAGGTTAAATCATGGTTACGCTTGTAAAGGATACCGTTACTGATGAAGAACTTCGCCGCGAACCTCCTAAGAAACTTCTTATCATTAACAGATTCACCCTCGGGGTATTCCTGAGCCTCAAGATACCTCTTTACCTCATGAAACCAAGGTTTATCTGGTACCTCTTCAGTCTCAATGGCACAACAATGTGCAGGTTCGTCCAACCTTTCAATGGTAATCCGGGGAGCCTCGTTGTCCCAATTTACTTTGAACTTAGAAGACATCGTAGCTAGCGCGTCCTATAACGGATTCTCCTCTCTAGGGAAGTGTTCAAAGGTTATCTCCTCGAAATATGGAAGCAACATCAATACATACTCCTTGTAAGGAATAAGATTTGGGTGTTTCGTATCCCACTCGCCTTTGATCTGACTGATCACGAGAGCGGAATCTCCGAATACTCTTAAGAACTTAATCCTTAAGTCAATTGCTTCTCGAAGACCCATGATGCACACTTCATACTCCGCCATATTGTTGGTGCAGTTGAAACATAGTCGGGCGGTGAATGGAGTATGAGAGCCTTCAGGAGATATGATCACGGTGCCAATGCCATTACCCAAAGCGTTTGAAGCTACATCAAAGTACATAGACCATCGGGATCCCTCCTCAAGTCCTTCAGTCCAGGTGTCTCACAGTCAGTCACTATCATGATACTCTCATCCGGGAATTCAAAGTTCATGGACTGGTAATCGTCTACAGCCTGATGTGCCAAATGATCTGCCAACACACTTCCCTTGATTGCTTTTTGGGTCGTGTGTTGGATGTCATACTCAGTCAAGATCATCTTCCATCTTGCTATTCGTCCGGACAAGGCAGGATTTTCGAAGATATACTTGATTGGATCCATCTTTGATATCAATAGAGTAGTGTGAGTCAGCATATACTGTCTCAGCCGGCGAGCAACCCATGCCAAAGCACAATAAGCTTTCTCGAGCAGTGAGTATCGGGTCTCACAGTCGGTAAACTTTTTTCTAAGGTAATAAATAGCATGCTCTTTTCGGCCAGACTCGTCATGCTGCCCCAACACACACCCCATTGAATTGTCGAGTACTGTCAAGTATAAGATCAGAGGTCTCCCTTCAACTAAAGGCATCAGAATAGGAGGCTCTTGGAGGTATTCTTTGATCCTTTCGAAAGCGGCCTGACATTCATCGTTCCATCTTACCACTTGATCTTTCTTCAGTAGCTTGAGGATTGGCTCATAAGTAGCAGTCAGGTGTGAGATGAATTGGGCAATATAGTTCAGACGTCCCAAAAAGCCTCTGACTTCTTTTTCTGTTCGGGGAGCTGGCATTTCCTGTATAGCCTTCACCTTTGCAGGATCCACTTGAATACCTTTATCACTCACGACAAAACCCAACAGTTTACCAGATCTCACCCCGAAGGTGCACTTGTTTGGGTTTAACCTCAGCTTGTACAAATTCAACATGTCAAATAACTTCTGAAGGTGGTCAAGATGTTCTTCTTCAGTCTGGGATCTTGCAATCATGTCGTCGACATATACCTTAATCTCATGATGGATCATGTCATGGAACAAAGAGACCATGGCACACTGATACGTTGCTCCAGCATTCTTCAATCCGAAAGGCATGACTTTGTAGTAAAAGGTACCCCACTGCGTAATAAAAGTTGTCTTCTCCATGTCTTCGGGAGCCATCTTAATCTGATTATAACCGGAGAAACCATCCATAAAGGATAAGACCTTATGCTGTGTGGAGTTGTCAACCAGAACGTCGATATGAGGCAGAGGGAAATAATCCTTGGGGCTCGCCCTGTTCAAATCCCTATAGTCAACACACATACGAACCTTACCATCCTCCTTCGGTACTGGAACCACGTTGGAAACCCACTGCGGGTAAGAAGTAACTGCTAGAAAACCGACATCAAACTGTTTCATAACCTCGGCCTTGATTTTCTCATACATCTCTGGGTGCATTTGGTGAACTTTCTATTTCACTGGAGGACAATCTTCCTTAGTAGGCAGGCGGTGAACCACAATATCGGTATCCAACCCAGGCATATCTTCATAAGACCAGGCAAAGATCTCAACGTAGTCACGCAGCATCTGAATCAACCGTTGCTTAAAACCAGGCTCCAGATTTGCACCAACCTTGACCTCTTTCTTGTATATCTCTGTACCCAGATTCACTGATTCCATTGGCTCTTCATGCGGATGTATGGCCCTCTCTTCCTGAAGTAACAGTCTAGCAAGTTCACCAGGCACTTTGCAATCATCCTCACCTTCGTCTTTGACTTGGTTGATCGGACTTTCGAAGTCATAACTGGCAGTAGCAGAGTCGTTATCAGTGGGATCCAGAGTGGATGTAGACCTGTATATGTGACTGTGTGTAAGACAAATAGCTGTTTTGCAAGATAGAAAAAGAAAAACAAGGAGCGCAAAATTCATAATGCAAGAAAAACGTCCAATTCTTTTATTGATGATATATGGCAATGACACATAATAAGCCCTCAAACAAAGCCACGGTGTCTCGGGCAAGGCACCGGGCTGTAAAGTTTAAAATTGTTTGTTACAAATCCAAAACAAAAGTCTCATTACTGGGTAATAAAAGAAACGGGCATAGAATCCTTCACCGTCCAATTGCTCAAACTGCCATTAATAGTCGGGTAAATCCAGCTGTCAATATCAAACTCTTCTTCATCATCCCCAATAGCATTCACTCCCGCGTCATGTTTGGGCATAGGTTTCGTTATTACATTGGGCTTTTCCGGCGCTTCAAACTCAATCTCCTTAGCATCAATCAGATCCTGCACTTTGTTCTTCAAGACCCAATAGTTATTCGTATCATGCCCTGGGCTATCGAAGTGAAAAGCACAGCGGGTGTTCGGATTATACAGCGGTGATGTAGTATTGGGATTTTTTGGAGCCTCCTTTAGAATCACCAAGTTGGTCTTCAACAGTTGTGGAAGAATTTGAGACAAGGTCATACTGAGCCGAGTAAATTGTCTTTGCGGTCTTTCTGTTCTTGGCTGATTGTTGTGTTGTGGGGCACCTTTCTGTATTTTGTCAGTCTTGATACCGACTTCGACTCTTTCCCCGGTCATAATTAGCTCAGTAAACCCGGACGATGAGCTACCGATCAAATGGTTGAAATATAGACCAGACAAGGTCCCAAGAAACATATCCACTAACTCCCTATCATCCAGAGGGGGTTGTACTCTCCCAGCAAGGTCCCTCCATTTCTGAGCGTAGTCCTTAAAACCTTTGCTCGCACCCATAGACATACCCTGAAGTTGGGTAAGCGTGGGAGCAAGGTCGGCATTGTACTGGTACTGCTTGTAGAAAGCAGCAGCAAGGTCCTCCAAGTTACGGACGTTAGCTCCTTCCAGATGGTAAAACCATTCAACTTGAGTCCCTGAAAGACTATCTTGAAAGAAATGAGTCCATAGGTTCTTGTCAGCAGTATATGGTTGAATCTTTCTAACATACGAGCGGATGTGTAGCTTTGGGAAGGAGACCCCGTCGTACTTAGCAAAGACTGGTGCTTTAACTTGTGGGGAATCACCACCCCAGATGCCAAACACAAATCTCTGAAGTCCAACCCAGGTACCTTCTGGACTTCCATTGCGCTTAACCGGTCCTCAAGTTGCTTATACCTGTCCTCAGCATGAGGATATTGGTCTTCATCAAAGTCAGTCTCATTGTCAGAAACCACAGGGCTAGGAGCCCTCCTTTCTTCTTGATTCTCTCCCCCTCCAGATGAGTGAGATAAATCAACATCCTGTTTTATCTGTTCCTGAACCTGTGACCCATATTCAGGAGGACCGTCTTCTTTTTCTTCTTCTTCTTCTTCTTATCCTTCAAGGTAAGAGTCTTCAGATCTTACTAACCCTTGGCCAAGTTCATGAACATTTCCTGGAACTGAGCGTTTTGAGCTTGCAGAGCCTTGATGGCTTGATCAATTGATGTTTCAGAAGACATGTTTGCTGAAATAAACAACGAAGAAGATGAGAAACCTGTAAGGGTACCTGTAATGAGGTACATGCGAATGGAATGCGTATGATATGATTTCAAAGACTTTAGAGAGATTCAAATTCGTAAACCAAAATGAAACACACTTTATTAGATAAAAACTTGAAACAATGTTTAACAGATGCCTTTAAGGCGTTACAAAAAGAAATACTGAAAGCAAATCTATGCTAGAAACAATAAACGACAATCAGCGCTCCCATGGTCATTTTCCTTTGGTGCTGACATAGTCGTTGATGACCCTCTCATTCTCCAGCTGCCTTTTAAGCCTCAGGATTTTCTGCTCCTGCTCATGATACTTTTCTCTGTAAGTATCCCGTTCTTCCCTTAGCTGGATCCAAGACCTCTTTAATGCCCCAATGTCAGTAGGCATGTATGGATGGAGGATGGTAGGAGGAACCCCTTCTTCATCAGTACTCTCAACAATTACCGGCAGGACAACTTCGTACGGCATCCCCAGCTTTTAAGCGCGGGCTCGAACCCACCGGAGATACGGTTCCATCGGGAGAGAAGTCTTTATGCCTAGCTCATGCAGATCATACCTGTTGACCCTATCCCAGGCTCGTATGAATCTGCGACAATGTCCCTCAACATCTCCCTGGAAGTCAAAGACAATGCTTAAAAGTAGCAACTCATGAGGTCCGTTCCTCCTAGCTCGCCCAAACTATCGTAAGGCCAAACAAGGATTATAGGTGATCCCTCCTCGAATTCCAAGCAATGGAACATTGGGGTATTCCTCACAGCGATCAATAATAGCTAATTCTTCCATGTCTTTAGTACTCCAGATGATGTCCGTATGAGTAAGGGACATAATCTTGTAAGCCTAACCCATGCCTTCCTCGTTCTTCAAAATAGATTTGGGGAGGTGTGAAATAAACCACCTCGCCAGCAATGGTGCACAACACATAAGGGTTCCCCGTTTCCGAGCAGTACGGGCATAAAGAGTATGCATAATATCACCCAAAAGAGTGGGCACTGGATTACGGGACATGAAAATCTTCATTGCGTTCACGTCGATAAAGGAATCTGAATTTGGGAACAGAACCAAGCCATAAATGAGAAGAGCCAGGATGTCTTCAAACGCTTGAAAGTCTAAACTGTCCCAGAACCGATGAGCCTGATCAACCAAGAACTTAGCCAAGAAGCCTTTCATCCCACTCCAAGTTTCCCAGTTAGACACCACATCAACCCTTGTAAGATGGAGGGCTAAAGCAATATCCTCCGGCCTAGGAGCTGTCTCCAAACCTGTAAATGGGGTCTGCTCCAGAATGGATATGCCAAGTAAATCCGAGAACTATTCTAAAGTAGGGACCAACTGATAGTCTGGGAAGGTGAAGCAGTGGTATAATGGATCAAAGAACTGGAATAAGACGCTCATCATCTGTTCATCCAGCTTGGAAGTGACTAGACTGAGGAGGTGACCATGTCTTCTGACAAAAGAAGAAGTATCAGGGACCTTGGAAACCAAATCTCTAAGCTGAGCAGGAATCTGTACGAAGCTGATCTGAATAGTGTTTCTACGCATAGATGCCATGGTCTACAAAACAGAACAAAGATGAATCCCATTGGTCTTTTAAATGGTTAGTCCAATGCAATATGCATGCAATGTCATGATGCATGATGTCATGATAAGAACATACCACAGGTATCACAGATAGCAAACATGGTAAGGGCAAATAATTCATACAGATAGCCCTTAAATTTCAGGCTGGCATGGAGTTTAGGTATTACCCTCTTTCAGTTTAGTTGGTTCAACCTGTCCTGAAAATAGTAATCGGGTTCTAGAGGATCTCAATATCACTGACCACCCTCGATCGGTCATAATTCCAGTTTAGCAACCTTTTCTTGCAGCCAGAATCATCGTGAGAGTTTGGTCTCAATGAGTGTAGCATAATGCTACTTTTCTATGGCCAAGTTGGTAAATTATAGGTTCTAAGGTCAGTTGGTGCTTAATGACCCCTTAGCAGCCCCATATTCTCCTTGTTCCGCCACAAGGGATATTGGTACAAACTAAAGTGTCACACTAACGTAGCTACTGCTTCAACCGTATCGTTCTATACCGTATAGTTCCCTCACAGTCTATTGCTACTTACCTAAAAGGTATCCCCAGATCTGGGTTATGATCTATAGTAACTCCGATACAAAGCCCACAAAGATAAAGCATACAGATCAAATAATTGAAAACAATATGAACTAATCCTAAGGTACACCCCACTTATTAAGACCCCAGCAGAGTCGTCAGTTCTGTGATACAGTGGCCAGAACCGGGACATTTTGAAATGCTGGTTTGCGTTTTGCATTTGTTTTTGCAAAATGTCGCGGTAAGCAAGAGTCGCCACTGACTTTTATTTTATCCAACAAGGAAAGGAAAAAAGCACAGAAAAATTCCTTTTTCGAGATATTTCTGAGTACGGGGAAGGTATTAGCACCCTTTCTATCCGTAGTTATCTACAGGCTCTTAGGTACTTGCTCATAATTTTCAAAATTGTTTTCTTTGTGTTTACGTGATTTGAAAAGTTTTGGTTTCAACTTCGATTTAACTCTTGCTTCTGTCTTCAAGAGTGTAATGAAGTGTTTTTTGAAAACTTGTTTGTAAAAGAGTGTAAGTGTGAAAAAGTTTTATTTTGATTGAGCAAGTACTTAAGATTTAATCTAACTACTCGAAAAAGGAATCATTCTATGTTTGTTTCCTTTAGACAATGCTATCCCACTATTAGTGAGTAGGTAGCACCATCGTTGGAGTTTAAGGGTCAATTCGAAAGAGGGACATATGGTCACTAAAGCAACGTTAGGACGTCTTAGTGGTAACCCTAATGTCTTAGATCATTTATCTGAGGCAACGATATCCGAGGCAACCTTTCCGAGGCAACTTATGATCTTTGAGACAAGAGGGCATCCTCTAAAACAACCTATACTCAATGATCGTTTTAACGAAGGCAACCAAGTGGGGTGTACCCTAGGAGTGCGCATGTGCGAGTGTTTCAATTTCAGATTATTTTATCTTTGTACATTTAGGGTGATCTAACTGTTTTAAATTTAGCCATACATTCTTGTCATGCAAACCCTATTATCAAACATCTAACAGTTGAATATTTGCAGAAATTAAAGTGCGGAATTTAAACTAAACTATTACAAGGCTTCGGGTATTTACATAGCCAAAAACAAACCCTTTGAAATTTAAAAGCGGTAAAAATAAATAAATGTCCTAATTTAATTATTACAAACCGGGAACAGATACAATAATTGGATAAAAATAAAGCGCGCGAGAAAATTAGATCGAGTGCGAGAACTAGGGTTTTGACCCTCTTAATTAAAAGAAACTGTTTTTGTTGTTTTTAATATTTTTTAAGAAAAGAAATTAAGTCTTAAAATTAAATGCTAAATTAATTAGTTAATTGAATTAATAAATGAAAAATAATTAAATGACATATTTTTGGAGTTTTTGTTATTTTAGGTAAAAATAAATACAATCAAGTTAGTAATAAAAACCTATTGATTCTAATTAATTTTAAATATTTGAAAAAATAAATAAAAGTTATCTAATTAATCAACCTAATTAAATTAATTGATTTATCGATGAAAAATAAATTTCTAAAATTTAATTGGACATAAAAAATATTTTTAGTATTTTTTTGATAAAAAAGAAAATAATTTTTGGTTAATAAAATAAATAAAATAACTAATTGAAATAAAATAAAGTATAAAGAGATAGAGATTGGGCCTGAGAAAATGGTGTGCCAATAGCAATTTCTGGGCCCATTAGTGCTGAAGTCCATTTGACTTTCTTGATCCTGTGTATTGCACTGACCGTGGCTTATGGTGTGCTTTCCATGGTGGCCACCAGATCTGGCCCTCTGGCTATCTGGCGCATTTATGATGAAGGCATATGGTGGATCTCTTGGCCTCGCTTGCACTGAATCACCTGAAAATAAATGGGAAAATAGCAAATGCTGGAGGCAAGGATCAAACCCCTGACCTCCAGCCTCTGAATGCCTTAACACTCACGTGGTAACCCCTGGGCTATTTTGTTCTTATTGTACATTTATAGAATAATAATAATAATATGAAAAAGCAAATGTTAGTTGAAACAAAAGAAAAAATGCGCGCTGGAATTTGAATTGGCCAGTGGGGGAGTGACAACTCATCGTCCCCTTCCTCTCTCCGTGGGTAAAAGTAAAATACTTTTACCTACGGACATTTTGTCCGTCGCTAAAGGCCATGCTCGTTCCAAAATCTTCCACAGGTAATATAAACGACCACCAAGGCCATGGTTAGAACCGTCTCCTTCTTCTGAACACAGTGGTACCCATTACCAAGGCCAATTTTCCTTGAAATTGAAAACCCTAAAACAAACTCCAAAAACCTAACAATAGTGATTCACGATTCAGTCTATTAAAATGCAATTGGCTATTGTAGAAAGTTTGCAAACATCATGGTGATCAAGAATGTACAGTTATTTTACACTATGGATGCAAGAACAAGGCTATTCGAATTCAAGAAGATAACCATACCGTGACGGACTTACAGTGTGTTGTGGGGCTTGAAAACACTTGCTTTCGATTGCTTTTGCTTGTGGAGACTCCCTGGATGTGATTGGGATCGTCAAAGAGTCTTGAAATTGCCTCTAAAGGGGATTTCGAACTCACACTTTTCTTGGTATTTTTCAGATTTTTGTTCTATCTCTAGCGCCTGTTTCCAACCTGTTTCTAGGTCTGCACGCAATCCTTATGTATTAGTGAAGGCATTAGGTTTGATAATTGCATCCAAATCCCTCTCCATCAATGATTTTGGATTTGATTTAATTTGCTTTTAAAACTTTCCAAACATGGCCTTTTTTCAATCTTTTTGTTCCCTCTAATGCTTTGCACGAATTTGAATGATGCTAGCTGTAATTGGAACCTGAAACAAGCACAAAATCCATTGTTATCAATGCTTTGGATTTTTATTTGATTTAATTTGATTTAAATTGAATTAATTCAAATAAAAACCAAAATAAATAATAAAAATAAGATATAGACAAGTGGAAAAGGCTAGAGCACGTGGGCTATAATGTCAACTCAAAACAAGTGAAAAGGATTGGGCCCATTTGGCAAAATTTGAAGTTTTGGGGATAGTTGACTTTTGACAATTTTACAAAAAAGGTCAACTTCAACAATACATAACTTCCTCAATTTTGACTCTTTGGAGGTGTTCTCAGACTTTTTAGAAAGATTGAGATGTACTCTAATCAACCATTTTGGTCTCATATCAATTTTATTTTCCATGCTCATGTATGAAGCTTTGACAAAAAAGGTGTTTTTGTTGACTTTTCAAAATGACCTATAATGTCCAAATTCATAACTTCTTGTGAGTGCATATTTTGAACTTGGGATATGAAGATGGATTGTAGGTAATTGCATCCTATTAAAAATGAGCTTTGGATGGGTCATTTCTCATAAAGTATGAGAAAGTTTTGCTTGGTCAAAGTTGAGTTGACTTTTCCTACAAAACCCTAATTTACAACTTTTGAGTCTTGATGAATTATGAGCAATCCTTGATGAATCATGATCAAACCTTGATCAAATGATGAAATATACTTCAAAATGAGGATGTTGACCAAAAATCTTGAAGTTTGACTGTATGGGAGCCACAGTTGACTTTTGCCCTAGCACAGTCAATTTTTGGACCTTTGAGCAATTGACTGAGCAAACTTCCTCTGCAAGGCTTGAAACTTGACACGGATGATCTTGAAAACATATTAGGACATTGGTGAGCACTTGGGATCACTTGGACTCAAGTATCTTGATGGAACATGAAACCCTAATTTGGGGTAGACTGTCTTAGGAGAGAGCTTGTCTGGCCAACCCTTGGACTACCTTGAGCAACTTGAGGATCTTTCTTGAAATATTTTGAGAAATATGGGAGGGAAAATTTTGGGGTACAACAGTCCCAATATCAAAAAAATACGGAAAAGTCCGCATGTGCGTAGATTATAGAGATCTAAATAAAGCTAGTCCAAAAGATGATTTTCCATTGCCTCACATCGACATGTTAGTGGACAGCACAACAAAATTCAAAGTATTCTCGTTCATGGAAGGATTTTCTAGGTATAATCAAATAAGAATGGCTCCAGAGGACATGGAAAAAACAACGTTTATCACACCCTGGGGAACATTCTGTTACAAAGTGATGCCCTTTGGGTTGAAGAACGCTGGTGCAACGTATCAGAGGGCTATGACAACCCTATTCCATGATCTGATGCACAAGGAAATCGAAGTATATGTTGATGATATGATTGCCAAATCCCAGACTGAAGAAAGGCATATAGAAGATTTGTTGAAGTTGTTTCAGCGTTTGAGGAAGTATCGTCTCCGCTTGAATCCAAATAAATGCACCTTCGGTGTTCGATCGAGAAAATTGTTGGGTTTCATTGTTAGCCATAAAGGAATTGAAGTTGACCCTGATAAAGTCAAAGCAATTCAAGAAATGCCAGCACCAAAAACTGAAAAGTAAGTCAGGGGTTTCCTCAGGCATTTGAATTATATTTCCAGATTTATTTCCCACATGACTGCAACATGTGAACTGATCTTTAAGTTTTTAAAGAAAGATCAAGGTTGTGTATGGACGGATGACTGCCAAAGGGCATTTGATAGTATTAAAGAATATCTGCTTGAACCTCCTATCTTGCTCCCTCCTGTAGAAGGAAGACTGTTGATTATGTATCTAACACTGTTAGATAAATCCATGGGATGTATTCTGGGACAACAGGATGAAACAGGGAAGAAGGAGTTCGCCATTTACTATCTTAGCAAAAAATTCACTGATTGTGAGTCGCGGTATTCCATGCTAGAAACTACATGTTGTGCTTCGGCCTGGGAGGAAAAGCGTTTGTGGCAGTATATGTTGAATCATACCACTTGGTTGATCTCCAAAATGGATCCGATCAAGTATATTTTTGAAAAGCCTACTCTTACTGGGAGAATTTCCTGTTGGAAGATGTTGTTATCTGAATATGATATCGAGTACCGCACTCAAAAGGATATTAAAAGTAGTGTGTTGGCAGATTACCTTGCTCACCAACCGGTGGAATGTCATCAGTCTGCAGAATATGAATTCCCCGATGAGGATGTGATGTTTCTGAAAGTGAAAGATTGTGATGAACCATTGCCTGAGGAAGGCCCTGACCCTGAATCTCATTGGAGTATGGTATTTGATGGAGCTGTGAATGTTTATGGTAAAGGAATTGGTGATGTGATTGTCACTCCTCAAGGATCACACATTCCTTTTACTGCAAGGTTGATTGCACTAATAATATGGCAGAATATGAGGCTTGCATCATGGGTCTTGAGGAAGCTATTGATCTCAGAATCAAAATTCTAGATGTGTATGGTGATTCAGATTTGATAATAAATTAGATCAAAGGAGAATGGGACACTCGTCACCCTGGATTGATCCCTTACAAAGATTATACTAGAAGATTATTACCCTTCTTCAATAAAGTTGAATTCCATTAGATCCCTAGAGATGAAAATCAAATGGAGGATGCTCTAGAAACTTTGGCTTCCATGTACCAAGTGAATACTTGGAATGATATACCCCAAATTATAGTTCGACGACTGGATATGCCCGCTCATGTGTTTACGACAGAGGAGGTAGCAGATGAAAAACCTTGGTATTATGATATCAAGCATTTTCTTCAGACTCAAGAATACCCGATTGGTGCATCGAGGAAAGATAGAAAGACACTGAGAAGATTGGCATGCAGTTTCTTCCTCAGTGAAAATGTGTTATACAAGAGGAATTATGACATGGCCTTGCTCAGATGCGTGGATAGACATGAAGCAGACATGTTGATGCATGAGATTCATGAAGGTTCATTTGGCACTCATGCTAATGGACATTCTATGGCTAAAAAGATGCTAAGGGAAGGTTATTATTGGTTGACGATGGAATCTGACTGTTACAAATTTGCAAAGAAGTTCCATAAATGCCAGGTTTATGCAGATAAGGTCCATGTGCCTCATACACTTCTCAATGTGATTTCCTCCCCATGGCCTTTCTCTATGTGGGGTATAGATATAATCGGGATGATAGAACCCAAAGCTTCGAATGGGCAACGTTTTATCTTGGTAGCAATTGATTACTTCACCAAATGGGTACAGGCTGCTTCATATGCCCATGTTACCAAACAGGTGGTTGTGCGTTTCATCAAAACTAATCTTATATGCCGGTATGGTGTGCCGAGCAGAATCATCACTGACAATGGATCGAATTTGAACAACAAGATGATGACAGAACTGTGTTAAGAATTCAAGATTGTCCATCACAACTCATCTCCATACATGCCAAAGATGAATGGGGCTGTTGAAGCTGCTAATAAGAATATCAAGAGAATTATCTAGAAAATGGTTGTTACTTATAAGGATTGGCATGAAATGCTCCCTTTTGCTCTGCATGGATATCGAACATCTGTTCGCACTTCAACAAGAGAAACCCCATTCTCCCTGGTGTATGGAATGGAAGTTGTACTCCCTGTCGAGGTAGAGATTCCCTCGTTGCGTGTGATAATGGAAACCAAATTGACAGAGGCTGAATGGGTCTAGAATAGGTTTGACCAATTGAATTTGATTGAGGAAAAGAGAATGACAACTTTATGTCATGGGCAGTTATATCAGAGAAGAATGAAGAAAGCATTTGATAAAAAGGTCAAACCTCGTGAATTCAGAGAAGGCGACCTCGTGCTCAGGAAGATCATGTCTTTCAACACTGATTCTAAGGGCAAGTGGACTCCCAATTTTGAAGGCCCGTATGTTGTCAAGAAAGCCTTCTCTGGTGGTGCATTAATTCTTGAAACTATGGATGGCGAGGAGTTCCCATGTCCCATGAATGCTGATGCAGTCAAGAAATACTTCGCCTAAAGAAATAAAAGAACAGCTCGCTAAGTTGAAAACCTGAAAGGGTGGCTTAGGAAAAAAAGAGCGTCTCGGTAGGCCAAAAACCCGAAAGGGAGGTCTAGGAAAAAATTAGAGACATAAACAGAATAAATTTCCTGCTAAGTTGAAAACCCGCAAGGGCAACTTAGGCAAAAGTTAGGGATTTTTCTTGGCAAGTAACTACGTCAGACAAGACTTGATCGTTGAAGCAACAATCTTCTCGGGTCCTCACCATACTTCAACAAAAGTTGCTGCTCAGGATTTCAAAAGTTGTTAGGGGGAATAGTGGTCATTGTATCTCAATGTATCTTTTCCATTATGTATTACCATTTCCCAAACTTTGTAATCATCCATGGAGTCTCTCCATTCGTAGACTACCATTCTATTAATGAAATTCGAGCTTTTATCCAATTCTTTGTGTTCTTATTTTATTTAGCTTGCAAAGACTCCATTTATTACAGATGATAACTTTCAAAGCAAAAAGATTAAAAAGCAAAATTGACTTTTCAAAAAAAAAGGGATCTTTACAATTCAATTTACTTTGAGATTTGTGACGACACAATGACAACAAAAAATGGTGGTCCCAGGAATGAACAAACTCCAGTTGTTTTGAGAAGATTTACTTCCTTCATGAAGGTTCTCTCAGGTCATTTTACTGGTATGTGCACGATCTTTGTATGTTTCTCAGATAGTTAAAGACGATACCAATCGGTGTAAGGTGCAGTATTGGGTTTGTGATCCCATTGTCTCCAGTCAGGTCTTGGTTCATGTTTGATTTTGGGTTTTCATGGTCGGAAGCCTCTGTCCCAGATTCCCCAACGAAGTCTTCCCTCATATGATGAAAGGTTTTATTCCCTTGGTGTACTGAGATGTCGCTCTTTCTACAATATTGGTATTAATGTTGACTTCTTGATTCCCCGGGAAGGCTATCCCAGGGCATCTTTTGTTGGAATAAGTTTTCATAATATAAAGTTTCAATCCGCATCTTTCTCCAGGGATTTAGGCTTGAATTCCCCAGTGAGGTTTGATTGTTTTAGCGTCAGTCTACTTTATTTGAGGCTGGTCTTGCAATCTCCAGTAGGCATGTTGCTTTTGGAAAAAAGAACTGGTTTCTCTGATAAAGCCGTAAGAAGGATGTTCTATCCCGGTATCTGTTTGATTTGTCTACCTCCGAATTATGTTTCTCTTTAGTAAAGTTAAAGGCAGACAATAGGTTTGGTTTCCATGGTAGGTATTTACCTTTCTTGAAATGATCTTTCTGGTTGAAGTTTAGCCAAGAGTTGTTAGCACCTGAGGCGGTTTTATTTGTTTGTTCCTACTGATTGTGTATTTGTTTTACCAGCATATGCACGATAACACTCATACATTCATACATACATCATTCATGGCTAAAATTGACAAATCATTATTCATTGACGCTGTGTTCTAACTTTCCTACGCTCCTTGCTTAGATGGATTTGGTTTTCCCTCTTGAGTTAATTTCTCAAAGGATGTATCTTCGTTGGCTGTCTTGCTCCAGTCTATTTCTGATGTGGATCTGTGGTTCCATGACAATATTATTTACTTTGGATGTCTGAAAAATTTGAGTTTTAGTTTGTGCATTTATTTTTCACGAGAAGACTTTATCTCCTCAGTAGGAATATCGTGGCATTTCCCCGGGAAGTCATATTTCTATCCCCAGAAAGTCGTTTCTTCTTGCAATTCTCCATGACAACAGGTAACAAGTCTCTTTATTTGATACATTTTATGTTTGATCCTTTCAAGTAGATTTCCTTGGTTAAAGAAGAAGTTGAGACCCGTTCTAGGTGAAACACCAGAATTTTGGGAAAACAATGATATTCTCTTTCTACCTTTGGTGAACGTTGGTAGGACATCGGCAGTGAACGTCGGTGTTTATTATCTTTTTGCTATCTTCAGTGAACATTAATAGTTCATCATCAGTGAACGGCGGTGATATGATATTCTCTTTCTACCTTCGGTGAACGTTGTTAGGACATCGGCAGTGAACGTCGGTGTTTATTATCTTTTTGCTATCTTCAGTGAACGTTGATAGTTCATCGTCAGTGAACGGCGGTGATATGATATTTTCTCTCTCTCTCTCTCTACCTTCATGAACGTTGGTAGGACATCGGCAGTGAACGTCGGTGTTTATTATCTTTTTGCTATCTTCAGTGAATGTGGATAGTTCATCGTCAGTGAATGACGGTGCTTTGATTTTCTCTTTCTACCTTCAGTGAAAGTTGGTAGACCATCGGCAGTGAATGTCGATGCTTGTTATCTTCCTCTCTGATTCAGTTCTTTTGGTCCACCAGTCATTTATTTTCCTGGTGGGGTTGCTCCTTTGTTTCTTTATTTTTGTTGCATCCCCAGTGATACTTTGTGTCTCTTTGGTACTGTTCATATGCATTCATATGCATGAGCATTTGGATGGCATCTTAAGGCCAAAAATAAGGTTTGTTTTATATTTAAGTATCTTCGATCACATCGACATGAAGATTTTCAACCTTCGTATCTCCGGATAGAAGAAACTTAAATAAGGGCAGCTGTTGTACCCTACTTTTCCCCCCTAAGATCCCTTCATCATACCATGTTGATTCAATCACAACAAGATCACATTAGGGCTTTTGGTTCTTCTCCCTATATTTAGCTTTTCTCTTTTGAGGAGTTACCAAGCATATTGACTTGTTTTCTTTTGTGATCATGAATATTTTGCTTTGATTTTCTTTCTAATTAATAAAATGCAATGTTGGTTTGTCTTACTTGTTAATAATGTAGGTAAAGGAAATGAGGTTTAGCAAGTTGCTCCATTTGTTCATGAGTTTATTTCCATGCCCTAGTCAACATAGCTTGAGGAGTTCAAACCTCACCATTGAAGTTGTTTTGGAAGCAATGGCATTACAAGGCTTATTTTGGGCTCAACATATTTCAAAGTTATCAAAATTGATTCAAAAGTACAAGGGGTTGAGGGAAGGAGTTGTTATGATTGGATAAGGTCTTGTTCCTATTAGTCACAAGAGCACATTTCTCTCCAATTTCAAGATATATAAGTGGTTTTAGTGGCTATGAGTCCTCATCATCATCCTCAACAACTTCTATTCACAAAGAAAGAATATTGGCACAAGAAGTTTGTTCAAACTTGTCAAAGTTCCTCAAAGCATTATCTTGATCTAGAGGCTAGGGTTTTGAACTTCACAGGAGCATATCTTACTCACCTTTTGGTATTTTTGAGTTATTCCAAAGGCATATTTCTCTTAAAAGAGTTACCAACAAATCAATTCAAAAGTTCCAAGAAATTTTCATGTGGAAGGAACTTGGTGAAGAAGAAAGATTACAAGTCATCCAGATGAATCCATAATTTTCCATATGTGACTTCAAATGGTCATAACTTGGTAAATATATATCACCTTGAGTCCATTCTTTTTCCATGATGATTTTAAAGATGTGTACTTTATGCCTTCTTTTATGTGAAAAGTGAGAAAATGGATGGAAGTTGCCTTAAATATGCAAAAGATTATAGGTCATTTCATGATTTTTGGCCAACTTCAACAAGTCATAACTTGCTCATTTTTTGGATATTTTGAGTGGTTCAAATTTCAAAATGTCATTCAAGAGATCTACTTCATTCCATATTTTTTGGTCAAGAGCAAATTCTAAGAGGAAGGCCATGTTTGGATACAAAAGATTATAGGTCATTTTTGAAGAAGAATTTGAAATATTTCTAAGTATGGAAAGTTAACTTTTTTTCTTCAACTTTGACTCCATGTAACTTTCAGCTCAAGCATCCATTTGATTCCATTATTTTTCCATTGCAAATCTTGTAACCTCATATTTCCAAAGCATTAAGAATCATGCCCTAAGACCCCCTGAGTTGGAAATGCCATGGATTTGAATTTGGTAACTTGAAACTGAATTTTTCACAAAGTCAGAATTTTGAAATCCATAATGTGACTTCTAAACACAAGATTTGTGCGTGTTTTTGATTTAAACTTGATTAGAAAACTTTCCAGAAGTGATTAGCACCCCAAAACACAAGGTTTGGCTAAGTTTTGATGGAAATGAAGTCACACTTCACTCATGCTCGACCCTTACTCAATTTCCCTCCAAACTTCCTTGTTTCTTCAAATTTTCATTCCCATTCACTTCCCTATAAATAGAGGGTCATCCCCCATCCATTTTCCCAAGCTTAGAGAGCCAAGAACACCCTGCCAAAACCTCACACGAACCCACTTTTTTTTTATTCAGTTTCTGAAATTTAAGCTTCCTTTTCCAAAATTCTTTACGCATTCATCATCCTTGAGCATCATACAAACTCTCCAGCACTTAAGCCTATCAAAACGAGCCATAATTCAAGCTACAAAAGTCCAGTTTAAGAGCTTCTTAATTGAACTTCGAAAAGGTAGAATTCTCTACCATTTGGATCCAAATAAAGCACTAATATGTTCTACTCCTTTGTCTGATTCTAATTTTGCTTACAATTTTTAAATCCATTGAGAATTGAGAGAAATCTCAAATTAAAGGTGCTCGCTATTTTCTAGGTTTTTGATTCATATCTCTCTCCATACCTTATATAAATTTGGCGCGATGGTTGTGTTAGAATCGTCTTGAAGAGACGAGTTCAATGATGCTAGCCTGAGATCCTAATTTTTCCATTTGAAGGATCTCACAAAATCCCCATTGCAGGGTGTCTGGAGGTTGAAGATGATGACATGTCTCGTCTCAACCAATGATAGTGTGCCAAACGTTTTAATTTCATTGGTTGCCCTTTTTCTGATCACATGTGTGTTTCACTAAGGTCCATATCAAGCACAATGCGTCTGGTCCATTGGATTAGCTTACTAACGCATTTTGACTATGATCTGATGGTCCACATCTTTTTGGTTTTATTTTATTTTTTGATTTTATATTTTTATTGATTAAATTTTCAAAAATTCATAACTCTTTTATTTTTTATCCAAAAATTATGAAAAAATTTACAAAAATACTTTGAATTATTTATGATCTCATGAATATTTTTTCACATTTTTATTTTGAAATTTGGTATTTTTTATATTTTTTGTATTATTTGCTTTCTTTTAATTACTTAAAAAATACTTTTTGACATTTTTTAATTCTGAAAAAATTCATAAATATTATGTTGCATATTTTTGACTTTCTGAAAATTTTATGGAATTTTATGTTGAGGGTTACTATTTTTTTAAACCTATTTTATGTTTGTTTGAACAATTTTAAATAGTTTAACAATAGTTTCTGAATTTTAAAAATTACCAAATTTTTTATAAAAATATGTGGATCCATTTCTGATTTTTATATGGCCTTATTTTTCATTTCTTGATTAATTTGAACATAATTGATATTTTCCCCATTATTTTCTATTTTTAAACATTTTTATGTCTATATATTAAATATAATATTATTTTGTGATTATTTTCTGGCTAATCTTGGGTTAGGTTTTGGATCATGAACTTTATTAACATCATTGGATCTATGGTGTTGAGTTTAACTCCACAAAAAATGGATGAATGATTTTAATAATAGTTTGATTAAAATTTAATTCAAATGTGGTTTGTATATTCCTTTTTTTACCCTAATCCTCTTCATCTCATCCCCTTTTTATTGCACTAAATGTTGTTGGAGCATGATCTCTATATCATGTCTCAAAACAAATGGTGCATAAATTGCTATTGACCGGCCTCAAAATAGGTGCGACTTCTATATAAGTCCACTTACGATTGCTTAACATAGCGCTAAATTTTGTCCCGATTCGAATAAATGATCATTCGTGGCCCAAACTTATGATTGCAAGCCCAAGTATGTTAATTTGATCTCTTTGATCCAATAACCTTGAGATTCATTGTGTGGAGGCTTTGGGTCTACCAATCCTCTAATGGATCTACAACACCTTTGGTCAACACGGATCACTTAAACATCATTGATCATTAAATGGTACTTGTGAGAATTCCAAAATGGATGATATACTTGACAAAAAGCAAATGCAACTTGTTGTGTGGAGGCTTTAGTTCTACCAATCCTATAATGATTTCCAAATGCAAGTTTCAAGATGGTTATCCAACTAACCACTAATTATTGACTTGTTTTATCTTATGCTTTTATTCTTTTTTATACTTTATATACTATTTATTTTTTTAGCATTTACATTTCATGCCATTTCCATCTTTGCTCATTTGAGCATTTATTTTCTTGCCATATTTACTTTGCTCACTTGAGATTTTCTTTTCTTTTCTTAAGATACTTAATAATCAACATAAACCCTAAAAAACTTTTAATGGCACTTGGACTATTTGGTTACTATCCTTGGCATGATGGAGCATGGGACTTTTTCTTGGACTTAGGATTAGAAACCTTGGCCTACCTTGGAGACCTTGTGATCTTATCTGATTATTTTTTGTTTGGAGTTCTTGAGGTTTACCTCAAGACATTAGGTTGCTTGTTTGCTTTTTTGTGCATGTTTTTGTGATTACATTCTCTGTTTGTAATCTGGAATTCACCCGTATACAGCCGTTACTCTGCCCAATTTTTGTGAAGACTTAATACACTTGAAGTTTGGTTCTATTAAGAGGTCTGGTATCTTTGCTTGCTTGGTTTCAATCCAAAGAATGAGAATTCTACCTTGGCTCATAATGTAAAGTTTTGGCTTCTTGTCAGTTAGATGGTTTTTATCCTTAGCTTTTACCTTATGCTTTAGGATAGTTTCTTATTCTCCTCCCATTTTCTTTAATTTCAAAAATCTTCTCCCTCCTTTTGAAAACTCTTCTTGTTTCTAAACTTGAACCACTTTCATAATAAACTTGGACCTAGGTCCATGCATTTTCAAAATCTTTTCATAAATAAACTTCAACCAACTTAACAATACCTTGACATTTTTTTTGTGAGAAGACTAAAAGTCAATCAATCTCATTTCAAACCATTTTGCCATTTTGGCTTTTTTTATCTTTAAACTTTTTTCTCAAAAAGATTAGACTCTTGTCAATCCTTGTAGTGATGCAAACAACTATACTTCTACAATATGTAGTGAAGTGAGATATTTTCCACTTGGGTGTTGAGTGAGGCATTGTTGATTTTAAGATCCAAGCCACATCCTCCACTTTGAGATGATGCAAATTCTCCTTTCTCATGATTGTGGGTAGTAAGTATATTTTCCACACGGACAATGACGATGATGTCTCGTCTCTTAAAATTAGCCAACACACTTGTGTTTCAAATTTTTAAAAGAGGAACTACGTGTACCCTGATCCCCTATTGCACGAAAGGTGGTAAGTAGGGACTAAAGGTTCGCAACCGCGGCAGGTGCAAAAATCATAAAAAATACTTCTCTTCTCACCTCCACCATTTATTTCTATACAACATTTTTATAGCCAAAATATACAGATTTTTGAAAGAGGTTCCTGCGGAGTACCTTAGATGTTTAGGATGCTAATACCTTCCCTTTGCATAACCAATCCCCTTACCTTGAATCTTTCCCCCTGTTTTTGAGTTATTCGCTCTTTTCCCATTCCTTTGGAAACAATAAAGTACAGTGGAGATTTTTATTTTTGATTTATATAAAGTCTAGTCAATACAATGGCTTAGTCTTGAAAATTTCTACTGCTACACATATTATTATTAATCTACAACCTTTTCACAAAAAACCCTTAAAATAATTTTAACTTAATTTCTTTCTTAATTAATTTAAGTTTAAATTTTGTTTACTTTTAATTAATCCTTTCCTTAATTAGGTCAAATTAAAACCCTTAACAGAAACCAAACAAAATCATTTCTTTTTCCATTTGCATTTGTACATTATATTTTTCAATTCTTGTACATTATTCAATATGGTTGTAATAGTTAATTAGGTTTAATTTTCTTGCAATCCCCATTTGTAAATTTGTATACCCCCTAATGATGTAATAGCTTAGTAATTTTACTTTCCGCAGTTTATCGCTTTATATAAATGCTAGTAATTAGGGTTTGTATGGAAAGATAAAATCAACAATTAGCAAACCCTAATTCAAGATAAACAATGCATGTAAATCAAACACATTTGCACACTTGCACCCTTAGGGTAATTTCACTTTGTTGCCTTACAGAAATGACCATGTTATGCATGTGGGATATCTTAGCGAAAAGTAATCAAAAATACAAGATCATAGTCCTTCGATGACGCTATCAAATGTTGCCTTTCAAAATGACCTTAGTCCCTCAAATATAAATGCTAAGATATCTCACAACATTGCTATCATGACTATACAATGACCCACGTCCGTCCCTTTACATCCAAAGATAAGACTTCTTACCAAATCAATGGTAAGATAGCAATATCAAAGGAAAGGAAGAAATGGGCAAAGACTTTTGAGTAGGTAGATTATTCCTAGTTGCTTGCTCATTTTCAAATAAAACATCCTTGCTTATTTTCAAAACAAACACCAACACTTTCAAAAACACTTTCAAAATATTTCTAAAATATCAACACTTTGTATACGTTCTTACGAACGAGAACTATTACAAAGTTTGCCTAAACGAAGGCGACTTTTCAAAAATCACACAAAGCACATTTTCAAACAAACACAAGTGATCTAACAAGCAACCAAGAGCCCATAGATAACTATGGATGAAAATGGTGATAACACCTTCCCTTTTCATAATCTACCCCCCGAACTCAAGAAATAATCTCAAAGGTCTTTCCTGTTCTTTTCAGCCTTTCCTTTTGGATAAAAGAAAAGTCGGTGGCGACTCTTGCTAACCGCAACATTTATGATAAAACGCAAAAAACCCAAGTCATTTCTCTCACCGTATCACAGAACTGGCGACTCTGCTAGGGAGAAACTTAAAAGTAGGGTTACCTTAGGGATAAATCACCTTTATTTGCTTTCATTGTTTGACTTGCTTGCTTTACATTTTGGTTCCTTGTTTGGGCTTATTTAAATCCTCTACCCAGATTTGGGATACCTTATAGGTAAGTAGCAATACATTGTGGAAACTGTGCAGGGTATACCGACATGGTCTAAGCAATAGCTACATTAGTGTGACATATTTGTGGGTACCGGTAGCCCTTGAGTAGTCAAGGAGAATACAAGGCTGTTGTGTGGTGTCATGAAGCACTAACTGACTTTAGAACCTTTACTTGACCAACATGGCCATTAGGACGAACAGAGATAACTGGCTTTGGTGCAGTCCGAAGTTGGTTGATACTCGATACTACACTCATTGAGGTTTGACTTTTTGGGATATTTTGGTCGCCGTGAAAGAGATCTGCGCTGAAACAATGCCCGAGAAGACAAATTAGTGATATTGAGATCCCTTAGAACTCGATTAGTATTTCTAGGACAGGTTTGAGCTAACTAAACTTCAAGAGGGTATCTACCTATGATACTCCATGCAAGCCTAAACCTAAGGACTTGTTTGCTTTGTTTGTATATATTTACTTGTACATGACATCATAAACATCATAACATCATACTCATTCTCACTAACCATTTCAAGGATTTTTTGGATTTATCTTTGTTCTGTTTTGTAGGACATGGCTTCTATCCGTAGAAATACTATCCAAGTCAATCTCGTAAGAATTCCTTGTTTTGAAAAGTTTTTGTTTTTCTTCATTTTAACCCTTGCTTCTGTCTTCAAGAGTGTTATAAGGTGTTTTTGTTTGAAAAGTGTAAGTGTAAAAAAGTTTGATTTTGAGCAAGTACCTGCTAGCATCTACCTACTCGAAAAAAGATCATTTATGTTCTCGTTTCCTTTAGACAGTGCTATCCCACTATTAAGGAGTAGGTAGTACCGTCGTTGGAGTTGTAAGGGTGAATTCGAATTAATCCTAAATTAAATTAAACTAACATTAAATTAAATTTGGTAAAATAAAACCTAATTCTATATTTGTGAGAATTGATTTTATGACTTTTGTGAAAAAAAAGGAAATTATTTGTGTTAGAAAACAATTTACACAAATTAAATTAAAAATAAAATAAAAAGAAACAATAAGAATGAGCCTGGTAAATAGCAAAAAGGGAGGGCTGTCAATGGCAAATTCTAGGCCCAAATGCTTATGGCCTGTTTGACTTTTACAATCTCATGCACTTGCTTGACTTATGCCCATGGTGTACCCTCATTGGGAAGTCCTTAGATCTGACTTGTTGATGATCTGGTGGTTGGGCGATGAGGGCGTATGGTGGGCTCATTGGATGCTAGCGCGCCTGAATATGAAAAGAAAAAATATATGAAGCAATATGGGGACCTGGGGATCGAACCCAGGCCCTTAGACATTCTACTCCTGCGCGCTTGCCAGTTGAGCTGGCTTAGTTAGTTGTATAAAGAACAATAAACAAACATTATATGGAAAAAACAAAGTGATATTTACAAAACGCGCGAAATTTTGAATGGGCAAGTCAGGGAGTGCCACGTTACCCTTCTTCTTCCTCCCACCGTTGCTAAAAGTTCCTTGACTTTTACCTACGGTCACTTGGGTGTAGGTATAACACTGTGCCTTTCCAAAATCCTATACAAGCATGATGAATGAAAAACAATGGTACCAATTAATTCGTTGCAACCTCAGGAGCATCATGGTACCATTATCCATGGCCAATTGTCCCTGTACAGAAAAACCCTAAAAATGGAGCAAGAACCCTAACTATGGCATCTTGTTGTATAGTCAATAAAAATGCAATTAAGTACAACCATTAGCTTGCAAATAACTCATGGATTAAGAATATGATAACAAATCACGTTAAAGATGCTTGAATGATGGTATTCGATTTCAAGAAAATATGAAAACTGCATGGTACTTACAGTGCAATTTTGAATGTGTGAAAGCTTGTTAATGGTTGAAACACGTTCCTGGGATGTCCAACAAACGTTTGGGATACTTAGAATGGCCTAAGATAGCCTGAATCCTGAAAATCAGTTTACACTTTTCTTGAGTTTTTTTTGCAATTTGTTTTCTCTTTTTCACGCCTCCAATCTCTTGTTTTTTGATCTGCAGATGTTCCTTATGTACCCTAGAACGAATTAGGGTTGCAAACTTGTATCAAATCTTTTCCAATAAGGTTCATTGATTCATGATTTGATCCTTTGTGCAAATCTTTCCAAATCAAGCAAAATGCAATATTTTTGTGTCCAAATGAGCCTTGCACGATTTGATTCCATCTCCAACTTTATAATAGACCTAAACATGCACAAAACCTCAAGCTTTGATTAGTTTTTGATATTGTCATGATTTTATTTTGATTTTATTTGATTTAATTGAAATAAAATCAAAATAAATGACAAAAATAACAGAATGACAAATGGAAGGGATTATGGGTCGTGGGTCATGCTACAAACTCAGTGCAAGCATAAAAAGTTGGTCCCATTTGGCAAAAGATAAAATTTTAGACACATTTGAATTTTGGCAATTTTGCAAAAAGGGTCAACTTTGCCAATGCATAACTCCTTAAATTTTGACCCTAAAGATGTGTTCTTGGACTTTTAGAAAGCTTAAGGTGTCCTCTAAGCAACCCTTTTGGTTTCATCTCAATTGAGTCTTCCATGTTCATGTATGAAGCTTTGACCCAAAAGGTGTTTTTGTTGACTTTCCAAAATGACCTATAATGTCCAAATTCACATCTTCTTGTGAGTGCATATTTTGAACTTTGGAGATGAAGATGAATTGTAGGGAATTTAATCCTCTTAAAAATGAGCTTTGGATGGGTCATTTTTGATAAAGTATGAGAAAGTTATGCTTGGTCAAAGTTGAGTTGACTTTTCCTACAAAACCCTAATTTAGCAACTTTTGGGATTTGATGAATTGTGAGCAATCCTTGATGAATAATGACCAACCCTTGATCAAATGATGAATAACACTTAAAAATGAGAATGTTGACCAAAAATCTTGAAGTTTGACTGTATGTGAGACACAGTTGACTTTTGCCCTAGCACAGTCGATTTTCAGGACATATTAGGACAATGGTGAGAATTTGGGATCCTTTGGTCGTGTCCCAGGCTTCAGTATCCTTTGCCGCTATCTGGTCGTGATTCAGGTTTCACGGTGTCTTATAGCACTATCTGGTCGATTCTAGGCTTCATGGTATCTTATATTGCTATCTGGTCGATTTACAGGCTTCACAATAACTTGCTGAGGGGTTAACCTATTTTCCGGTCGATTCCCGGGCCTCATAGCTTACATTTAAGAGATACCACTATCTGGTCGATTCCGGGCTTTGTAGTATTTGGAGAAATCAAGATATTATCCGGTCGAATCCGGGCTTCATAGCTTGAACTGGAATAGAAATCTTAATATCGATTTGACTGAACCAGAGAATACTTGTGAGAATTTGATTATATCTTTCCCTGAAAGGTAAAGAGTTAGTCGTATGTAATGTCATGATGTATGAAATGTATTGAGTAATGATGTTCTCAAAATAAATGAGATTGTGTTGTATGATGCATATGCGCATGCCATGATGTATGGATATGCAATGTTTTTATGATATTCTCTAGCTGGGGAAAATGAATCCTGGACTGCTGTTGGAGAGTTTAAGGAGTTGGGTTCCTCATTCTTGCTGGGGATAACGACCGAAGATGATTAACTAGAGAGCTGCATTCGTTCTGCGTCGAGAGTATTCCGCCGGGAGAGACTCTGTTTGAGAATAATCCTGTGGGAGAATGACTATGTGGGGAAGAGAGATACTTTGTTGGACGATCTGCCGACTTGGAGCAATAACTCCGCTAGGGATGAATTACCGTTGCTGGTGATGATGAACTCTGTCGAGGATTGAATTTCTGCTTGTGGAAGAAATAAACTCCACTGATGGTGAACTTCTATTGTTGGTGATAGATAAACTTTGCTTGGGGAGAATTTTGCCGACTCATTCGCGATTATGAACCTCGGCTGGGGAGAGTTGTCACCACTGTCTTTGGGTACTTCTTACTCTGCGGGGAGTGTATGTACTTTAGTCATATTCTCAAGTTGGATCTGTCCCTGTACCTGGTGGGTAAAGCAACTATAAGGTTTGGGACATTTCTTGTTTGCCCTTGTTCCTGGAATTATGAGTAATTGTCTTTTGTTTCTTGTGTAAATATTCATGAGCAACAATTATTTTCAAATGCATATATCAAAATGAATCATTGGACGTTCTTGCAAAACAAAACAGAAAAAGAAAACACAAGTTGAAATTTCTGGTGAAAATGAATTATATTGATTTTTAAAGTTGGCCTGTAATAGGAGTTTTGTACAAGAGGATGACGTCCTAGTAAGAGAACATCGCTGAAAGAAAGAAATTATACAATTTTTGAAAAAGAAAGAAAAATAGCTATGTGCAACAATCCCATTGGGTTCCAACTCTGCTGTTGCCTTTATATCTTCGAGCGTCTCATCACTTTGCTACTTTTTCAAAGGTAGATCAGATTAATTGGCGCCGTCCGAGCTTGATAGTCGATACAGAAGTCTGGTTGCAAGATGATCCAATGAGACATAGCGTTACGCTTTAATCCCTAATTTTTTCCTGGACCGCCCTTTCAGGTTTTCAGTCCACCGGGATACCCTTTTCTGCCCAAGTCGCCTTTTCAGGTTTTCGACTTGCCGGGTGTACAGTTTTTCATTTTCATCCCTTATTTTTGCCCAAACCCTTTTGGTTCACCGGGAAGCCCTTATTTTTTCCTAGGCCAATCGACCTAGCGGGTCTTTGATTATGCGTAGTATTTTTTCACTATGTCTGCATTGACGGGGTGAGGAAGGTCGTCACCATCCATGGTGGTTAGAATCATAGCTCCTCCCGAGAAAATGTTCTTAACCATAAATGACCCTTTGTACATGGGGGTCCATTTCCCCATGGGATCACCTTGCGGCAATATGATGCATTTGATCACCAGATCCCTGACTTGATACTCTTGTCGTCTGACTTTCTTGTTAAAAGCCTTGATCATTCACTTTTGATACGCCTGACCATGACAAATAGCAGTGAGTCTCTTTTCATTGATTAAGTTCAGCTGATCAAGCCGAGTCTGGATCCAATCATGTTTGCTCAAACCTGCATCCTTCATAATCTGGAGAGAGGGTATCTGGACTTCAATGGGTAAGACTGCCTCCATGCCATACACCAGAGAATAGGGTGTTGCCCCTGTTGATGTCCTTGCCGAGGTACGGTACCCATGAAGTGAAAATGGTAACTTCTCATGCCAGTCTTTGTATGTCACTGTCATCTTCTGCACAATCTTCTTGATGTTCTTATTAGCTGCTTCAACAATCCCATTCATCTTCGGCCGGTAGGGAGAAGAGTTGTGATTTTGTATCATGAACTGTTTGCAGAGCTCGGTGATCATCGTATTGTTGAGATTCGTACCATTGTCAGTAATAATCCTCTCTGGTACACCATATCGACAAATCAAATTGTGTCGGATGAATCGCGCTACAACATTCTTGGATACTGTAGCAAAGGAAGTTTCCTGAACCCACTTTGTAAAGTAATCAATTGCTACCAGAATGAAGAGATGCCCATTAGATACAGTAGGTATGATCTCGTCGATCACGTCGATGCCCCACATTGCGAAAGGCCAAGGAGATGTCAGAACGTTCAGAGGAACTGGAGGTACATGCACCTTATCAGCATAGACTTGGCACTTATGACAGGTCCGAGAGTGCTGATAATAATCGGCTTCCATAGTGGACCAATAATATCCTGCTTGTAGGATTTTCTTTGCCATGGTATGTCCACTAGAATGAGTTCCGAAGGTACCTTCATGTAACTCTGCCATGATCCTTTCTGCTTCACTCTTGTCTACACACCATAGTAAGGTTGAATCGTGGTTACACTTGTAAAGAATCCCATTACTGATGAAGAACTTCGCAGCGAATCTTCTCAAGAACTTCTTATCATTAACAGATGCACCCTCAGGGTATTCCTGAGCCTCAAGATACCTCTTTACCTCGTGAAACCAGGGTTTATCTGCTACCTCTTCAGTCTCGATGTCACAACAATGTACGGGTTCGTCCAACCTCTCGATGGTAATCTGGGGAGCTTCATTGTCCCACCTGACCTTGAACATAGAAGACATGGTAGCTAGCGCGTCCGTTAAATGATTCTCCTCTCTTGGGAAGTGTTCAAAGGTTATCTCCTCAAAGTGTGGGAGCAATGTCAGTACATACTCCTTGTAAGGAATAAGATTTGGGTGCTTCCTATCCCATTCTCCATTGATCTGACTGATCACTAAAGCAGAATCTCCGAATACATTCAAGAACTTAATCCTCAGGTCAATAGAAGCTCGAAGACCTAGGATACATGCTTCATACTCCTCCATATTGTTGGTGCAGTTAAAACATAATCGGGCGGTGAACGGAGTATGACAGCCCTCAGGAGATATGATCACAACGCCAATGCCATTACCCAACGCGTTTGATGCTCCATCAAAATACATAGACCATCAGGATCCTTCATCTGGTCCAGGTTCTTCACAGTCGGTCACCAACATGATGTTCTCATCCGGGAACTCGAAATTCATGGATTGGTAGTCATCCACGGCCTGATGCGCCAAATGATCCGCCAATACACTCCCCTTGATTGCTTTTTGGGTTGTGTATTGGATGCAATACTCGGTTAAGATCATCTGCCATCTTGCTATTCTTCTGGACAAGGCAGGATTTTCGAAGATATACTTAATTGGATCTATCTTTGATATCAATAAGGTGGTGTGAGTCAGCATATACTGTCTTTGCCGGCGAGCAGCCCATGCCAAAGCGCAGCAAGTTTTCTCGACCAGTGAGTATCGGGTCTCACAGTCGGTAAAATTTTTGCTAAGGTAGTAAATAGCGTGCTCTTTTCGGCCAGACTCGTCATGCTTCCCCAACACGCACCCCATTGAATTATCCAGTACTGTCAAGTATAAGATCAAAGGTCTTCCTTCAACTAGAGGCATTAGAATAGGTGGCTCTTGAAGATATTATTTGATTCTTTCGAAAGCGGTCTGACATTCATCATTCCATTCTACCACTTGATCTTTCTTTAGCAGCTTGAAGATTGGCTCACAAGTAGCAGTCAGATGTGAAATGAATCGGGTAATGTAGTTCAGACGTCCCAAAAAGCCTCTAACTTCTTTTTCTGTGCAGGGAGCCGACATCTCCCGTATAGCCTTTACCTTGGCAGGGTCCAGTTGAATACCCTTATCACTAATGACGAATCCCAACAGCTTACCAGACCTTACCCCGAAGTCCACTTGTTTGGGTTTAAGCTTAGCTTATACAACTTCAACCTGTCAAATAATTTCTAGAGATGGTCAAGGTGTTCTTCCTCAGCCTGAGACCTGGCGATCATGTCATCAACATAAACCTCAATCTCATGGTAAATCATGTCGTGGAACAAAGCGACCATGGCGCGCTGATAAGTTTCCCCAACATTCTTCAACCCGAAAGGCATTACCTTGTAATAGAAGGTGCCCCATTGTGTAACGAAGGTTGTCTTCTCCATGTCCTCGGCATCCATATTGATTTGATTATAACCAGAAAAACCATCCATAAAGGAGAAGAGCTTATGCTGTGCGGTGTTGTCGACCAGAACATCGATGTGAGGAAGTGGGAAATCATCCTTGGGACTTGCCCTGTTCAGATCTCTATAGTCCACACACATCCGTACCTTACCATCCTTCTTAGGCACCGGAACAACGTTGGCAACCCATTGTGGATAAGAAGTGACAGCTAAAAATCCCGCGTCGAACTGTTTCATGACCTCAGCTTTGATTTTCTCAGACATCTCAGGGCGCATACGAAGAACCTTCTGCTTTAGCGGAGGACAGTCTTCTTTAGTCGGTAGGCGGTGTACCACAACATCGATGTCCAAACCAGGCATATCTTCATAAGACCAAGCGAAGATCTCAACATAGTCGTGTAGCATCTGTATCAACCGTCGCTTGACACTAGGCTTCAGATTCGCACCTATCTTGACTTCTTTCCTGTCTTCCTCGGTACCCAAATTTACTGATTCAACTGGCTCTTCATGAGGCTGTATGGCCCTTTCTTCCTGCAGTAACAGTCTAGCAAGTTCTCGAGGCACCTCACAATCATCCTTACCTTCGTCCTCGACTTGGTTGATCGGATTTTCGAAGTCATAACTGGTAGTAGCAGAGTTGTTATCAATGGGATCCAGAGTGGATGTGGATCTGCATTATGATACGTGAGTGTGTGTAAGAGAATAGTTGTTTTGATAAAGTGAGAGACAGAAAAAGAAAAACAAGGAGCACAAAATTTGTAATGCAAGAAACGTCCAATGCTTTATTGATGATATATGAAAATGACAAATAATAAGCCCTCACAAGCAAAGCCAAGTTGCCTCGGGCAAGGCACCGGGCCGTAAAGTTTCAAACTGTTTATTACAAATCTCAAAACAAAAGTCAATTAGTGTGGAATAAAAGAAACAGGTATGAAGTCCTTCACCGTCCAGTTGTTCAATCCACCATTAGTTGTAGGGTAGATCCAGCTGTCGATGTCTGAATCTTCTTCACCATCCTCAACCGCATTAACTCCCTGATTATTGATATGCAGAGGAGGTCTTCCAATCCGCGCGTGCCTAACAGCCCTTTGAGCCCCTGTAGTAAAGCCCAAACCAAATTTGTCAGTTTTGTGTGTGAAATCAGGGAGCTGACCCCAATTTGCACACCCACCTTTTTCAATTACAGCCATGGCATCCTTGAGGGAAGCCATCTTCATTGGAGGTTTGTCAGTAGCAACTTCAGTTGCCGCCAAAGTCTGAGGGACCTCTTCAAAGTTCTAACAATGGGTTTCTATGAATTCCCCATCCATCTCCACATAGCGAAAGGAATTGAGATGACTCACCACATACTCCTCTTCACCCCGTACCGTGACAATATTCCCTTTTACCAAATATTTTAACATTTGATGGAGCGTGGAAGTCACTGCCCCAGCCTTATGAATCCAAGGGCGACCCAACAAGAAAGAATATGATGGTCTGATATCCATCACATAGAAAGTAGATGCAAAAGTATGAGAGCCAATTTTAACAGGGACGTCCACCTCCCCGTGCACCATTCTCTTTGACCCGTTGAAAGCCCTGACCACAATAATGCTCGACTTTAGAATCAAACCTTCATAGTCCAGACGGTCTAATGCTTTCTTTGGCAGAACATTCAATAAGGACCCGATATCCACCAGTACATGGGCCATAGTAGTGCCCCTGCACTCGATCGGGACGTGCAGAGCGTCATTGTGATTTCTTTCTTTAGCAGTCAGATCTGCATCTGAGAAACCCAACCCATTGTCGGCAGTCAAACTAGCTACGCAATCTTTGAATTGATCGGCTGAAGTTTCCTGCGGCACATGCGCAGTCTTGAGGAAAGCAATTAAAGCCTTTGCATGGGCTTCAGAATACAATAACAAGGACAACATGGAGATTTTTGACAGGGTCTACCCCAGCTGCTCGACTACGTTGTAGTCGCTCTTCTTGATAATCTTCAGTATTTCCTCTATCTCCTGCTTAGAGGTTTCTACAATGATCTTCTTAGGTGCCTCCGTCCAGGAAGGCTCACCTGTGATTCCTTTGCCCCGAGTCCCAGATGGCTCGGCGATAGGGGTGATAACTAGAATAGGAACTGGGATGGTAGCTGATGTACCAGTAGATGGAATGATAACAGGTTTGTGGACAGTCGGAGGGGAAATCTCAGGAGAAAAGAGTCTTCTGCTTCTGGTGACCTTGCTAGCCCCGACAATATTGCTGACATCAGCATCAACTTACTCACTTTTTAAGTCTTGTTTAACTCCATGGTAATACACACCAGCCCCATAGTGCCAAGGGACAACCTTATCTGAAGTGTACGGGATAGGACCGGTGACAGTAATTATTAACGGAGCAATTCTTGGGACGGGTGTAATCCTAACAGGCTTTCTCGAGGAAACCTGGGAAGGATTGGCGGAAATGGTTATGATGGCAACATCTTCAATTGGAACCAACGGAATCATAGTCTTTTCGAACAGGATCTCTTTGTTATCCATCAGGTGTTGAATACCTGATTTCAATAAGTGGCAACCAACAGGCAGAATTGAACACATGTGGCAACCTTCTCCACAACCCTGAAATAAACCGTCCGATAATAGATTCTTCTTAACTGTCATCAAAGGAGTAGAAATTTCTTCCACGGAGGTCACAAATAAATCATCGTCCACAGCATTCACTCCATGACCATGTTTGGGCATAGGAGAAGTTATGACGTTGGGCTTCTCCGGAGCATCAAACTCAATCTCTTTAGCTTCGATCAAGTCTTGCACCTTATTCTTCACGGCCCAGCAGTTTTTTGTATCATGACCTGGGCCGTCAGAGTGATAGGCGCAGCGGGCATTCGAGTTATATTGCGGAGATGTGGTGTTTGGGTTCTTCGGGGCTTCCCTCAGAGTTACCAGATTAGTCTTCAATAGTTGTGGTAGAATTTAAGACAGGGTCATATTGAGCCGGGTGTACTGCCTTTGTGGTCTTTCCACCCTTAGTTGATTGTTGTGTTGTGGAGCAACTGTGGGTCTTGATATCACTACCGTATTCACTGCTTGACGGTGTTCAGGTCTACTTTGGCCCCTCGGGCCGTAGACTGCACTAGCTTCCTTCTTACCGGTGAAAGACTTCTTTACTGCACTTGATGAAATATCCTTCTGTATTTTACCACTTCGGATACCAGCTTCTACTATCTCTCCGGTCAAGATCAACTCAGTAAACCCAGACGACGAATTGCCGATCAGGTGATTGAAAAATGGACCAGATAGCGTCCCTAGAAACATGTCAACCAACTCCCTATCAGACAAAGGGGGTTGGACTCTTCCAGCCAGATCTCTCCACTTTTGAGCATAGTCCTTAAAACCTTCACTTGCACCCATGGACATACCCTGAAGCTGAGTACGAGTGGGAGAAAGGTCGGCGTTATATTGATACTGCCTGTAAAAAGCAGCAACAAGGTCTTCCCAGTTTCGGACATTGGCTCCTTCCAACTAATAAAACCATTCAAGCTGAGTCCCTGACAGACTATCTTGAAATAAATGTACCCACAAATTTCTATCAACGGTGTGGGGTTGGATTTTCCTGACATACGAACGGAGATGGAGTTTTGGACAGGATACTCCATCGTACTTGGAAAAAATAGGAGCTTTGAACTTATGAGGGATCACCACTCTCGATACCAGTCCCAGTTCTCCAAAATCCAAACCAGGGATCTTCTGAATCTCCATAGAACTCAGACGGTCTTCTAACTGCTTGTACCTATCCTCAGCAGGAGGATATTGCTCTTTATCATAATTTGTATCATCATCAGAGATGGCAGGACTGGGGCCCTTTTCTTCTTCTTGGTTCTCCCCTTCCTTGGATGAAGAGGTCAGATCAGCTTGTTGTTTCAACCTATCCCCAAACCTTTTACCCATATTCAGAAGAATGACCTTCTTCTTCTTCTTCTTCGTCTTCTCTTTCAAAATGAGAGTCTTCAAATCATTTTGTCCTTTACCCAAGCTTAAGAACATCTCTTGGAATTGGGCATTTTGTGCCTGAAGATCTTTGATGGCTTGATCAGAAGACATTTCATGCTGAAATAAACAGCGAAGAAGATGAGAAACCTGTAATGGTACCTGTAATGGTGCGCATGATAGTGGGATGCATATGTAATGATTTCAAAGACTTTGGGAGATTTAAATTTGCAAACAAAAAATAAAAAAACTTTATTAGATTAACTTGTAAAAAAGGTTCAACAATGCCTTTAAGCCGTTACAATGAAATAAATGAAAAACAAATCTAAACTAGAAAAAGCAAAATCAGAAATCCCATGGACGCTTCCCCTTTGTGCTAACGTAGTCATTGACCGTTCTTTCTTCTTCGAGCTGCCTGCTGAGCTTCAAGATCTTCCTTTCTTGCTCATGGTACTTCTCTCGATAAGTATCCCTCTCCTCTTTCAGCTGAATCCAAGACCTCTTCAATGCCCCGGGATCAGTGGGCATGTAAGGATATAGAACTGTGTAAGGAATGCCTTCTTCATTAGTGGGCTCTACAATCACTGGCAATACAGCTTCATAGGGCATCCCAAGTTTCTGGGCACGAGCTCGGACCCATTGTAAGTAAGGCTGCATAGGAAGGGAAGTCCTAGGTCCCAGCTCTTGGGGGTCAGATCTGTTCACCATGCCCCAAGCTCGTATAAACCTCCGGCGATGCTCATCAATGTCTTCCTTGTAGTTAAATGCAATATCTGTAAGAAGTAGCTCATGAGGACCATCTCTCCGAGCACGACCAAATTATCGCAAAGCTAGACAAGGATTGTAGGTTATTCCCCCTCTGATTCCAAGCAATGGGACATTGGGATATCCCCCATAATGATCAATGACAGTAGTGCTTTCCATAACCCGGGAGCTCCAAAGAATGTCTGTATGGGCGAGTGACATTATCCTGTAAGACCATCCCAAACCTTCTTCATTCTTCAGCACAGACTTAGGGAGGTGAGAAATAAACCACCACGACAGTAATGGCATACAACACATAAGAGTCCATCTTCTTTGCACAGTATGGGTGTAGAGGGCATGCAAGATATCACCCAGTAGAGTAGTTACAGGATTGCGAGACAAGAAGATCTTAACAGCATTCACATCTATAAATGAATCTGGATTCGGGAAGAGGACCAAACCGTAGATAAGGAGAGCCAAGATGTCTTCAAAATCCTGAAAGTCCAAATTATCCCAGAATAACTGAGCCTGATCTATCAAAAACTTGGCTAAGAAACCTTCGACCCTGCTTCGTGTTTCCCAATTGGATACTACATCAGCCCATTTCAGATGCAGAGCTGAGGCAATTTCTTCTGGTCTAGGAGTCTCTTCCGTACCTGTGAAGGGCATCTGCTCAAGGATGGATATGCCCAATAAGTGAGAAAACTCTTCCAAAGTGGGAACTAGCTGATAATCTGGAAAGGTGAAGCAATGATGCCCAGGATCGAAGAACTGGAAAAGCACACTCATCATCTGCTTTTCAAACTTTGAAGTAACCAAGCTAAGAAGCTGACCATGTCTCTTAATGAACGAAGAAGTCTCAGAAACTCTTGAGGCTAACTCTTTGAGTTGAGTAGGTATTTGCACAAAGTTAACTCGGATGGTGTTTCTACGCACGGAAGCCATAATCTACAAAACAGAACAAAGATAAATCCCATCGGTCTTTGAAATGGTTAGTATAATGAAGTATGCATGCTATGCTATGATGCATGATGTCATGGTAAAAACAACAGGTATAGCAGATAACAGGCATGGCAAAGGCAAACAAGTCACACAAAAGCCCTTAAGTTTAAGGCTTGCATGGGGTCAAAGGTATTACCCTCTTGAAGTTCAGTTGGTTTTAACCTGTCTTAGCAAAAGTAATCGGGTTCTAGAGGTTCTCAATATCACTTACCATCCTCCATTGGTCATGGTTTTAGCTTACGCAATCTTTTCTTGCGGCCGAAACTATCTCGAGAGTATGATCTCAATGAGTGTAGAATCGAGTATCAACCAGTTCTCAGCTTTACACTGAGGCCGGATATCTCACTACTTCCTAATGGCCAAGTTGGTTGATTAAAGGTTCTAAGGTTAGTTGATGCTTAACAACACACATAACGGCCCAGTATTCTCCTCGTTTCTCCACAAGGGATACCGGTACAACCAATGTGCCACATCAACGTAGCTACTACTTCAACCGTATCGGTCTACGCTGTATAGTTCCCTCATAGTTTATTGCTACTTACCTAAAAGGTATCCCCAGATCCGGGTTAGGATCTATAGTAACTCCCAAACAAAACCCTTAAAAGTAAAGCAACCAAAACAAACAAGAGGAAAAATTTATGATGAACTAGATCCTAAGGTATACCCCACTTATTAACTCCCCAGCAGAGTTTCCAGTTCTGTGATACGGTGGCAGAACCGACTGTTTTTGGAAAATGCTGGTTTGTGTTTTGTGTTTGTGTTTGCAAAATGTCGCGGTAAGCAAGAGTCGCCACCGACTTTTATTTTATCCAACTGGAAAGGAAAAAAGCACAGAAAAATTCCTTTTTCGAGATTTTGAGTACGGGGGTAGATTATAGAAACGGAAGGTGTTAGCACCCTTTCTATCCGTGGTTTTCCACAGGCTCTTAGGTACTTGCTCATCTTTTAAAATTTCTCGTGTGTGTTTGTTTTGAAAAGTTTTTATTTTTCTTCGTTTTAACCCTTGCTTCTGTCTTCAAGAGTGTTACGAGGTGTTTTTGTTTGAAAAGTGTAAGTGTTAAAAAGTTTGATTTTGAGCAAGTACCTGCTAGCATCTACCTACTCGAAAGAAGATCGTTTATGTTCTCATTTCCTTTAGACAACACTATCCCACTATTAAGGAGTAGGTAGTACCGTCGTTAGAGTTGTAAGGGTCAATTCGAAAGGGACATACGATCACTAAAGCAATGTTAGGACGTCTTAGTAATAACCCTAGTGTCTTAAGATCATATTCGAGGCAACATTTCCGAGGCAACCTTTCCGAGGCAACATTTCTGAACGGGACATTTGATCTTTGTTTAGACAGGAGGGAAACCACTAAGACACCCTATACTTAATGATCGTTTACCAAAGGCAAACGAAGTGAGAGTATACCCTAAGAGTGTGCATGTGCGAGTGATTTGTTTTCAATTATTATCTTTGCACATTAGGGTTTTCTAGTCATTTTAAATTATCATGCAATCTTGTAATACAATCCTATTAACATACATCTAAACAGTTAATATTTGCGAGAATTAAAATGCGAGAAAGTAAAACCTATGCTATTACAAGGCTTCGGGTGAGGGATTAATTACATAGCAAAAAACCCGTAAAAGACGATAAATAAAGAAAATCCTAATTAAACTATTACATACCATGAGCAGTTACATTAATATTGTAAAAATAAATAAATGCACATGATGAATCGAGAACGAGAAAATTAAGGTTTTGACCCCACTATCCCTAATTGCAATTTAAAAGAAAAATCATTTTTTGTGTTGTTTTTGAGAAAAGAACGTTTGATTAAATAAATAAAAACCTAATTACTAATTAATTTAAAATTAAGAAAAAAATAATTAATCTAACCTATTTTTTGTATTTTTGTTTTATTGAGAAAAGAAATAAACATTAAATTACATGTTAACCCTAATTTTTTCTAATTGATTTTAAATATATAAAAAAGTTAGAATTAATCCTAAATTAAATTAAACTAACATTAAATTAAATTTGGTAAAATAAAACCTAATTCTAAATTTGTGAGAATTGATTTTATGATTTTTGTGAAAAAAAAAGGAAATTATTTGTGTTAGAAAACAATTTACACAAATTAAATTAAAAAGAAAATAAAAAGAAAGAATAAGAATGGGCCTGGTAAATAGAAAAAAGGGAGGGGTGTCAATGGCAAATTCTGGGCCCAAATGTTGATGGCATGTTTGACTTTTCCAATCTCATGCGCTTGCTTGACTTATGTCCATGGTGTACCCTCATTGGGAAGGCCTTAGATCTGACTTGTTGATGATCTGGTGGTTGGGCGCTAAGGGCGTATGGTTGGCTCAATGGATGCTAGCGCGCCTGAATATGCAAAGAAAAAATATATGAAGCAATATGGAGACCTGGGGATCGAACCCAGACCCTTAGACATTTTACTCCTGCGTGCTTGCCAGCTGAGCTGGCTTAGTTAGTTGTACAAATAACAATAAACAAACATTATATGGAAAAACAAAGTGATATTTACAAAACGCGCGAAATTTTGAATGGGCAAGTCAGGGAGTGCCACGTTACCCTTCTTCTTCCTCCCACCGTTGCTAAAAGTTCCTTGACTTTTACCTACGGTCACTTGGGTATAGGTATAACCCAGTGCCTTTCCAAAATCCTATACAAGCACGATGAATGCAAAACAATTGTACCAATCAACTCGTTGCAACCTCACGAGCATCATGGTACCATTATCCATGGCCAATTGTCCCTGTACAGAAAAACCCTAAAAATGGAGCAAGAACCCTAACTATGGCATCTTGTTGTATAGTTAATAAAAATGCAATTAAGTACAACCATTAGCTTGCAAATAACTCATGGATTAAGAATATGCTAACAAATCACATTAAAGATGCTAGAATGATGGTATTCGATTTCAAGAAAATATGAAAATCGCGTGGTACTTACAGTGCAATTCTGAATGTGTGAAAGCTTGTTAATGGTTGAAACACGTTCCTGGGATGTCCAACAAACGTTTGGGATGCTTAGAATGGCCTGAGATAGCCTGAATCCTGAAAATTAGTTTACACTTTTCTTGAGTTTTTTTGCAATTTGTTCTCTCTTTTTCATGCCTCCAAACTCTTGTTTTTTGATCTGCAGATGTACCTTATGTACCCTAGAACGAATTAGGGTTGCAAACTTGTATCAAATCTTTTCCAATTAAGATCATTGATTCATGATTTGATCCTTTGTGAAAATCTTTCCAAATCAAGCAAAATGCAATCTTTTTCTGTCCAAATGAGCCTTGCACGATTTGATTCCATCTCCAGCTGTATAATAGACCTAAACATGCACAAAATCTCAAGCTTTGATTAGTTTTTGATATTTTCATGATTTTATTTTGATTTTATTTGATTTAATTGAAATAAAATCAAAATAAATGACAAAAATAAAAGATTGAAAAATGGAAGGGATCATGGGTCTTGGGTCATTCTACAAACTCAGTGCAAGCATAAAAAGTTGGGCCCATTTGGCAAAAAATACAATTTTAGACACATTTGACTTTTGGCAATTTTGCAAAAAGGGTCAACTTTGCCAATGCATAACTCCTTCAATTATGACCCTAGAGATGTGTTCTTGGACTTTTTAGAAAGCTTAAGATGTCCTCTAAGCAACCCTTTTGGTCTCATCTCAATTGAGTCTTCCATGTTCATGTATGAAGCTTTGACCCAAAAGGTGTTTTTGTTGACTTTCCAAAATGACCTATAATGTCCAAATTCATATCTTCTTGTGGGTGCATATTTTGAACTTGGGAGATGAATATGAATTGTAGGAAATTGCATCCTGTTCAAAATGAGCTTTGGATTGGTCATTTTTGATAAAGTAAGAGAAAGTTATGCTTGGTCAAAGTTGAGTTGACTTTTCCTACAAAACCCTAACTTAGCAACTTTTGGGCTTTGATGAATTGTGAGCAATCCTTGATGAATAATGGCCAACCCTTGATTAAATGATGAATAACACTTCAAAATGAGAATGTTGACCAAAAATATTGAAGTTTGACTGTATGTGGGATACAGTTGACTTTTGCCCTAGCACAGTCGATTTTCAGGCCTTTGAGCAATTGACTGAGCAAACTTCCTCTACAAGGCTTGAAACTTGACATGGATGATATTAAGAACATATTAGGACAATGGTGAGCATTTGGGATCCTTTTGACTCAGACATCTTGATGCAAACTGAAACCCTAATTTGGGGTAGACTGCCTTAGGGGGGAGTTTGTCTGGTCAACCCTTGGGCTTCCTTGAGAAATTTGAGGACCTTACTTGACATGCATTGAGAAATATGGGAGGACAAGTTTTTGGGTACAACACTGTGGTTAAAGGAGATGTCCCGTACATTTTCCTCCATCCAGACATGCCAACTTCTCTTGAAGACTTGCAAAAAGATTAGATTCAGCTAAAGGAAGAATGAGATACTTTCAAAGCTCAATTCTATGCTAGTGAGAAGAGGGTCTTGGAGCTTACAAAGCAGCTACAAGAAGAGAAAAATATGAACGCCTATCTCGCGCCGAAGAGGATGCGTTCAGTCTTTTTATCTTAGAGAGTTATTTTATAAGCCCAAGAGGCATGTTATAATCTTTTCAAGCTAATTAATGAAAATTAAAGTTTATTCATGCTTTGTCTATACAAATTTAAATTTCATAAATCCTTGAAATCATTTGCATATATATCTTCCATGCATCATAACATGACAGGTTTTCACATAACAGGTTTCCTTATCTTTCTGCTGTTTATTTCAGCAAGATGGATCTAGAGAAAACTGTGAAGGATCTTCAGGCACAAAACTCTTAATTCCAAGAAACTCTACTGGCCCTAGCCAAAGGGCAACAAGATATGATGGCATTGTTGGCAGTTAAGAAGAAACCTAAGAAGAAGGCCCTGGTTAACATGGGCAGAAGGTTCAAAGAGTCGGTTCATTAGATCCCGATAGTAGAAGACTCATATGAAGAAGACGAGAATCAGATTGGTGAGGTTAAGAGTACCCAGGCTGACTATGTTAATGATCAAGCGTTTGATGATTATTATTTTGACGAGCAGTATCCACCCGCCGATGTCAAATACAAGTAGTTAGAAGACAGATTGAAGGCTGTTGAGATCCAAGCCGTCCCCGATTTAGATTTTAATGATTTGGGTTTGATCTCTGGGGTTGTCATTCCCCACAAATTCAAGATACCAGTCTTTTCAAAGTACGATGGAGTTTCTTGTCCAAAACTTCACCTGAAATCTTATGTGCATAAGATACAGTCGCACACCGCTGATAAGAAACTCTTTGTTCACTTTTTTCAAGAGAGCTTGACCGGAACACAACTAGAGTGGTTCTACGAGTTGGATGGTTCCCGTATAAATACTTGGGAGGACTTAGCTATTGCCTTCTACCATCAGTACTAGTATAATGCCGACTTGGCACCGACAAGAGTACAGTTGCAAGATATGACAATGGGGAAGAATGAAGGATTTAAAGAATACGCACAAAAGTGGAGAGACCTTGCCAGTAGGGTTCAACCACCTTTGACTGATAGGGAGCACATTGACATGTTTATGGAAACTTTGTCTGATCCTTTCTTTAACTTGTTGGTTCGTTGTTCCACTTCTGGATTCACCGAGTTAATCTTAATCGGTGAAAGAGTTGAAAGCGGCATCAAAAGTGGGAAGATTTCTATGGCATCTGCCTCCACTTCCAATCCTGTCACGAAACCTTTTGCTGCAAAGAAGGAAATCAATGTTGTGTATGGGCCAAGGGCCCATACCAAGAAGAATGATCATCAGTCTGTTAATGCTATCTGAATCTCCAATCCAAATTCTACTCAAAGACCATCTGCAAATCATCAATGTTTTAAAACTCTGAGAAGACAATTTATGAGGCTAGGAATGTCACTATCCCAAGCCTCATAACACATGCTAAAGGATAATTTAGTGGCATTAAGCAATCCTCCTGCCAACCCAGATACCTCTTCACCAAAGTATAATCCATATATCAAATGTGCTTACCACTCAAGTAGCCCCGGGCATGAGACTGACCAATGCTGGGCCTTGAAGAATAAAATGCAGGATTTGATCGCTAACAAGACAATTGAATTCGACCCTCCTCCAACTCCAAATGTAATCATCGCACCTATGCTAAATCATGGAAAGGGTGTTAATGTTATTGAAGATACAATTTTTGTTGCCTCTGTTGAAGACTTGACTACTCCGCTGAATATCATAAAAAAGAACCTGTTGAAAGCCGGGATTTTCCCTAGCTGTGTAAAGGATTATGTTTGATGTGCCAAATAACTCAATGGATGCGAAGGGATGAAGGAAGGCATTCAACTCCTGATGGATAGCCACGAGATCCTATTTGATAAGACTCCGCTTGCCAAAAGTTTGACTAATAAATGTGAAGATCTCTCCATTATCACCATCTTAAACAAGCCTTTTAGGATCTCCTCTAAGGGTCCTATCGGGATTTCAAATGAACCAACTGTTTCTCCCTTAATAATTACCAATCCCGAACCAATTCCCTATTCTTCAAAGAAGGAAGTTCCATGGAACTATGGTGCTGAGGTGTTTTACCATGGGATTAAATAAGACGCTTGGATCGAAGAAGAAAAAGCTGATGATGTTGGTAACATAACTGGCTCAAGTAAGGTAACTCGAACTGGGAGAATCTTTTCACCCAACATTTCACCACCAGTTGTTGCAAAGGCACCCATCCGCATCACTGCCACTAAGCCAAGTATTGATACAAGAGGGAATGAGAAGGTTGTTGAGCATGTCGTAATAGAAATACTCGTAAAAGACGTTGCTGATGGAGAACCTTCTGCTTGTGAGATTGACAGAATCTTGAAAATAATAAAAAGAAGCGATTTCAAGATTGTGGAACAGTTGGGGCAAACCCCTTCTAAGATTTCTATGTTGTTGTTGATACTCTGTTCTGATGCCCATGCTCAGACATTAATGAAATTCTTGAAGAAGGCTCATGTCCCTCATGAGACCACAACGGACCAGATTGAGAATTGCATGGCGAGCTTGACGGTTGATAATGGCTTAGGATTCTCAGATGCCGATCTAACACCGCTTAGGAAGAACCACAATAAAGCTCTATATGTTTCTGTCGAGTGCAAAGGGAATACCTTAGCACATGTTCTGGTCGACACCGGTTCTTCTTTAAACATGCTACCCATGGGGGCGTTGGACCATTTGGACTGCGAAGGCTTGGTCTTGAAACGAAGTGATATCATTGTGAGGGCTTTCGACGGATCAAAAAGGACAGTTCATGGAGAGGTAGATCTTCCAATCAAGGTGGGCTCACAAGTTTTCAACTCCACCTTCTACATCATGGATATCCATTATGCCTATTCTTGTTTGTTGGGTCGCCCTTGGATCCATAAATTTGGGGCAGTAACCTCAACTCTCCATCAAAAACTTAAATATCCAGTCAAGGGAAGAATTGTCACCGCCGGTGGAGAGGAAAAGTTTATGGTAAGCCACCTTAAATCTTTCAAGTGCGTGGAGATGGACAGAGAATTCATTGAGACCCCGTGTCAAGCCTTTGAAGTTGTGCCACCAATGGTTGCTGCTACCAAATGTTCCTCTGATGAATCCAAAACTGTTAAGGTTGTGCCAAAGATGGTTTCATTCAAAGATGCTCGTGCTGCAATTGAAGAAGGAAGTTGTGATACTTGGGGAAAACTCCTCGATATCCCATTCAAAGCAGACAAGTTTGGTTTGGATTTCACCGTCAAGGCTCAGAAGGAAGTGAGGCGTGCTCGTGCAGGAAAGCCACCTGTTCGCATTAGAAGCCATGAAGTTAACACTGTGGGTGATTTGGATGATGAAGCTGCATTTCAAGATTGGGTGTATCCTACTACAACAGAGCTGAAGAATTGACATGCAAAGGACTCCGTGCCCATCTCCTTCATTGAGGAGTAATCTACTTGTTTATTGCTTTATTAACCCAAGAACATTTTGTCTATAATATTTAACAATAACTTTTAAGCCATGTGCCTGGCCCGGGGCACTTTGGTCCATTTGTCAAGGGTTTTATTTATGTTCATCTAATCATATGATCATTCAATACAAATCATTGGACTCTTTTGCATTCAAATCTTTGTGCTCATTGTCTTTATTTTCAAATACATTTTTCAAAATAGCCATGTATCTTACATGCACACACACACACACACACACACACACTCTTGCAGGTCCTCATCCACTCTGGATCTTATTGCCAATGACTCTACTATTACCGACTATGACTTCGAATTTCCAATTAACCAAGCGGAAGACGAAGGCGAAGAAGATTGTGAAATATCGGGAGAACTAGCCAAACTTCTGTTACAAGAGGAAAAAGCTATTCAGCCGCATAAATAGTCAGTTGAAGTCATCAATCTGGGTACTGAGACAGACAAGAAGGAAATCAAGATCGGCGCTAACTTCGAAGACAGTGTCAAGAGCAGGTTGGTTCAGATGTTGCATGCTTATGTGAAAGTATTTCCTTGGTCTTATGAAGATATTCCTGGGTTGGATACCGACATCATAGTTCATCGTCTACCGACCAAGGAAGATTATCCTCCTGCAAAAAAAAGTTCATCACATGAGGCCTGACATGTCTGAAAAGATAAAAGTTGAGGTGATGAAACAATTTGATGCAGGGTTCCTAGCTGTGACATCTTATCCTCAATGGGTTGCCAATGTGGTGCTAGTGCCGAAGAAAGACAGAAAAGTTTGCATGTGCGTAGACTATAGGGATCTGAATAGGGCAAGCCCCAAAGATGACTTCCCTCTACCACACATTAACGTCTTGGTCGATAACACTGCTCAGCACAAAGTCTTCTATTTTATGGATTGTTTCTATGGCTATAATCAGATTAGGATGGCTCCCGAAGACATGGAGAAGACCACTTTCGTTACGCAATGGGGCACCTTTTGCTACAAGGTCATGCCGTTCGGATTGAAGAATGCAGGGGCAACATATTAAAGGGCTATGGTAGCTTTGTTTCATGATATGATCCATCATGACATAGAGGTATATGTGGATGATATGATTGCCATATCACAAACTGAAGAGGAATATCTCGATCACCTGTACAAGCTATTTGAAAGGTTGAAAAAGTACAAGTTGAGGTTAAACCCTAATAAGTGCAAATTTGGAGTATGATCTGGAAAGCTTCTAGGTTTTTTTGTCATCAATAAAAGCATTGAAGTTGATCCTGCCAAGGTAAAGGCCATCCAAGAAATTCCAGTCCCCATTCTGAAAAGGAAGTTAGTGGATTCTTGGGTCGTCTCAATTACACCGCCCGCTTCATATCTCACTCGACTGCTACTTGTGAGCCAATCTTCAAACTCTTGAAGAAAGATCTGGTAGTCAGATGGAATGATGAATGCCAAGCTTCCTTTGACAAAATCAAAGAATATCTACAAGAATATTCTATTCTCATGCCTCCAGTAGAAGGAAGACCCTTGATCATGTACTTGACAGTACTAGAGAACTCTATGGGGTGTGTTTTGGGCTAACATGACGAGTCTGGACGAAAAGAGCATGCTATTTATTACCTGAGAAAAAATTTTACCGACTGTAAACTAAATATTCACTGCTCGAGAAAACTTGCTGCACTCTGGCATGGGCTGTTCGCCGGCTAAGATAGTATATGTTGACTCATACCAGTCTATTGATTTCTAAGATGGACCCAATCAAGTACATCTCCAAGAAACCTGCTCTCTCCGAACGGATAGCCAGATGGCAAATGATCTTGACTGAGTACGACATTCAATACACTACACAAAAGGCCATCATAGGAAGCGTACTAGCAATTCATTTGGCCCATCAAGTTATGGATGATTATCAGTCTATGAACTTTGATTTCCCTGATGAGAACATCATGCTGGTGACCGACTGTGCAAAACATGGACCGAATGATGGACCTGAACAAGGATCCCGATGGACTATGGTCTTTGATGGGGCTTCCAACACCTGGGGTAATGAAATTGGTGTTGTGATCATCTCCCCTGAAGGTTTCCATATTCCTTTCACTGCCAGACTATGCTTCGATTGCACGAACAATATGGCTGAGTATGAAGCGTGCATCTTGGGTCTGAAGGGTGCCATTGACTTAAGGATTAAGCATTTGAATGTGTTTGGGGATTCTGCTCTAGTAATTAGCCAAGTAAAAGCAGATTGGGACACTAAGAACCCTAATCTCATCCCTTACAAGGAACTTGTGCTATCTCTGATTCCTTACTTCGAAGAGATCACATTTGAGAACTTACCTAGGGAAGAAAATTAGTTGGCTGACGCCTTGGCAACCATGTCTTCAATGTTCAAGTTCAGATAGGATAACAAAGCCCCTATGATTACAATTGAAAGATTCTACGAACCTACACACTGTTGTGAGCTTGACACTGACACGGAAAAGCCATGGTACCATGAGGTGAAGAGATATCTCGAAGCACAAGAGTATCCAGAGGGAGCATCCATCAATGACAAAAAGTTCTTACGAATATTTTCAGCCCAATTATTCCTAAGTAACGGGATTTTGTACAAACGTAACTATGATTCTACTCTACTCCGATGTGTGGACAAGAATGAGGTAGAGGAAATTATGGAAGACATGCACGATGGTCTCTTTGGCACTCACTCAAGAAGACATATGATGGCTAAGAAAATCTTGAGAGCTGGGTACTATTGGTCAACAATGGAGAATGATTGCCATCAACACTCTAGGACTTGTCACAAATGCCAAATCTATGCTGACAAGGTCCATGTGCCTCCTGTCCCTCTGAACTTCATGACCTCTCTGTGGCCATTTTCAATGTGGGGCATTGACATGATTGGGGAAATCAATCCCACTGCTTCCAATGGACATAGCTTCATTCTAGTCGCTATTGATTATTTCACAAAATGGGTCGAAGCCGCTTCTTTTGCCTCAGTCACAAAGAATGTGGTAGCTAGATTCATCAAACATAACCTTATCCGCCGCTATGGTATCCCCGAAAGGATCATCACCGACAATGGGACTAACCTCAACAATGCTATGATCACCGACCTTTGCACTCAGTTCAAGATCAAGCATCACAATTCTTCTCCTTATAGACCTAAAATGAACGGCGCAGTCGAAGCGGCCAACAAAAACATTAAGAAGATTATGCAGAAGATGGTAGTGACCTATAAGGACTAGCATGAGATGTTACTGTTTTCTCTTCATGGCTACTGCACTTCAGCTAGAACATCAACTGGGGAAACTCCATTTTCCTTAGTCTGTGGCATAGAAGTTGTTTTGCCAGTGGAAGTTCAGATTCCCTCACTAAGGATTATGAATGAGACACTCCTAGGCGAAGACGACTGGATTCAAACAAGATTGGGTCAGTTGAGCTAGATCAATGAAAAACGATTGGCTGCTGTTTGTCATGGTCAGATGTACCAAAAGCGTATGATCAAGGCTTTCAACAATAAGATCAAGCCTCGAGTATATTAAGTTGGTGACTTAGTAATAAAGTGTGTCATTTTGCCACAAGGCGACCCCAGAGGCAAATGGACTCCCACCTACGAAGGGCCATTTTTTGTCAAGAGAGTATTCTCTAGCGGTGCCATGATGCTGACTACCATGGATGGTGAAGACTTCCCACATCCTATAAACGCGGACATAGTTAAAAAATACCATGCATAAAGGACCCGCTAGGTTGACACACCTAGGAAAAAATAAGGGCATCCCGGCAAACCAAAAGGGTTTGGGTAAAAATTATGGATATATGCAAAAGATTATACACCCGGAAAGTTAAAAACCCGAAAGGGCGACTTAGGCAAAAATGGGTATCCTGGTGGGCTGAAAACCCGAAAGGGCGGTACAGGAAAAAGTTAGGGATTGAAAGCGTATGACTATGTCCCGTGAAATCACCACAGTCAAATTTATTACCAAGGTCCAAGTTCAAACGGTCCAAGATCAATCCAATCCGCTTCTATCAACGACAAGGAGCATTCGAAGAAATTGGGGCAATAGTAGAGTTGGAATGCAATGAGATCATTTCCACATGGCTATTTGTTTCTTTGTTTTTAATCTTTTTTTCCTCTCAACGATTTCCTCTTACTAGGATCTCCGTCTCTTTTTATAAAAAACGCCTATTCATGGGAAAACTATCAATACAAATATACTTTGAAGTGCAAAATTTATGTTTCTATTTTGAATGCAAAGTTGTCTGATGACTAAAATTGAATGAACATATGCATATGAACATAATTAAAACTATTTAGAACATGTGTCCTGCTAAACAGTATCAAGCATATCTTTAATGTATATGGAATATCCCCACAAAGTTATTTCATTAGCATTATCCCCATAAGGACAGCTACAATAAACCATTCCTTAATAAAGTTACCCACAAAGTCTCTTTGCATAGGTTAATCTCCAACCATAGTCTCAATCTCTTGGCATATCTCTCCCCATCTAAGTTGATCCTACAAGAAGAAGCCTTGTGGATTTATTCCTAAAAGAACTCACCTCATCAGCAGTTCATCAAGTATTCATCAACAGGGTTTATTTCCCCAACAAACAACAATCAGCAAATTCCCCCAGCATAGTCTATCTTCCCCAGTTGAGTCTGTTATCCCCGACTGAGTATATCCTCCCAAGCTGAGTCTGTCTTCCCTGACTGAGTCCACACTCTCCAACTTGAGTTTGCCTTTCAGACTATTGCAAATCATAGGGCCATAACCCCTAATCCCTAGTAAAGCCGTCAACAAAACCTTTACTACCTCCAAACGATACTATGAAGCCTGGACCCGACCAGATAATAGTAAACTTTTCAAGTCACTATGAAGACTGGATCCGACCAGATAATAGTGTAACCTTTCAACTAACTATGAAGACTGGATCCGACCAGATAATAGTGTAACCTTTCAACTAACTATGAAGACTGGATCCGACCAGATAATAGTTAACTTTGCAAGATACTATGAAACCTGGACCCGACCAGATAATAGTTTAACTCTTCAAGATATAGAAGAACCTGGACTCAACTAGACCAGGGTTTAACTTCTTTTCCCCAGTAGAGTTTGCCTCTACCCTAGCAAGTTACTGTGAAGCCTGGATCTGAACAGATATCAGTTCAACATCATCTTGTGAAGCCTGGATCCGACCAGATAGCAATTTTTGATACGGTAGCCAGAATCGGAATGTGGTTTCCCTTTTTAAGGAATTGCTGGTTTGCGTTTTGTGTTTGTGTTAGCACCCCTTCTATCCGTAGTTATCTACGGGCTCTTAGGTACTTGCTCATCATTTTCAAAGTTGTTTTCTTTGTGTTTGCGTGATTTGAAAAGTTTTTGTTTTGACTTTGATTTAATTCTTGCTTTTGTCTTCAAGAGTGTAATGAAGTGTTTTTGAAAACTTTGTTTGTAAAGGAGTGTAAGTGTGAAAAGTTTGTTTTGATTGAGCAAGTACTTAAGAACTAATCTACCAACTCGAAAAAAGAATTGTTTTATGTTTGTTTCCTTTAGACAATGTTATCCCACTATTAGTGAGTAGGTAGCACTGTCGTTGGAGTTTTTGAGGGTAAATTCGAAAGGGACGTACGATCACTAAAGCAATGTTAGGACGTCTTAGTAATAACCCTAATGTATTAGATCAATTTATCTGAGGCAACAATATCCGAGGAAACCTTTCCGAGGCAACTATGATCTTTAGACAAAAGGACGACCACTAAAGCATCCTATACTCAATGACCATTTACCGAAGGCAACCAAGTGGGAGTGTACCCTAGGAGTGCGCATGTGCGTGTGATTCAATTTCAGATTATTTATCTTTGCACATTTTAGGGTTATCTAACTATTTTAAAATTAATCATATACATTCTTGTCATGCATCCTAATATCATACATCTAAGAGTTAAATATTTGTGGAATTTAAAATGCGGAAATTAAACTACGCTATTATAAGGCTTCGGGTATTTACATAGCCAAAAACAAACCCTTGAAAAGTGAAGCGGTAAATGAAAATAAAGTCCTAATTTAAACTATTACAACCTTGTGAGAAGTTACAATAATATGGGATAAATATAAAAATAAAGCGCGCGAGAAAAATTAAGATCGGGAAGAAATTAGGGTTTTGACCCTACTAACCTAATCAAAGGAAAAATTGTTTTTTTGTTGTTTTTTAATTATTTTTAAGAAAAAGATTAGGTTTTTTAAAATTAAATATACAAATAATTAGTTTAATTTAATTAATTAATAAAAATAATTACATGACCTATTTTTTATGTTTTGGTTATTTTTTTAGGAAAAGAAAATAAAATTAAGTTAGAAGTAAAAACCTAATTGCTCTAATTATTTTAATTTATTTACAAAGGGAATTAAAGTTGTCTAAAATTAAAATCTAATTAAATTAACTAATTTTTTAATAAAAATAAAATCTAGACCTAATTTATGAAAAGTAATATTTTTGTGATTTTTGATAAAAAGAAAATAATATATTTGTTAGTAAATGAAATAAATAAATTAATTAAAATAAAAAAAGTATAGAGAAAGAGATTTGTGCCTGAGTAATATGGGGGGTGTAAATATCCAAATCTAGGCCCAAAAAGAGAGGTCCACGTTGACTCCCCAAATCTGATGCTACGCGTTGATTGTGGCTTATGGTGCTCCTCCAGATGATGGCCATCAGATTTGGCCATCTAGCCACTTGGCAGATTGGATGGTGAGGCCTATGGTAGTCCATTGGCTTTGCAAGCGCACCTTAATCTGAAAAGAAAAATAATATGCAACCAAAGGGGGGACCTGGGATTCGAACCCAGGTCCTGAAGCAATTACCACGCACTCCACTACCACTGCGCCAACTGTTCTTGTTTGTACATAAAATAAGTAATAATAATAATATGGAAAATAAAAGAAGTTAGTGGGGCACAAAGAAAGAGCGCGCCAGGATTCAAATATGCCAATGGAAAGATGACACATATGTCATCCCTGACCTTGTTCCGTGGGTAAAAGTTCCAAACTTTTACCTACGAACATTTGTCCGTAGCTACAAGCCTGGTTCTTCTCAAAATTCTCCATGGGCACGATAAATGACTTCTAGTGCCATGGTTGGATTCGTCTTGTCATTCTGAACATGATGGTACCATTCATGAAGGCTAATTTTACCTGCAAGCAAAAACCCTAAAACAAAATCCAAAAACCTAACAATGGCAGTTCTCGATCCAGTCTATGAAAATGCAATTGGGTATTATAGAAAGCTTGCAATTGTCATGGTGAACAAGAATCTATGATTATATTATGCTGAATGTGCAAGAGTTATGCAAACAAAATTCAAGAAAAGGTGGGTGTCGTGAATGCCTTACAGTGCGTTATAGGGCCTGGAAATGCTTGATTTCGATTGCTTTCGCTTGGTGGGGATCTCAGGAAGTGATTGAGATAGCTATAATTCCTTGTGGATGCTTGGAACAATGAATTCGATCCAGCCTGTTTTGGTCTGCCTCGCTTCTATATGTATCAAAGAATGGATTAGGGTTGATAGAATGTACTCAATCTTCTTCCATTATTGAATTTGATTGTGATTTGATTCTCTTGAATATCTTTCCAAAATTGGCCTAAAATCAATCTTTTTGTCCACCCTAATGCCTTGCACGATTTCAATTACTTGCCAACTGGATTTGTGACCTGAAACAAGTATAAAATCTTGAGTTTTCAATGCTTTAGATTTTCTCATGATTTATTTTGATTAAAATAGATTTAACTCAAATAAAAATCAAAATAAATAATAAAAACATGATAATGATAAGTGGCAAGGGCTAGGGCTCGTGGGCTATGTTGCCAACTCAAAACAAGTGAAAAAGATTGGGCCCATTTGGCAAAATTTGAAGTTTTAGGCATAGTTGACTTTTGGCAATTTTGCAAAAAGGGTCAACTTCACCAATCCATAACATCCTCAATTTTGACTCTTCGAAGGTGTTCTTAGACTTTTTAGAAATCTTGAGATGTCCTATAATCAAACCTTTTGGTCTCATCTCAATTTGATCTTCCATGCTCATGTATGAAGCTTCGATAAAAAAGGTGTTTTTGTTGACTTTTCAAAATGACCTATAATGTCCAAATTCATAACTTCTTGTGAGTGCATATGTTGAACTTGGGAGCTGAAGATGGATTGTAGAGCATGGAATCCTATTCAAAATGAGCTTTGGATGGGTCATTTCTCATAAAGTATGATAAAGTTATGTTTGGTCAAAGTTGAGTTGACTTTTCCTACAAAACCCTAATTTAGCAACTTTTGATTCTTGAGGAATTATGAGCAATCCTTGATGAATCATGATCAACCCTTGATAAAATGATGAAATATACTTCAAAATGAGAATTTTGACTAAAAATCTTGAAGTTTGAATGTATGTGGGCCACAGTTGACTTTTGCCCTAGCACGGTCGATTTTTAGGTCTTTGAGCAATTGACTGAGCAAACTTCCTCTGCAAGGCTTCAAACTTGACATGGATGATCTTGAGAACATATTAGAACATTGGTGAGCATTTGGGATCACTTGGACTCAAGTATCTTGATGCAACATGAAACCCTAATTTGAGGTAGACTGCCTTAGGAGAGAGCTTGTTTGGCCAACCCTTGGACTACCTTGAGCAACTTGGGGATCTTTCTTGAAATGTTTTGAGAAATACGGGAGGGCAAATTTTGGGGTACAACACAATTCCCCTCAAAAGTTTCTTGTGAAAACTGGAATCTGACCAGATAACAACTAAATTCCAAGCAAGTAACTGTAAAGCCTGGACCCGACTAGATATCAGTTCAACCCTATCTCTTCATATAAGTTTATTGTAAAGCCTGGACCCAACCATATAACAATTAACTTCATCCACTTCACAATCTGTGAAGCCTAGATCCGACCAGATATCAGTTTAACTTTGTCTATTCAAGCAAGACACTATGAAGCCTGGACCCGACCAGATAATAGTATAACTTTTCAAAAACTATGGATCCTAGACCCGACCAGATAGTAGTTACCACTTCAAGTTGCTATTGAAGCCTGGATCCGACCAGATACTAGTTAACTTCCTTATCCTCAGCAAGTTGTTGTGAAGCTGAGAATCTAACCATATAACATCTTTACTTCATTCTCCCTCAGAAATCTTTTACAAAGCCTGGAATCCGACCAGATAACAGTTAATTCATTATTCCTCAGTAAGTTACCATGGCACGCACATCAACTAGGGCAACACCCTACTCACTGGTATGCGGCATGGAGGTTGTCTTGCCTATTGAGGTCCAAGTCCCCTCTCTAAGAATTATAAAGGATGTACCGCTGAATGAAGATGATTGGATCTAGACTCGACTTGATCAACTAAACTTGATTGATGAGAAAAGGCTTACTGTTGTTTGCCATGGTCAAATGTATCAAAAATGGATGATCAAGGCTTTCAACAAAAAGGTCGGATGCCAAGTGTATCAAGTTGGAGATCTGGTGATCAAACGTATCATACTGCCGCAAGGTGATCCTAGGGGAAAATGGACTCCTACATACGAAGGACCATTTGTAATCCAAAACATATTCTCTGGTGGAGCAATGATCTTGACCACCATGGATGGCGACGACCTGCCACACCCTGCGAACGCAGACATAGTCAAAAGATACTACGTATAAGAGACCCGCTAGGTTGACGCACCTAGGCAAAACAAGGGCATCCCGGTGAACCAAAAAGGTTCGGGCAAAAATTAGGGACAAAAACAAAAAAATCTATACACCCGGCAAGTTGAAAACCCGAAAGGGAAACTTGGGCAAAAAAGGGTATCTCGGTGGACTGAAAACCCGAAAGGGCGGTCCAGGCAAAACTTAGGGAATTAAAGCGTATGACTGCATCCCATTGGATCACCTTACGAACAACTTGCAAACTCGACATTTCTGACCAATTCAATCATCTTCGGACAAGGCAACAAATGGACAAGATGCTCAGAGATACAAAGGCTATAGCAGAATGGGAACCCCATGGGATTATTGCACATATCTATCTTTTCTTTGTATTAAAATTTTCATTTTTACGATGGCATTCTCTTACTAGAATGTTTGTCTCATTGTACAAAAATACTCACTCAAAGTCAATACGAAGATATCCCTTTGAAAGTGCAAAAACTATCTATGTTTTTTCTTTTCGCTTGTGTTTTGTTTATAAAAACGTCCAATGATTCATTGTTGAACATATGCATTTGAACATAATTACTGTTTACAAATAAACAAAATAAAAGACAATCGTTGATGGCTTTAAGGGAAAGGGAAATCTCTCTAAGTTTATCTCCATAAAGTTCCCCACAGTTTAGTCCCCAACAGAACAGAGCTTCCAGTTATCAATCCCCATTAGAAGTCATCCAAATTTCTCTGAATTCTCCAGATAGGATTTTTCAAGAAATACACGACATTTCTCTTACAACAGAGTTTATTTCTCCAAGCAGAAATTCATCAACACTTAGACTTCACAACATGAAGACTTATACTCCATATTCCTCAGTAGCAGTCAGGAATTTATTTCCCCCAATCCAACAGTAGTGCAGCGAAGTAGCTCACATACGCATACATTACATCCATATATCATAAACATTGATAACAATAATGCATTATACTATGCATTTCATACAACATAAACATTGCATGTTAGCTAACATTTTATCTTTTTCAGGATAAGATTAATCAAACAACTACCATTAACAATGTTCAAATATTTCAGATACATTTCAGATACACTCCAGACACGGATGCCATCCTGATACTCATTCAGACTCGATCTTTAGATACAGTTCAGATACGCTCCATACACGGATGCCATCCTGATACTCATTCAGACTCGATCTTCGGATATAGTTCAGATACGCTCCAGACACGGATGCCATTCTGATACTCATTCAGATCCAACTTTCAGATACAGTTCAGATATGCTCCAGACATGGATACCATCATGACATCATTCAGATCCAATATTTAGATACAGTTCAGATACGCTCATGACACGGATGCTATCCTGAAACTCATTCAACTTTCAGATACAGTTCAAATACGCTCCAGACACGGATGCCATTCTAATACTCATTCAGATCCAACTTTCAGATACAGTTCAAATACGCTCCAGACACGGATTCCATCCTGACACTCATTCAAATTCAACTCTCAGATACAGTACAGATACGCCCCAGACACAGACGCCATTCTGATACTCATTCTTTCAGCTTACAAATTATCATTTAGCAATCACTTTTGGATGGCATCTACAAGCTCATCTCCAACATCTTTCTATCACTCCTCTAAATGTCATCTTTAAGCCCATTCCCTCTACCATCACATCGTCGAGTGCAAATTTTTGGGCACTCTAGTGTCTAATCATCTTCCACCTTCGAGTCACGAATGGAAAAATATGCCAATATAACTCTTCAGGCTTAAGAAGATTGAACATGGGCAGATGTTGTATCCCGAAATTTTCCCTCTCATTTATCAAGAATTTGCTCACAAGATCTCCCTTGACCCAAGACTGCACTAGGGTTTGATCAGCTCAAGACACCTCTTTAGACACTGATGACCAAAATTAGGGTTTGAGTTTGCACAAGGATATTTGAGCTTCCAATTCCCCATATGACTTTCATGGATCATTATGGACCCTCAAGATTACTCATGTCAAGTTTCAAGCTTTGAATCACACTTTTGATGAGTCAATTGAGCAGTTGACCTAAAAATTAGCTATATTGGGGAAAAAGTCAACTATGGTCAATTCACAGTCAAACTTCATAATTTTTTGTCCACATCAACATTTTAAACTCATGTGTATCATTTGATCAAGTTTGGACCATAACTCCTCAAGAAATTTGATCAAATCTCCAAAAGAGAAAAATGGTCAAAATTAGGGTTTTGACTGGGAAAGGGCAATTTCTGATTTTTGACCTAGCAAATGGTCAATTGGTTTAAGGCATGATCTCAAGAGTCTAATTGCATCATTTTGACCTAATGACATGGTTCAAAACATTGCAAGTCCATTGGATTGACAGATGAATTTTGTAGTCAACTAATCAAAAGTCAACTGTATAGTAAAAAGTCAAACTTTGACTTTTTTGTCAAATTCAAGTCCCAAAGATCATAATTCATCAAAACATGTCAAAATATGAAACTTATTCATCAAGAAATCAAAAAGTAAAGATTTCATTTTGAAAAGTCAAAATTTCTAAACTTAGAAATTTTTCTAAGTGTTGGAAATTTCATGTTTTTTTATAACTTTGAGCCAAATTTTCACCATGATGCAAGATGATTCAAGAAAAACTTTGCTTTACACAACTCCTTCCAAAAATTCTTGGATCTCAAGTTATGATTTTATGAACATAGGGTCATGAAACTAAACACTTAGTGAAATTTTGCCCTAATTTAGCTAGGATTTTGACCTAACTTCATGACACTTTTTCACATAGTTCCAAGGGGAATCTTCAAAAGAAATTCAAAGATGGATTGTAGAGAACATTTCAAGCTTTCCAAAATGTCTAATAACTCCTTAAGATCATTCTCGAGGAGGGAGAATCGAAGAGATGAAATTAGGGTTTTGTCACTTGAATTACAAGTCATTTTTGATGAACACTTGAACCAAATCCATGCTAGGATGCATAATCCATGCTTTGCAGGCCTCAAAATTGTTTGTCACTCCATTATTAAATGCTTACATAGTTGTTAGAGCTCTGATCCAAGCAATTGAGCTATTGTCCAAGTTGCATTTCCATTTACGGCACAAAGTTAACAATGCCATTATTGTAAAGCAAGTTTTTTGCATAAAGTTCAGATTGAGCCTCTAACTTGTTCCCTCTGATCACACTCCATCCAAAAAGTCATAAGCAAGTTTGTTTAAAGCATAACCACTCTATCTTAGCAAGTACACAAGGCATGGAAACTTGTTTTGTTAAAAAATCATATGTTTAACTTAAACATGTAAATTTGAATTCTGATCAACTAGAGCACTCAAAACTTGTAGCTTATAAATAGAGTCACTATTTGTGAGCTAGAACACGAGCTTGAACACCCTGAAATACACCAAAACTCTCTCAAATCAGAAATTACACAAAAACTACATTGTTGCATAGTTTTTGACCTTGAACATCAAACTCCCATTTCCCTCGTGCATTTCTTGGCCTTTTAGTTTCTAAAGCTTCCTTACATCAAATACAACTCATCCCCATCCTTATTCCAGAACTGTAACACCATTTACGATAACTTCCATAACCAAAAAAGAGTCTGTAACTTGACTTCTCCAGGCCATTTCAACCATCCATTGTTTAAGCTAACCATTGCATTAACTTCCTAGGACCTCAAGGAAGCTAACATGATCATAACCATTAATTGAAACAAGCTCAAACTCAAAACACGATTTCCAGTTTTGAGGTAAGTTTTATCAACTTGGAACTCTTCATACAGTCATCATCAATAGTTTATTTGTGAATAAAACATGTAGATATCATTGCCCTGAAGCTAACCATGTCCTTAGTTTCCATTAATTTTGCTTGAGCTTAGAAAATTTTGAAACTGAAATTTCTAAAATTTTTAGCGTTCAGATTAGGGCCATTAAAATTCTTGCTTATCTTTGATCCATAGTTTTAATACTTTACATTTCTGGAATCGTGAGAAAATTTGCTACAAGTTTCATGTTTACAGTTTTCATTTTTAATGAGAAATGAGCAAGTTACAGTAGGTCTGGCTGGAGGTTGAAGATGAAGTCTTCAGGGGGCGTTTTGCCTTACATATTTATTGTTTCATTTGTATTAACAGATGTATAGCCACCCCAATGATAGAAGCGCGCGCATGTAACCTATGGGACCTGGGTTCGAGCCCCAGTGGTACCCTTTTGCATTTTTTCATGTTTTTTTGTGCAATTTTGACCTTTTTTTTGGCAGGCGCTGGGCCCTTTGGACCTGGTTCATTTTTGTTTTTTCTAGCGGACTCCCATACTGACTTTTGGCACCCCCTGGCCCAAATTATTTTATTTTTTCATTTTTTTTCATTTTTTTATTTTTCTTTTCTTAAAAATATTTCCTAAATACTAAAAATCATAAAAATATAAGAAAATGATATATGTTTATATTTTGACTTATTTTATTTTATTTTTCCATAAATAAAAATATTTTTATTTATTGTACTTTATTTATTTTATTAGGTAAATCTTATAAACTTAATTAATATTACTTTATTTATTTACTTTTCTTCACACCATTTAAAATACATTATTTTAATATAAAAAAGACTAAAAATATTTTATAATACTACAAATATTTTCAAGATAAAAAAATACCAAAAAATACTTTTCTTATACTTATTTTCTTTTGATTAATTAATAGAATTAGGTTTTCATTTAAAATCTTTTCTTAATAAATTCAAACTTAATTAATTATTTTATTTATTTAATTAGGTTAAGATAAAATCTTTTTTCATGAAAACCAAACAAAATTCTTTTTCTTTACATTTTGCATCCTTGTACATTTATTCATTTTTATACTTTGTATTTATTTATTTCCTTGTATATTCATACCAATTCAATATGGTTGTAATAGATTAATTAGGATTTAAATTCTTGCAATCCTTATTCAACTTGTACACCCCCCCCCCCCCCCCCCCCACACACACACACACACAAATGTTGTAATAGTGTAGTAACTTTAAATTTCGCAATTTATCGCTTTTATATAACATGTTAGTAATTAGGGTTTGTATGGATAGACTAATACCAATGATTAGAAAACCCTAATTCAAGACAAAAACAAGCATGAAAATGATACACTTGCACACGAACACCCCATAGGGTTATTCCACTTGGTTGCCTTATACAAAATTGCCATATTACGCGTGTAAGGTATCTTAGCCAAAACAAGCTAATACAAGATCATATACCCTCGATGACGCTATCTAAGTTGCCTTGCAAATGATCTTAGTCCCTCCAAAAGAACGCTAAGATACCTTGCAACATTTTTAATCATGGTTATACGATGACCCACGCCCGTCCCGTTTACATCCAAAGATAGGGTTGCTTACCAAATCAATGGTAAGACAACAATGTCAAAGGAAAAGAAAATGAACAAGAAAGACATTTGAGTAGGTAGATTGCTCCTAATTACTTGCTCCATTTCAAAACAAACATCCTTGCTATTTTCAAAACAAACACCTACACTTTCAAATATCTTACAAGATTGAAAACATTTTCAAAAGATCAAGCATCTTTGTATACATTCTTACAAACAATAATCATTACAAAGATTGCCTAAACAATGGCCTCTTTACAAAATACTTTCAAAAACCACATCAAGCACAATTTCAAACAAAAATAAAGTGATCTAGCAAGTAATTAAGAGCCCATGGAAAACCATGGATGAAGAGGGTGCTAATACCTTCCCTTTTCATAATCTACCCCCCGAACTCAAGAAACAATCTCAAAGGTCTTTCCTGTGCTTTTTCACCTTTCCTTTTGGATAAAAGAAAAGTCTATGGAGACTCTTGCTAACCGCAACATTTGTAATCAAACGCAAAACCTTGAAGTCAGTTCTCCCATCGTATCACAATAATACCACATCTTGTGAACATCATGCATACATCTGCGTTTCACTAACCTTTTTTTACCACAGGTGAAACATCAAGCGTAGTATAAATTGACCAAAGATTTGTGCTGATACTTCTTCAAATGTTTACCATCATTCCTCTAAATGGCATCTATAAGCTCATTCACAATACATCTTCGAGTGCAAATTTCTAGGCACTCTAGTGTTCATCTTCCACCTTCAAGTCACGAATTGCGGATCCGCCAATCTAACTCTTCAGGTTTAAGAAGATTGAATAGGGGAAGATGTTGTACCGTAAAATTGTCCCTCTCATTTCTCAAGAAATCTCTCACAAGATCTCTTTTGGTTCAAGACTGCACAAGGGTTGATCAGCTCAAGACACCTCCTCAAGCAGTAATGACTGAAAATTAGGGTTTGAGATTTCAAAATAACAAATGGACTTTTAATTCCCCATATGACTTCCCTCAATATTGCTCATGTCAAGTTTCAAGTCTTGGATCACATTTTTGCTCAGTCAATTGACCAGTTGACCTAAAATCAACTGTATTGGGGAAAAAGTCAACCGTGGTCAATTTACAGTCAAACTTCATAATTTTATTATCCATATCAACATTATGAACTCATATATGTCATTTGATCAAATTTCGATCACAATTCCACAAAAAATTTGATCAGATCATCAAAAGGGCAAAATGGTCAAAATTAGGGTTTTGACTGAGAAGGTGCAATTTCTAATTTTTTGACCTAGCAAATGATTGATTGGTTTAATACATGATCTAAAGGATTCAAATAATTCATTTTGAACTAATGGCATGGCTCAAAACATTCCGCAAGATCAATTGATTGATAGTTGATTTTCAGTCAACTGATCAAAAGTCAAATGTACACTGAAAAGTCAAACTTTGACTTTTTGGTCAAAATCAAGTATCAAAGATCACAATTCATCAAAACATGTCAAAATATGAAACTTGTTCATCATGAAATCAAAAAGTCAAGATTTCATTTTGAAAAGTCAAAATTTCTAAACTTAGAAATTTTTCTAAGTGTTGGAAAATTCATATTTTTTCATAACTTTGAGCCAAATTTTCACCATGATTCAAGATGATTCAAAGGAAACTTCCAACATGAAATTTGTATATATCAATGAGATATAAAACATTGTAGAACACAACCTTTTCTATAAATGCATGGATTTCAAGTTATGATTTTAAGAAGACATGTTCATGAAACTTGGAAACTTAGTGAAATTTTGCCCTAGTTTAGGCAGGATTTTCACCTAACTTCATGGAAATTTTTCACATAGTTCCAAGATTAATTTTCAAATATTCCAAACATAGAGGTTGTATAGGGTGTTATAAGCTTTCCAAAATTTCCAAGAACTCATTGAGATCATACTTGATCAAGTAGAATCGAGGGAAAGAAGTTAGGGTTTTCAAACATGAATGACAAGCCATTTCTTGATGAACACATGAACCAAATCTATGCTAGGCTGCATAATATTTTCTTTTCAGGCCTCAAACTTGTTTGTCACTCCATAACTAATGTTTTTCACAACTGATAGGGCCATTGTCCAAGCATTTGAGCCATTATCCAAGTTGCATTTCCATTAATGGCACAAAGTAACATTGTCATTCTAGTAAAGTGGCTTTAATCACAAAGTCAACTTGTCTTGAGCTTTGCATTTGTTCTTTCTGCCCAAGCATCCTCTACATTATCAGATAAGCATGTTTAAAGTACCTAACTTGTTTAGATATCCTTGTACATTGCCTTGGAATAATGCTTGTCAAGCTTGCTTAAAAAACAAGCCAAAAAGCCATAACATGTGAACTTGTACTTATGATCACCCCAAGATCTCAAAACCTTTTCCTATACATTGAGCCACTTTTATGCAACTTAGAACATGATTTTTTCAAGCCTGAAACTCTCTCAAACACCCTCTAGCCAGAAATTGCACACAAACTCCATTTTTGTGCAGATTCTGACCTTGAACTTGTATCTTCTATTTCCCTCGTGCGTTCCTTGGACTTTTAGTTCCTAAAGCTCCTATACATCAAATATAACCTATCCTTGTCCATGTTACACGATTGTAACACCATTTGCATCGAACTCCATAACAAAAAATAGAGCATTGCACATTGACTTCTCCAAGCCATTCTAGCCATCCATTGCTCAAGCTAACCATTGCATTAGCTTCCTGGGAACTTGAGGAAGTTAACCTGATCATCACAACTCTTTGAAAGAAGCTCAAACTCATTTCACGATTTCCATTTTTGAGGTATATTTTCTGAACTTCTATCTTCTCATTTAGGCATTGTTAGGCATACATCTGTGAAGATAAAATGTAGACATCATTGTCCTGAAACTATACATGTCCATAGATTTCATTTATATTGCTTGAGCTTAGAGAATTTTAGGTTTGAATCTCTGAAAAATAATTAGGTCAGAATTTGGTACTTTCAAAAATTCTCATTCATCTTTGATTTATAACTTATGATATTTACATGGTTGGAATCGTATGGAAAAACGGAGCAACTTTTGTGTTTGCATATTTTATTTTTGTTGAGAAATGGTGAATTTACAGATGTTCAGGCTGGACGTTGAAGATGAAGTTATATTCAAGACTTGATTTGTGTTATATGTTTATTATTTCACCAATGTTACCGGATGTACAGCCACCCCAGTGGCAAAGGTAGCACGCGTTTATGTTAGAGGTCAGGAGTTCAACACCCAGCGCTACCTTTTGGTTCTATTTTTCACATTTTCACTCCTTTTTGTTTCCAAACAGCGGCGCTGGGCCTCGATCAATGGGCTTTCTATTTTTTCTTCTCATAACCCCCTGCCTTACTTTTGCACACCTGGTCCAACCTTTTTTATATTTTCATTTTTATTTATTTTCTTTTTCTTATTTCGTTTTTATTTTCAGTTTTATTTTATTATATTATTATTTTTTTTATTATTATTTTTTTATTAATAAAAAAAATCCAAAAATATTTTTATTTATTATTTGCTCATTTATATTTTATTTTCTTTATAAAACAAAAAGAATAAAACATTTGCTTAAACAAATTAATTTCTTTTTCTTAAATAATAAATATTTAGATTTAGGTTCAATTATTATTTTATTTTCTTTTAAATTAAAATTAACTTAGAATTTAGGTTTCTTTTAATTATTTAATTTTCATATTATTATTAATCTAAAACCGTTTCACAAAAAACACTAAAAATACTTTTTATCTTAATTTCTTTCTTAATTAATTTAGGTTTAAATTTTGTTTATTTTTAATTAATCCTTTCCTTAATTAGGTCAAAATTAAAACCCTTAACAAAAACCAAACAAAATCATTTCTTTTTTCATTTGCATTTGTACATTATATTTTTCAATTCTTGTACATTATTCAATATGGTTGTAATAGTTAATTAGGTTTAATTTTCTTGCAATCCCCATTTGTAAATTTGTATACCCCCCCTAATGATGTAATAGCTTGGTAATTTTACTTTCCGCAATTTATCGATTTATATAAATGCTATTAATTAGGGTTTGTATAGAAAGATAAAATCAACAATTAGCAAACCCTAATTCAAGATAAACAATGTATGGTAATCAAACACATTTACACACTTGCACCCTTAGGGTAATTCCACTTTGTTGCCTTACAAAAATGGTCATGTTATGCATGTGGGATATCTTAGCAAAAAGTAATAAAAAATACAAGATCATAGTCCCTCGATGACGCTATCAAATGTTTCCTTTCAAAATGATCTTAGTCCCTCAAAGAGAAATGCTAAATATCTAACAACATTGCTATCATGACTTTACGATGACCCACGCCAGTCCCTTTACATCCAAAGATAAGACTTCTTACCAAATCAATGGTAAGATAGTATATCAAAGGAAAGGAAGAAATGAACAAAGACTTTTGAGTTGGTAGATTATTCCTAGTTGCCTGCTCATTTTCAAATCGAACTTCCTTGCTTATTTTCAAAACAAACACCAACACTTTCAAAAACACTTTCAAAATATTTTCCAAACATGAAATATTTTCAAAAGATCAACATTTTGTATACGTTCTTACGAACGAGAACTATTACAAAGTTTGCCTAAACGAAGGCGCCTTTTCAAAAAACTTTCAAAAACCACATAAAGCACATTTTCAAACAAAAGCAACTGATCTGACAAGCAACTAAGAGCCCATAGATAACTATGGATGGAAAGGGTGCTAACACCTTCCCTTTTCATAATCTACCCCCAGAACTCAAGAAATAATCTCAAAGGTATTTCCTGTTCTTTTCAGCCTTTCCTTTTGGATAAAAGAAAAGTCGGTGGCGACTCTTGCTAACTGCAACATTTGTGATAAAACACAAAACACCCAAGTCAGTTCTCCCACCGTATCACAGCTGCTCTAATTCCTTAAAAGGGATACGTAGGCATTGGGGTAGGGCCCAAGCGAGCACAACTTTATTTTCCCTACATTATTTTCTCTTCTCTTTTGCATGTATTCCCTGTACAACTTAGACATAGATTTATACACACCCTTAGATTAGACAACAAGAGTGGATACCGTAGAGTACTACAAGCGTGTGGGGTGCTAATACCTTCCCCTCGCGTAACAGACTCCCTTACCCGATCTCTCGGTCGCAAGACCGTGATTTCACCCTTCTCAGGTTTTCTCGATGTTTACCTTTCCCTTCTTGTGAGATAAAATACGTTCGATGGCGACTTCATTGATTTCATTATCAGATGACGGTTTGGCCAGTTGTTTCAGCTGGCGACTTCACGGGGGAATAGATTGACCTATTGTTGGTCCATCCAGGAGTCAATCCTAGCTCTTGCATGTTTATTTCTTTGGGTGTTTATTTAATTCCTGTTATTTACAGCTTTATATACACTGCTTGCATATGTTTGTGCATGCATTTTAGCGCTTTCCACATATTTGGTTATCTGCTGTGCTGGCTCTGTTATCATGCTGGATGGGTGTTACAAGAGGTAAAAGGCCCAATACCCAGGCCAAGTGACAACCATAGGAATCTTAGTAATAGAGTGTAACATGAACGACTAGTCGACTTTGGTTTGCTAGTGCGTTCATATTGTCCATGCTCAGATGAGATTACAAATGGGGTGATATCGTTTCACATTGGTGTTTCAACGATAGTGGCTTCAGGCGTACCCATGATTCTGAGTTACCATTGCCTTACGCTGACCTAGTTTCGCCCGTGAGTGCGGAGGGATGATTAATTATTACAGGTACAGATGGTGACTCTAGTTCTTACGGTGACTCCGGTTATGTTGGTGACTTGAGTTTTGTTGGTGACTCTGGTTATGTTGGTGACTTGAGTTCTATTGGTGACCATGTTCTAATAGTTACTATGTTTTTTTTATGGTGACTTGACATTATCGGTGATTGTGTTTTCTCTCAGTTTTATTTGGGACTTCTCACCTTGTCATGGTCGTTTATTTCGGTAGTTCGGAAGTAATCTTTTATGATAGGGAGATTTTGGGCTCATGCAGTGGTAGATCCACTTGGTACTTGGTTCTTTTGTGTTCCAAGATGGTGCCAGACCTTTGATCCGATGATATTTATCATTCAGTGTAGAAACCGTGCAACCATTTTCCATGTTTATGGAACCTTGATCCTATGTTATTACACATAATCTGTTAACATTATTTTGACACACATGTTCTTTCCATTTCCAAGGAACCATGCTTGTGAGCTTTGTGTTGCAGTTCTCTACCTTTTACTAGTTTAAAATCAAAACTAAAAGCATGTGAGTTCCTTGGAAATGATTGAACATGGCATTGCATCCACTCACATACCTCATCCATATTCATGCATTCATAATAGGTATTCAGAGTGGGAGATTCATATTCAGAATTGGTATTCTCTCCAGGGTTATAGATTTGAATTCTTATTGTCACATGTTTACAGATCAGTTATGGAACAACTTTGTGGGGTATTGGCTGGGATGAAGATTCAGATGTTATTGTTTGTGTTATACATGCAAGCCTTGGCCTGTAATCAGGAACTTTTCAAAAAGGAAGATAATCAGTTGAAGACTCAGTGGAGCCAGGTCATGGAAGCCTTGATGATAGTGTCAACAATCCTACACTGGCCGTTACAACATGAGTTATTCTATTCTCGCCATTGAAACAACTGGCTGAAAATCATCAAACAATGAAGCCGCCATTGAACATCTTTTATCCCACAAGAGGGGAAAGGTAAACATCGAGAAAACCTAAGAAGGGAGAAGTCATGGACTTATGACCGAGAGATCGTGTAAGGGAGTCTGTTACGCGTGGGGAAGGTATTAGCACCCCCACCCTCTTAGTACTCTACGGTATCCACTCTTGTTGTTCTAATCAAAGGGTGTGTTTCAAATATATATCTAAGTTGTACAGGGAATGCATGCAAAAGAAAGGAGAAAAGAATGTAGGGAAAATAAAAGTTATGCCCATTCGGGCCCTACCCCGATGCCTACATATCCCTTTTAAGGAATCAGAGCAGCCACAGTTCGGCTCATATATTTTTGTTGGTTTGTATTTTTTAATGAAAAATATTAATTTCGCCTCCTGCCGCAACTCGACCTTTGGAGACTTACGCGTCAGCACAGAAGTGAAATAACATTCTCTTTTGAAAAAGGTTTTAGAGAAAAGCCCATAGGAAAAAGGAGTTTGTGTTTGTTGGTGTTTTTGCTTGTGGATAATAGCTAGTTAATCTCAAGAGAGGGATTTCAACCATTTCTCCACTTACTCCTGAAATAAGTCTTTGAGACTTGAACCACACCAAGGCTTAGAACCGAAAAACAATAAGATCGAGAAGAGACCCACTTATCATTTCCCATGCTCAACATAGGTATGATTCTCATCAGTATTTTTTAAGTGTTTTGAAGTTTGCAAGAAATACAAGTTTTTGTTTTAATGCAAATGAAAAAGGGGAAAGAAAAGTCTAAGGGGAGACTAACCTAAACCTATCCCTAATGTTATCATACAATGGTAGCCCTAATTCAAGGATGAATGAAAGGGAAACATCTACCTAATCTTAGCATGTATGGTTTACAACCTAAGGTCTAAATTGCATCCGAACGGAACGAGCGCATCCTAAGGGAACATGGTATGTACAAGGATAAAGCAAGCAAGCTTATAAGCTCAAGAGAGCACACATAGAGAGATCATATCTAAGTTAGCATGCCAAAGAAAGTATAACAAAGCTATCCTATAGGGAACATGCAATGAGAGCGAAGTCGTGATCTCAATTTATAAATTAAGTGACTCATCGATCAACAAGAAATATAGGAAATAGATAAAGTCTTATAGGGAGCATGCACTGAGAGCGAAGTCGTGATCTCAATTCCTAAATTGAGTGACTCATCGATCAACCACCACATAAACAAACACAAGCACAACACATATAGCAAATGAAGTGCGGAATGCCTGCTACAGGTCTTTAAACAGCGACTTCGAGCGCACGCTCTTTATTTCCTACTTCTCATGATATCTAGAAAATTGGTAAATGAATATAGTAAACTGCAAAGAAATACGAAGGTAGTAGTGGTGACTACCAAAAGCAAGCGAATCGTCAAGAGCAGACGAAAGCAATGGAGAAGCAGGGAGTACACATCGAGCAAGCTTCTCCAAGAAAAAAACAAAGTCAGAAACAATATCCAACTAAGATAAATGCAAACGCGTGTTGCGAATGCAACACGTAGTCAGAAGTTCTTGTGTAAAGTATCACAAAATAGTATGTGTCAAGACAACATATAATAGGACATGAATCTCTCGAGACGATGAGAAATAAGGCGTATCGCATCGTAAGTGAGCATAATCCGTATAGTTCGATCACATAACTACCTGTTACATTACATGATCGAAAGCACAAAAATATACCTTGCACAATGAACAAACGCGTCATCAATAACATGGCGAAGCGGCATGCAAATATGGATAAAACTAAAAAAAGAGAAAAAAGTATTATTTATTTATTTATTTATTAGTTTTTTAGAAACCAAAAAGAAAAGTATTTTTATTTATTAGTTAGTTTTTTTTATGTAAGGGAAACTCCAAAAAAACTAAAGAATTAATTCTTAGAAACCTCTATTATATTCTACTAATTTTTTATTTGATTGCCTTTATCATATTTTTTACAAAAAGAAAACCAACACTAAGAATGCAAATAAAAGGGTCAGGGGGTGCAAGGCTGCAATCAGGGATTATGATCAGCAACAAAATCTTGGCGCTAAAGCCCATCAAACATAAGGTCCAAAATAGCCTTTTCTGGTATTAGCTTCTACACATAAAAAAACACATTTGGGCTTGATCTATTGGTACTATTCAACCCAATCCATATCACAAAAAAACCAATTGTTCTAGATTTATTTAATGAATAAAATAAAAATGAAAAAAATTAAGTTTGATGTTAGAAAGGAGGAAAACAATGTCGTTTGGATACAAGGAGGTTAGGGTTGAGTTTGTGTCTCTTGACCTTTCTAACAGGAATCCCTTCTTCCTCTCCTACTTGCAATTTTCGGCGATATCACCGTCGTCACCACGACGATCCCAAATAACCATCTGTGATACGGTGGGAGAACTGACTTGAGAGTTTTGCATTTGTGTTCGCAAATGTTGCGGTTTAGCAAGAGTCGCCACCGACTTTTCTTTTATCCAAGAAGGAAAGGTGAAAAAGCACGGGAAAGACCTTTAGAGATGTTTTCTTGAGTTCGGGGAGTAGATTATGAAAAGGGAAGGTATTAGAACCCCTTTCATCAATGGTTTTCCATGGGCTCTTATTTACTCTCTAGATCACTTACTTTAGTTTGAATGTGCTTGTGGTGTGTGTTTTTGAAAGTATTTTGAAAACGTCTTTGTAATGGTTCTCGTCTCTATAAGAACGCGTACAAAGTGTTTGTTTGGAAAATAGCTCAAAGGAGTGTTTGTGAAAGGTGTTTTTGAAAACGTCTTTGTAACGGTTCTCGTCTCTATAAGAACGCGTACAAAGTGTTTGTTTGGAAAATAGTTCAAAGGAGTGTTTGTGAAAGGTGTTTTTGAAAATATTTTGAAAATGTAACTTCGTAATAATTCCCGTTTCTATAAGAATGCATACAAAGTGTTTGTTTCGAAAATAGTTCAAAGATGAAAGTGTAAGTGTAAAAAATGTTTTGTTGTGAGCAAGCGAGTAATTGAGAGCGAACCTACCTACTCGAAAGATCTTAGATATTATTTTCCTCCTCCTTTAGATGTTGCTACCTTACCATTGATTTGGTAGGAAGCCCCATCGTTGGATGTGAAGGGACGGGCGTTGGGTCATCGTATGACCATGATAGCAATGTTGTGAGATGACTTAGCAATTTTCTTTTAGGGACTAAGATCATTTTGAAAGGCAACTTTAATAGCGTTATGGAGGGACTATGATCTTGTATTTTTCGATTCATTTATGATAAGACATCCCACATGCATAACATGGCCATTTTTGTAAGGCAACAAGTGAGATTACCCTAAGGGTGCATGTGTGCAAGTGTGTTTGATTACATGCATTTGTCTTTGAATTTTGGTTATCTACTTGTTGATTTTATTCTTGCCATACACGCCTAATTACTATACAGTATAAGGAAAACTGTAAATTGCGGAAAATGAAATTCTACACTATTACAATATTTAGGGGATGGGGGTACATATGTACGAATGGGGATTGCATGTAAAAATAAACCCTCAGTTATTATTACAACCATATTGAAATGTATAAGAATGTACAAGAAAATGGAAAATGAACTTGTTTAGAAAATGTTTTTGTCTTAAGTTAATAAATTAAAAGAAAAAAACATTTTTATGTTTCTTTTTATATTAATATTAAAAATGATGAAAAGGAAAATAAATGCAAAAATAGAAACAGCATGCTGCTGCAAGAAGAACAACCAGGATCAGAAGTTCTGAAGCTAAGAGCGCTGTGACTCAGCAGGAGACGTCAGTGGGCATCAGAAGTTCTGAATTGATAAACTCCGAGGTCCTGCAAGAAATGTTAGAGAATAAACACAGAGGTTCTGGGTGGTGTTCAACCAGTGAACCAAAAGTCAGAAGTTCCATATTTCACTGAAACAGTGAGCAAACATCAGCAGTTCGGTGTATTTGACATGTAAGGAGAACTCAGAAGTTATGTGTTGTGTTAAGATTGTGAGTGAACATCAGAAGTTCTGTATTGTGCTAAGTCAGTGGGTGAACATCAGAAGTTCAGTGTGTGTTAACAGTGAGAAAAATCATGGAAGTTTTGTGTGTTAAAACAGTGAAGAGAACTCAGAAGTTCTGCGTGCTTAAACAGTGAGAAAATCCTAGAAGTTCTGTGTGTTAAAATGATGAGTGAAAAACAGAAGCTCTGTGTTACATTTCAGCTCTTAATAAGCACAACAACAATTTATTCAGTTCAGCAAATCAGAATGATCACAGCACAACAAATCAGAGAAGTTCCAATCCTAAGTCTGAGCCTAGCATTATTCTAGTGGTTCTGATCCATAGTTTTTTCTACTTAAGTAATGATATGTACAACATTAATGCTATGATATTTACATGTTAATTATGTTCAGAATGAAAAGCAAGTAAAGTCAGAAAGACTTACCTAGAGCATGCTTGGAGCTTTGAGTGGCTGCCTTTGGATGTTCTGAGTCAGCAAGAGAGATAGAAGAGTGGTTGTGTTCTTTGGTTCAAATGGAAGAACAAAGGTTTATTTCTTGTGTATGAGAAATCTGGATTTTTTATGAAGGTTTCACAACTTCCTTTTCTCTCTTTTGATGGTTCTTTCTTTCCAAAAACCAGCCCCTTGAACGTGTGATGGAGCCAAGTATTTATAGATGAATTTGCTGTGACTTTGGGGGGTGGGGGGGGGGGGGGGGGGGAAACAAATAGGATTTGAACCTGTTTTGGCATTCTGTTCCTTTGCTTTTTCATCACAATTTTCATATGCTAGTTTGGTGTAATCATGACATGCAGGCGTAGGTTGAGCCAGTTGTTGGTCATAGGTCTACAACAAGTTGTATAAGCAAGGTTTTGGGATTTGGTCAAGTTCTGACCAAAGCTTCGAAAATAGCCTTCATGTGCTGAAGTGCCGCCTTGTCTTTGAAGCAAGCATGGTGGTTGTCAGCAGGAACTAAGGAAAAGCAGAAGCAAAGTTGCTATCCCAAGACAGTAGAAGTACACGTGGTGAAGATCCTTTGGATAAAGGCTCAGAAGGTGGTTGTGAGAATTAAATGAGCATTAAATGATGACGAGACTTATCACAACCAGAAATCCTGCAACGTGAAACTCTACACCAAGGCTTAGTTCTGGATCAGAAGTTCTGCTTCAGCGTGGCATCCCCATCTTCCGATCCTCTTACCTTCTGGCTCCAGCATGTTCTGAAGGAGCTTTCAGGCTTCGTATTACGCTTTATTACCTTCTTTGCATTAACCTAGCAAACTCTGACTGAACTTGCGTAGATGCTGAAGAGCCATGTTCTGACTGAAGGCTATATGCTGAACCATGTTTGTAACTTCTGACTTCACCTGCCTAGAGGCTGTCTCAGAAGTTCCGAAGTGTCATTTTTCTTAAATACTTAGAAAAATTCCAAGCATTTAGAATTTGACTTTTCCAAGGTAAAATTTGGCTTTTGAATTTTTAGATGAAACAAATTTCACATTTCAACATGTCTTGATGAAATATGATTCTTGAAACTTAATTTTGATCCAAAAGTCAAAATTTGACCTTTCAGTATACAAATGACCATTTTGCCCTTGTGAATTGTTTGCTTGAAAAAATTGATAATTCAAGGCTTGGAATTGGATGAAAGCAAACTTGAGGATCCAGGGTGATTCCTAGAGAAATGAGAGGGCAAATTTTGGGGTACAACAGCTGCCCCTGTTCAATCTTCTTACACCTGAAGAGTTAGATTGGTAATTCTACCATTTGTGTCTTGAAGGTGGAAGATGATTGAACACTAGAGTACCCAGAAAATTTGCACTTGAAGATGTGTTAGTTGATTATGTAGGGAATGGGCTTAAAGATTCTATTTGGAGAGGTAATAGAATCTTGTTGGAGATGGGCTTGTAGATGCCATCCAAGAATGCTTGCTGGACTGTAATCTGTAAGTTGAACATCAGAATGGCGTCTGTGTTTGGAGCCTATCTATATTGAGTCTGAATGAGTATCAAAATGGCTTCCGTGTCTGGAGCATATCTGAGCTGTATCAAAAGTTGAGTTTGAATGAACCTCAGAATGGATTCCGTGTCTGGAGCATATCTGAACTATATCAAAAGTTGAATGAGTATCAAAATGGCTTCCGTGTCTGGAGCGTATCTGAAAGCTGCCTTTGAATGAGTATCAGGATGGCATCCGTATTTGGTGCGTATCTGAACTACATCAAAAGCTGAATCTGAATGAGTATCAGGATGGAATCCGTATTTGGTGCGTATCTGAAGTGTATATGAAAGTTGAATCTGAATGAGTATCAGGATGACATCCGTATCTGGAGTGTATCTGAATTGTATCAGGAAGCTGAATCTGAATGAGTATCAGGATGGCATCCGTATGTAGAGCGTATCTGAACTGTATCAGGAAGCTAAATCTGAATGAGTATCAGGATGGCATCCTTATTTGGTGCGTATCTGAACTATATCTGAAAGCTGAATTTGAATGAGTATCAGGATGGCATCCGTATTTGGTGCGTATCTGAACTGTATCAGGAAGCTGAATCTGAATGAGTATCAGGATGGCATCCGTATCTGGAGTGTATCTGAACTGTATCAGAGGTTGAACGAGCGTTGAAGGAATCTTGGACGATTACTACTCCAAAAAGGTGATGAAGGAATCTTGGACGATTACAACCTCAACAAGATGATGAAGGAATCTTGGACGATTACTACCTCAACAGGATGATGAAGGAATCTTGATGACTACTACTCCAAAAGGTGATGAAGGAATCTTGGACGAATACAACCTCAGCAAGATGATGAATGAATCTTGGATGATTACTACCTCAGCAGGATGATGAAGGAATCTTGGATGACTACAACCTCAAACAGATGATGAAAGAATCTTGAGACGACTACTACCTCAGTATATGATGAAGGAATCTTGAGACGACTACTACCTCCACAGATGATGAAGGAATCTTGAGACGACTACTACCTCAGCAGATGATGAAGGAATTTGTCGATCGATCTTTCCTGAAAAGGTAAAGAGTTAGTTGTATGCAGTGTCATGATGTATGCATTGTGTAATGATGTTCTCAAAATAAATGAGATTTATGTTATATGCATTCTTTATGCATATGCTATGAATGTTGTTGAAATTTAAATTTGTCTCGGAGAATAAATCCTTGACAAGTGTTGGGGAGTTATTAAATCCTGGACTATTGTTGAAGAGTTGGTGCGTCTTCAAACTTTGCTTAGGATATTTCCACTGAGGGTTCCTATTTTGTTGTTTGAGGAGAACTCCACTGGGGAATATTGAAAACTCTGTGGGGAGAATTTTTATTCTTGGGAAAAGAGTTCAGGAGTCTTAGTGGTCTGTTGCTCTACTGGGGTCGAAGTTGAACTGATATCTGGTCGGGTCCAGGTTTCACAGTAACTTGTTGGGGATTGTAGAGTAGTCTACTGGGGGAGAGGAGTTGTGGTCCTTTGATTTTTAGTAGTTGGAGAGGCAAACTCAAGCCGGGGAATCTGTAGTTTGTTGGGGAAATAAACCCTGTTGCCGGTCTTCTAGAGAGGTGACGACTTTATTGGGGGAAGTCCCCGAGGATTCTTGAGGTTGTCCCAGTTGGGGAGAGGTTTTCAGAGGTTAAACTCTTGCTGGGAAATTATCCTATGAGAAGGACTTTGGGGAGACTTGTCAATGCCCATAATAGCAAATGTTTGTGGCATTTCCCAAAAAATGTTTGATTGCACGTAACCCTTTGCTGAGATTGACGTTCAATGCCCCAAGTGACGGAGATGGAGGCCTGCCCCTAGTTTCTCTGCACTTCATGAGAGGTTTCCTGGAATTTTGACTGGACTGCCCCAGGTGCGCTGGATAGTGACATGTCATGTCCCTACATTTATAGGAGATTTGTTGATGGAAGTGTCATCCTTCTTGAAGTGATTTTGTTCACTGAGAGAGTTTTCGTTCACTGGATATTTGTTGCGTGAATTTCTCCGCTGTCAAACAAATAGCCATATGCAAACAGTGATATTCAAGTAATGCAATGTTTATGCTTGTCTTGAAGTTTTTGAAAAATGCGTTTTTCAGCAAGTAAAGAAATTTTGTAAGAAAAATTCAACTCAGGATTTTGAGTAAAGCCTTACACGAGTCAGGATACCTTTTGTAACAATATGCTTTCGAACTAACCCATGCTTCAATTAGGACTTTTGAAGGTTTGTAGCGTGGCTTGGTTCACGGTTTAAGAAACAAAGGATAAAGGCTCAAAGTATATTTGTACCCACCCGCTCTTCGTGATGTTCTTCAATCCTACACTCAGTTAATTGTGCGTTTGAACTTTAATGACGTCTGGAATGACGTTTTAATGATGGTTCAGACAAGTTAGGTTTGTCGGAAGGCAATCATTTTTGCAACATTTTTTCATGTTGTCGAGGATTTATAGTGACCTCTTTCTTTTGATTTGTTATCCCTGATTTCTTCCTGACTGTTATTGTTTTGAGATTACAGTCAGCGGGATGCCCCATTTCTTTTTAAGTCTCCTTCATAGGTTTTGACTTAGTGGGCTTTTCTTTTTTTGAGAGATAATTATTGCCTATGTGATAGGGAAACATCACCGTCTTTTGATTCCAGAGGAATGTTTCTTGATGTCATTCGTTGTATTACGAGATGAGGGTTTGCGGAAAAACGCACGTTTGAATTAACTGAGAGACTACCCTGCCCCAGGTTTTGTGTAAAGGTTTTAATTTTGTGAAAAATAAAAACTTCTACTTCTTTGGATCGAAGGGGTTGACTAGGGATTATCTTCCTTATAACTCTAGTGTTTAGGATTTGAAAGAATGTCTGTACATCGTCAGCAAGGTCTGTTCAAAAGCATACTGTATGAGATTATGGCATTGTTTTCTTCATCCTCCTTCTAAAGGTGTTGTACCCCAAAACTTTTCCCTCCCATATTTCTCAAAACATTTCAAGAAAGATCCTCAAGTTGCTCAAGGTAGTCCAAGGGTTGGCCAGACAAGCTCTCTCTTAAGGCAATCTACTTCAAATTAGGGTTTCATGTTGCATCAAGATAATTGAGTCCAAGTGATCCCAAGTTCTCACCAATGTCCCAATATGTTCTCAAGACCTTTCATGACATGTTTCAAGCCTTGCAGAGGAAGTTTTCTCAGTCAATTGCTCAAAGGTCCAAAAATCGACTATGCTAGGGCAAAAGTCAACTGTGACCCACATACAGTCAAACTTCCAGATTTTCTGTCAACATTCTCATTTTGAATTATATTTCATCATTTTATCAAGGGTTGATCATGATTCATCAAGGATTGCTCATAATTCCTCAAGACTCAAAAGTTGCTAAATTAGGGTTTTGCAGGAAAAGTCAACTCAACTTTGACCAAGCATAACTTTCTCATACTTTATGAGAAATGACCCATCCAAAGCTCATTTTTAATAGGATGCAATTCCCTAAAATCCATCTTCAGCTCCCAAGTTCAAAATATGCACTCACAAGAAGTTATGAATTTGGACATTATAGGTCATTTTGAAAAGTCAACAAAAACACCATTTTTGTCAAAGCTTCATACATGATCATGGAATATCAATATGAGATGAGACCAAAATGGTTGATTATAGGACATCTCAAGATTTCTAAAAAGTCCAAGAACACCTCCAAAGAGTCAAAATTGAGGAAGTTATGCATTGTTGAAGTTGACCTTTTTTGCAAAATTGCCAAAAGTCAACTATCCCTAAAACTTCAAATTTTGCCAAATGGACCCAATCTTTTTCACTTGTTTTGAGTTGGCAACATAGCCCACGTGCTCTAGCCTTTTCCACTCGTCCATATATTATTTTTATTATTTATTTTGATTTTTATTTGAATTAATTGGATTTAAATCAAATAAAATCAAATAAAATCCAAAAGCATTGATAACAAGGATTTTGTGATCATTTTAGGTTTTATTACACAACTAGGATCAATCAAACTCGTATCAAGGCATATGTGTACAAAGAGATTGGATTTGGACCAATTTTGGAAAGCCTTAAAGAAGAATCAAATCAAATATCAAAATCATTGATGGAGAAGGATTTGGACACAATAATCAACCCTAATGCATTGTTTAATACATAAGGAGGCGAAGCAGATCAAAAGGAAGGTTGGAAAGAGGCGCTAGAGAGAAAACAAAATCTGAAAAATACCAAGAAAAGTGTGAGTTCGAAAACACCATTAGAGGAATTCTCAAAGCTTGCTATTGATTCCAATCGTTTCCTGACACTCTCAAGAACCTAAAGCAATCGAAACCAAACGTTTTCAAGCCCTCCCACGCACTGTAAGTTCGCAACTGTACCACCATCTTCTTGAATTCTAATAGCCTTGTTCTTGCATCCATAGTGTGAAATAATTGCATATTCTTAACCTATGAAGCATTTGCAAACTTTTGGCATTACTCAATTGCGTTTATATGGTCTATAACGAAATCCACCATTGTTAGGGTTTCGGACTTTGGTTTAGGGATTTTTCTTTCAGGAACAATTAGCCTTCATAATGGGCATGGTTGTGATCAGGAGGACGAGACGAATCTAACCATGGTGTTAGATTCCATTTATGTGGCATGTAGAAGATTTTGGAACGAGCATGACTTGTAGCAACGAACACTGTCCGTAGGTATAAGTCCTTGAGTTTTTAGCCATGGAGAGAGGAAGGAGACGATGAAGTGTCGCTCCCCTACTGGCCCGTTCAAACATTGGCGCGTGTTTTTCTGAAAATCCCACTAACGCTTTGTTTTTATATATTATTGTTATTGTATGTTCTATGTACAGCAAATACACAATGGCGTAGTGGTTACCAGGTGGATGCTAAGGGCGTTAGAGGCTGGAGGTCAGGGGTTCGATCCCTGCCTCCAGCAATTTCTATTTTTCCATTTATTTTCAGGAGATCCAATACATGCATGAGCTTGGGATCCATCATACTCCCTCACCATCCAACGCGCCAGATGGCTAGATCTGGTGGCCACCATTGAAGGCACGCCATAGACCAAGTCAACGCTTATGCACTGGATTGCAAAAGTCAAAACGAATCTCATATTTGGGCCCAAGAAAATTGCTATGCACACCCTTTAATCAGGCCCAATCTCTATCTTTCTTCATATTTTCTCTTTTTTTCATTTATTTATCTTATTTTATTTTATTTAATTACTAACCAATATTCAATTTTCTTTTTATCAAAAAATCACCAAAAAATATTTTTTATCCAATTAAAATTAGAATTATTATTTTTCATCAATAAATATTAATTAAATTAATTAGGTTATTAATGTTAGATAATTTTAATTTATTTTTGCAAATAATTAAAACTAATTAGAATCAATAGGTTTTAACGTTAATTTAATTATTCTATTTCTTTCCTAAATTAACAAAAATTCCAAAAATAGGTCTTAATTATTTTTCATTAATTAATTTAACAACTAATTAATTTAGCATTTAATTTTAGGATTTAATTTCTTTTCTTAACAAAAATATTAAAAACAACAAAAACATTTTCTTTTAATTAGAAAGGTCAAAACCCTAGTTTGGCATTCAATCTAATTTTTTCGCGCGTTTTATTTTTCTTTATTCAAATTATTGTATCTGCTCCCGGTTTGTAATAAATTTAATTAGGACATTTTTTTTCCGCTTTCAAATTTTGAAGGGTTTGTTTTTGGTGATGTAAATACCCGACGCCTTGTAATAGGGTTTGCATGACAAGAATGAATGACTAAATTTAAAACAGTTAGATCACCCTAAACATGTGCAAAGATAAATAATCTGAAATCAACACACTCGCACATGCGCACTCCTAGGGTACACCCCACTTGGTTGCCTTCGTAAACGGTCATTGAGTATAGGTTGTTTTAGAGGTCGTCCTCTTGTCTAAAAGATTATAGTTTCCTCGGAAAGGTTGCCTCGGATATCGTTGCCTCAGATAAATGATCTAAGACATTAGGGTTACCACTAAGATATCCTAACATTGCTTTAGTGACCGTATGTCCCTCTTTCGAATTGACCCTCAAACTCCAACGACGGTGCTACCTACTTACTAATAGTGGGATAGCATTGTCTAAAGGAAACGAATACAGAGCGATTCCTTTTTTGAGTAGGTAGATTAGTTCTTAAGTACTTGCTCATTCCAAACAAATTTTTCACACTTACACTTGTACGAACAAGTTTTCAAAAACACTTCATTACACTCTTGAGGACAGAAGCAAGAGTTAAATCGAAGTTAAAACAAAAACTTTTCAAAACCCACAAACACAAAGAAAACAATTTTGAAAACAATGAGCAAGTACCTAAGAGCCCGTAGGTAACTACGGATAGAAAGGGTGCTAATACCTTCCCTTTCTATAATCTACCCCCGTACTCAAAAATATCTCGAAAAAGGAATTTTTCTGTGCATTTTTCCTTTCCTTGTTGGATAAAATAAAAGTTGGTGGCGACTCTTGCTTACCGCGACATTTTGCAAACACAAACGCAAAACGCAAACCAACATTCCAAAAATAGTCAGTTCTTCCACCGTATCACAGAACTGGCGACTCTGCTGGGGATTTAATAAGTAGGGTGTACCTTAGGATTAGTTCATATTGTTTTCAATTGTTTGATCTGTATGCTTTATCTTTGTGGGTTTGTATCGGAGTTACAATAGATCCTAACCCGGATCTGGGGACACCTTTTAGGTAAGTAGCAATAGACTGTGAGGGAACTGTACGGCGTAGACCGATACAGTTGAAGCAGTAGCTACATTGGTGTGACACTTTAGTTTATACTGATATCCCTTGTGGCGGAACAAGGAGAATATGGGGCTGCTAAGGGGTCATTAAGCACCAACTGACCTTAGAACCTATAATTGACTAACTTGGCCATAGAATAGTAGCAGTATGCTACACTCATTGAGACAAAACTCTCGCGATGATTTCGGCCGCAAGAAAAGGTTGCTAAATTGGAATTATGATCGATCGAGGGTGGTCAGTGATATTGAGATCCTCTAGAACCCGGTTACTATTACAAGGACAGGTTGAACCAACTAAACTGAAAGAGGGTAATACCTAAGCTTCTTGCCAGCCTGAAATCTAAGGGCTACTGTGTGACTTGTTTGCCCTTACCATGTTTGCTATCTATGAATACCTGTAGTGTGTTTTTATCATGACATCATGCATCATCACATTGCATGCATATTGCATTGGACTAACCATTTCAAAGACCTATGGGATTCATCTTTGTTCTGTTTTGCAGATCATGGCATCTATGCGTAGAACACTATTCGGATCAGCTTTGTACATATTCCTTCTCAGCTTAGAGATTTGGTTTCCAAGGTTCCTGGCACTTCCTCTTTTGACAGAAGACATGGTTACCTCCTCAGTCTAGTCGCTTCCAAGCTGGATGAACAGATGATAAGCGTCTTATTCCAGTTCTTTGATCCATTGTACCACTGCTTTACCTTCCCGGACTATCAGTTGGTCCCTACCTTGGAGGAGTTCTCGGATCTACTCGGCATCTCTATTCTAGAGAAGACCCTTTTACAGGTTTAGAGACAACTCCTAGGCCGGAGGATATTGCTTCAGCCCTCCATCTTACAAGGGTTGATTTGGTGTCTAATTAGGAAACTCGGAGTGGGACAAAAGGCTTCTTGGCTAAGTTCTTGGTTGATCAGGCTAATCAGTTTTGGGACAGTTTAGACTTTCAAGCGTTTGAATACAGCCTGGCTCTTCTCATTTATGGCCTGGTTCTGTTCCCTAATTCAGATTCCTTTGGCGACGTGAATGCAGTGAAGATTTTTATGCCCCGTAATCCAGTGCACACTCTCTTGGGTGATATCCTGCATACTCTCTATGCTCGTACTGCTTGGAAACAAGGTACCCTTATGTGTTATGCACCATTGCTGGCGAGGTGGTTTATTTCTCACCTCCCCAAATCTGTTTTGAAGAACGAGGAAGGCATGGGTTGGGCCTACAGAATTATGTCCCTTGCTCACACGGACATCCTCTGGAGTACTAAAGACATGGAAGAAGTAGCTATCATTGATCGTTGTGGGGAGTACCCTAATGTTCCATTGCTGGGAACCAGAGGAGGGATCACCTATAATCCTTGTTTGGCCTTACGACAGTTTGGGCGAGCTAGGAGGGACGGGCCTCATGAGTTGCTGCTTCCAAGCATTATCTTTGACTTCTAGGGAGATGTTGAGGGACATCACCGCAGATTCATACGAGCCTGGGATAGGGTCAACAGGTCTAATCTGCATGAGCTAGGCATGAAGACTTCTCTTCCAATGGAACCATATCTCCGGTGGGTTCGAGCCCGTGCTCAGAAGCTAGGGATGCCATACGAAGCCGTCTTGCCTGTGATAGTTGAGCATGTTGATGAAGAAGGGGTTCCTCCTACCATCCCCCATCCATACATTCCTACTGACATTGGGGCATTAAAGAGGTTTTGGATCCAGCTAAGGGAAGAACGGGATACTTATAGAGAAAAGTATCATGAGCAGGAGCGGAAAATGCTGAGGCTTACAAGGCAGCTGGAGAATGAGAAGGTCCTCAACGACTATGTCAGCACCAAAGGAAAACAACTGTGGGAGCGCTGATTGTCTCTTATTGTTTTTAGCTTAGATTTTCTTTCAGTCTTTCTTTTTGTAACGCCTTAAAGGCATCTGTTAAACATTGATTTCAATTTTTTTATCTAATAAAAGTGTGTTTCATTTTGGTTTACGAATTTGAATCTCCAAAGTATTTGAAATCGTATCATACGCATTCCATTCCCATGCACCTCATTACAGGTGCCCTTACAGGTTTCTCATCTTTTTCGCTGTTTATTTCAGCACATCATGTCTTCTGAAACATCAATTGATCAAGCCATCAAGGCTCTGCAAGCTCAAAATGCTCAGTTCCAAGAAATGTTCATGAACTTGGCCAAGGGTTAGCAAGATCTGAAGACTCTTATCTTGAAGGATAAGAAGAAGAAAAAGAAGAAGACAGTCCTCCTGAACATGGGTCACAGGTTCGGGAACAGGCTGAGACAAGATGTTGATTTATCTCACTCATCTGGAGGGGGAGAGAATCAGGAAGAAAGGAGGGCTCCTAGCCCTGTGGTTTTTGACCATGACTCTGACTTTGATGAAGACCAGTATCCTCCGGCTGAGGATAGGTATAAGCAATTCGAAGACCGGTTAAGCGCAATGGAGGTCCAGAAAGTCCCTGGTCTGGACTTTGGAGATTTGGGTTTGGCATCTGGGGTGGTGATTCCCTACAAGTTTAAAGCACCAGTCTTTGCTAAGTACGACGGGGTCTCTTGCCCAAAGCTACACCTTCGCTCGTATGTTAGAAAGATTCAACCATATACTGCTGATAAGAACCTCTAGATTCATTTCTTTCAAGATAGTCTTTCAGGGACTCAACTTGAATGGTTCTACCAACTGGAAGGAGCTAGCATCCATAATTGGGAGGACCTTGCTGCTGCTTTTTACAAGCAGTACCAATATAATTCCGACCTTGCTCCCACGCGTACCCAACTCCAGGGTATGTCTATGGGTGCGAGCGAAGGTTTTAAGGAATACGCTCAGAAATGGAGGGACCTTGCTGGGAGAGTCCAACCCCCTCTGGCTGATAGGGAGTTGGCAGATATGTTTCTTGGGACCCTGTCTGGTCCTTATTTTACTCATCTAATTGGGAGTTCATCTTCTGGTTCCACTGAGCTGATCATGACTGGGGAAAGAATTGAGGCCGGTATCAAAACTGGCAAGATACAGAAGGGTGTTTCGTCAAGCACGGAGAAGAAGCCTTTTAAGAAGGAATCTAGCGCAGTTTATAGCTCTAGAAACCAAAATCGACCTGAGCGCCGCCAAGCAGTTAATGCGGTGGTAATATCAAAACCTGTTGTTTCCCCTCAGCGCAACAATTAACCAAGAGCAGAGAGGCCGCCAAGACAGTTTACTCGGCTTAGTATGACCCTGTCTCAAATTCTGTCATAGTTATTGAAGACCAACTTGGTGACTCTAAGGGAAGCCCTGAAGAATCCCATCACCACCTCTCCGTCGTATAATCCGAACGCCCGCTGTGCTTTTCACTCTGATAGCCCAGGGCATGATACGAATAATTGCTGGGCCTTAAAGAATAAAGTGCAGGACCTAATTGAGGCTAAGGAGATCGAGTTTGAAGCACCGGAAAAGCCTAATGTCATAATGGCACCTATGCCCAAACATGACGAGGGAGTGAATGCTATTGGGGATGATGAGGAAGAGTTTGATATCGACAGTTGGATTTACCCGACTATCGATGGTGGGTTAAGAAATTGGACGGAAAAGGACTTCGTGCCAATTTCTTTTATTACACAATAATCATACTTTTGTTTTGAGTTTGTAACAGACAATTTTAAACTTTATGGCCCGGTGCCTTACCCGAGACACCGTGGCTTTGTTTGAGGGCTTATTATGTGTCATTTCCATATATCATTAATAAAAGCATTGGACGTTTTTTGCATTATGAATTTTACGCTCCTTGTTTTTTATTTTTTCTATCTTGCAAAACAGCTATTTTACATACACTCACATATACATGTCTACATCCATTCTGGATCCCACTGATAACGACTCTGCTACTGCCAATTATGACTTCGAAAGCCCGATCAACCAAGCCGAAGACGAAGGTGAGGATGATTGTGAAGTGCCTGGGGAACTTGCTAGACTGTTACTTTAGGAAGAGAGGGCCATACGGCCGCATGAAGAGCCAGTGGAATCAGTGAATCTGGGTACAGAGGTAGACAAGAAAGATGTCAAGGTCAGTGAAAATCTGGAGCCTAGTGTTAAGCAACGGTTAATTCAGATGCTGCATGACTATGTTGAGATCTTTGCCTGGTCTTATGAAGATATGCTTGGGTTGGATACCGATATTGTGGTTCACCGCCTGCCTACCAAGGAAGAATGTCCTCCAGTGAAACAGAAAGTTCGTCGAATGCGCCCAGAGATGTCTGAGAAAATCAAGGCTGAAGTTATGAAACAGTTTGATGTCGGTTTTCTAGCAGTTACTTCTTACCCGTAGTAGGTTGCCAACGTGGTTCCAGTGCCGAAGAAGGATGGTAAGGTTCGAATATGTGTTGACTATAGGGATCTGAATAGGGCGAGCCCCAAAGATGATTTCCCTCTACCTCATATCGACGTTCTGGTTGACAACACCGCACAGCATACGGTCTTCTCCTTTATGGATGGTTTCTCCGGTTATAATCATATTAAGATGGCTCTCGAAGACATGGAGAAGACAACCTTTATCACACAGTGGGGTACCTTTTGTTACAAAGTCATGCCTTTCAGACTGAAGAATGCCGGGGCAACATATCAGCGCGCCATGGTTGCTTTGTTCCATGACATGATCCATCATGAGATTGAGGTATACGTCGACGACATGATTACAAGATCCCAGACTGAAGAAGAACATATGGACCACCTTCAGAAGCTATTTGACAGGTTGAAGTTGTACAAGCTAAGGTTAAACCCGAACAAGTGCACCTTCGGGGTGAGATCTGGTAAACTGCTGGGTTTCGTTGTTAACGATAAAGGTATTCAGGCTGATCCTGCAAAGGTGAAGGCTATACAGGAAATGCTAGCTCCCCGAATAGAAAAAGAAGTCAGAGGCTTTTTGGGACGATTGAATTACGTTGCCTGATTCATCTCACACCTGACTGCTACTTGTGAGCCAATCTTCAAGCTACTGAGGAAAGATCAAGTGGTAAAGTGGAATGATGAATGTCAGACCGCTTTCGAAAGGATCAAGGAATATCTCCAAGAGCCACCCATTTTGATGCCTCCAGTTGAAGGGAGACCTTTGATCTTATACTTGACAGTACTCGACAATTCAATGCGGTGTATGCTGGGGAAGCATGAAGAGTCTGGCCGAAAAGAGCATGCTATTTATTACCTTAGCAAAAAGTTTACCGACTGTGAGATCTGATACTCGTTGCTCGAGAAAACTTGTTGTGCTTTGGCATGGGCTGCTCGCCGGCTGAGACAGTATATGCTGACTTACACTACTATATTGATATCAAAGATGGATCCAATCAAGTATATCTTCGAAAATCCTGCCTTGTCCGGAAGAATAGCAAGATGGAAGATGATCTTGACTGAGTATGACATCCAGTACACGGCCCAAAAGGCAATCAAGGGAAGTGTGTTGGCAGATCATTTGGCACATCAGGCAGTGGATGATTACCAGTCTATGAACTTCGAGTTCGCGGATGAGAATATCATGATAGTAACCGACTGTGAGACACCTGGACCAGATGAAGGACCTGAGAAAGGATCTCGATGGTCTATATACTTTGATGGAGCTTCAAATGCTTTGGGTAATGGCATTGGCACCGTGATCATATCTCCTAAAGGCTCTCATACTCCATTCACCGCCCGACTATGTTTCAACTGCACCAACAACATGGCGGAGTATGAAGCATGCATCATGGGTCTTCGAGCAGCTATTGACCTAAGGATTAAGTTCTTAAGTGTATTCGGAGATTCCGCTCTCGTGATCAGTCAGATCAAAGGTGAGTGGGATACGAAATATCCAAATCTTATTCCTTACAAAGAGTATGTGTTGACGTTGCTTCCCCACTTAGAGGAGATAACCTTTGAACACTTCCCAAGAGAGGAGAATCAGTTAGCGGACGCGCTAGCTATGATGTCTTCTATGTTCAAAGTCAATTGGGACAACGAGGCTCCCCGGATTACCATTGAAAGGTTGGACGAACCTGCACATTGCTGTGACATTGAGACTAAAGAGGTAGCAGATAAACCCTGGTTTCATGAGGTGTAGAGGTACCTTGAGGCTCAGGAACACCCCGAGGGGGCATCTGTTAATGATAAGAAGTTTCTGAGGAGGTTCGCAGCGAAGTTCTTCATCAGTAATGGTATCTTTTACAAGCGTAACCATGATTCAACTTTACTGTGATGTGTGGATAAGAACGAGGCAGAAAGGATTATGGAAGAGTCACATGAAGGTACTTTCATAACTCATTCCAGTGGACATACCATGGCAAAGAAAATCCTACGAGCAGGATATTATTGGTCCACAATGGAAGCCGACTGTTATCAACATTCTCGGACCTGTCACAAGTGCCAAGTCTATGCTGATAAGGTGCACATATCTCTGGTTCCTCTGAACGTCTTGACAACTCCTTGGCCTTTTGCAATATGGGTCATCGATATGATCGGCGAGATTAGACCTACTGCATCCAGCGGGCATCGTTTCATCCTGGTAGCAATTAATTACTTTACGAAGTGGGTTGAAGCAGCTTCCTTTGCTACTGTAACCAAGAACGTCGTGGCACGGTTCATTCGGTATAATTTGATCTGTCGATATGGAGTACCAGAGAGGATCATTACAGACAATGGTACAAATCTCAACAATAAGATGATTACCGAGCTCTACAAGCAGTTCAAGATACATCATCACAACTCTTCTCCCTACCGGTCAAAGATGAATGGGGTTGTTGAAGCGGATAATAAGAACATCAAGAAGATTGTGTAGAAGATGACGGTGACATACAGAGATTGGCATGAGATGTTACCATTTGCTCTTCATGGGTACCGCACCTCAGCGCGGACGTCAACAGGGGCAACCCCCTATTCTTTGGTATATGGTATGGAGGCCGTATTGCCCATTAAAGTTCAGATACCCTCTCTTTGGATTATGAAGGATGCAGGTTTGAGCGAAGATGACTAGATCAAGAAACGCCTTGATCAGCTGAACTTAATCGACAAAAAGAGACTTACTGCTATTTGCCATGGTCAAACGTATCAAAAACGGATGATCAAGGCATTTAACAAGAAAGTTAGACGACAAGAGTATCAAGTTGGGGATCTGGTGATCAAGCGCATCATATTACCTCAAGGTGATCCCAGGGGAAAATGGACCCCTACGTACGAAGGGCCATTTATGGTTAAGAACATTTTCTCAGGAGGAGCTATGATTCTAACCACCATGGATGGTGACGACCTTCCTCACCCCATCAATGCAGACATAGTGAAAAGATACTACGCATAATCAACGACCCGCTAGGTTACTGGCCTAAGCGAAAATAAGGGATTCCCGTCGAACCAAAAGGGTTCGGGCAAAAATAAGGGATGAAAATGAAAAAATATGTACACCCGGTAAGTCGAAAACCTGAAAAGGCGGCTTGGGAAAAAAGGGTATCCCGGTGGACTGAAAACCCGAAAGGGCGGTCCAGGCAAAAATTAGGGATCAAAGCGTAACACTATGTATCATTGGATCACCTTGCAACCAGACTTCGGTATCAACTATCAAGCTCGAACGACACTAATCAATCTGATCTACCTTCAACCAAGTAGCAAAGTGATGAGATGCTCGAGGACATAAGGGCAATAACAGAGTTGGAACCTAGTTGGATTGTTCACATAACTGTTTTGTTTAGTTTTACACAAAATGTATAAATTCTATTGTTTGGCGGCGTTCTCTTACTAGGACGTCATCCTCTTGTACAAAAACTCCTATTTACAGGACAAACTTCAAAGTCAATACAATTCATTTTCAAAGAAATTTCAAACTATTTTTCCTTTTTCTATTTTGTTTTGCAAAGAACGTCCAATGTTCATTTTTGATATATGCATTTGAAATTAATTGTTTCTCATAAATATTTACATGTGAAACAAAAGACGATTACTCGTAATATTAGGAACAGGGGCAATAAGAATTGTCCAAGCTTTACAGTTGCTCTGTCCACTAGGTACAAAGGTAGATTTAGATGAAGAATATGGCTAAGGTATATTCACTCCCAGCAGAGTAAGAGAAGGACAATAATGTTAACTCTTCCCAACTGAGGCTCACAACCGCGAATGAGTCGACAATATTATCCCCAAGCAGAGTCTATCCATCATCATCACTAAACAATTATCCCCAGCGTAGTCCGGAAAATCTTCCCCAGTGGAGTTTGGAGAATCATCCCCAGTAGACTCTGGAAAATCATCCCCAGTAGAGTCTAAAAGGTTTTCCCCAGTGAAGTCGCAACTGAAAGATCATCCCCAGCGGGGTTCATTCCTTTCACAAACAAAAACTTAATCTTCAACAGGATTCGTTATCACCAGCAATGGTAACTCATCCCCAACTGAATTTATCAGCAGAATCCTCTACAGAGCATGTCCTCCCCACAGAGCCATTTCCTCATCAGCTTATTCCCCAACGAAGTTATCCTCTCCTGCAGGCTTATTCTCACAAGCATATTCATTCACTATCCCCGGTGAAAACGAAGAATTCAACTCTTTTTCTCCAACAGCTATCCGGGATATATTTTCCCCAGCTACAAACATCACATTTCCATACATCATGACACATGCATATACGCATCATATAACACAATCTCATTTATTTTGAGAACATCATTGCTTGATACATATCATGCATCACATACAGCTAACCTTTACCTTTCAGGAAAGATACAATCAAATTCGCACAAAAGCAAACTATGAAGCCCAGATTTGACTGGACAATAGTTTAAATCCTCAGCAAGCCGTGAATCCCAGATTACGATTGGATAACAGCTCAGCAAGTTATTATGAAGCCTGGATTTCGACCAGACAACAATACAGGTTCTTGTGAAACCTGGATTACGACCAGATGGCGGTTAAAAGCATTATGAAGACTGGATTTCGACCAGATAACAGATAAGGGATACCGTGCATCTTGGATTTCGACCAAACAGCAGTTCACTCAGCCAGATACTATGAAGCTCGGATTACAACCGGATGTTAGTTGGCCCAAAGCCAAAGGGAATCCCGGATTACGACCGGATAGCCATTGGATCTCTTCTAAAGACTGGATTACAACCAGACAAGAAGTAAAGTATTGTGAAGACTGGATTTCGACCAGATAACAGTAAGGGATACTGTGCAGCTTGGATTATGACCAAACAGCAGTTCACCCGGCCAGATACTATGAAGCTCGGATTACGACCGGATGTTAGTTGACCCGAAGCCAAAGGGAATCCCAGATTATGACCGGATAGCTATTGGATTTCTTCTAAAGACCAGATTACGACCAGACAAGAAGTAAAGTATTGTGAAGACTGGATTTCGACCAGATAACAGTAAGGGATATTGGGCAGCTTGGATTACGACCAAACAGCAGCTCACCCAGCCAGATACTATGAAGCTCGGATTACGACCAGATGTTAGTAGGCCCAAGGCCAAAAGGAATCCCAGATTACAACCGGATAGCCATTTGATCTCTTCTAAAGACTGGATTACAACCAGACAAGAAGTAAAGTATTCTGAAGACTGGATTTCGACCAGATAACAGTAAAGGATGCTGTGCAGCTTGGATTTCGACCAAACAGCAGTTCACCCGCCCAGATACTATGTAGCTCGGATTATGACCGGATGTTAGTTGGCCCAAAGCCAAAGGGAATCTCGGATTATGACCGGATAGCCATTGGATCTCTTCTAAAGACTGGATTACAACCAGATAAGAAGTAAAGTATTGTGAAGACTGGATTTCGACCAGATAACAGATAAGAGATACTATGCATCTTGGATTACGACCAAACAACAGTTCACCCGGCCAGATGCTATGAAGCTCGGATTACGACCAGATGTTAGTTGGCCCAAACCCAAAGGGAATCCCGGATTACGACCGGATAGCCATTTGATCTCTTCTAAAGACTGGATTACGACCATATAAGAAGTAAAGTGTTCTAAAGACTGGATTACGACCAGATAAGAAGAAAAGTATTGTGAAGCCTGGATTACGACCAGACAGCAATACGGAATACCATGAAGCCTGAATTACGACCGGATAATGATAAAAAAGACTGAAACCTGGATTGTGACCAGATAGCAGTTCAAGACCTCGCGAAGTTTGGATTTCGACCAAATAGCAGTTTACCTGGACAGTTACTAAGAAGCCCGGTGTCGATCGAATATTAGTGTGCCATAAATTCAAGTTAAGGCCCGGATGCGACCGAGTAACATTTGAATTCCTTCTGAAACCTGGATTACGACCAGATAAGAATTGAGAAGTTGCAAAACCTGGATTACAACTGGATAGCAAGTTTTATCTCGTCCCCCCAGTAAGTCATTGTAAGGCCTGGATTACGACCAGGTAGCAGTCGGTCTTATTACTATGAAGCCTGGACCACGACCAGCTAACAGTTCATTTTCACCTCCTCGACTAAGAGACAATTCCGTATTTGAGTACGGACAATCGAAGTTCCTAAATATCAACAGAGACGACTCACCAGCAGAATAACGGACGCCGAAGCTCCTAAATTTCTACTTCTCTCAATAAAGATCGGACTTCCCCAGCGGAATCTTCCACAACGACAAGTATGCAAGCTCTCGCTAAGGAATCTCTTATGCGATCGACACTCCTTCGGATTGAATATTTAAGCCCATCTCCCTTCTGTAATCTCCAAATGGCATCTGTAAGCTCATTCCCGACATCACAAGACAATTACCATTTCATGCGAGTGCAAATTTTTGGGCACTCTAGTGTTCAATCAACTTCCACCTTTGGATTACGAAAGGTACGAAAGCCAATCTGCATCCTCAGGTTTAAGAAGATTGAACAGGGGCAGCTTTTGTACCCCAAAATTTTCCCTCCCAAATTTCTCAAAACATTTCAAGAAATATCCTCAAGTTGCTCAAGGTAGTCCAAGGGTTGGCCAGACAAGCTCTCTCCTAAGGCAGTCTACTTCAGATTAGGGTTTCATGTTGCATCAAGATACTTGAGTCTAAGTGATCCCAAGTGCTCACCAATGTCCCAATATGTTCTCAAGACCTTCCATGACAAGTTTCAATCCTTGCAGAGGAAGTTTGCTCAGTCAATTGCTCAAAGGTCCAAAAATCGACTGTGCTAGGGCAAAAGTCAATTGTGACCCACATACAGTCAAACTTCCATATTTTCTATCAACATTATAATTTTGAAGGATATTTCATCATTTTATCAAGGGTTGATCATGATTCATCAAGGATTGCTCATAATTCATCAAGACTCAAAAGTTGCTAAATTAGGGTTTTGTAGGAAAAGTCAACTTAACTTTGACCAAGCATAACTTTCTCATACTTTATGAGAAATGACCCATCCAAAGCTCATTTTGAATAGGATGAAATTCCATACAATCCATCTTCATCTCCCAAGTTTAAAATATGCACTCACAAGAAGGTATGAATTTGGACATTATAGGTCATTTTGAAAAGTCAACAAAAACACATTTTTTGTCAAAGCTTCATAATAAGATGAGACCAAAAGGGTTTATTAGAGGACATCTCAAGCTTTCTAAAAAGTTAAAGAACACCTCCAAAGAGTCAAAATTGAGGAAGTTATGCATTGTTGAAGTTGACCTTTTTTGCAAAATTGCCAAAAGTCAACTATCCCCAAAACTTCAAATTTTGCCAAATGGCCCCAATCGTTTTCACTTGTTTTGAGTTGGCAACATATCCCACGTGCTCTAGCCTTTTCCACTCGTCCATATCTTATTTTTATTATTTATTTTGATTTTTATTTGAATTAATTGGATTTAAATCAAATAAAATCAAATAAAATCCAAAAGCATTGATAATAAGGATTTTGTGATCATTTTAGGTTTTATTACACAGCTAGGATCAATCAAACTCGTATCAAGGCATATGTGTACAAAGAGATTAGATTTGGACCAATTTTGGAAAGCCTTAAAGAAGAATCAAATCAAATATCAAAATCATTGATGGAGAAGGATTTGGACACAATAATCAACCCTAATGCATTGTTTGATACATAAGGAGGCAAGGCAGATCAAAAGGAAGGTTGGAAAGAGGCTAGAGAGAAAACAAAATCTGAAAAATACCAAGAAAAGTGTGAGTTCGAAATCACCATTAGAGGCATTTTCAAAGCTTGCTATTGATCTCAATCGTTTCCTGGCACTCTCAGGAACCTAAAGCAATCGAAACCAAGCATTTTCAAGCCCTCCCACGCACTGTAAGTCCGCAACTGTACCACCATCTTCTTGAATTCTAATAGCCTTGTTCTTGCATCCATAGTGTGAAATAATTGCATATTCTTAACCTATGAAGCATTTGCAAACTTTTGGCATTACTCAATTGCGTTTATATGGTCTATAACAAAATCCACCATTGTTAAGGTTTCGGACTTTGGTTTAGGGCTTTTTCTTTCAGGAACAATTAGCCTTCATAATGGGCATGGTTGTGATCAGGAGGACAAGACGAATCTACCATGGTGTTAGATTCCATTTATGTGGTCTGTAGAAGATTCTGGAACGAGCATGACTTGTAGCAACGTACACTGTCCGTGGCTATAAGTCCTTGAGTTTTTAGCCACGGAGAGAAGAAGGAGATGATGAAGTGTCGCTCCCCTACTGGCCAGTTCAAACATTGGCGCGCGTTTTTCTGAAAATCCCACTAACGATTTGTTTTTATATATTATTGTTATTGTATGTTCTATGTACAGCAAATACACAATGGCGTAGTGGTTACCAGGTGGATGCTAAGGGCGTTAGAGGCTGGAGGTCAGGGGTTCGATCCATGCCTCCAACAATTGCTATTTTTCCATTTATTTTCAGGAGATCCAATACATGCATGAGCTTGGGATCCATCATACTCCCTCACCATCCAACGCGCCAGATGGCCAGATCTGGTGGCCACCATTGAAGGCACACCATAGACCAAGTCAACGCCTATGCACTAGATTGCAAAAGTCAAAACGGATCTCATATTTGGGCCCAGGAAAATTGCTATGCACACCCTTTAATCAGGCCCAATCTCTATCTTCCTTCATATTTTCTCTTTTTTTTATTTATTTATCTTATTTTATTTTATTTAATTACTAACCAATATTCAATTTTCTTTTTATAAAAAAATCACCAAAAAATATTTTTTATCCAATTAAAATCAGAATTATTATTTTTCATCAATAAATATTAATTAAATTAATTAGGTTATTAATGTTAGATAATTTTAATTTATTTTTGCAAATAATTAAAACTAATTAGAATCAATAGGTTTTAACGTTAATTTAATTATTCTATTTCTTTCCTAAAATAACAAAAATTCCAAAAATGGGTCTTAATTATTTTTCATTAATTAATTTAACAACTAATTAATTTAGCATTTAATTGTAGGATTTAATTTCTTTTCTTAACAAAAATATTAAAAACAACAAAAACATTTTCTTTTAATTAGAAAGGTCAAAACCCTAGTTTGGCATTCAATCTAATTTTTTCACGCGTTTTATTTTTATTTATTCAAATTATTGTATCTGCTCCCGGTTTGTAATAATTTTAATTAGGACATTTATTTATTTTTTCCGCTTTCAAATTTTGAAGGGTTTGTTTTTGGCGATGTAAATTAGATTACTTTCTGCGCTTTTAATTTCTGTAAATATTCAACTGCTAGATGTTTGATAATAGGGTTTGAATGACAAGAATGAATGACTAAATTTAAAATAGTTAGATCACCCTAAACATGTGCAAAGATAAATAATCTGAAATCAACACACTCGTACATGCGCACTCCTAGGGTACACCCCACTTGGTTGCCTTTGTAAACGGTCATTGAGTATAGGTCGTTTTAGAGGTAGTCCTCTTGTCTAAAAGATCATAGTTGCCTCGGAAAGGTTGCCTCAGATATCGTTGCCTCAGATAAATGATCTAAGACATTAGGGTTACCACTAAGATATCCTAACATTGCTTTAGTGACCGTATGTCCCTCTTTCGAATTGACCCTCAAACTCCAACGACGGTGCTACCTACTCACTAATAGTGGGATAGCATTGTCTAAAGGAAACGAATACAGAACGATTCCTTTTTCGAGTAGGTAGATTAGTTCTTAAGTACTTGCTCATTCCAAACAAATTTTTCACACTTACACTTTTACGAACAAGTTTTCAAAAACACTTCATTACACTCTTGAGGACAGAAGCAAGAGTTAAATCGAAGTTAAAACAAAAGCTTTTCAAAACCCACAAACACAAAGAAAACAATTTTGAAAACAATGAGCAAGTACCTAAGAGCCCGTAGGTAACTACAGATAGAAAGGGTGCTAATACCTTCCCTTTCTATAATCTACCCCCCGTACTCAGAAATATCTCAAAAAAGGAATTTTTCTGTGCTTTTTTCCTTTCCTTGTTGGATAAAATAAAAGTCGGTGGCGACTCTTTCTTACCGTGACATTTTGCGAACACAAACGCAAAACGCAAACCAGCATTCTAAAAACAGTCAGTTCTTCCACCGTATCACAAAAGGCTTGTAACTTTTATCAAGAGTTGAATTTCATAAAGAAAGTAGAAAGTATAGTTTAAATATAGTGAAAACGAATGGATGAATTCAAGACAAACATATGCAATGCATTAATGAAACAAAGTTTGACATTAATAGATAATTGTTTGAATAACAAAAGAGAAATTACAACTTGAAAATTCAAAATGAACAGAAGCCTCTTTATTTGAACTTATCACTTTAGGTGGTGAGCCTTTGGAAGAAGAATTTAGTCTGGCCATCTTGTGTGAACTCCAGCATTCCTTCATCGATCAGGTTTTGAATCTTGTACTTCAACGCCCAATAATCGTTTGTATCATGTCCAGGACTATCAGAATGATAGGCACATCTGGAATCAGGATTGTAGCTGGGAGAAAAAGTTTTGGGATTTGGATGAGGTCTTATTGGTGTAATCAGATTCATCCTCAGCATGTGTTGCAAAGCTTGGGACAGTGGTATGTTGATGTTGGTAAACTGTCTTTTGGGCTCGCTTTGCCTTTGCAGATTTTCCGGTTGATGTTGACAAAGTCGTTGTTGGGCTCATGACGTGGAAGCAAATTGGGAAGGTCTTCTCTCCCTTAAACCGACTTCTTTTCTCATGGGAGGCTGAATGATGACTTGATCCCCAATTCTATATGTTTTCCGCATTTGGTTACATCCGTCTTGACGAAGCTTGTTGATGAGGACTCTCAGCTCTTCTTGTCCCTGAGCCAAGTTTTGGATGAGAGCCATTTGGCCCACCAGTTGTCCCATCATCTGGACTTTCATTGTTGCCATTTCAGTTTGTAGCCTTTCCAACTGATCATCCTTGGTTCCCTCCGGATTCCCCATGACCATGCCCCTTGTGAGGAGAGCCTTCACCTCTTCTTTCCCCTTGGATAGGTTCAAGAACATCTCTTGAAGTTGAGCGTTTTGAGCCTGGATGCCTTTCACCGTTTGTTCCATATCCATCTTACTAAAATAAATAGTAGGAAGATAAGGAAACCTGTATGGGAGAAACCTGTCATGATGCATGATATGTGGATGCATGTTTTTAAGGATCTCGCGGGGTTAGTAGTCACTTACAGTTTAGATTGGAGAACTTTGTTCGGTGGATGTCCTTCCACGAGAATTAAGCTCACCATGTCAAGTGGCTTGTAGCCTTTGACTCCAGTTTGTTGTACCTAATTTTGACGGTGTTTGGTTAGAGGAAAATAAATCCTCTTGCCCCTTGATAGACATCTGGTTCAACGTGACCCTGCATCATAGGCCCTCAAGATCCTTTAAACGGCTATTGAAATGTTATGGTATGACGTTATGATGTTATGATGTTATGTACAAATATGCGAGGTAAGCAAGTTTATATACAAATAATCATATTCACACAAAGTAGACAAGTCCTTAGGCTTAGGCTTGCATGGAGTTTATAGGTAAGTACCCTCTTGAAGTTTAGTTGACTCAACATGTCCTAGTTATAGTAACCGGGTTCTAAGGAGCTCAATATCACTGATTTGTTTTCTTGGGCATTGTTTCAGCGCAAGCCTCTTAAATGGCGACTGAAATATCCCAAAACACCAAACCTCAATGAGTGTAGTATCGAGTATCGACCAACTTCGGACTGTACCAAAGTTGGTCATCTCACTACGTCCTAATGGCCAAGTTGGTCAAGTAAAGGTTCTAAAAGTCAATTAGTGCTTCATGACATCACTCAACGGCCCCGTATTCTCCTTGACTACTCAAGGGATACCGGTACCCACAAATATGTCGCACTAACGTAACTATTTCTTAGACCATGTCAGTATACCTCATACAGTTTCCACAACGTATTGCTACTTACCTATAAGGTATCCCCAAATTCGGGTAGAGGATTTAAAACAAACCCAAACAAGGAACCAAAATGTAAAGCAAACAAATCAAACAAATGTAAGCAAGTAAATGTGATCTAACCCTAAGGTAACCCCACTTTTAAAATGATATCCCCAATAGAGTCGCCAGTTCTGTGATACGGTGGGAGAATTGACTTGAGAGTTTTGCGTTTGTGTTCGTAAATGTTGCGGTTTAGCAAGAGTCGCCACCGACTTTTCTTTTATCCAAGAAGGAAAGGTGAAAAAGCACAGGAAAGACCTTTAGAGATGTTTTCTTGAGTTCGGGGGTAGATTATGAAAAGGGAAGGTATTAGCACCCCTTTCATCCATGGTTTTCCATGGGCTCTTATTTACTCGCTAGATCACTTGCTTTTGTTTGAATGTGCTTGTGGTGTGTGTTTTTGAAAGTATTTTGAAAACGTTTTTGTAACGGTTCTCGTCTCTATAAGAACGCGTACAAAGTGTTTGTTTGGAAAATAGTTCAAAGGAGTGTTTGTGAAAGGTGTTTTTGAAAACGTCTTTGTAACGGTTCTCGTCTCTATAAGAACGCGTACAAAGTGTTTGTTTCGAAAATAGTTCAAAGAAGTGTTTGTGAAAGGTGTTTTTGAAAATATTTTTAAAATGTAACTTCGTAATGATTCTCGTTTCTATAAGAACACATACAAAGTGTTTGTCTCGAAAATATTTCAAAGATGAAAGTGTAAGTGTAAAAAATGTTTTGTTGTGAGCAAGCGAGTAACTGAGAGCGAACCTACCTACTCGAAAGGTCTTAGATATGCTTTTCCTCCTCCTTTAGATGTTGCTACCTTAACATTGATTTGGTAGGAAGCCCCATCGTTGGATGTGAAGGGACGGGCGTTGAGTCATCGTATGACCATGATAGCAATGTTGTGAGATGACTTAGCACTTTTCTTTTAGGGACTAAGATCATTTTGAAAGGAAACTTTGATAGCGTCATCGAGGGACTATGATCTTGTATTTTTCGATTCGTTTGTGCTAAGACATCCCACATGCATAACATGGCCATTTTTGTAAGGCGACAAGTGAGATTACCCTAAGGGTGCATGTGTGTAAGTGTGTTTGATTACATGCATTTGTCTTTGATTTTTAGTTATCTACTTGGTGATTTTATTCTTGCCATACACGCCTAATTACTATACAGTATAAGGAAAACTGTAAATTGCGGAATATGAAATTCTACACTATTACAATATTTAGGGGATGGGGGTACATATGTATGAATGGGGATTGCATGTAAAAATAAACCCTAAGTTATTATTATAACCATATTGAAATGTATAAGAATGTATAAGAAAATGGGAAATGAACTTGTTTAGAAAATGTTTTTGTCTGAAGTTAATAAATTAAAAGAAAAAAACATTTTTATGTTTCTTTTTATATTAACATTAAAAAATGATGAAAAGGAAAATAAATGCAAAAATAGAAATAGCATGTTGCTGCAAGAAGAACAACTAGGACCAGAAGTTTTGAAGCTAAGAGCGATGTAATTCAGCAGGAGACGTCAGTGGGCATCAGAAGTTCTGAATTGGTAAACTCTGAGGTCCTGCAAGAAATGTTAGAGGACAAACACAGAGGTTCTGGGTGGTGTTCAGCCAGTGAACCAAAAGTCAGAAGTTTTGTATTTCACTGAAACAGTGAGCAAACGTCAGCAGTTCGGTGTATTTGACATATAAGGAGAACTCAGAAGTTATGTGATGTGTTAAGATTGTGAGTGAACATCAGAAGTTATGTATTGTGCTGAGTCAGTGGGTGAACATCAGAAGTTCAGTGTGTGTTAACAGTGAGAAAAATCATGGAAGTTATGTGTGTTAAAACAGTGAAGAGAACTCAGAAGTTCTGCGTGCTTAAACAGTGAGAAAATCCTAGAAGTTCTGTGTGTTAAAATGATGAGTGAAAAACAGAAGCTCTGTGTTACATTTCAGCTATTAATCAGCATAACAACGATTTATTCAGTTCAGCAAATCAGAATGATCACAGCACAACAAATCATAGAAGTTCCAATCCTAAGTCTGAGCCTAGCATTATTCTAGAAGTTCTGATCCACGGTTTTTTCTACTTAAGCAATGATATGTACAACATTAATGCTATGATATTTACATGTTAATAATGTTAAGAATGAAAAGCAAGTAAAGTCGGAAAGACTTACCTGGAGCATGCTTGGAGCTTTGAGTAGCCGCCTTTGAATGTTCTGAGTCAGCAAGAGAGACAGAAGAGTGGTTGTGTTCTTTGGTTCAAAGGGAAGAATAAAGGTTTGTTTCTTGTGTATGAGAAATCTGGATTTTTTATGAAGGTTTCACAACTTCCTTTTCTCTCTTTTGATGGTTCTTTCTTTCCAAAAACCAGCCCCTTGAACGTGTTATGGAGCCAAGTATTTATAAATGAATTTGCTGTGACTTTGGGGGGGGGGGGGGACAAATAGGATTTGAACCTGTTTTGGCATCCTGTTTCTTTGCTTTTTCATCACAGTTTTCATATGCTAGTTTAATGTAATCATGAGATGCAGGCGTAGATTGAGTCAGCTATTGGTCATAGGTTTGCAGCAAGTTGTATAAGCAAGGTTTTGGGATTTGGTCAAGTTCTGACCAAAGCTTTGAAAATAGCCTTCATGTGCTGAAGTGCTGCCTTGTCTTTGAAGCAAGCATGGTGGTTGTCAGCAGGAATTAAGAAAAAGGAAAAGCAAAGTTGCTATCCCAAGACAGTAGAAGTACACGTGGTGAAGATCCTTTGGATAAAGGCTCGGAAGGTGGTTATGAGCATTAAATGAGCATTAAATGATGACGAGACTTATCACAACCAGAAATCCTGCAACGTGAAACTCTACACCAAGTCTTAGTTCTGGATCAGAAGTTCTGCTTCAACGTGGCATCCCCATCTTCTGATTGTCTTACCTTCTGGCTCCAGCATGTTCTGAAGGAGCTTTTAGGCTTTGTATTACACTTTATTACCTTCTTTGCATTACCCTAGCAAACTCTGACTGAACTTACGTAGATGCTAAAGAGCCATGTTCTGACTGAAGGCTATATGCTGAACCGTTTTTGTAACTTCTAACTACACCTGCCTGGAGGCTGGCTCAGAAGTTCTGAAGTGTCATTTTTCTTAAATACTTAAAAAAATTCTAGGCATTTAGAACTTGACTTTTCCAAGGTAAAATTTGGCTTTTGAATTTTTAGATGAAACAAATTTCACATTTCAACATGTCTTGATGAAATATGATTCTTGAAACTTAGTTTTGATCCAAAAGTCAAAGTTTGACCTTTCAGTATGCAAATGACCATTTTGCCCTTGTGAATGGTTTGCTTGAAAAAATTGATAATTCAAGGCTTGGAATTGGATGAAAGCAAACTTGAGGATCCAGGGTGATTCCTTGAGAAATGAGAGGGCAAATTTTGGGGTACAACACCATCTGTAACCTCATCTCATCTCATCTCCTCCTGCTAAGTCCAATCAACTTCATAATTTCTCTTGATTCTAACCAAACATATCGAATCTGAGCTCGAAACAAAACCCTAAAAATTGAAAACCATCAATTCACGACCATGTAACTTGGATTTCCGCAATAGGCATAGGGTTACGATTCTGTGTTCTCTGAACCATGCTATGGCATCAAGAAAGAATGGAAAAATACAATGAAGAATCAGAGAAGACGAGCGTACTTACCTGCGAAGCTCTTGGAGGTGCGAGTATCGAAGGCCAGTGGGGAGATTCTGATAGTGATTACAGGTATAAATTCTTTTTGCTTATCTTCTCCTTCTCCAATATAATTTCTTTTATGTGTGATCTGAAACTTCCTGTACTTCTTCTGAGTTACCGATGGAGTGTTATCGTTGCAAGTTTGATGTCGAAGTTTGTGTTGCAGAAAATGATGATGATGTGCGAATACAATATAATGCAATTTATTATGGAGGTGATGAATCGGATGAAGATCGAAGTTGTTGTATGAAGATGATTGAAGAATTATAGAAGTGTACGATTTCAGGTTCAAGGTTGATGAGGTTGCAGAGATGAAAAGGCGTTGAAGATTGTCCAAGAAGATGAAGATTGTTGAAGTTCTGAGATCGTGAATCAAGAGAGTGCAGAGAGAAGATGAGAGTTTTCTTCTGTGATTTTTTTCTGAATGATTGAAAAATGGTGAAGATGATGAAGGATTATGAGAAATGAAGAGTGAAGAGAGAGTTCCGTACTGGTGAACCTTCATAGAATCCCACCCCCAAATGAAATCAATCTGGTGAGCCCGCGAAGCTCTTAGAGGTGCGTGTTTTCGGAATAAAAGACCGGTTTTGGGAAATTTTGTCCAGGAGAGCCCGCTTAGCACGTAGAAGGCCGCTAAGCGCGAGTTGCATTTTGACATTTTGGCATAAGAATTGTTTTTAAGTCCACTTAGTGCGAATATCGCGCTTAGCGCGGTTTAGGGTAGTTTGATGTGTAAAATAAAGAAGTCGCGCGCACCAGGCCCGCTTAGCACGGTCTGCTGAGATTTGTTTTATAACTTCATATTAAGTTCATTTTGAGGTTATGTGTTGTACCCCAAAATTCTCCTTCTTATTTTTGAAGACAATTGATTCAAGACACCTCCTCATGCTCATAAGTTTCTCAATTGCTCAAGAATACTCAAGGGTTTGAGCATACAAGCACCTCTTCTAAGCAATTGACCTACAACTATGACTTTGTTTTTCTCAAGGAAAATTGAGCTTCTAAGGCCTCAAGTGGTATTCATGGTTCCTCATATGCTTCAAAGAATCCTCAAGTTAAGTTCCAAGCCTTACATCACAAATTTGTCCAGACAATTGCTCAAATGATTGAAAATCAATTATATTGGATAAAAAGTCAACATTGGTCAACTTACAGTCAAACTTCAAGACTTTTTGTCAACATCAATACTTTGAAGTCACATTCATCATTTGATCAAGGGTTGATCATGATTCATCAAGAAAACTCAAGATTCATCAAAAGACAAAAGTTACCAAATTAGGGTTTTCTTAAGGAGAAGTCAACTGAACTTTAACCAAGCATAACTTTCACATGCTTCATCAGAAATTACTCAACCAAATCCTATCTTTAAGGAAATTCAATTAACTACAACTTTGTCTCTCTAAGCTTAAGGCCAAAAATACTTCATTTGAGAGATATAGGCCAAAACATTCCAGGTCATTTTAAAAAGTCAACAAAAAGATATCTTTTGTCAAAGCAATTTACATCAATTTAAAGACTTCAAATTAAAAAGTTATTAGAATGAGAGTTTTAGGGTACATCTTGGGCATTCCAAAAAGTCCAAGATCACCTTCATATGACAAAATTTGAGAGAGTTATGATTGGTGCAAGTTGAGCAATTTTGAGAAAATGCATGAAACCACAATTGAGCAATTTTGGACTTTTAGGCTAATGGGCCTAACTTTTGAAGTTCAAACGTGTTTATGACATGTTTACATACCCCTAAGTCCATTCATGCATTATTTTCAATTTTTTATTTCATTTATTTTGATTTTATTCATTTAAATTCAAAATTAAATAAAATAAATATTAAATAAATGTACAAGGCGTGTGGGCTTTTGTTTTGGATCATTTTGAAGCCCGAGATCACATATCCAACATAACAAAACCGTGAGGTATGAAGAAGGAAAGAGAATGTTTTGGAAATTTTTGCAATTGTTTTGGAAACAAATAATGACTTTGATTGCACATGTTTCCTTCCAAGATTGTTAACTTAAAAAATCATCCATTATAAATAGAGGACACACTCCATAAGACAAGGACGAATTGGTTGCCACAGAAACAAGTTCTCAAACATAAAATTTTCAAAGAATAGGTGCAAATTGTATCCCAGTTTTCCAGTCATTCTCAACTAAAACGAAGCCTCGAATCATCATTCTGACATCCCCGGGAACCTCCTCAAGTACATAACCACGCTCAACCGTGCCTATAACGCCTTCCCTCAATCACACCGGTGGTAAGGATTTTCTAGTTTCAAATTTCTTAATCCTTGTATTATTAATAAGTTTCATATGTCCAGATATGTTAAACAAGAAACATAGAACATGTTGTACCAAGTGTGTGAAGAGAAGGGAGGGGGTTCGAACCCCAGCGATGCCAAAACCCTTTTTGCTTTACTTTCTTCATTTTCCTTTTTTTATTAGTTATTTTATTATTAATTAACTTTCTTTAATCAAAACTTATACATAAAAAAATCAGAAAGAAGTCATATAATAAAATCAACAAAAAATTAGTATTAGGGTGTAAATTAATTAATTAATTTTTTGGACAATTAGATTTTAGGCTTTTTATTAATTAAAATCAATTAGAATTAGGATTTTAATTATTATTAATTAACACTTAAATTATTTTCATAAAAACACCAAAAACATGACTTGGATTTTTAGGGCATTTAAACTTTTTTTCCAACATTTTTTTTAATCTTTTTGCTATTTATTTTCTTAGACAATTATATAGGTCGCATAGTTTAATGTAATAGTTTAGATTTACATCCCTGCATTTTTCTAATTATGTAACTCTCCCAAAGCCCTGTAATAGCGTAAATTTACATTCTCGCTTTATCTTTTGCCTTTATATGTTTGTATATATATAACTGCTAGTAAATAGGCTTGTATGATAAGAATAAAATCAAATATAGATAACCTTAATTTTCAAGATAACATAACTGAAACCAATACACTTTGCACACTTCACCTCTAGGGTAACCTCTCTTTGTTGCCTTGCAATACTAATGGTCACGTCCCACGAAAACGGGAATACTTTAGCAAAGACCCTCGATTAAACAATATCATCATGGTCCCTTTCAATAAACATCATAATCCCTCGATGACCCTTCAAGTTGCCTACGAAATGATCTATTCCCTTCGATGACCCTACAAGAAAAATGACGATAGTCCCTTCGAATTGCTAAAGTATCCTTACATGTTGCCTTCTATGACCATACGATGACCCTACGCCTGTCCCTTCATATTCAATAGATAGGTCAACCTACCAACTAATGGTGTGAATAGTACTATCTCTAACGGAGAAGAAAAATAACAAGAACGATCTTTAGTGTGTAAGACTCAACAAATTGCTTGCTCATAACAGTTTCAATCAAACAAATTTATTTTTACACTTCACATTTCAAAACAAATATTAAAAAAAACACTTTGTATACATTCTTGAGGGCTGATACAAGAATTATTACAAAGTCTACCTCACAATTGGCATTCAAAATATTTTCAAATCACACACACACAAAGCAAGTTTAAAGTGAGCTAAGCAATTAAGATCCCATAGATAACTACAGATGAAAAGGGTGCTAACACCTTCCCTTTTCATAACTTACCCCCCGAACTCAAAATCTATCAAAGGTCTTTCATGTTCTTTTCACCTTTTCTCATTGGATAAAATAAAGTCGGTGGCGACTCTTGCTATCTGCAACATTTGCGATAAAACACTAAACAAGTCAGTTCTCCCACCGTATTACATTATGGTTTTAGGGAAGTTTTTGCTCCCAACTCTATCAACCTTCATTTTTGTTAGATTAGCTTAGAAAACAACACTAGGGCTTTACTTATAGATGATTGGAGGTGGATTTCTCATCGACCGACACTGACAAACCGGAAGATTAGTGGTTTATCTCTTCTCCTCTCTTTGTATTTCTCTTTTGTTGGGTATTGTATGTATATTTACTTTGAACTCATGTATATTTGTCGCCCTTGGCGTTATATAAAGCTTGCTTTACAAATATTTGTTGATTATTATTCTTGATTTTTTCTTTGTGCTAGGGATTTGAGTTGATATAGTCATATACTGCTTGAATTCTTATCTAGAATGATTATCTAATAGTGTATGAACTCTAGAGATAGGTTTAGCATTGTTATTCACTTAGGGTGTCTGTGATTAATGCATATGTGTTGTTTGTGTCTCTCTAAGAGATCATCGATGCAAGTTAGCGTGGTTGACTTCTATTTTGTTGAGGTGGTTGAGAGATCACCATCGATGTGATACAGTGGGTGTTGTGTTTGATACGTGATAACATTGATGAATATTTTAGGTTTAGTATAACAGGTCGATAGGTTTAAGTCTGTGAGAATTAGTATATATGCATGTTTGATAAGTTATTCCTTTTTCCTTTTTATACATTTATTTTTTGTTGATACTTTTCCTTTCAACCCCATTATCCCCAAACTCATTAACAAGAGATTTCTCTAACGACATTTCAATTCACCAATATCTGCGGACATGATATAATATAACCTATATCACCCGGTAAATTAATAACTTATCTTTTTCTTGCTGCTTTACCGCTCCTAACATTAATCCTCAATAGCTTAGTCTCAACTTTTTACCGCTACAGGACTGGGAAGGTCAGAAGCCTTAAGGAGTCAGGGATTATTATATCTCTTAGGGGACCAAGTAGGTCACAATTCTTAAGGCATCACTAACAAGTTATCATTGTTGTTGTTAGTCAATGGCGGGTAGCCCAAGCATTTGTAATCTTTCAAGATTAGTGGATTAAGTACTTTTCTAAGGCGAAATCACCTTGGTGAATGGACATGATTAACCTTTTCTAAGGTGAACCTGTATAAACCGAAATTGTTATTATTTCTCTCTATAGCATTAATTCTAATTCTGATTGTTTGTGTAAAATAACTTCTAAACGAAAAAGTTTTTAAACCCCAATTCAAACCCCCCTTTTCTTGTGTTTTTCTCAACCTTTAATTGGTATCAGAGCTCCAGTTATTTTATTGATTTTCTAATCAAATACTTACTGTGATACGGTGGGAGAACTGAGTTGAGGTTTTGCGTTTGTTTTCGCAAATGTTTCGGTTGAGCAAGAGTCGCCACCGACTTTTTATTTTATCCTAAGGAAAGGTTTAAAAAGCACAGCAAAAACCTTTGAGACTTTTCTTGGGTTCGGGGAGTAGATTATAGAAAGGGAAGGTATTAGCACCCTTTCTATCCATGGTTATCCATGGGCTCTTAGTTACTTGCTTAGATCACTTGCCTTTTGTTTTCAATTGTTTGAAATGGTGCTTGTGTGTGTAGGTTTGAAAATGTTTTGAAAAGAAGCCAATGTGGTGGCAACCTTTGTAATGATCCATGTGGGGATGTATACAAAGATGTATGTCTTTTGAAAAGGTTTTCATTTTGTTTTTGAAAGTTTGTTTTGAAAGTGTTGTGGGGTATGTTTTAGAAAATAGGCAAGTGTTTTGTTTTTGCAAGTTTGATTCAAGTAACTAAGAGGTTATCTACTCCTAAATTTCTCAAAGTTTATTGCTATGTTTTAAACCTTTTAATAAGTTTGTTCCACCATTGCATTTGGTGGACAATCTCATGTTAGGATGTGAAAGGGACGGGCATGGGTCATCGTTTGGACCATAATTGCAACGGTGTCAAGTATCTTTGGGCAATTTTCTTTAAGGGACTTGATCATTTGTTTAAGCAATATTTTGAAAGCGTCATCGAGGGACTATGATAATTTGATTTGTTTTGTTTTGCCCAAAGAAACCTAACATGCAATATGGCCCAATTTTGAAAGGCAACAAGTGGAATACCCTAGGGGGTGCAAGTGTGATTTGTGTGTCCATTTTCATACTTGTTTATCTTGAAATTAGGTCAAAACTATTTTTCGTTATTTTTCGCATACAAACCCTAATTCTAACATGGTATAATTAGAAAGCAATAAAGTGCGAAAATAAATTTACTAAGCTATTACAAAACCATATATGGGAAGGGGGGTACAAATGTTCAAATGGGGATTTTTGACAAGGAACTTAAACCTAAACTATTACATCAATATTGAATTATTTACAAGGTGATTAATTTGCATAAATTAAATAAAATAGAACAAATGTGCAAGATGCCAAAAAAATGGTTTTTGTATGTATGGAAAAAGGTATTTTTGCATGTCAAAATAAAGAAAAGGAAAGTATTATTTTTTGGAGTTTTTCATGTCTAGGGCAAAACCCTAATTCTATTAAATAAAATGTATTATTTATTCAATATATACAATATTTATTATCTGTGTACAAAAATAAAATAAAAATGAAGTATATTTGTAAAAAATGTATTTTTAGTATTAAATATTAATAAAATAAAAATATGTATATTTTTGGTATTTTATTCTAAGTATACTAATATATATGTATTTATTTGTATTATTTACAAATTATTTTAAATATGCACAAAAATGATAATATTTAATTTTTGTAAAAAAAGTATATTTCACATAAAATATTTTCAGAATATAAAATGAAATAAAATAAAAATAACAATGTATTTTCACCATTTTAACATTTTTTAAATAAAAGTATATTTATTTACTTATTTATGTTCAAATAACTAGTCTAACCAAATAAATATCTAATAAATAGGAAAATGGTACAAAAAATTATTTTTATATTTTTTATATGATTAGGAAAAATAAATAAGTCAAGCCAAAAAAAGAAAAGTCCAAAAATCATTAAAATGAAGAAAATGGGGTTAAGGGGTTCAGAAGTAAAAAGGGTGTGTGAAAAGGAAATGCAAAAACAGGCCCAGCCCAAATAGCCTTTCTTCAACCTCTGGCCAAACAATGTCAAAAAACACGCGCCTGGTTCCCTGATTCAAACATCTTGATTCCTGGCTTTTTAATGAAAACTCATAACATCAAAAATGTTCAGCATCAAGAGACGAATCCAACCATATGCAGAACTTGTCTTAACTCTCTAAGATGAAAGAGAATTTCTTCTCCCCCAAATCCTGACCTAACTTTTTATCAATGTTCAGGCTCAAAATTCTTGCAACACACATAATATAAATAAAATCTAATTATATGGGCATGTTCAGGGCAATGATTGTGACATATTCTCTTCACAAACCTAAAGCTAACAATGCCTAATAAGAGAGATACGAATTCAAAAACTTACCTGTTCAGTTGAAGTTCTATCTGGCAATGGAGAAGTTTTCAATGCAAGGTGATGATTGGGATAGTTTCCTCGAGGTCCAGGGATGCTATTCCAAGCTTTACTTTGTCTTGAAAGCTTTTGAATCGAGCTAGAGCACTTCACCTGCAAATCAGAAAAGTGAAAATGGTAGAACCAGTTAGAGGAATTACAGGTCGTGTTTTAGGTTTTGGTTAGCTTGCATATATGGTATGGAAGGTGTGTGAACTGGTTTGGGCAAGAAAGCTTGAGAGGAATGAGAGATGGCACTCAAACTGCAGGCCCTGCCCTGTTCTTGCAGTTTGAAGGTGATTCTGGGAATGAGAGTGTTTGAGGGATGCTAGGGTCATGTACTAGCTCAGTTGGTATCTCTTGAATGTGTTTTGCAAGTTTGCTTAAGTGTTTGTAAGCTGATATGAGAGTTGGTATGAGTTATGCTATGTTTCTTCTTTCTTAAGCAACAAAAGGCAAGTTGATGTTCTAGACTGATGCAGGCCCCCATAACATGCTGCAACCCTTGGCCTTGATCAGTGCAATGTGTCTCATAACTTGTGCCTAGAAGATTTTGACTGTACCACTTGGATTTGCAAAATGGACATAAAGTTCTACTTTTTCAAAATGGAAATAATGCTTTTTCTAGTTAAGGGTTAATTCTCCATGTAATGTCCAAATGCTTAGAATAACATCTTAGCACAATGTTTTTGCATTGAATTATTGAGTGTCAAAGGGTTTTAGGACCTGTAATGTAGCACAAACTATGCTGACTTGAAAATGGCCTAAGTTATGAACATGTACATGATCAATTCAAAAGTGAGCTTTTTCCATATTATGAAATTCGATTCTCTCAAGTTATGAGGTTGTTTGATGAGTTCTTGGACATTTTGGAAAGCTTGGAATGTGTACTACAATCCATCTTTGAAATGCAAATTGAAATTCCAAGTGGAAGTGTATGGAAAATGGCCTTGAAGTTAGGTAGAAAACCTTGTCAAAAAGGTCAAATTTTCACTAAGTTAAGAATGGTTTGGCACCCTTATTCAAAAAATTGTAACTTGAGATACAAGCCTCATTTGGGAAAACTTTGTGAATCAAAGTTGTAGATTATGCAACAAGCTACAACTTTCATGTTTTGACTTTTGTTTGAGTCCAAATGAATCTTGGTGAGAAAGTGGGGCAAAGTTGGGAAAAAATTAGGGTTTTCCATAACTATGAAAAATTTCCATTTTAAACCTAAATTTGCATTTCTTGATTTCTTGGTGAAAAAGTTTCATGATTTGGCATGTTTTGATGAAAAATGAATCTTGACTCTTGATTTTGACCAAAAAGTCAAAGTTTGACTTTTCAGTATACAGTCAAAATTGATCAATTGACTGGGAAATTCAACTGTCAATCTTGTGTATTTGGGATCCTTTGAACTTGTTGAGCATGTCAAGACAATTCCATGGGGTCCTTGAGTCCATATGTGAGCTTGGTTTGCCATTGGTTGGGTCAAACAGTCAAAAATTGCCTTTGTGCAGTCAAAACCCTAAAAATGACCATTTTCCCCTTTTGATGATCTGATCAAATTTCTTGTGGAATTATGATCCACACTTGATCAAATGGTCCATGTGAGTTCATAATGTTGATGTGGGTCAATTTTCATGAGATTTGACTGTCAATTGGCCACAATTGACTTTTTCCCCAATACAGTTGATTTCTAGGTCAACTTTCCAATTGACTGGGCAAAAATTGGAATCAAGACTTGAAACTTGGTATGGATAAACTTGGGAGTCCATTATGAAGCATGAAAGTCATCTTAGGCATTTTAGGTCAAAATATCTTTGTGCAATCACAAACCCTAATTTGGGTCAACAGTGCAAGGAGAAGTCTTGAGCAGAGGAAATGGGAGGGCAAATTTTGGGGTACAACAGTTGCCCCTGTTCAATCTTCTTGAACCTGAAGAGTTAGATTGACAAGTTTGCCTTTCGTGACTCGAGGCTAAAAGGAGATTGGACACTAGAGTGCCCGGAAATTTGCACTCGCATGTTGGGGTATCAGCAATGTGATGTCGGGAATGGGCTTATAGATGCCATTTGGAGAGATGGTGGATAAGGAGATGGGCTTATAGATGCCATCTGGAGACGCGACAGAACCTCGTCGGGAATGGGCTTATAGATGCCATTTGGAAGTGTTGATCGCATAAGAGATTCCTTAGCGAGAACTTGTGTATTTGAGAAAGACAGATGTTTTCCTGGCTTGTTACAGGTGTTTGATCTTCAATCTCCTCATGCAGATATGCCCTGGCTAGATACAGGTATCGAATCTACAATCGGTTTCTCACAGATGTGCCCTGGCTGGGTACAGGAATCGAATCTGGAAATGTTATAGTTGACAGATGTGCCCTGGCTGGATACAGGAATCGAATCTTCGAACTCTTCAGACGTGCCCTGGCTAGATACAGGAATCGAGTCCGGAAATGTTATAGTTGACAGATGTGCCCTGGCTGGATACAGAAATCGAATCTTCGAACTCTTCAGACGTGCCCTGGCTAGATACAGGAATCGAGTCCGGAAATGGTCGTTAACAGATATGCCCTGGCTGGATACAGGAATCGAATCTGGAAATGTTATAGTTAACAGATGTGCCCTGGCTGGATACAAGAATCGAATCTTCGAACTCTTCAGATGTGCCCTGGCTAGATACAGGAATCGAGTCTGGAAACTGATCACTCTCAGATGTGCCCTGGCTAGATACAGGTATCGAATCTGGAATTGTGACAGTTGAAGGTAGTTGTCTTTGGGATCGTCTTTTTCCCTGAAAAGGCAAAAACATAAGTTGTATGCAATGTCATGATGTATGATATGCATGATGTCATGATGTTCAACATGAGATAGTGTTGTATGCACTTTATCATGTATGTAAGCAAGATGTATGAAAATGTGAAATGTTTATGAATGTAATTTCGTCTTAGGAAAATAAATCCTTGACGATCGGCCGGGGAGTTGCTCTGTGGCCGAGATACTTTGCTGAAGTTTTGATGAGAGGCCTGCTGAGGACTTCAATAATGGATTCCGCTGAGGATAATGATGATAAACTCCGCTGGGGAACACCAAAGATAAACTCCGCTGGGGAATACCAAAGATAGACTCCTGTCGGGGATTGAAGGAACTTTGTCGAGGGCGATCTTCCGTGGTAATTAGCTGAGGATAACCCAGTTATAAGCCCTTGTGAGGAATAACTCTGAATAAAGCTCGGGAGAGACGCCCGTATTCTGCAGGGAACAAGCTTCCAGAATCTACTGGGGATGAGCTTTAAGACCTGCCGGGGAATGTTGTGCCTTTTCAGGATTGACGGGGAATCAACTCTGCTTGGGGAAAGTATTGCTGAATCTTGTCTTGCTCTGCGGGGCGTTGAGATGATTTGGTCACATTCTTCAGTCGAATCTACCTTGGTACCTTGGCGGACAAAGCAACCAGACTGCATTAGACAACTTCACATTGCCCCTGTTTCTGATGTCACCTGTAATTAATCTTTTGTTTCATATGCAAATATTTATGAATCAGCAATTTAATGTCAAATGCATATATCAAAAATGAACATTGGACGTTCTTCGCAAGACAAAACAGAAAAAGGAAAAACAGTGGCAATTTGTATGGACAAGTGAATTTGTATTGATTTGAATTTTTCCTGTGAATAGGCGTTTTTGTACAAGAGGCTGACATCCTAGTAAGAGGACGCCGCCGAATAACATAGAATCTACAATTTTGAAAAGAAAACAAAACAGCTATGTGAACAATCCCACTGGGTTCCAACTCTGCTATCGCCTTTATATCTTCAAGCGTCTCATCACTTTGCTGCTTGGTTGAAGATGGAGCTGATTGGTCGATGCCGAAATCTGAGCCAGATAGTTGATGCCGATTTCCGGATGCGAAGTGATCCAATGAGACATAGTGTTACGCTTTATCCCTAACTTTTGCCTGGACCGCCCTTTCGGGTTTTCAGTCCACCGGGATACCCCTTTTTGCCCAAGCCGCCTTTTCAGGTTTTCGACTTGCCGGGTGTACATTTTTTTTTTATTTCATCCCTTATTTTTTCCCGAACCCTTTTGGTTCGCCGGGAAGCCCTTATTTTTGCCTAGGTATGTCAACCTAGCGGGTCTTTTATTCATGCGTAGTATCTTTTTACTATGTCTGCATTGGCGGGGTGAGGAAGGTCGTCACTATCCATAGTGGTCAGGATCATGGCTCCTCCTGAGAACACATGTTTAACCACAAATGGCCCTTCGTATGTAGGGGTCCATTTGCCCCGGGGATCACTTTGAGGAAGGATGATGCGTTTGATTACCAGGTCCCCAACTTGATACTCTTGTGGTCTGACTTTCTTGTTAAATGCCCTGATCATCCGTTTTTGATACGTCTGACCATGACAGATAGCGGTGAGTCTCTTTTCGTCAATCAGATTTAATTGATCAAGTCGAGTCTGGATCCAGTCATCTTCACTCAATTCTGCATCCTTCATTATCCGGAGAGAGGGTATATGGACTTCAATTGGCAAGACTGCCTCCATGCCATAGCCAAGGAAAAAGGAGTTGCCCCGGTTGACGTCCTTGCTGAGGTACGGTGCCCATGAAGAGCGAACGGTAACATCTCGTGCCAATCTTTATAGGTCACTATCATCTTCTGCACAATTTTCTTGATATTCTTATTCGCTGCTTCTACAGCCCCATTCATCTTCGGCCGGTAGGGAGAAGAATTGTGGTGTTGTATCTTGAATTGTTCGCAGAGCTCAGTGATCATTTTGTTATTGAGATTGGTACCATTGTCCGTAATGATTCTTTCCGGGACGCCGTACCGACAGATCAGATTATGTCGGATGAAACGTGCCACGACGCTCTTGGTTACCGTTGCGTAGGAAGCTGCCTCAACCCACTTCGTGAAGTAATCGATCGCTACCAAGATGAAGCGATGCCCGTTGGATGCCGTCGGTCGGATCTCACCGATCATATCAATCCCCCACATTGCAAAAGGCCAAGGTGCCGTCAGGACGTTCAGAGGAACCGGAGGAATATGCACCTTGTCAGCATAGATCTGGCATTTGTGACAAGTTCGAGAGTGTTGGTAACAATCGGCTTCCATTGTGGACCAGAAATATCCTGCCCGAAGGATTTTCTTAGCCATGGTGTGTCCACTGGAATGTGTCCCGAATGTACCTTCGTGCAGTTCTATCATGATCTTCTCTGCTTCAGCCTTATCCACACAACGCAGTAGAGTTGAATCATGATTCCGTTTGTAGAGAATGCCGTTGCTGAGGAAGAATTTTGCCGCAAACCTCCTCATGAACTTCTTGTCATTGACAGATGCTCCTTCAGGGTATTCCTGAGCTTCCAAGTACCTCTTCACCTCATGATACCAGGGTTTTTCAGTCACCTTTTCGGCCTCAAGCTCGCAGCATTATGCCGGTTCGTCCAACTTCCAGATGATGATTCGGGGAGCCTCATTGTCCCATTTAACTTTGAACATTGAAGACATCGTAGCTAGTGCGTCCGCTAGCTGATTCTCCTCTCTTGGGAAGTGCTCAAAAGTTATTTCTTCAAAGTGGGGAAGCAAAGTTGACACATACTCCTTGTAAGGAATAAGATTTGGGTGTTTCGTATCCCGCTCGCCTTTGATCTGATTGATCACGAGAGCGGAATCTTCGAAGACACTCAGACATTTGATCCTTAAGTCGATTGCAGCTTGCAGACCCATGATACATGCCTCATATTCTGCCATGTTGTTGGTGCAGTTGAAACACAATCGGGCGGTGAGTGGAGTATGAGTTCCTTTGGGAGATATGATTACAACTCCGATGCCATTACCCAAAGCATTGGAGGCTCCGTCAAAATTCATAGACCATCGGGATCCTTCCTCAGGTCCTTCATCCGGTCCAGGTACTTCACAGTCGGTTACCACCATGATGTCTTCATCCGGAAAATCAAAGTTCAATGATTGGTAATCGTCCACAGGTTGGTGTGCCAAATGATCTGCCAGTACACTTCCTTTGATTGCTTTCTGAGTTGTATACTGGATATCATATTCTGTTAAGATCATTTGCCATCTTGCTATTCTCCCAGATAGAGCAGGCTTTTCAAATATGTACTTGATGGGATCCATTTTTGAAATCAAAAGAGTAGTGTGAGTCAGCATATACTGTCTCAGCCGGCGAGCAGCCCATACCAGAGCGCAGCAAGTTTTCTCAAGCAGTGAGTAACGAGACTCACAGTCGATAAACTTTTTGCTCAGGTAATAAATAGCGTGCTCTTTTCGGCCAGACTCGTCATGCTGCCCCAGCACACACCCCATCGAATTATCGAGTACTGTCAAGTAGAGTATCAGAGGTCTCCCTTCCACTGGTGGCATAAGAATGGGTGGCTCTTGGAGATATTACTTTATCTTCTCAAAGGCAGCCTGACATTCATCGTTCCAGCGTACTACTTGATCTTTCTTCAGTAATTTGAAGATTGGCTCACAAGTAGCAGTCAGATGTGAGATGAATCGGGCAATGTAATTCAGTCGTCCCAGGAAGCCTCTGACTTCTTTCTCGGTCTTCGGAGTTGGCATCTCTTGTATGGCTTTTACCTTGGCAGGGTCCACCTGAATACCTTTATCACTTACAATGAAACCTAGCAATTTTCCGGACCTTACCCCAAAGGTGCATTTATTGGGATTCAACCTCAGCTTGTATAACTTGAGTCGGTCAAACAACTTCCGCAGATGATCAAGGTGCTCCTCCTCAGTTTGGGACCTTGCAATCATGTCATCAACATATACCTCAATCTCATGGTGGATCATATCATGAAATAAAGCAACCATGGCACGTTGATAGGTTGCCCCAGCATTTTTCAACCCGAATGGCATGACCTTGTAACAGAAGGTGCCCCACTGAGTCACAAAGGTAGTCTTTTCCATATCTTCCGGAGCCATCTTGATCTGATTATACCCTGAAAAACCATCCATGAAGGAGAACACCTTGTGTTGAGCAGTATTGTCGACAAGAACGTCGATGTGAGGTAAGGGGAAGTCATCCTTGGGGCTTGCCCTGTTCAAATCCCTATATTCGACACACATTCTGACTTTACCGTCCTTCTTCGGTACTGGAACCACATTAGAAACCCACTGAGGGTAAGAAGTTACTGCTAGAAACCCGGCGTCGAATTGCTTCATAACCTCAGCCTTGATCTTTTCGGACATCTCTGGGCGCATACGGCAGACCTTTTGCTTTACCGGAGGGCAGTCTTCCTTGGTTGGCAGGTGATGAACTACAATGTCGGCATCCAGACCGGGCATGTCCTCGTAGGACCAAGAAAATATCTCCATGTAATCATGTAGCATCTGGATCAATCGTTGCTTCACGCTGAGCTCTAGATTAGCCCCAATCTTGACCTCTTTCCTATCTGTCTCAGTACCCAGGTTCACTGTTTCCACTGGCTTTTCATGTGGTTGAATAGCCCTCTCTTCCTGGAGTAGCAGTCTTGCGAGTTCACCAGGAACTTCGCAATCATCTTCACCTTCGTCTTCGGCCAAGTTGATCGGATTCTCGAAGTTATAACTGGTGGTAGCAGAGCCGTTACCAGTGAGATCCTGAGTGGATTGAAACCTGTATAAGTGAGTGTGTGTAAATATAGCTGTTTTGCAATATATATAACACAGAAAGAAAAAGAGCACAAGATTTGAAATGCAACAAACGTCCAATGTTTTGATTGATGATATATGGAAATGTCATACAAAAAGCCCTCACAAATGGAGCTACGATGCCCCGGGTAGGACACCGAGCCAATAAAGTTTTAACATATTGTTTGTTACAAATTGGAAATTAAAAGAATTAATTACTGCGTGACAAATGTGATAGGTGTAAAATCCTTTGCTGTCCAGTTGCTTGGTCCGTTGCTGGTAGTCGGGTAGATCCAACTGTCAAATTCTGCTTCCTCCACATCCTCCTCGTCAGCATTCACCCTTGGGTTGGAGATAAACACTAGAGCCTTTCTGATCTTTTCCTTGCGCACAGCCCTCTGAGCCTCTGCAGTAAAGCCTAGCCCAAACTTGTCGTTCTTTTGAGTGAAGTCAGGAAGCTGACCCCAGTTTGCACAATTGCCTTTCTCGATTACAGCCCGGGCATCCTTCAGGGACGCCATCTTCAACGGAAAATCTTCTTCGACCACTGCCTCAGCTGATGCCAACACTGGAGGTACTTCCTCAAAATTCTGAAAGGGGGTTTCAATAAACTCCCCGTCCATCTCGATATACCGGAATGAATTCAAGTGACTAACCATGTATTCCTCCTCACCCTGCACGGTAACAATCTTCCCTTTGACAGGGTATTTGAGCTTTTGGTGTAGAGTGGATGTTACTGCCCCAGCCTTGTGAATCCACGGTCGACCCAACAAGCAGGAGTAAGATGGACGAATATCCATTACATAGAACGTTGAGTCAAAGACTTGGGAACCCACACGAATAGGAATGTCTACTTCACCGTGCACCATCCTCTTAGAACCGTCGAAGGCTCTAACAATGATGTTACTAGGTTTCAAATCCAGGCCCTCACAATCCAAGCGATCCAATGCCTTTTTTGGGCAAAACATTCAGGGAAGAGCCGGTATCCACTAACACGTGTGCGAGAGTAGTGCCCCTGCATTCTATGGAAACATGCAGGGCATCATTGTGATTTTTCCCTTTGGCGGTAAGGTCAGCATCTGAGAACCCCAAGCCGTTGTTAGCCGTCAAATTAGCCACACAGTCGGTGAATTGATCCGCGGAGGTCTCTTGCGGCACATGGGCCGTTTTCAGAAATGAAATCAGGGCTTTTGCATGGGCCTCTGAGCATAGCAGCAATGATAGCATAGAGATTTTGGAGGGGTTATGCCCCAACTGTTCAACAACGTTAAAGTCACTCTTTTTGATGATTTTGAGGATTTCCTCCATTTCTTGTTGGGAGGCTTCCACAACAGTCTTTTTTGGTGCCTCCGTCCTGGCAGGCGAATCGGTAGCAACTTCTTTGCCCCGAGTATCAGAGGACTCGGCGGCAGTAGTAGACACAGGAACTTGAATTGGAACATGCACACTTGCGGGTGTGATGGTGAGAGGTTTTCAGATAACTGGCGGTGCAATGTCAGGCGAGAAGAGCCGGCCACTGCGGGTAATCTTGGCGGGACCAGTGATGCTACTGATACTAGTATTGGTGCTGAACTCCTGCTTCACCCCAAGCACATACACGTCGGCTCCATAATGCCATGGGACTGCTTTATCAGACTCATAGGGGAGAGGCCCCGAAACAGTAATAGTAATGGGTGCAACAGACATAATTCGGACTGGTTTCTTCACGGGAGCTTTGGCAGGATTGTAAATGGTGACAACAGATATTTCTTCAACGGAAACAAATGGAACAGCAGTTTTCTTGAACAGAATTTCCTTGCTATCCATCAGGCTTTGGATGCCTGATTTCAGCAGCGGACAACCGGTAGGGATAACAGCATACAGGAGGCAGCCCTTGCTACAACCCGGAAATAAACCGGCTAGTAGTAAGTTCCTCTTAACAGTCAAAAGAGGGGTAACAACTTCATTCACCGAAACAGCATACAACTCTTCCTCGATGGCATTTACTCTATGCTGGGGCATAGGAGCAGTTACAACATTCGGTCTCTCAGGCGCTTCAAACTGAATTTCCTTTGCGTCGATAAGATCTTGCACTTTGTTTCTCAAGGCCCAGCAATCATCAGTAGTGTGCCCGGGACTATCAGAATGATAAGCACACCGGGCATTTGGGTTATACTTAGGAGACGTAGTGTTGACGACCTTAGGAGCTTCTTTGATGGTCACCAAGTTGGTTGATAACAGTTGCGGTAAAATTTGAGATAAGGTCATACTCAGCCGAGTATACTACCTCTTGGGCCTTTCAACTCTTTGTTGATTGTACTGCTGAGGAGAAGCAGCAGGTTTTGAAATGACCAAAGCATTGACGGCTTGGCGACTTTCGGGCTTGACTTTTCTTCTAGGACCATAGACGGCACTTGCTTCTTTCTTGAAAGGCCTTTTCTCAGTACTTGTGGAGGCAGCTTTTTGTATCTTTCCTGACCTGATGCCAGCTTCAATTCTTTCTCCCGTCAGAATCAAATCTGTGAACCCAGCGGAGGAGTTACCAACCAAATGATTGAAAAATGGACCAGACAAAGTCCCTAGGAACATATCAACCAGCTCACGATCAGTCAATGGAGGCTGCATCCTGCCAGCTAAATCTCTCCATTTTTGTGCATATTCTTTGAACCCTTCACCCGTTCCTAGAGACATACCCTGAAGTTGGGTACGCGTTGGAGCGAGATCAGAATTGTATTGATATTGTCTGTAGAATGCGGTTGCCAAATCTTCTCAGTGTCGGATGCTAGTTCCATCTAATTGGTAGAACCATTCAAGCTGTGACCCCGAAAGGCTATCTTGGAAGAAGTGAATCCAAAGGTTCTTATCCGCCGTGTAAGGTTGGATCTTCCTTACGTACGACCTTAGATGCAGCTTTGGGCAGGAGACCCCATCATACTTGGCGAAGGCAGGCGCCTTAAACTTGTGTGGAATTACTACCCCAGAAGATAACCCCAAATCTCCGAAATCCAGCCCTGGCACATTCTGAATCTCCATGGTGCTCAAGCGGTCCTCCAATTGCTTGTATCTGTCAGCAGCAGGTGGGTATTGTTCGTCATTATAGTTCGTCTCGTTGTCGGAGACTGCGGGACTAGGAGCTCCTCCCCCTTGGGGACTGTTTTTCTCAGTAGAAGAAGTAGTTGGATCAGCTTCATTATGGAGTGTGTTCCCAAATCTGCGTCCAGTGTTGAACAACGCAGTCCTCTTTTTCTTCTTCTTCTTCAGGAGTAGAGTCTTCAACTCTTGCTGACCTTGGGCCAGGCTTAGGACCATCTCTTGAAACTGGGCACTTTGGGCCTGAAGGGCCTTGATTGCTTGCTCACTGGATGAGTCTGGATTCATGATGACTGTTCAAAATAAACAGCGAAGGAGATTAAGCAACCTGTGAAATAGGGTACATGCTATGCATATGGTGCAATGAAATGCGTATGTTTTATGTTTTCAAAGACAAACAAGATTCAACTTTGTAGACAAAAAGGGAAACACACTTCATTAGATTAAAATTTTCAATTGTTCAACAACTTGCCCTTAGGCATTACAGGAATGGAAAATACTGGAAAGGAAATAAAAGCTATAAAAGAAAATATCCAAAGCCCATCAGTGCTCCCATGGCCTCCTTTTCTCAGTGTTGATGTAGTTATTCAGAACCCGCTCTTCCTCCAATTGCTTAGTCAGCCTCTGGATCTTCCGTTCCTGCTCGTTGAACTTTTCCTGATAGAAATCCCGCTCTTCCTTTAGCTGCGCCCAAGATCTCTTCATTGTGTCAAAATCAGTGGGTATCTGAGGAGGGAGGACAGTCGGAGGAACCCCATCTTCATCAGGAGATTCAAGAATGATAGGCCTGACAGCTTCGTATGGCATACCTAACCTCTGAGCACGGATGCGGACCCATTTGCAATAGGGTTCCATTGGTAGAGAAGTCTTTGGTCCCAACTCAAGTGGGTCAGCTTTGTGAATTCTGTCCCAAGCTTTAATGAATCCATGGCGTAGTTTGTCACTGTCTGTCTGGAACTCAAAATGGAAGTGAGGAACCAACATTTCATGAGGCCCATCTCCCCTGGCTCTTCCAAACTGACGGAGAGCTAAGCATGGATTATAAGAGATTCCTCCTTGGATACCAATCAACGGAACATTAGGGTATTCCCCGCAACGATCAATAACAGCTACCTCGTCCAAACCTCTGAGAGTCTAAGTGATGTCATTATCTGTGAGAGACATTAACCTCCGAGCCCAACCTTTTCCTTCTTCATTCTTCAGCACGAACTTAGGAAGGTGCGAAATAAACCACCTTACTAGCAAAGGAGCACAACACCACGGAGTTCCCCGTTTTCGAGCAGTACGAGCATAGAGTTGTTGCAGGATATCACCCAAAAGAGTGGGTACAGGATTCCGAGACATGAAGATCCTTATGACATGGATACTGATAAAGGTGTCAGGATTGGGAAACAATACCAGACCATAGATCAAAAGAGCCAGAATATCCTCGTACGCCTTGAAGTCCAAGTCATTCCAGAAATCATTAGCCTTGCCAACCAGAAATTTGACCAAAAATCCCTTAACTCCACTTCTAGTTTCCCAGTTAGCCAATACCTCTTCTTTGGTCAAGGGGAGGACTGCAGCAACCTCTTCAGGCCTAGGAGTCTTTTCCAAACCAGTGAATGGAGTTTGTTCCAAGACAGGGATCCCAAGCAAGTAAGAGAATTCTTCCAGGGTAGGAACCAGCTGGAAGTCTTGAAAGGTGAAACAATGATACAGAGGGTCATAAAACTGGGTCAGAACACTTATCAGTTGTTGGTCCCACTTTGCAGTGATCAAGCCAAGGAGAGAACCATGTCTGTTGATGAAGGAAGAAGTGTTTGGAATCCTACCAACCAAATCCTTGAGCAAAATTGGTGGTTGAACAAAATTGAGCCGGATAGTATTCCTACGCACGGGCATCATGATGTCCTACAAAACAGAGCAAAGATGAAACTTTTTGTCTTTGAAATGGGTTAGTCCTTTATACAGGATGCATGCAATGGTATGATGGCATGATGCTATGATGAAGCACACCACAAGTATTCACATAGGCAAGCATGGTAAGGCACACAAGTCACACAAGACACCCTTAGGTTTCAGGCCAGCATGAATTTCAGGTATTACCCTCTTTTTGGTTTTGTTGGTTAAAACCTGTCCTATCAAAAGTAACCGGGTTCTAAAGGATCTCAAATCATTGGCTACCCTCAATCGGTCATAACTCCAGCATCGCAATCTTTTCTTGCGGCCAGAACCATCTCGAGAGTTTAGCCTCAATGAGTGTAGCATACTGCTACTGTCCTAATGGCCAAGTTGGTCAATTTAGGGTTCTAAGGTTGGTTGGTGTTTAATGACTCCTTAGAAGACCTATATTCTCCCCGTTGCAACACAAGGGATATAGGTACAGACCAAGGTGCCACACCAACGTAGCCACTGCTTCACCCATGTCGGTCTACGCCGGACAGGTCCCTCACAAATTATGCTACCTAAAAAGGGTATTCCCCAGATCCGGGTTAGGATCTATGAAACTCCGATGCAAAGCCCACAAATATAAAAGCAATCAAAGCAAACAATTGAAAACAAAGGTGATCTAAACCCTAAGGTTACTCCACTTTTAAAATAAAGTCCCCAGCAGAGTCGCCAGTTCTGTGATACGGTGGGAGAACTGACTTGAGGTTTTGCGTTTGTTTTCGCAAATGTTTCGGTTGAGCAAGAGTCGCCACCGACTTTTTATTTTATCCTAAGGAAAGGTTTAAAAAGCACAGCAAAAACCTTTGAGACTTTTCTTGGGTTCGGGGAGTAGATTATAGAAAGGGAAGGTATTAGCACCCTTTCTATCCATGGTTATCCATGGGCTCTTAGTTACTTTCTTAGATCACTTGCCTTTTGTTTTCAATTGTTTGAAATGGTGCTTGTGTGTGTAGGTTTGAAAATGTTTTGAAAAGAAGCCAATGTGGTGGCAACCTTTGTAATGATCCATGTGGGGATGTATACAAAGATGTATGTCTTTTGAAAAGGTTTTCATTTTGTTTTTGAAAGTTTGTTTTGAAAGTGTTGTGGGGTATGTTTTAGAAAATAGGCAAGTGTTTTGTTTTTGCAAGTTTGATTCAAGTAACTAAGAGGTTATCTACTCCTAAATTTCTCAAAGTTTATTGCTATATTTTAAACCTTTTAATAAGTTTGTTCCACCATTGCATTTGGTGGACAATCTCATGTTAGGATGTGAAAGGGACGGGCATGGGTCATCGTTTGGACCATAATTGCAACGGTGTCAAGTATCTTTGGGCAATTTTCTTCAAGGGACTTGATCATTTGTTTAAGCAATATTTTGAAAGCGTCATCGAGGGACTATGATCATTTGATTTGTTTTGTTTTGCCCAAAGAAACCTAACATGCAATATGGCCCAATTTTGAAAGGCAACAAGTGGAATACCCTAGGGGGTGCAAGTGTGATTTGTGTGTCCATTTTCATGCTTGTTTATCTTGAAATTAGGTCAAAACTATTTTTCGTTATTTTTCGCATACAAACCCTAATTCTAACATGGTATAATTAGAAAGCAATAAAGTGCGAAAATAAATTTACTAAGCTATTACAAAACCATATATGGGAAGGGGGGTACAAATGTTCAAATGGGGATTTTTGACAAGGAACTTAAACCTAAACTATTACATCAATATTGAATTATTTACAAGGTGATTAATTTGCATAAATTAAATAAAATAGAACAAATGTGCAAGATGCCAAAAAAATGGTTTTTGTATGTATGGAAAAAGGTATTTTTGCATGTCAAAATAAAGAAAAGGAAAGTATTATTTTTTGGAGTTTTTCATGTTTAGGGCAAAACCCTAGTTCTATTAAATAAAATGTATTATTTATTCAATATATACAATATTTATTATTTGTGTACAAAAATAAAATAAAAATGAAGTATATTTGTAAAAAATGTATTTTTAGTATTAAATATTAATAAAATAAAAATATGTATATTTTTGGTATTTTATTCTAAGTATACTAATATATATGTATTTATTTGTATTATTTACAAATTATTTTAAATATGCACAAAAATGATAATATTTAATTTTTGTAAAAAAAGTATATTTCACATAAAATATTTTCAGAATATAAAATGAAATAAAATAAAAATAACAATGTATTTTCACCATTTTAACATTTTTTAAATAAAAGTATATTTATTTACTTATTTATGTTCAAATAAGTAGTCTAACCAAATAAATATCTAATAAATAGGAAAATGGTACAAAAAATTATTTTTATATTTTTTATATGATTAGGAAAAATAAATAAGTCAAGCCAAAATAAGAATAGTCCAAAAATCATTAAAATGAAGAAAATGGGCTTAGGGGGTTCAGAAGTAAAAAGGGTGTGTGAAAAGGAAATGCAAAAACAGGCCCAGCCCAAATAGCCTTTCTTCAACCTCTGGCCAAACAATGTCAAAAAACGCGCGCCTGGTTCCCTGATTCAAACATCTTGATTCCTGGCTTTTTAATGAAAACTCATAACATCAAAAATGTTCAGCATCAAGAGACGAATCCAACCATATGCAGAACTTGTCTTAACTCTCTAAGATGAGAGAGAATTTCTTCTCCCCCAAATCCTGACCTAACTTTTTATCAATGTTCAGGCTCAAAATTCTTGCAACACACATAATATAAATAAAATCTAATTATATGGGCATGTTCAGGGCAATGATTGTGACATATTCTCTTCACAAACCTAAATCTAACAATGCCTAATAAGAGAGATACGAATTCAAAAACTTACCTGTTCAGTTGAAGTTCTATCTGGAAATGGAGAAGTTTTCAATGCAAGGTGATGATTGGGATAGTTTCCTCGAGGTCCAGGGATGCTATTCCAAGCTTTACTTTGTCTTGAAAGCTTTTGAATCGAGCTAGAGCACTTCACCTGCAAATCAGAAAAGTGAAAATGGTAGAACCAGTTAGAGGAATTACAGGTCGTGTTTTAGGTTTTGGTTAGCTTGCATATATGGTATGGAAGGTGTGTGAACTGGTTTGGGCAAGAAAGCTTGAGAGGAATGAGAGATGGCACTCAAACTGCAGGCCCTGCCCTATTCTTGCAGTTTGAAGGTGATTCTGGGAATGGGAGTGTTTGATGGATGCTAGGGTCGTGTACTAGCTCAGTTGGTATCTCTTGAATGTGTTGTGCAAGTTTGCTTAAGTGTTTGTAAGTTGATATGAGAGTTGGTATGAGTTATGCTATGTTTCTTCTTTCTTAAGCAACAAAAGGCAAGTTGATGTTCTAGACTGAAGCAGGCCCCCATAACATGCTGCAACCCTTGGCCTTGATCAGTGCAATGTGTCTCATAACTTGTGCCTAGAAGATTTTGACTGTACCACTTGGATTTGCAAAATGGACATAAAGTTCCACTTTTTCAAAATGGAAATAATGCTTTTTCTAGTTAAGGGTTAATTCTCCATGTAATGTCCAAATGCTTAGAATAACATCTTGGCACAATGGTTTTGCATTGAATTATTGAGTGTCAAAGGGTTTTAGGACCTGTAATGTAGCACAAACTATGCTGACTTGAAAATGGCCTAAGTTATGAACATGTACATGATCAATTCAAAAGTGAGTTTTTGCCATATTGTGAAATTCGATTCTCTCAAGTTATGAGGTTGTTTGATGAGTTCTTGGACATTTTGGAAAGCTTGGAATGTGTACTACAATCCATCTTTGAAATGAAAATTGAAATTCCAAGTGGAAGTGTATGGAAAATGGCCTTGAAGTTAGGTAGAAAACCTTGTCAAAAAGGTCAAATTTTCACTAAGTTAAGAATGGTTTGGCACCCTTATTCAAAAAATTGTAACTTGAGATACAAGCCTCATTTGGGAAAACTTTGTGAATCAAAGTTGTAGATTATGCAACAAGCTACAACTTTCATGTTTTGACTTTTGTTTGAATCCAAATGAATCTTGGTGAGAAAGTGGGGCAAAGTTGGGAAAAAATTAGGGTTTTCCATAACTTAGAAAAATTCTAAGTTATGAAAAATTTCCATTTTAAACCTAAATTTGCATTTCTTGATTTCTTGGTGAACAAGTTTCATGATTTGGCATGTTTTGATGAAAAATGAATCTTGACTCTTGATTTTGACCAAAAAGTCAAAGTTTGACTTTTCAGTATACAGTCAAAATTGATCAATTGACTGGGAAATTCAACAGTCAATCTTGTGTATTTGGGATCCTTTAAACTTGTTGAGCATGTCAAGACAATTCCATGGGGTCCTTGAGTCCATATGTGAGCTTGGTTTGCCATTGGTTGGGTCAAACAGTCAAAAAGTTGCCTTTGTGCAGTCAAAACCCTAAAAATTACCATTTTCCTCTTTTGATGATCTGATCAAATTTCTTGTGGAATTGTGATCCACACTTGATCAAATGGTCCATGTGAGTTCATAATGTTGATGTGGGTCAATTTTCATGAGATTTGACTGTCAATTGGCCACAGTTGACTTTTTCCCCAATACAGTTGATTTCTAGGTCAACTTTCCAATTGACTGGGCAAAAATTGGAATCAAGACTTGAAACTTGGTATGGATAAACTTGGGAGTCCATTATGAAGCATGAAAGTCATCTTAGGCATTTTAGGTCAAAATATCTTTGTGCAATCACAAACCCTAATTTGGGTCAACAGTGCAAGAAGAAGTCTTGAGCAGAGGAAATGGGAGGGAAAATTTTAGGGTACAACACTTACCATGTAGAGAGATCCATTATAAGAAAAACCTTTTAAATGGATGCTACTAACACAAATTATAGAGATGGATACAATGCTGAACCTCCTATTTTTAATGGAGAGAAATTTGACTATTGGAGAGATAGAATAGAAAGTTTCTTTCTTGGCTATGATATTGATCTTTGGTAAATGGTTACAAATGATTATGAAGAACCTGTCAGTGCAATTGGTATTCCTATTCCCATGAATAAAATGAATGAAGATCATAAATGCAACTTCAAGAATCATCACAAAGCCAGAACTATCCTTCTCAACACAATCTCGTACGATGAATATGAAAAGATTACAAACAGAAAAACAATAAAGGATATTCTTGATTCACTCAGAATTACACACGGAGGCTATGCACAAGTCAAAGAAAATAAGGTCTTGGCCTTAATTCAGAAATATGAATCCTTCATAATGGAAGATGAAGAAACGGTTGAAATTATGTTCTCAAGGTTTCAAACCTTGGTATCAAGACTCAAGGTTCTGGACAAAGGATATTCCACAGTTGATCATGTTAAGAAGATCATCAAATGTCTTCCCAAAAATTGGAGACCAATGGTTACTGCTCTGAAGCTGTTTAAAGATATAAACAACATTAATCTTGAAGAGTTGGTTAGTTTCCTTAGAAGTCATGAGATATAACTAGGAGAAGATAAGCCTCGGACAAAGAACAAATCTATTGCTCTAAAATCTAGAATAAAAAGAACCAGGTCAGAAAAGAGCAAGACTTTTCAAGCTGAAGAAATAGAAGAATTTAATGATGAATATTCTGATGATGAAGACGAATCACTTCTGTCCAAAAGATTTAAGCAACTCTGGAAGAAAAGTCAAAATAACTTTCGAAAATTCAGAAATAGTGGAGATCATTCAGAGGCATTTGATAAAGGAAGGGCTAGTAATGAAGTAACATATTTTGTGTGCAATGAGCCTGGACACTACAGAAATGAATGTCCAGATCTCAAGAAGGAGAGCACCAGAAAAGAAAGCTTCAAGAAAAGAACTTTAAAAGGAAAGAATAAAGAACTCATGGCAACATGGGATGATTTTGACTCTAAAGGATCAGAATCAGAATAAGAACGTGCAAACGTAGCACTCATGGGCATCAGTTCCGAAGAAGACACCTCAGAAATAGAGTCTGACTCTGAAGAGGTATTTTCTTAATTCTCTCGAGCTGAATTAGAATTATGTTTATCAGAAACTCTGAACAAACATCATAAGCTTCAACGAAAATTCAAGAACCTTCAAAAGGTTCATGAATACGAAATTGAAAAATATGGTAAGTTGGAGAAATAAGTTTCTAAACAAAAAGGTGACAATATATCTTTAGAAAAGGAAAATGCCTTTCTAAATAAAAATTGTTTAAAATTTGAAGAAACCCTTTCTAAAGCTTCTCCATCTTCTGAAACTGCCTTATGTAAGTATGACAATTGTAATATGGTGGGAGAACTGACTTGGTGTTTTGCGTTTTATTGCAAATGTTGCAAATAGCAAGAGTCGCCACCGACTTTCCTTTTATCCAATAAAGGAAAGGGTGAAAAGAACAAAAAAGACCTTTTGAGAATTTTCTTGAGTTCAGGGGGTAGGTTATGAAAAGGGAAGGTGTTAGCACCCTTTTCATCTGTATTATCTACAGGCTCTTAATTGCTAGCTCACTTTGAAATGCTTTGTGTTTGTGTAAGTTTGAAAATATTTTGAAAATGCCTTGGTTTGGCAAACTTTGCAATGATTCTCGTATCAGTGAGAATTTATACAAAGTGTTGGTTTTGAAGTTTTTTGTTGAAAATGACTGTTTGGAAAGATGTTTTGAAATGCCAATAAAAGGTAATTTTGTAATGATTCTCACATCGTTGAGAATGTATACAAAATGTTTGTTCTAAAAGATGTTTTGAAGGTGTGAGGTGTAAAAGGTTTTGTTTGTGAGCAAGCAATTACAAGCAATCTACCTACTCAAAAAGTCTTTGTTCTTGTCCTCCTTCTTTAGATAGTGCTAATTTACCATTGGTTGGTAGAAAGCCATATCATTGGATGTGAGGGACGGGCTTGAGTCATCGTACAATCATAGAAGGCAACTTATAAGATGTTTTAGCAATTGTCGTAAGGGACTAAGATCGTTTATTAAAGGCAACATCGAAGGGCCATCGAGGGACTACAAACTTTTAATCGATGGTCTTTGCTAAAACATCTCACATTCGAGGGACATGACTATTTATATCTGAGGCAACAAGTGTGGTTAACCCTAGAGGTGCATGTGTGCAAAGTGTTTTGAATTTAATGTATATTGTCTTCGAATTAGGGTTTTTTAATGGTTTATTTTAAGTCTTTTCATACAAATCCTAATTACTGACAATAATAAGGAAAGCGATAAATTGCGGAATTTAAATGTCCTACGCTATTACAACGCTTTGGGAATGGGGGTACAATTTTGTGAATAGGTGGATGAAAGAAATAAAGTGCTAATTACTATTACAAGCCATTGAATATGAGTTACAATTATAATATACAAAATGTAAAGATGAAGGAAAAGAGGAATTGTTGTTTTTAAGGGTTTTTAGTGTAAATGGATTTCAGTAATTAATTTAATTAAAAAAGTTAATTAATTGTTTAACAAAATCTAAAATCTAGGTTAATTAAAATGGTCAAATTAACTAGAAAAAACCTAAGTCTAATTTAATTATTTAGAAAATGATTTGAATGTTAAGTTTTAATTAAGAAAATATTTTACAATGTAAAAGAAAAATAATAAAATTTAATTTAACTAAAATAAAATAAAATGCTTAAATTAAATTATTTTAAGAATTTTTTTTTTTTTTTGTATTTTTTGGTCTAAGTAAAAGTAAATAGATAAATAAAATAGAGAAATATAAAAAAAGTTGGGCTTGAGGTGTTAAAAAGTAAAAGGGAGGTTTGAAAATAACAAACGGGCCCAAATCGGTTTTTGTTGAAATCAGAAAAAAGAAGAAAGAGTTTGTGATAAAACAATGTTATTGGGCCTGCGCAGTGTTTAGCAAAAAAGGTGGTGAGAATTAGCAAAAATGATAAGGCCTAGGAGGGAGAGTCTAGCGCCCATTCTGATCATGTGTGACTGATTTTCTGAGGTACACCATACACTTGTCTTGTGATGTGTTGGATGAGATCCTATGGTGATCCTATAGAATTAATTTGAGGATTCATGGTGAGCACGCGTGGCCAGAATGCACTAGATCTGCAAGAAATAATAAGAAAAAACCAAAAGGGTACCACTAGGGCTCGAACCCAGGTCCCTACACACTAATACCTTATGCGAGCTTCTCCTGCCACTGGGGTGGCTGTTTCATCTGTTATTAAGACAACTTGTAATACATATAAAATAAACTTCTTCCTAATGGCACTTTATCCCTAACCTCGCGCCGGCATCTCAAACACCATTTTTGAATTTTGTAACTTCCTCATTTCTCAACCTAATCCGAAAGTGTAAACATGAAACTTGCTCCATTTTTCAATACGAATTCAACTATATAAATTTCATGAGCTATAAATCAAAGATGAATGAGAATTTTACTAGAACCAAATAGAAACCTAATTTTTCAGAAAGTTTATCTTTAAAATTCGTATCACTTAGGCAACATAAATGAAATCTAAGGGCATGGTTAGCTTCAGGGCTATGATGTCTACACTTTTTATTCACAAAGTAACCATTAATAATGCTTGTAGAGAGAGTTCAAAGTTGAGACAACTTACCTCAACACTGGAAATCTTGAATGGAGTTTGAGCACTTCTGAAGGTGTGGTGATAATCTGAATAGCTTCACTGGACTCCAAGGAAGCTAATGCAACTCTTTGTGCTGAAAGTGGCTGAATCGTGCTGGAGAAGTCAATGTGCAGAGTTGAGTTATTGAGTTTAGAAGATGATGAAGATGGAGTTACAATTGTGAAACAGGGATGAGGATGAGTTATATTTGATGTATGGGAGCTTTGAGAATGATTTAGAGAGAAAACACACGAGTGGATTGTGAGATGAAAGTTTTTGGCAGGAAATGACAAGTTATGGAGGTTAGGATGCAGTTCTGAGTTTTAGGGAGTTTGAGGGTGTTTTAAAGCTTGTGAATTCGTGTCTTCGGTTGAAAATGACTTGTCTATTTATAGAGGAAAGGTTTGGAGGCTTGAAACAATCAGAATCAGAAGATCACATGTTATGGCCATGTGACTTAATTTTGAAGCAAGCTTGATAAAATTTGTTCCAATGCATAGCACAAGGACTTGTAGGGTGGCTAGAAGCTTTAGACATGTTGCTTCAGAGCATACATGTTGATTGTGATCAGAACAAACAAGTTAGAGGCTCAAGACAAGTTGACTTTATGATTAAAGTCACTTTTCAAGAATGGCAATGGTGCCTTTCTTCCAAAAATAGAAAATTGCTTTGGATAATGGCTTAATCACTTGGATCATACCTCAATCAATTATGTAAACAATTAATTATGGAGTGACTTACAAGTTATAAGCCTGTAAAGCAAGATTATGCAGCATAGGCTTGAGATTTAATTAAGTGTTCTTCATGAAAATAACTTGAAATGCAAGAATGGATGCTCAACTTCTTCTCTTTGATTCTCATAGCTCAAAAATGATCTCTTAAAGTTCTTAGACATTTTTGAAAGCTTGAAACATTGCATACAAACTTCATGTTAACCACTTTGGCGAAATAAAATTGGGACTAGGTGAAAATTAGTCAAGAAGTTAGGTCAAAAATCTGCCTAAACTTGTTGAAAATTTTACTAAGTGTTTTATGAGAAATGTCATGACTTCATGAGCCTATATCTTTAAATATATGAATTTTTTAGACATCAAACCTATAATACAAAGTTGTAGAGTTCATAAAGATCTACAACTTTCATGTTTAAAGTTTTCCTTGAATCATCTTGCATCTTGGGGAAAAAATGTCATGAAGTAATGAATTTATCAAGTATAAAAACACTTAGAAAATTTCTAAATATTGAAAACTTTGACTTTTTGTGGAATTTCTTGACTTTCTTGACTTTTGATGATCAAGTTTGATATTTTTGAATGTCTTGATAAATTTTAATCTTTGAAATTCAATGTTGATCAAAAAGTCAAAGTTTGACTTTTTGTGTATCAGTTGACTTTTCATCAGTTGATCAAAAATTCAACTATCAATCTTTTGATCTTGAGAAATGATTTGAGTCATGAAATTAGGTTAACATGTTTTGTTTGATTCCTTTAGATTATACTCCAAACCATTAGATCATGTATTAGGTCAAAAGTCAATGATCAGTCAACTTCAGTCAAAAACCTAATTTTGGCTATTTTGCCCCTTTAATGATTTGGATGCTTTTCTTGACGAATTATGATCAATCCTTGATCAATTTATAAATATGACTTCAAGATGTTGATGGGGACCAAAAATCATAAAGGTTGACTGTAGATTGACCACAGTTGACCTTTTACCCAATACATTTGATTTTTAGTCATCTGAGCAATTGACTGAGCAAATTTGTGGTGCAAGACTTGAAACTTGACATGAGTATTCTTGGAGACCTATAATGAACCATTAAAGTCATTTGAGGCATCTAAAGTCAAATTTTCCTTGAGAAAACCAAAACACTAATTTATGGTCTCAGTGCTTAGGAGGTGGGCTTGTCTAATCAAACCCTTGAGAACCCTTGAGAAATGTCTTGAGAGAAGAGAGGGTGGATTTTGGGGTACAATAGTTGCCCCTGTTCAATCTTCTTAAACCCGAAGAGTTAGATTTTCTTGTTCGCCATTCGTGACTTAAAGGTAGAAGAGGATTGAACACTTAAGTGCCAAGAAATTTGCACTCGCCTGTGCATGAATTAAATATGTTTGTTGATTATAACAGAAGTGGGCTTAAAGATTCCATTTGGAGAGATGACAGAGAGTCGTCGGCGATGGGCTTAAAGATCCCATCCAAGATAACTATTGATATAAATTAGACCAAGCCTTAACTTGACTTCAACTGGAAAAGAATCAGAGTAAATCTTTGGTTGATTTAAGCTGAACCAGAAAAAGTGTCTACTGGAAAAGAATCAGAATAAATCTTTGGTCTATTTAAACTGAACAAGCAGATGTATCGTGTCTGTCTTTAACAGAAAAGAATAAAAATAAATCTTTGGGCAATTTAAACTGAACCAGCAGAAGTCTGTATTTGTCTTTAACTAGATAAGAATCAGAATAAATATGAACCAGAAAAAGTGTCTACAGGAAAAGAATCAGAATAAATCTTTGGGAGATTTAAACTAAACCAGCAGATGCCTGTCTTTGTCTTTAACTAGATAAGAATCAGAATAAATATGAACCAGAAAAAGTGTTGAACGGAAAAGAATCAGAATAAATCTTTGGCGATTTAAACTGAACCAGCAGAAGTCTGTATTTTTCTTTAATTGGATAAGAATCAGAATAAATCTGAACCAAAAAAAGTGTCTACCGAAAAAGAATCAGAATAAATCTTTGGGCGATTTAAACTGAACCAGCAGAAGTCTGTATTTGTCTTTAAATGGATAAGAATCAGAATAAATCTGAACCAGAAAAAGTGTCTACCAGAAAAGAATCATACTAAATCTTTGGCTATTTAAACTGAACTAGCAGAAGTTTGTATTTGTCTTTAACTAGATAAGAATCAGAATAAATCCGAACCAGAAAAAGTGTCTACCGGAAAAGAATCAGAATAAATATTTGGGCGATTTAAACTGAACCAGCAGAAGTTTGTATTTGTCTTTAATTGGATAAGAATCAGAATCAATCTGAACCAGAAAAAGTGTCTATCAGAAAAGAATCAGAATAAATCTTTAGGCGATTTAAACTGAACCAGCAGATGCTGTATTGGAATGACCCTCTGAGGAAATTTCTTAAAAATCCCTTTGTTAGATATAGCCTTTGAGAAGACTGTTGGGTCGTATGAGTAATTGGTGATGTTTGTCTGTTGATTGATCTTTTCCTGAAAAGGTAAAGAGTTAGTTTTATGCAATGTCCTGATGTATAAAATGCATTGCGTAATGATGTTCTCAAAATGATATTATGATATATGCGTTTTATATGCATATGTTATGATGAATGAATGTGTAATGTTGTTGAAGTGTATTTTTCTTGGAAAATAAATCCATGACTATTGTTGGGGATGAAGAGTATGTGTATTTTCAATTTTGTCTAGAATGCTTCCGCTGGGGATTCTTGTTTACTTGTTTGAGGAAACTCTACAGGGGATGTATTGATTTCTGTTTAGGGAGAAGAGTTTAGGAAAGTTGGTCGTCTGTCACTCTACTGGGGAGTTTAATTCTTATGTACCATGACTGGGGATAAAGGAGATGGATGAACTTCCGGCTCGTTTGGGGAAGATAATTCGTATATACCCTGATTAGGGATAAAAGAGATGGATAATCTTCTGACTCGTATGGGGAGGATAAAGTTAACTGGTATCTGGTCAGATTCCAAGCTTCGCAGTAACTTTTTGGGGATAGTGATGACTTTACTGGGGAGAAGAATTTTGTCGGTAATTATTAGTAGTCTGGGGAATATACTCAAGCTGGGGAATTTGTAGGTTGTTGGGGAATCAAACCCTTGTTTATGGAGAAGTGCTCTGCTGAGGAAACCAACTCTCTTGGGGAAGTTGAATTTTCTAGAGAGAAGAAACTTTGTAGATTTTCTTTTTAGTTTTGGAGGACTAAACTCAGTTGGGGAAGAGAATTTCCATGAAGTTTACTAATTGGAACTCCGTAGGTTGGTAATATTGTCGGGAAAGAGATTATAATCCTCTATCTGTTGGGGTGATCTGCCGAGGAGATTGCAGGGAATGTACTCTTATTTGTGAAGATTACTCTGTGGGGAATAATCTCATAGAAGTGGCTCTAGAGAGTTCACTGGGGATAAACTTATGAAGGGATTATGTGGGGATTTATGGACAACTTGAGCATCATCCCAGCTTCTAGATTTTTTAGTAAATGTTTAGTCATGCATTTATTTGTTAATAGTTAATCATGTTCATATGCATATGTTCATTCAATTTTAGTCATTGGATGTTTTTGTAAGCAAAACAGAAAAAACCAAAAACTTTGGAATTCAAAGTATATTTGTATTGATATTTTGCCTATAAACAGGCGAGTTTGTACAAAGAGACGAAAGTCCTAGTAAAAGGAAATCGCTGTAAAATGAAAAGAGTACAAAGTGAAAACATATATATGTAGCCATGTGGAAGTGATCGCATTGGATTCCAAAACTGTTATTGCCCTTATGCCTTTGAACATCTCATCCCTTGCCATCAGAAGAAGTTGATTGCACTGATCTTGTACCATTTGAACTTTTTACTTTAGTAACAAAGTTGGCTGTAGGTAATCCAACGGGACATAGTCGTACGCTTTAATCCTTAAGTTTTTCCTGGACCTCCCTTTCAGGTTTTTAGTCCACCAGGATACCCTTTTTTTCCCAAGCCACCCTTTCAGGTTTTCGACTTGCCGGGTGTACAATTTTTATATATCCCTAATTTTTCCTGAAACCTTTTGGTTCGACAGGATGCCCTTAGTTTTGCCTAGGTATGTCAACCTAGAGGGTAATTCTTATGCCTAGTATTTTTTGACTATGTTTGCGTTCACAGGGTGCGGGAATCTTTGTCGTCCATAGTGGTTAGCATCATCGCACCGCCTGAGAATACTTTCTTGACAACAAATGGCCCTTTGTAAGTGGGAGTCCATTTTCCCCTGGGATCGCCTTGTGATAGAATGATGCACTTTATTACCAAGTCACCAGTATGGTATACCCGATGCTTAATCTTTTTGTTGAATGCCTTGATCATACATTTTTGAAACATCTGACCATGACAGACAGTAGCCAGCCTCTTTTCATTAATCAAATTCAACTGATCCAACCTAGTCTGGATCCATTCATCTTCGTCTAAGTTTGCTTCTTTCATAATCCTTAGAGAAGGGATCTTAACTTCGACTGGCAGGACAACTTCCATGCCATAGACTAAAGAGAAAGGGGCTGCCCCAGTTGATGTCTGCGCCGAGGTACGATAACCATGAATAGAAAATGGTAACATCTCATGTCAGTCTTTATAGGTCACCACCATCTTTTGCACAATCTTGTTTATATTCTTGTTGGCAGCTTCCATTGCGCCATTCATCTTAGGTATGTAGGGAGAAGAGTTGTGATGTTTGATCTTGAACTGCATGCAGAGTTCAGTGGTCATGGAATTGTTGAGGTTGGTTCCATTATTAGTGATGATCCTGTCAGGGATACCATACTGACATATGAGGTTATGTTTGATGAACCGGGCTACAATGTTCTTGGTAACTGAGGCAAACGAGGCTGCTTCAACCCATTTTGTGAAATAGCAGATGGCGACGAGAATGAAGCGATGTCCATTAGACGCAGTAGGCTTGAATTATCTGATCATATCAATGCCCCACATTTCAAATGACTAAGGAGCAGTCATGATATTCAAAGACATTGGAGGTACGTGAACCTTATCAGCATAAATTTGGCACTTATGGCAAGTCCTTGAGTGGTGGTGACAATCAGTTTCCATAGTCGACCAATATTAACCATCTCTCATAATCTTTTTAGCCATAGTGTATCCACTTGAGTGAGTTCAAAAGATACCTTCATGCATATCCTCCATGATCTTCTCTGCTTCCTTCTTGTCCATACAATGGAGCATAATTGAATCATGGTTGCGCTTGTACAAAACCCCATTGCTTAGGAAGGACTTGGTTGAGAACCTCCGCAGGAATTTCTTATCATTGATTAATTCCCCTTCAGGGTATTCTTGAACTTTGAGATACCTTTTTACTTCGTGAAACCAAGGCTTCCCTTTCACTTTATCAGTATCAATCTTAAAGCCCAGCGCTGGTTCGTCAAATTTTCTGACAGTATTTCGGGGAGCTTCGTTGTCCCATTTGACCTTGAACATGGATGACATGGTAGCTAAAGAATCAGCCAACTGATTTTCTTCTCTTGGGGTATGTTCAAAGGTAATCTCCTTAAAGTACGGGATCAAGGTTAGCACAAATTCTTTGTATGGGGTAAGATTTGGATGTTTTGTATCCCACTCTCCTTTAACTTGACTGACCACCAAAGCTGAGTCTCCATACACGCTCAGGAATTTAATTCTTAAGTCAATAGCAACTTTGAGACCTAAGATGCACGCTTCGTACTCGGCCATGTTGTTAGTGCAGTCAAAGCAAATTCTGGCAGTGAAAGAAGTATGGCAAACCTCGGGAGAAATGATCACAACACCAATCCCGTTACCAAGTGCATTAGAAGCTCCATCAAAAACCATAGTCCATTGGGATCCTTACTCAGGTCCTTCATACGGTCCAAGATTTTCACAATCTGTAATCAGCATGATATTCTCATCTGGGAATTCAAAATTCATAGATTGGTAGTCCTCAATAGCTTGATGTGCCAAATGATCTGCCAATACACTTCCTTTGATTGCTTTTTGTGTAGTGTACTGAATATTGTATTCAGTTAAGATTATTTGCCATCGAGCTATTCTTCTATAGAGAGTTGGCTTCTCGAAGATATGCTTAATGGGATCCATCTTAGAGATCATTAGAGTGCTATGAGTCAACATATACTGTCCTAGTCGATGAGCAGCCCATGCCAAAGTGCACCAAGTTATCTCGAGCAGTGAATATCTTGTTTCACAGTCAATAAACTTTTTGCTAAGGTAGTATTTTGCATGCTCTTTTTGACCAGACTCGTCATGTTGCCCTAACACACATCCCATTGAATTCTCTAACACGATTAAGTACATGATTAGAGGTCTTCCTTCGAATGGTGGTGTTATACCCCAAAATTTGCCCTCCCATATTCCTCAAGAAATTGTCAAGTCAAGGTCACAAAATTCCCCAAGGGTTATGCATTCAACTGTCTCCTACACAGTCAAAACTAGGGTTTGGGTTCTGACCAAGAAAAGGAGGTTTTCAAAGGCCCAATCAAGTCTCATATGCTTACAAACATGGTCAAGCATCCCCATATCAAGTTTCAAGGCATTCAGCTCAAGATTGCACAGTCAAAACCCTAAATTGCACTACAGTCAACTGTAGGGGCAAAATGGTCATTTGGCAGTCAAAAGTTCAAATTTGAAGCCACAAACATCATTTGATCAATGCTTGATCATGATTCTCAAAATTTGGCTCAGAAATCATCAAAGATGCAAAAGTTGCTATATTTGGACAGCTGAAAAAGTCAACTGAAATTGACCAGGGCATAACTTTCACATGGATTATCAGAAAAATTCCATCCAAAGCTCATTTTGAAGAGAAAGACATTTCCTACAACTCATCTTCATACTTCAAGTCCAATAAATGCTCTCACAAAAAGTTATCAATTTCAACATTATAGGTCATTTTCAAAAGTCAACAAAAAGGGACTTTAAGTCAAAGGCCATAACTTGAGATTGGTAAATCAAAATGACATGGGACCAAAGACATTGGTTAAAGGACTCAAAGACCTTTCCAAAATGTCCAAGAACATGTGAAAAGCTTAAAAATTGAGCAAGTTATGCCTTGTAGAAGTTGGGAAATTTTTGTGAAATGGCAAAAGTCAACTATCTTTGAAAATCCAATTTTTGACAAAAGGGCCCCATTTTTTCCACTTGTTCCATCCTTGTCATGCCACACACGTGTCCCATGGTTAATTTCAAGACCAAATATTGATTTTTTTATTTTATTTAATTTTTGATGATTTAATTCATTTTAATTCTTTGAAAATTCAAATAAAATTTAAAAACCAATGGAATAGTGTCATGTGAACTTGGACAATTTCTATGTATCATGAACCAACTCAAGAAATCAGGCTAGGGTTCATTTGCACACTAGGTCTAGGTTTTGGCTAAAAAGGAGGAAAAATGGTTAAGAGTGAAAACCCTAAGACTAATTCATTCATGAGCTTGAATCTAGGTCAAAGAGTAAGCCAATTCCATTCCATGATCATCACTGAGTCAAACCCTAACTATAACACCTCATAAGTTGCGCCCAAACAAGCATTGGCATATTGAAAATTTTGGACAAAAACACAAATCTGAAATCAGTGCTAGAGAATCTTTGAAGCCTTAATTCTTTTCCCATTAGCATCCTGGACAATCACTGAACACGTCCCAACCCCTAACTTCAATCAAAACGCGAAGAAACAGTTGCTACAACCCAAACTGTACAGCAAATTTTTTGAAATCGTACTCTCCATTTTAAGCATCTTCATTGCATTTCAATTGTATATTCTTGTTCCATGTGAAGTTTCTAAGCTAACCATAACTGTTAATTGAATTTTCGTGCACTTTTGGCCAAGTTACCATGTTTGGTTTTTAGGGTTTCCAGCTTTTTGAATTAGGGCTTTTAGAACAGAGTAAAATCAAGCCTCAAGATCACTACCATTGCAATCAGCGTGCTCCAACGAACAAGAAACATGCCTCGCGAACAATTTATGTCCAACAGGATCCTAATCGCTATTTTCTAACATGCCTTCTATAGCAACGGGTTAAAACCGTTGCTTATTGCTTTTTGTGTTTCAGAAAAAAAAAGAAGAACGAAGATGATGATGTGGTGGCATGCAGGGATTGGGAGGTTTAAAAATCCGCGCGCGTTCCAAGAGTTGTGCCACTTTTCTTTTATATTATTTTTATTATATTATATGTTAATTGAAACACAACTGGCTCAGTGGACAAGGAAGCGTACGTATGACTCTCATGACCTGGGTTCAAGTCCCAGGTCTGGCCAATTTCCACATTATTTTTCAAAACAAAATTCTATGCTTTACTAACTTCCAGGTACACCATATGCCTCCGTCCTCAAGACATACACGTGTCCCAGATGATCATCCAAGGGCTCAGAGTCAAGGTACACCATGAACAAAAGTCAATGCACTGATACACAAGCCAAAAGGTCAATGGACTTCAAAGCCTAATGGGCCAAATTCCAGGCCTGGACCCTCCAAATTGGGGTTACCCCCCCCCCCTGGTTTGCATGTTTTATATTTTTCTTCTTACCTTTATTTTTGCTATTTTATTTATTTTATTGTTTCAACATAATTAGTTTATTTTTACTATAAAATATAAAAACATTCAAAAAAATCAGAAAAGTCAAAAATTTTAATAATTATTTTATTTTAAATATTGTTTTTTTTGTATAAATAATAACATGTAAAATGTTTAGTTTTAATTAAGTTTTCAACTTTAATTCCTTTTAATAAAAATCAAAAACAAAAACATAGAATTAGGTTAATGACTTTTTCCTTTTAACTTTCCTTGTTTTTTGCCATAGTATTAGTGTTTTTCATAATTAAACTAGGGTTGCATTTTAGGTTAGATTTTAATTCTTTTAATAACTAAAATCCAAAAAAATAGAGTTTAGGTTTAATAACTTTTTATTTTCTTCTTTTTTAATAATAATATTATTTATTTATTTAATGCACATAAATTAATTTAGAATTAAATTAGGTTAAAAGTCAATATTTTCATAATAAACTTAAAAGACATTAGAACTAGGATTTTAATTTTAATTAACTTTTCTTTTTTTTTCTTTTAAATCTAAAAAACACAAAAATACCATTTTTCATTTAATTTTAATTTTAGATAACTTAATTATTTTAATTCTTTTAAATGGTTCAACGCCCTCGCATTTGATTATTTTCTTTTTGCGCGTTTCATTTATTTCTTTTGTAAATAATTATGTACTTGTACCAAAGCCATGTAATAGCTATTAGACATTTCTTTTCTGCAATTTATTTTAAAATGGGTCTGGATTAATTTGGCGTTGTAGACCCTCGCCCTTTGTAATAGCGTAGAACTTTTATCTTTTCCGCACTTTAAATTCCCGCACTTTTAACTGTTAAACAATAACATGAAAGAATGTATGGCCCTAATTAAAATCAAGCGTAGAACACGACAAACATGACAAGACAAAATAATCGAAACATGACACACGAACTGCACACACCACCCCTAGGGTACGCCTCACTGTTGCCTTTCGAAAGGTGATCATCGAGTAGAGGATATTTTAGTAAGTCCTTGTGTCCATTGATCTAGTTGCCTAAAACAAAGTTGCCAAAAACAAAGTTGCCTAAAACAAAGTTGCCTCGGAATAAAAGATCAATGGCATAAGGGTAGCTTCTAAAGTGTCTTCCCATTGCTCTGGTGATCACCACGTCCCTAAAACTCGAATTGACCCGAACACCTCCAACGGTGGTGCTACCTACCTCTCAATGGTGGAATGGCACTACTTTAAAGGACGTTTACACAGACGAATTCCTTAGGGTAGGTAGGTTCTCAAGGATACTTGCTCTAATTTCAAACAAATCAAAATACTTTTCACACCAACACACTTTCAAAAACTTTCAAAACAAACTTTTCAAACACTCTGACGTACGAGTTGAACTGAAACTTTTCAAAGAATATTTTTTGAAACCCACATTGAAAAGCAAGCAGACATTTTGAAAACACATTGAGCAAGTATCTAAGAGCCCATGGATAACCATGGATAGAAAGGGTGCTAACACCTTCCCTTTCTATAACCTACCTCCCGAACCGAGAGCAATCTCTTTAAGGAATTTTTCTGTGCTTTTGTCCTTTCCATTTGGAGAAAATAAAAGACGGTGGCGACTCTTGCTTCCGCGACATTTCGCGAACCAGCGTTAAACAGTCAGTTCCAGATCCACCGATCACAGGTGGCATTAGAATTAGGGGTTCTTGTAAGTACTCCTTAATCTCGTTAAAAGGTTTTTAGCCATCATCACTCCATCTGACTACTTGATCTTTCTTCAACAGCTTGAAGATTGGCTCACAAGTAGCAATTAGATGAGAGATGAATCGGGCAATGTAGTTCAGTCGTCTTAGAAAACCTCTGACCTGCTTTTCAGTATGGGGAGCCGGCATTTCTTGGATAGCTTTGACCTTTGCAGGATCGACTTAAATTCGTTTTCCACTAACAAATAAACCTATGAGCTTTACAGACCTTTCCCTAAAGATGCATTTGTTGGGATGCAGCCTCATTTTGTACTTCTTCAGCCTCTCAAATAACTTGTGTATATGATCAAGGCGCTCTTCTTCAGTTTGGGATCTTTCTATCATGTCATCCATATAGACTTCTATCTCATGATGAATCATGTCATGAAATAAAGCCACCATAGCCCGTTGATAAGTTGCGCCTTCATTCTTCAACCCAAAAGGCATGACCTTATAATAGAAGGTGACCCACTGTGTAACAAAAGTAGTTTTCTCCATGTCTTCAGGCGCCCTTTTGATTTTGTTGTAACCCGAGAAGCCATCCATGAAGTAGAACACCTTATGTTGAGCAGTGTTGTCAACTAAGACATCAATATGTGGTAGTGGGAAGTCTTCCTTGGGGCTTTCCCTATTCAGGTCCCTATAGTCTACACACATATGGACTTTACCATCTTTCTTTGGCACTTGAACAACATTTGCAACGCATTGGGGATACGACGTCACAACAAAGAACACTGCATTGAACTGTTTCATTACCTCAGCCTTGATTTTTTCTGACATATCAGGATGCATGCGATGAACCTTTTGTTTGATCGGAGAATATCCCTCTTTCATTGGAAGACGATGAACCATGATATCAGTATCGAGCCCCGGCATGTCTTCGTATGACCAAGCGAATACCTCAACATAGTCGTGCAACATCTGAACCAATCTGCTCTTGACAGTGTCTTCCAGGTTGGCACCAATCTCGACTTCTTTCTTATCTGCCTCAGTACCCAAATTTATCACTTCAACCAGTTCTTTGTGCACTTGGATAGCCTTTTCCTCTTGTATTAGGAGTTTGGTGAGTTCTCTAGGTATCTCAAAATCTTCTTCACCTTTGTCTTTGGCTTGATAGATTGGATTATCAAATTCATAGATGGCAATAGCAGAATTGTTGTCAATGAGATCCAGAGTGGATGTGGATCTGCAAATGTGTGTGTGTGTGTGCATGTAAGATCACATGGCTTTTTGAAAATGCAGTAAAGTAAAAGAAAGATAAAGAGCATAAAATTTGAATGCAAAATTATCCAATGTTTTCATTAAATGAGCATATTATATATGAAATGATAACCCTTAACAAATGGACCATTGTGCTCGGGAAAGGCACATGGTTTAAAGTCATTATTTTAAAAGAGATTAGACAAATTTCTTAAAGGAATAAAAACAGGAAATAGAAATTACTCCTGGCTGAAGGAGATTGAGATGAAGTCTTTGGCCCTCCAGTTGTTGAGTCTGCCATCAGCAGTTGGGAATATCCAGTCGTCCAAGTCATCGTCACTATCAGTGTCCTCCAAAGCATTAACTCCATGGTTGCTAATACGGAGAGGTGGTTTTCCAGCACTAACACGTCGAACCTCTTTCTGAGCCTTTGAAGTAAATTCTAACCCAAATTTGTCAGATTTGTAGGGGATATCAGGAAGTTATCCCCTGATAGCGCAACCTCCATCTTTTACAACAGCCTGAGCATCCTTCAGAGAGGCCATTTTTGGCGTATTCTTGACAATCTTGGGAGCAGCAGGAGTAGCATTAGCAACACCAATCATTGGAGGGATTACTTTAAATTCTTAGAAGGGTTTTTTAATGAATTCACCGTCCATTTCGACATATTTGAAAGAATTCAAATGAATGACCATAAATTCTTCCTCTCTACAGACTGTGACAATCTTCCCTTTCACTGTGTATTTCAGCTTTTGATGTAATGTAGAGGTGACCGCACCTTCCCCATGAATCCATGGGCGTCTGAGCAAGGAAGAATAGGTTGGGCGGATATCCATTACATAAAATGTTTAATTGAATACTTGAGACCCCACCTTGATCGGGAGATCAACCTCTCCATGGACCATCCTTTTTGACCCATCAAAGGCTCTTACCACAATATCGCTGGGTTTCAGCACCAGCCCATCATAGTCCTGTCTATCCAAAGAACCTTTAGGTAAAACATTGAGGAAGGACCCAGTATCTACTAACACATTCGCCAGAGTGGTACCTTTGCATTCAATAGAGATGTGTAGAGACTTGTTTTGATTCTTCCCCGCTGGAGTCAAATCTGCATCAGAAAATCCCAATCCATTATTAGCAGTTAGGCTTGCAACATAATTCTCAAATTGATCAGCAGTATTTTCTTGAGGTACATGGGCATTTTTCAGAAACTTCAACAGAGCTTGGGCATGTGCTTCAGAGCATAATAGCAAGGACAACATGGATATCTTTTAGGGTGTCTGCCCCAGTTGCTCCACTATTTTGTAATCACTTTTTCGGATGATTATCAGAATTTCTTCCATCTCTTATCTAGATGGATCTTCAATTGTCACTTCTTTCGAGGGTGCCTCCGTCAGGGCAGGCTCAGTAACTCTCTCTTTACCTCGGGCATTGGCAGTTGGCCCAGCAGCAGGAATGTGAACAGATGTGGTTGTAGTTGTTGGAGGAGAGATCTCCGGAGAGAAGACCCTTCCTGTCCTAGTGACCGTACTAGTTCTGGAAATGTTTGTAATTTCAGGCTCTTCGTTTTCGTTAATCTGTGGGTCTTGCTTGACACAATGATAATAAACTTCTGCCTCATAGTTCCAAGGCACATCTTTGTTAGAGGTATAGGGGACTGGCCCTGGTGTAGTGATAATCAGGGGAGCCAGTCTTAGTTCATTAGGAATCCTTATAGGGCCTTTAGAGGTGATCCTAATAGGAGTGTTGGAGATTGTGATGATGGAAACATTTTCAAGTATACTTTCAGGCAAACTTTTCTTGGATTGAGTTTTCTCGAACAGAATTTCAAGACTATCAATCAGACATTGAATACCTTTCTCCAGCCATATACAACCATTATTTTGGGAAGCATAATGATAACAGTTTTCAAGGCAGCCAGGGAATAAACCAGCTCTTATCAGATTCTTCTTAACGGTCAATAACAGAGTAGTCAAATCATCGATGGAGGAGACAAGGGAGACATCGTCAATTTCATTGACACCTTTACCATGACTGGGCATGGGAGCAATAATGACATTGGGGGTTTATGGAGGTTCAAACTCAATCACTTTGTTATCAATCAAATCTTGGATCTTGTTCTTCAACGCCCAAGAGTTGTTGGTGTCATGTCCGAGACTATTTGAATGATAGGCGCATTTCACATTCGGGTTATATTTGGGGAGGCAGTATTGGGATTTGAAGGAGGATCTCGCATCGTTACCAAATCTGCCTTCAACAGATGTTGTAGAGCTTGAGACAATGGCATGTTAATTCTAGTGAATTTCCTTCTCGGGGCACCAAGCTTTTGTTGATTGTTTGATTGTTGTGGTCATTGAATTGGGGTCAGGCTTGAAATCAATACAGCTCCTACCGACTGATGATGATCATTCTTGACACGGCTCCTTTGTCCATAAACAACATTAGTCTCTTTCTTACCCATAAAAGGTTTCTTTACAACATTAGAGGTTGGGGTCATGGGGATCTTTCCGCTTTGATTCCGCTTTCAACTTGCTCGCCAGTCAAAATCAACTCAGTAAACCCTGACAGAGAACTCCCAATCAGCAAGTTAAAGAATGGACCAGTCAAGGTGTCCATGAACATATCCACTAATTCTTTGTCAGTCAATGGGGGCTGCACCCTTCCATCCAGGTCCCTCCATTTTTGAGCATACTCTTTAAAACCTTCATTTGTACCCATAGTCATATTCTGCAACTGCACACGAGTTGGTGCAAGATTAGCGTTGTATTGGTATTGTTTGTAGAAGGCGGTAGCTAGATCCTCCCAGGTGTGGATATTAGTACCTTCAAGTTAATAGAACCATTCTAATTGTGTTCCAGATAAGCTTTCTTGGAAGAAGTGCACCCATAACTTCCTAACACGGTGTGTGGTTGAATCTTGTAGACGTAAGACCTCAGATACATATTTGGACAAGAGATCCCGTCGTATTTGGCGAAGATAGGAACTTTGAATTTGTGGGGAATGATCACCCCAGGTACCAAACCTAAGTCTCCAATGTATAAACCAAGCATTTTTTGGATCTCTACAACCTTGAGTCGGTCCTCTAATTGTTTATATTTGTCATTCACCGGTGGATACTGCTCTTCGGAATAGTCTTCGTCCTTAGTAATCTGGTTATTTCCACCCCTAACTCTGGTGCTTCTAACTTCCTCTTCTTGATTGTCTTCTTCCTCATAAGAAGCCTCTTCTATTTGAGCCAGTCGAGCAGGCCCCTTGAACCTTTTTCCCATGTTGAGGATGATAGCCCTCTTCTTAGTCTTCTTTTTGGTGACAAGGAGTGCCATCATTTCTTGCTGACCTTTGGCTAGGTTGAAGAGAGTCTCTTGGAACTGTGCGTGTTGAGTTTGCAGATCTTTGACGGTTTGCTCTAGAGCCATCTTATACTGAAATAAACAGTAAAAAGATGAGGAAACATATATCAGATAACCTACATATGATATGATGCATTCTATGCGGATGCAATGTTTTCAAGGATCTCAGGAATTTAAATTTGCTAGCCAAAAAAGAAACAAACGCAACAATTGTATTAATAATTTTAAAGATTACAATTTCCCCTTGGGCTTACAATGAAAAAGAAAAAGGGTGTAAAAAGACAACAAAATAGACTTCTAAAACAAAAGACTCAAGTCTCCCACGGGAGCTTCCTCTTTGGTGTAATGTAGGCATTTAGGCTTCGCTCCTCGTGAAGTTGCCTTGTGAGCTCCAACACTTTCTTCCCGCTTGCATAGAATCGAGCTTCAAAGGTGTCTCGTTCCCCCTTGAGTTGAATCCACGATCTATGCAATTCTTCGAGGTTGGTAGGCATGTTAGGATGGATAATGGTATGAGGAACATCCCCTTCGGTAATAAGCTCCACAACTATTGGTTGAATAGCAGGATATGGCATCATGAGACTTTGAGCACGAGCTCGTACCCATTTAAGGCTCAAGAGGGATGGAATTCTTATGCCCCAAAGTCTTTCTATCAACTTTTCTTACCATGCCTCAAGCATGTACAAACCTTTGATGATAACCTTGAACATCATTTTCATAGTCGAATACAATACCTTGAACGAGTGTGTCATAGGGACCATCTCTTCGAGCATAGCCAAATTATCGTAGAGCTAGAGAAGGGTTATAAGAAATACCTCCCCTAATACCTAAGAGTGGAACATTATGGAACTCCCCACAACGGTAAATAATAATAATGTCTTCTTGAGATCGAGAGCACCAATGAATATCTGAATGAGAGAGTGACATCAGCCTTTGAGACCACCTCAAGCCTTGTTCATTCTTCAATACTGATCGAGGGAGGTGCGAAATAAACCACCTAGAAAACAAAGGAATGCAACACATAAGAGAGCCTCTCTTCCTCATGGTACGAGTGTGAAGACAATGTATAATGTCTCCAAGCAAAGTAGGCACAGAGTTACGAGAAAGAAAAACCTTGACAGCATTCACATATATGAGTTGGTCAGGGTTAGGAAAAAGCACCAACCCATAAATTAGAAGAGCCAAGACTTCTTCAAAATCTTGTAAATCCAAAGCATCCAAAAACATACGAGCCTTCTCCATTAGGAATTTAGCCAAAAATCCTTTGACCCCACTTCTTGTTTCCCAATTAGCTACAATGTAAGAACTCTTCAAATGTAAGGCCTGGAAATAACTTCAGGCTTTTGAGTTTCCTCTAAACTGATGAATGGTATTTGATCAAGGACTTGTACCCCCAATAGTTGAGATAATTCTTCCATTGTGGGCACTATTTGATAGTCGGGAAAGGTGAAACAATGATGTACAAGGTCAAAGAATTGAAAGAGCACCCTCATCATGTATTCTTCAAAGCTTGAGGTAACCAGATTGAGAAGTCGACCATATCTTTTGGTGAACGGAGAATTTTCAGGAACCCTTGATGATAACTCTTTGAGTTGAGGAGGCACCCCTATGAAGTTGATTCGGAATGTATTTCTGCGAGTGGAAGCCATACCCTATTGTGATACGGTGGGAAGAACTGACTTATTTTTGGAATGCTGGTTTTGCGTTTTGCGTTTGTTTTCGCAAAATGTCGCGGTAAGCAAGAGTCTCCATCGAATTTTATTTTATCCAACAAGGAAAGGAAAAAAGCACAGAAAAATTCCTTTCTCGAGATGTTTCTCGGGTTCGGGGGGTAGATTATAGAAAGGGAAGGTGTTAGCACCCTTTCTATCCGTGGTTATCCACGGGCTCTTAGGTACTTGCTCAATTGTTTTCAAAATTGCTTTCTTTGTGCTTGTGGTTTTGAAAAAGTTTTTGTTTTGAAAACTTCGATTTAACTCTTGCTTCTGTCCTCAAGAGCGTATGAAGTGTTTTTGAAAACTTTGTTCGAAAAGTGTAAGTGTGAAAAAGATTTTTTTTTTGAAAGAGAAAGTACTTAAGAACCATCTATCTACTCAAAAAAGAATCGTTCTATGCTATCTTCTTTTAGACAATGCTATCCCACTATGAATGAGTAGGTAGCACCGTCGTTGGAGTTTGCGGGTCAATTCGAACTTAGGGACTTACGGTCACCAAAGCAATGTTAGGACGCCTTAGCGGTAACCCTAATGTCTTAGATCATTTGTTTGAGGCAACAATATCCGAGGCAACCGTTTCGAGGCAACTATGATCTTTGGACAAGAGGGCGACCTCTAAAGTGACCTATACTTAATGACCGCGTATGAAGTCAACCAAGTGGGGTGTACCCTAAGAGTGCGCATGTGCGAGTGTGTCGTTTTCAGTTATTTTTGTCTTTTCACATGTTAAGGGTGGTCTATGTTGATTTTAGTTTAAAACATTCAATCTTGTCATGCATCCCTATTATCAAACATCTAACAGTTGTATTTTTGCGGAAAATAAATTGTGGAAATTAAATTACAAAGCGTCGGGTATTTACATCGCCAAAAACAACCCTTTGAAATTTAAATGCGGAAAAATAAATAAAGCGATAAAGATAATTAAATGGTCCTATTAGCTATTACGAGCCGGGAACAAGTATAATATTGAATAAATAGATCGCGTGCGGGAAATTAAATCGGGTGCAAGTTTAGGGTTTTGACCCTTTTTTGAGAGAAAGTATCTTTTTTTTGTTATTTTTTTTTAATTAAGAAAGAAATCACCTAAGTTAAATACTAAATTAAATTAATTAATTAATTAATAAAAATAAGTTATTTTTGGGTTTTTGGTTTTTAAGGAAAGAAAAATAAAATTAATTAAATGTTAGTAAAAACCTAATTAAGTCTAAGTTAATTTTAATTATTTACAAAAATGTATTAAAGTTATTTCTAATTAATAGCCTAAATTAATTAATAGATTTGTTAATAAAAAATAAAAATACTAAAATTTAATTTGATAAAGAAAATGTTTGTTGTGGTTTTAATTTTATAAAGAAAAAAATTTGATTGGTTAGTTAATTAAATAAAATATAATAAAACAATTAAAACAAAAATAAATGAAATAGGGAGAGATATGGGGGTATGGACCTGTTTTAGGGGTCAGAACAGCAATCCTGAGGCCCATTTGCATTGGCCCTGTTTGACTTCTGAGATTCCCTGCGCCCATGTTGACTTGGTCTATGGTGGACCATCAACTTGGATCACCAGATCTGGCCTTTGGCCATCTGGTTGTTGGACGTGTGAAGGCGCATGGTATGCCACAAGCATGGATTTGTACCTGATTACATGAAGAAGAAAAATAACAAAGAGAATGGGGGACCTGGGATTCGAACCCAGGTCCTGTTGGATATTGGCAAGCACGCTTACCACTTGGCTGAATTGGCTTGTTTGTTAACAATATACAAAGACAATATTATAAGATAAAACAATTTAGTGTGCCAGCTCAATAAAATATGCGCGCCATGGTTTGAACGGACGAATCACGCCTCGCCACGCATCATCTTCAACCCTCGTCTGTAGCTAAAAACCTGTAAAACTTATAGCTACAGACACAAGTCGTCGCTATAAGTCGTGCTTTCTCCAAAATCTGCTGTAGGCCATAGAAATAAATTCTAAGGGCATTGTTATGCTCATCTTAACCTCCTGGTCCTAACCATGCCCTTCTTGATGGACAATTATCCCTGAAATAAGAATGCCCAAAAACGACCAAGGAACCCTAGCTATGGCATCTCACAGTATAGATCACATAAATAAAATTGAGTAATGCAAAAAGCTTAGAAACATGATGAGGATTATGAATATGCAAATAATTTGTACAAAAGATGCAGGAATAATGATTTACGAATTCAAATGCAGAGCTAGGTAACGTGATGCTTACAGCGTGCTTGGGCGTGTATGGAAGCTTGCTTTGGATTGGTTTCAACTCAGTGAACCTCCAGGAATCGATTGGGATAGCTTTTGGCTTCTGAAAACCTCTCTTGCTATGATTTCGAATTCCATCTTTTTCACCACTTTTTCAAGTTTGGTTCTGCTTGTTCTTACAGCCTCTCACCCTATTTTTCGTGCCTTTGCCTTCCTTATGTATTGTGGAATGTGTTAGGGTAACAAATATGGCTTGAATCTTCCACATCAATCCATTGCATATTTGATTTGATTCACTTTTGAAAGCTTGCCAAATTTGTCAAAAATCCATCCTTTTGCACTTGATCTTGTGTGATACGAATTTGATGCTCTTAATGATGATGATTCAATCTTGAAATAGCCAAAATATATCTTGTAATCAAAGCTTTGGATTTTTTATGATTTAATTTGATTAAAAATGAAATAATTCAATAAAAATCAAATAAAATAATAAAAATAAGCTATGGTCTCATGGATGAAGCTAGGACACGTGGACACTTATGCAAGCTCAAATCAAGTGGAAAAGAATGGGCCCATTTGACAAAATTTGAAGTTTTGGGGATAGTTGACTTTTGGCAATTTTGCAAAAATGCCCAACTTCAACAATGCATAACTTCTTCAATTTTGAACTTTTGGAGGTGTTCTTTGACTTTTTGGAAAGCTTGAGATGTCCTATAACCAACCCTTTTGGTCTCATCGCATTTTGATATTCCATGCTCAAGTTATAAGCTTTGGAAAAAAAGGTGTTTTTGTTGACTTTCAAAAATGACATATAATGTCCAAATTTGTAACTTCTTGTGAGTGCATTTCTTGATCTTGGGGTGTGACGATGGATTGTAGGAAATTGCATCCTCTTAAAAATGAGCTTTGGATGGGTCATTTCTCATAAAGTATGAGAAAGTTATGCTTGGTCAAAGTTGAGTTGACTTTTCCTGCAAAACCCTAATTTAGCAACTTTTGAGTCTTGATGAATTTTGAGCAAATTTTGGTGAATCATGATCAACCCTTGATAAAATGATGAATTATCCTTAAAAATGAGAATTTTGACAAAAAATCTTGAAGTTTGACTGTTTATAGGTCACAGTTGACTTTTGCCCTAGCATAGTCGATTTTTGGACCTTTTGAGCAATTGACTGAGCAAACTTCCTCTGCAAGGCTTGAAACTTGACATGGATGACCTTGAGAACATATTAGGACATTGGGGAGCCCTTTGGGTCATTTGGAATCAAGGATCTTGATGCAACACAAAACCCTAATTTGGGGTTGACTGCCTTAGGAGATAGCTTGACTGTCCAACTCTTGAGCAATCTTGAGCCACTTGGAGATTTTTCTTGTAATGTTTGGAGAAATATGATAGGGAAAATTTTGGGGTACAACAGCTTCCCCTGTTTAATCTTCTTAAACCTGAGGATGTAGATTGGCTTTCGTGCCTTTCGTGATCCGAAGGTGGAAGATGATTGAACATTAGAGTGCCCAAAAATTTGCACTCGCATGAAGTGGTATCAGCCTGGTGATGTCGAGAATGGGCTTACAGATACAATTTGGAGATTGCTGGAGGGAGGATGGGCTTAAAGATGCCATCTGCAGGAGTGTCGATCGCATAAGAGATTCCTTAGCAAGAACTTTCATACCTGTTGTTGTGGAAGATTCCGCTTGGGAAGTCTAACTTTTGTTGAGATTTAGGAACTTGCCTGTACTTCAACTGAGAGAATGCCTCTACTGAGTTTTAAGAACTTGTCCGTAATTCAACTGGGGGGAAACATCTTCATCAATATCTAGGAATTGTCTGGTCTTCAATGGAGCATAATTCTGTTGAGATTGTAGAACTCGTCCACACTTCGACGGAGGAAATTGTCGAGATTGAGAACCTTATCTGTAATTCAACAGAGGATAATTCAGTTGAGATTTAAGAACCGGTCAGGTCCTCGACTGAGGGAAACATCTTCATCAAGATCTAGGAATTGTCTGGTCTTCAACAGAGTATAATTCTGTTGAGATTGTAGAACTCGTCCACACTTCGACGAAGGAAAATTGTCGAGATTGAGAACCTTATCTGAAATTCAACCGAGGATAATTCAGTTGAGATTTAAGAACTGGTCAGGTCTTCGACTGAGGGAAACATCTTCATCAATATCTAGGAACTGTCTGGTCTTCAATGGAGCATAATTCTGTTGAGATTGTAGAACTCATCCACACTTCGACCGAGGAAAATTGTCGAGATTGAGAACCTTATCTAAAATTCAACCGAGGATAATTCAATTGAGATTTAAGAACCGGTCAGGTCTTCGGCTGAGGGAAACATCTTCATCAAGATCTACGAACTGTCTGGTCTTCAACGGAGTATAATTCTGTTGAGATTGTAGAACTCGTCCACACTTCGACGGAGGAAAATTTTCGAGATTGAGAACCTTATCTGAAATTCAACCGAGGATAATTCAGTTGAGATTTAAGAACTGGTCAGGTCTTCGACTGAGGTAAACATCTTCATAAAGATCTAGGAACTGTCTGGTCTTCAACGGAGTATAATTCTGTTGAGATTGTAGAACTCGTCGACACTTTGACGGGGGAAAATTGTCGAGATTGAGAACCTTATCTGAAATTCAACCGAGGATAATTCAGTTGAGATTTAAGAATCGGTCAGGTCTTCGACTGAGGGAAACCTCTTCATCAAGATCTAGGAACTGTCTGGTCTTCAACGGAGTATAATTCTGTTGAGATTGTAGAACTCGTCCACACTTCGACGGAGGAAAATTGTCGAGATTGAGAACCTTATCTGAAATTCAACCGAGGATAATTCAGCTGAGATTTAAGAATCGGTCAGGTCTTCGACTGAGGGAAACATCTTCATCAAGATCTAGGAACTGTCTAGTCTTCAACGGAGTATAATTTTGTTGAGATTATAGAACTCGTCCACACTTCGACGGAGGAAAATTGTCGAGATTGAGAACCTTATCTTGAAATTCAACCGAGGATAATTCAGTAGAGATTTAAGAACCGGTCAGTTCTTCGACATAGCTGAGAACTTTAACTGTATCTTTCCTGAAAGGTAAAGGACAGTCGTATGCAATGTGTTGTACCCCAAAATTTGCCCTCCCATATTCTTCAAGATTTGTCAAGAATCATCTTCAAATGGTTCAAGACTACTCAAGGGATTGCACAGTCCAAACATCTCCTAAGCCAGTCAAAATTAGGGTTTTGTTTCTTCCAAGGAATTTGAGGTTTTTAATGGCTCAATCAAGTCTCATAGGCCTATATACATTTCCAAGCATCTACATGTCAAGTCTCAAGTCTCATAGTGTCAAATTGCACAGTCAAAAGCCCTATTTGCTCTACAATCAACTGTAGGGGTAAAATGGTCATTTTGCAGTCAAAAGTCATAATTTTTGGTCAACATCTTATTTTGAGCACACAATCATCATTTGGTCAAGTCTTGATCATGATTCCACAAGAATGGCTCAAAAATCATCAAAGATGCAAAAGTTACTATTTTTGGACAGTAGAAAAGTCAACTGTATCTTGACCAAGGCATAACTTTTTCATGGTTCATCAGAAAAATCACATCCAATGCTCATTTTGAAGGGGATAATATTTCCTACAACTCATCTTCACATTCCAAGTCCTAGAAATGCTCTCACAAAAAGTTATCAATTTCTACATTATAGGTCAATTTCAAAAGTCAACAAAAATGCACTTTAAGTCAAAGACCATAACTTGAGATTGGTAAATCCAAATGACATGGGACCAAAGTCATTGGTTAGAGGACTTCAAGACCTTTCCAAAATGTCCAAGAACATGTTCATATGATCAAAATTGAGCAAGATATGCATTGGAGAAGTTGGGAAATTTTTGTGAATTTGCAAAAGTCAACTTTGCTCAAAATACCTCATTTTTGCTAATGGGCCTCAAATTCCTTCTTGAAACTTTGTCCAAGGCATATGCACGACCCATTGAGATTAAATTGATTTATTTTATTATTTTTTATTAATTAATTGGATTTTTAATTGATTTTAATTCATTTAATTAATTTAAAATGTGGGAAATTCAAAGATTTGATTTTTCAATCTTTTGGTGAAGCAAACAAGCTCAATATATGCTGGAGATTTCGTGTGCACATCAAGGGGACAAGGATATCCAAGTTTGGCAAGATTTTTCAATCAAGTAGATTGAAAAATATTTGATTTTCAATCAAATATACAAACCATAATTCCATGGATTTCTTGGCCAAGATTTAACCTAAATCCATTCCATTATATATACAGAAGCCAACCCTAATGCATCACACGTGAGAATTGCTGCAGAAAGCCATAGCCAATATTGAGAAAAATCAAGAAAAAGCCAAAATTGTTTTCAATCTTCCAGGCCAATTCAAAGCGTTTTAGTGATTCAAAAACATTGCTGGAGGTGTGAGAAACGATTTGCAATCAAAACCAAGTCTTACAGCTACATAAACTGTCCAGAACAAACTCACGGTTTGCTTATTTTTTCCATAATCGAACCTCATGATTTGTGCATCATTAACATGATTTCTTGTATGTTTTGTGTTGCTTGAATCCACAGGAAGCTTTTGGTATAGTTTAATTGCATTAAAACGCCCTGAAACAGAAATCACCATTGATGAATTCTAGGGTTTCCAAGCTTCCAGATTAGGGCTTTTCAGTATAGGAAAAATCACGCCTCATGATGCCCATGACTGAACTCGTTTCATTCAGACGAATCTAGTGGAACCCTCACGAACAATTTATGTTAATTCTATGCCTATTCGCTATTATTGGTCGTCTTGATTTGTGGGGGTTAAAAACCCCTGCTATTTGATTTGTTTTGCAGGTATTCAGTGAGGAAGATGAAGACGTGTTAATATACCACTGGTCCATTCAAACAAAAAGGCGCGCGTGTTTCGTTACAGCATATGCGTTGTTTTTTATATATTATTTTCATTGCTTATTATAATAATAAATACAGGCGCCTGGCTCAGTGGTAGATGCGTTGTCCAAGAACCATTGGGACCTGGGTTCGATTCCCAGGTCCCCCAAACCTTTGTTTCTATTTTTTCTTCTATGTTCACATGCAGGCTTCATGAAAGGCTTCACCATATACCTCCAGCGCTCAGCATGCCATGTGGCCACAATCATAGATCCAACGGCCAAAAGATGCTGAACACCATACTCCTGGTCAATGCACGTGCAACCAATTACAAAAGTCAAACAGGCTTGCTGATTAATGGGCCTCAGATTTCTAAACTCACCTCCAAAGAAGGCTTGGCACCCCCCTGGTTTCTATTTCCTCTTTTATTTTCTTTCTTTTTATTTTCTTTTAAATATAATTATTATCATTATTATTATTATTAACTAACAAATAATTATTTTCATAATTAATTCATAAAACAATATTTTCTTATTATTATTCTTATTATTAATTTCACCTTAATTTAATTATTTTGTAAATAAATGTAAATAATTAATTTAGTTGTTTTAAATTAGGTTAACTTTAATCTTTTTCATAATAAATAAAATTAACATAGAATTAGGGTTTTTCTTTTGACAATTTTAATTCCTTTTATTTTATTTTCATTAAAACATAAAAAACACAAAAATACTTTTTCTTGTAATTAATTAATTAATTAGTAAATTAGGTTTAATTTTAATTAATTGCAAAAAAGACTAAAACTTCATTCTTTTTTCTCAAAAAGGGTCAAAACCCTAAGGACGTCCCGATTCAATTCTTTCGCGCGCATATTTATTTTTAATTCATTATTTTGATTATATTTATGTAACTGCTCCGAGAATGTAATAGATAATTAGGACCTCTTTTATCGCTTTCTTTATTTTCTTGCAATTTATTTTCAAGGGTTTTGTTTTTGGCGATGTAAATACCCGACGCCTTGTAATAGCGTAGATTTACTTTCCGCAATTTATCTTTCCGCACAACTATTAACTGTTAATTATGCATGCAAGACGTGTCTGAAAAATAAAATCAACTCGTAGCTCACCAATAATACATGTGCAAAGATAATATGACATGAATCCTGACACACGCGCACATGCCACTCCTAGGGTACACCTCACTTGGTTGCCTCGAGGTGGTTATTATGTATAGGGTGTTTTAGAGGTCGCCCTCCTGTCTAAAGATCCAGTTGCCTCGAAACGGTTGCCTCGGATAAAAAAGGATCTAGGACATTAGGGTTACCGCTAAGGCGTCCTACTATTGCTTTGGTGACCACACATGTCCCCATAATCGAATTGACCCGAATAACTCCAACGATGGTGCTACCTATTTCTCCATAGTGGGATAGCACTGTCTAAAGGACATTTACACAGCTTAATTCCTTAGAGTAGGTAGATTTCTCCTGGGTACTTGCTCTTTCAAAAAAAAAAACTTTTCGCACCTACACTTTCAAAAAGTTTTCAAACAAATACTTCATACACTCTTGAGGACTGATACGAGAGTTACCTAGAAGTTTTTCAAACTAAACTTTTTCAAAACCCACATACACAAGAAAAGCAAACAATTTTTGAAAACATAGTGAGAAAGTACCTAAGAGCCCGTGGATAACCACGGATAGAAAGGGTGCTAATACCTTCCATTTCTATAATCTGCCTCCCGAACCGAGAAACATCTCGAAAAGGAATTTTGCTGTGCTTTTGTCCTTTCCATGTTGGAGAACATAAAAGACGGTGGCGACTCTTGCTTACCGCAACATTTCGCAAACCAGCATTTCAAAACAGTCAGTTCTATTTCCACCGATCACAGAACTGGCGACTCTGCTGGGGACATTTATAAGTGAGGTGTACCTTAGGATTAGACCACTCTTATGTTTTCAATTGTATGCCTTGATTGCTTTTATATTTGTGGGCTTGCATCGGAGTTTCATAGATCCTAACCCGGATCTGGGGAATACCCTTTGGGTAGCATAAGCTGTGAGGGACCTGTCTGGCATAGACCGACACGGGTGAAGCAGTGGCTACGTTGGTGTGACACCTTGGTCTGTACCGATATCCCTTGTGTTGGAACGAGGAGAATATGGGTCTTCTGAGGAGTCATTAAGCACCAACCGACCTTAGAACCCTAAATTGACCCAACTTGGCCATAGAACAGTAGCAGTATGCTACACTCATTGAGGCTAAACTCTCGCGATGGTTCTGGCTGCAAGAAAAGATTGCGAAGCTGGAGTTATGACCGATTGAGGGTAGTCAGTGATATTGAGATCCTCTAGAACCCGGTTACTATTTTCTAGGACAGGTCTTAACCAACGAAACTGAAAGAGGGTAGTACCTAAACTTCATGCTGGCCTAAACTCTAAGGGTTACATGTGTGACTTGTGTGCCTTCAAACTTGAACTACTTGCACATTCTTGTTATCTGACAACATGAGTTCCTTGCAGGTTTTGTTTACAGTCCTTAATCTGGGCTTATAATAGGGTTTACTGACATCACTCCACGCATAGCATAACATCATACCATCATACCATTGCATACAACCTGCATGGGGACTAATCCATTTCAAGGATCTCAAGGGTTTGTGATGCAGGTCATGATGAATCAAAATATCTAGCAAGGGGCAAAGGGGATTTATTTTCCTTTAGCCAAAGTTGTCCAGAAATCCAAGCATGATAACTTGAGTCAGGGGCTATGACCCACTCGATATGGTGAGCTTTGACTCTTGAAGAAGGACTCTCAACAACATGAAGTTCCTTCAATCAAGCTACCGTATTCAACTTCTAACAAGTTTCTCTGTTTACCCCGCGAGATCCTTGAAAACATTGCATGCATACATACACATCATTGCATAACAGGTACCCTTGTTACAGGTCACTTACCTCCTTCGCTGTTTATTTCAGCATTGACTTTCCAACCAGACAACCAGGATCTCCGTACTCAAGAGACTCAGTTCAGGGAAATCTTCCTAATCCTATCCAAGGGGCAGGAAGAATTGAGAACGCTCCTCATGGGGAATTTGGTCAAGAACAATCCAGAAGACGGTAAGGATGAACGGCTGAAACATCTGCAAGCTGAGGTAGATGCAATGAGGACTCAGATGCTAGGGCAGATGGCCCTTATCCAAGGCTTAGCTCGGGAGCAAGAAGAGTTGAGAACTGTGATCAACCAGCTTCAGCAAGACAGTATGAAGCAAGTAGTCAAGGCTGGGGACCAAACCGGTAATCAGCCTCCAAGAAGTCAAAGGTTTGGTTCGATGAATAGACCTCTACAAGGTGCTGCTACTTCACAGGTCCAACAACGACCTCGCCAAGAACAACGAGTTGATCAGAGCAAGCCAAACAAGCCCAGAAGGCAATTCACCGAGCTCAACATGTCGCTGACTCAAGCGCTACCGCAAATGTTGAAGGCAAGGCTGATTACACTAAAGGCTCCTTTCCGGAGTCCAAACACTGCCGCTCCCACCTATCATCCCAATGAAAGGTGCGCATACCATTCTGACAGTCTGGGACATGACACAAACAATTGTTGGGCTCTAAAGAACAAGACCCAAGACTTGATCGACAGGGGGGTGCTGGAGTTCATGCCGGGTGGTAAAATGAAAATCTTTTGCTGAGAATCTTCCATCTGAGATGACTAGTTCAAACTAAGAGACTTTTGTTCATTCGAATGTTCAAGTTGTATTTTTCTTTGATTGTTCAAACATTTATTCATGTCAAACTATCTTATTTCATTAATGCATTACACATGTCTGTTTTGCAGTAATTGTGTTCACTATGTTTAAAATTGCTTTCATTTTTTGATGTTCAACTCTCAATTAAAAATTCTAAGCCTTTTGAGGGAGGATGACGAAAACGACACCACGATCTTTACAGTATGCTTTTGAACAGACCCCGCTGATGAGGTACAAGCATTGTTTCAAATCCTAAACAGTGGAGATATAAGGAAGATAATCCCTCGTCAACCCCTTTGAGCCAAAGAAGTTGGAGTTTTCCTTTTCACAAAAAATTAAAACCCTTAATCATAACCTGGGGCAGGGTAGTTCTCTCAGTTGATCCAGGTGCACAACGAACAGCATCAAAGGAGTCCTTCCAAAACAAAAGACAGTGATGGTTCCGTATAATCATAAAGACAGGCAGTCATTATCTTTCAAAAATAAAAGCCCAATAAGTCAAAACCTATGAAGGAGACTTACAAAAACTAGGGCATCCCGCTGATTGTAATCACAAAAGAAACAGTTCAGGCAAAAAACAGGGATAACGAAATAAAAAGAAAGAGGTCCTACAAACCCTCAACAAAAAAAGAAATGACTGCCTGTTCAAAATAACTGTCAACATCCGAACCATCACTGGAATATCAGAGCAAAGACTCAAACAAGATCTAATGCACAATTAACTGAGTTTAGGTTTGAAGAACATCACGAAGAGCGGGTGGGTACAAATATACTTTGAGCCTTTATACTTTGTTTCTTAAACCATGAACCAGGCCACGTTATAACCCTTAAAAGTCCTAGCTGAAGCATGGGTTAGTTCGAAAACATACTGTTACAAAAGGTATCCTGACTCCTGTAGGGTTTGCTGTAAAATCTTGAGTTGACATCACATTTTACAAAAATTCACTTGTTTTATTGAAAACTGCATTTTCAAAAACCTCAAGACAGACATAAGCTTTGCATTCTTAAAATAATATTGTTTGCATATGACTATTTGTTCAACAACAGAGAAAATTCGCACGACGAATATCTAGTCAACAAGAACCTTTTCAATAAAAAAGAGTCATCTCAAGTGGAAGAAACACTTCCAACCAAGGGGCAGGCATGATCATTGATTCATCATCTGGGGCAGTCCAGTCAAGATTCAAGGAATCTCTCAAGGATGCCAAATAGCCTGGGGAAAATCTCCATCTAAGTCACTTGGGGCATTGGACATAAATTCCAGCAACGAATCTTGTATGATCAGACATCTTCTGGTATTATGGCAACACAACACTACTGACAGTGACAACTCCCTACATCCTGAGAGCATGGACATAGTCGAAAAAGTACTACGCATAATCAAAGACCCGCTAGGTTGACTGGCCTAGGCAAAAATAAGGGATTTTCGGCGAACCAAAAGGGTTCGGGCAAAAATCAGGGATGAAAATGAAAAAAATCTGTACACCCGGCAAGTCGAAAACCTGAAAAGGCGGCTTGGGCAAAAATGGGTATCCTGGTGGACTGAAAACCCGAAAGGGCGGTCCAGGCAAAAGTTAGGGATCAAAGCATACGACTATGTCCTGTCATCTCGTCACTTGCCTACCAGAAGAAGATTTGTCAATCGACAATTATCAAGCACTTCCACAGGTATCTTCTCCCACAGAAACTGGGGAAATAAGAATTGTCCGAGCTGTACAATCGCTCTGCCCACCAAGGTACCAAGGTATATATTCAGCTGAAGAATATGACCAAGATACCTTCACTCCCCGTAAAGTAAGGCAAGTCAGCAATACTCTCCCCCAAGCAGAGTTGGTCTCCCATCAGCCCTAAGAAGGCACAATATTCCCTAGTAAGTCAGCAACACTCTCCCCAAGCAGAGTTAGGCTACTGTCAGCCCCAAAGAAGTTGGGTATCCCCAGAAGATCTCAATATTCTCCAGCGGAGTATACAGATGTTCCTCAACAAGCATCCCCGGCAGTCTTAACATTCCTCAACAAAAATATAAGATTGTTCCCCGGTGGAATACCAGACACCCCAGTGGAGCCATCTCCCCAGTGCAGTCCAAAAGTTTCCCCAGGAGAGTTGAATCATCCTCCCCAGTAGATTCCGGAAGCTTATCCCCTACATGCATCTCTCCCCAGCCATATGCAAAGGTTATTCCCCACCAGAGCCTAACTGGGTTATCCTCAGCCAATTACAACGGAAAGATCGTCCTCGGCGAAATTCTTCCTATCCCTAGTGGAGTTCATCAAATTCCCCAACGGAGCTTATCAACAGTATCCCCAGCGGAGTTATCATCAAAATCTTAGCGAAGTATCTCTTCCCACAGAGCAATTCCCTGCAGAATCTCTTCAACAAGTTTATTCCCCAACGGAGTCGTCTTCTCCTACCGGTTTATTCTTACAACCATCATCCCCAGCGGAAACGAAGAACTCTACTCTTCAACATCAGCCCAGGATTCAACGAACTTCCCGGCATTCGTCAAGAGTTTATTTTCCCAGACGGAAATACATTCATAAACATCACATTGTCATGATACATGCATCATATCATACAATCTCATTTATGTTGAGAACATCATTGCTCGATCCATATCATGCATCGCATATGACCGACCTTTACCTTTTAGGAAACACGCAGTTAAACTCTAAATTCAGTCAGTAGAGACAAATTCGGTCAAAGAAGACAAATTCGGTCAAAGAAGACAAATCCAGTCAAAGAAGACAAATCCATTCGAAGAAGACAAATCCAGTTAAATCAATCCCTAAAGATTTTTCTGACGCTAATCCAGTCAAAGAAGACAAATTCAGTTAAATCAATTCTTAAAGATCTTTCTAATGCAAATCCGTCATTAAAGACAACCTGTCATTGAAGACAACCCGTCATTGAAGACAACCCGTCAATAAAGACAACCCATCATTAAAGATAATCCTTCATTGAAGACAACCTATCATTGAAGACAATCCGTCATTAAAGACAACCTGTCATTGAAGACAACCTGTCATTGAAGACAACCTGTCATTGAAGACAACCTGTCATTGAAGACAACCTGTCATTGAAGACAACCTGTCATTGAAGACAACCTGTCATTGAAGACAACCTGTCATTGAAGACAACCTGTCGTTGAAGACAACCCGTCAGTAAAGACAACCCGTCCGTGAAGATAACTCGTCCAAAGAGACAACTCGTCAAAGAAGACAAAACCTCCTCTGGTTCAGTTAAATCGAGTCCTAAAGATTTTTCTGAGATAACCTGTCAGTAGAGACAACCCATCAACCTTTTGAAGTTCCGGATTCGATACCTGTATCTAGCCAGGGCATATCTGTGAGCGACTAATTAGAGGTCTACGCCTGTATCCAGCCAGGAAAGTTATCTCGATCAACCTCTTGAAGTTCCAGATTCGATACCTGTATCTAGCCAGGGCATATCTGTGACGACAAATTCCATATTCGATACCTGTATCTAGCCAGGGCATATCTGTAGACGATAAATTCCAGATTCGATACATGTATCTAGCCAGGGCATATCTGCGGACGACCAATTCCAGATTCGATACCTGTATCTAGCCAGGGCATATCTGTGGGTGACTAATTCTAGATTCGATACCTGTATCTAGCCAGGGCATATCTGTGGACGACTAATTCCAGATTCGATACCTGTATTTAGCCAGGGCATATCTGTGAGCGATTGATTGTAGATTCGATACCTGTATCTAGCCAGGGCATATCTGCATGAGGAGTTTGAAGATCAACCCCTGTAACAGGCCAGGAAATTATCTTTCTTTCTCAAGTACGCAAGTTCTCGCTAAGGAATCTCTTGCGCGATCGACACACAATTCCAAATGGCATCTGTAAGCCCATTCCCGACATCACAATGCTGATACTCCACTATGCGAGTGCAAATTTCTGGGCACTTTAGTGTTCAATCATCTTCCACCTTCGGATCACGAAAGGCATGCAAGCCAATCTACATCCTCAGTTCTAAGAAGATTGAACAGGGGCAACTGTTGTACCCCAAAATTTGCCCTCCCATATTCTTCAAGATTTGTCAAGAATCATCTTCAAATGGTTCAAGACTACTCAAGGGATTGCATAGTCCAAACATCTCCTAAGCCAGTCAAAATTAGGGTTTTGTTTCTTCCATGGAATTTGAGCTTTTTAATGGCTCAATCAAGTCTCATAGGCCTATATACATTGCCAAGCATCTACATGTCAAGTCTCAAGTCTCACAGTGTCAAATTGCACAGTCAAAAGCCCTATTGGCTCTACAATTAACTGCAGGGGTAAAATGGTCATTTTGCAGTCAAAAGTCAGAATTTTTGGTCAACATCTTATTTTGAGCACACAATCATCATTTGGTCAAGTCTTGATCATGATTCCACAAGAATGGCTCAAAAATCATCAAAGATGCAAAAGTTACTATTTTTGGACAGCAGAAATGTCAACTGTATCTTGACCAAGGCATAACGTTTTCATGGTTCATCAGAAAAATCCCATCCAATGCTCATTTTGAAGGGGATAATATTTCCTACAACTCATCTTCACATTCCAAGTCCTAGAAATTCTCTCACAAAAAGTTATCAATTTCTACATTATAGGTCAATTTCAAAAGTCAACAAAAATGCACTTTAAGTCAAAGACCATAACATGAGATTGGTAAATCCAAATGACATGGGACCAAAGGCATTGGTTAGAGGACTTCAAGACCTTTCCAAAATGTCCAAGAACATGTTCATATGATCAAAATTGAGCAAGATATGCATTGGAGAAGTTGGGAAACTTTTGTGAATTTGCAAAAGTCAACTTTGCTCAAAATACCTCATTTTTGCTAATGGGCCTCAAATTCCTTCTTGAAACTTTGTCCAAGGCCTATGCACGACCCATTGAGATTAAATTGATTTATTTTATTATTTTTTATTAATTAATTGGATTTTTAATTGATTTTAATTCATTTAATTAATTTAAAATGTAGGAAATTCAAAGATTTGATTTTTCAATCTTTTGGTGAAGCAAACAAGCTCAATATATGCTGGAGATTTCGTGTGCACATAAAGGGGACAAGGATCTCCAAGTTTGGCAAGATTTTTCAATTAAAAAGATTGAAAAATATTTGATTTTCAATCAAATATACAAACCATAATTCCATGGATTTCTTGGCCAAGATTTAACCTAAATCCATTCCATTATATATACAGAAGCCAACCCTAATGCATCACACGTGAGAATTGCTGCAGAAAGCCATAGCCAATATTGAGAAAAATCAAGAAAAATCCAAAATTGTTTTCAATCTTCCAGGCCAATTCAAAGTGTTTTAGTGATTCAAAAACATTGTTGGAGGTGTGAGAAACGATTTTCAATCAAAACCAAGTCTTACAGCTACAAAAACTGTCCAGAACAAACTCACGGTTTGCTTATTTTTTCCATAATCGAACCTCATGATTTGTGCATCATTAACATGATTTCTTGTATGTTTTGTGTTGCTTGAATCCACATGAAGCTTTTGGTATAGTTTAATTGCATTAAAACGCCCTGAAACAGAAATCACCATTGATGAATTCTAGGGTTTCCAAGCTTCCAGATTAGAGCTTTTCAGTATAGGAAAAATCATGCCTCATGATGCCCATGACTGAACTCGTTGCATTCAGACGAATCTAGTGGAACCCTCGCGAACAATTTATATTAATCCTATGCCTATTCGCTATTATTGGTCGTCTTGTATTGTGGGGGTTAAAAACCCCCGCTATTTGATTTGTTTTGCAGGTATTTAGTGAGGAAGATGAAGACGTGTTAATATACCACTGGTCCATTCAAACAAAAAGGCGCGCGTGTTTCGTTACAGCATATGCGTTGTTTTTTATATATTATTTTCATTGCTCATTATAATAACAAATACAGGCGCCTGGCTCAGTGGTAGATGCGTTGTCCAAGAACCATTGGGACGTGGGTTCGATTCCCAGGTCCCCCAAACCTTTGTTTCTATTTTTTCTTCTATGTTCACATGCAGGCTTCATGAAAGGCTTCACCATATACCTCCAGCGCTCAGCATGCCATGTGGCCACAATCATAGATCCAAAGGCCAAAAGATGCTGAACACCATACTCCTGGTCAATGCACGTGCAGCCAATTACAAAAGTCAAACAGGCTTGCTGATTAATGGGCCTCAGATTTCTAAACTCACCTCCAAAGAAGGCCTGGCACCCCCCCTGGTTTCTATTTCCTCTTTTATTTTCTTTCTTTTTATTTTCTTTTAATTATAATTATTATCATTATTATTATTATTAACTAACAAATAATTATTTTCATAATTAACTCATAAAACAATATTTTCTTATTATTATTCTTATTATTAACTTCACCTTAATTTAATTATTTTGTAAATAAATGTAATTAATTAATTTAGTTGTTTTAAATTAGGTTAACTTTAATCTTTTTCATAATAAATAAAATTAACATAGAATTAGGGTTTTTCTTTTGACAATTTTAATTCCTTTTATTTTATTTTCATTAAAACATAAAAAACACAAAAATACTTTTTCTTGTAATTAATTAATTAATTAGTAAATTAGGTTTAATTTTAATTAATTGCAAAAAAGACTAAAACTTCATTCTTTTTTCTCAAAAAGGGTCAAAACCCTAAGGACGTCCCGATTCAACTCTTTCGCGCGCATATTTATTTTTAATTCATTATTTTGATTATATTTATGTAACTGCTCCGAGAATGTAATAGATAATTAGGACCTCTTTTATCGCTTTCTTTATTTTCTCGCAATTTATTTTCAAGGGTTTTGTTTTTGGCGATGTAAATACCCGACGCCTTGTAATAGCGTAGATTTACTTTCCGCAATTTATCTTTTCGCACAACTATTAACTGTTAATTATGCATGCAAGACGTGTCTGAAAAATAAAATCAACTCGTAGCTCACCAATAATACATGTGCAAAGATAATATGACATGAATCCTGACACACGCGCACATGCCACTCCTAGGGTACGCCTCACTTGGTTGCCTCGAGGTGGTCATTAAGTATAGGGTGTTTTAGAGGTCGCCCTCCTGTCTAAAGATCCAGTTGCCTCGAAACGATTTCCTCAGATAAAAAAGGATCTAGGACATTAGGGTTACCGCTAAGGCGTCCTACTATTGCTTTGGTGACCACACATATCCCCATAATCGAATTGACCCGAATAACTCCAACGACGGTGCTACCTATTTCTCCATAGTGGGATAGCACTGTCTAAAGGACATTTACACAACTTAATTCCTTAGAGTAGGTAGATTTATCCTGGGTACTTGCTCTTTCAAAAAAACAAAAACAACTTTTCGCACCTACACTTTCAAAAAGTTTTCAAACAAATACTTCATACACTCTTGAGGACTGATACGAGAGTTACCTAGAAGTTTTTCAAACTAAACTTTTTCAAAACCCACATACACAAGAAAAGCTAACAATTTTTAAAAACATAGTGAGCAAGTACCTAAGAGCCCGTGGATAACCACGGATAGAAAGGGTTCTAATACCTTCCCTTTCTATAATCTATCTCCCGAACCGAGAAACATCACGAAAAGGATTTTTTCTGTGCTTTTGTCCTTTCCATGTTGGAGAACATAAAAGACGGTGGCGACTCTTGCTTACCGCGACATTTCGCAAACCAGCATTTCAAAACAGTCAGTTCTATTTCCACCGATCACACAATGCATGATATATATCAAGCAATGATGTTCTCAAAATAAATGAGATTGTATTGTATGATGCGTATATGCATGTATCATGATGTATGGAAATGTAATGTTTTAGCTGGGGAAAATAAATCCCGGATAGCTACTGGAGAATAGGGTTTCATTCTTCGTTTCTGCTGGAGATAGCGGACGATGATGATTGATGAGAATAAACCTGCAAGGGAGGATAACTTCGTTGGAGGATAAACTGATGAGGAGATTACTCTGTGGGGAAGAGATGCTCTACTGAGGATTTCACCGATAAATTCTGTTGGGATGAATTATCGTTGCTGGTGATATTGAATCTGTTGGGGATTTGAATTCTGTTTGTGAAAGGATAGAATTCCGCCAGGGATGATCTTTCAGTTGCGGCTTCACTGGGGATAACCTGTTAGACTCTTGTGGGGATAATCCTTTGAGCTTTGCTGGGGACAATCTTCCTTTGAACTCGGCTGGGGATATTTATTTTTATACTCCACCGGGGACAAACCTCCAGAGTCTACTGGGGATGATTCTGCAACTCCACTGGGGAAGCTTTTTCAGACTGCGCTGGGAAAAATTTAACTCCACTGGGGATATTAAGCCTTTTCAGTGTTGATGGTAGATAAACTCTGCTTGGGGGGAGAATATTACCGATTCATTCATTCACAGTTGCAAGCTCAGCTGGGGAGAGCTATCATTACTGTCTTACTCTGCAGGGAGTGAATGCATCTCAACCATGTTCTTCAGCTGAATTTACCTTGTACCTGGTAGGCAGAGAAACTGTACAGTTTGGACAATTCTTATTGCCCCTGTTTCTGATATTACCAGTAATCGTCTTTTGTTTCGCATGTAAATATTTATGAGCAGCAATTAATGTTAAGTGCATATATCAAAAATAAACATTGGACGTCCTTTGCAAAACAAAACAGATAAAGGAAAAATATCTTGAAATTTCTTTGAAAATGAATTGTATTGATTTTGAAGTTTGGCCTGTAAATAGGCGCTTCTGTACAAGAGGTTGACGTCCTTGTGAGAGAATGCCTCCAAACAAATAGATTTTAAACAATTTGTGAAAAACTAAACAAAACAGCTATGTGAATGATCCCACTGGGTTCCAACTCTGCTATTGCCTTTATGTCCCCGAGCATCTCATCACTTTGCTACTGGTTGAAGGTAGATCAGATTGATTAGTGTTGTTCGAGCTTGATAGTCGATACCGAATTCTGGATGCAAGGTGATCCAATGAGACATAGTGTTACACTTTAATCCCTAATTTTTTCCTGGACCGCCCTTTCGGATTTTCGGTCCACCGGGATACCCTTTTTTGCCCAAGCCGCCTTTTCAGGTTTTCGACTTGCCAGGTGTACAGATTTTTTCATTTTTCATCCCTTATTTTGCTCGAACCCTTTTGATTCGTCGAGAAGCCCTAATTTTTTCCTAGGTGTGTCAACCTAGCGGGTCTTTGATTATGCGTAGTATCTTTTCACTATGTCTGCATTGACGGGGTGAGGAAGGTCGTCACCGTCCATGGTGGTTAGAATCATAGCTCCTCCTGAGAAAATGTTCTTAACCACAAATGGCCCTTCGTAGGTAGGGGTCCATTTGCCCCTGGGATCACCTTGAGGTAGTATGATGTGTTTGATAACCAGATCCCCAACTTGATACTCTTGTCGTCTAACTATCTTGTTAAATGCCTTGATCATCCGTTTTTAGTACGTCTGACCATGACAAATAGCAGTAAGTCTTTTTTCGTCGATTAAGTTCAGCTGATCAAGCCGGGTCTGAATCCAGTCATCTTCACTCAAACCTGCATCCTTCATGATTCGAAGAGAGGGTATCTGAACTTCAATGGGCAAGACTGCTTCCATGCCATATACCAAGGAATATGGGGTTGCCCCTGTTGACGTCCGCGCTGAGGTACGATACCCATGAAGAGCAAATGGTAACATCTCGTGCTAGTCTTTGTATGTCACTATCATCTTCTGCACAATCTTCTTAATGTTCTCATTAGCCGCTTCTACAGCCCCATTCATCTTCGTCCGGTAGGGAGAAGAGTTGTGATGCTGTATCTTGAACTGCTTGCAGAACTCGGTGATCATTTTGTTGTTGAGATTTTTACTATTGTCTGTAATGATCCTCTCTGGTACCCCATATCGACAAATCAGATTGTGTCAAATGAAACGTGCCACGACGTTCTTGGTTACAATAGCGAAGGAAGCTGCTTCGACCCACTTCATAAAGTAATCAATTGCTACCAGAATGAAGCGATGCACGTTGGATGCCGTAGGTCTGATCTCGCCAATCATATCAATGCCCCACATTGCAAAAGGCCAAGGTGCCGTCAAGATGTTCAGAGGTACCAGATGTATGTGCATCTTATCAGCGTAGACTTGGCACTTGTGACATGTCCGAGAATGCTGATAACAGTCGGCTTCCATTGTAGACCAATAATATCCTGCCCGAAGGATTTTCTTTTCCATGGTATATCCACTGGAATGAGTCCCGAAGGCACCTTCATGTAGCTCTGCCATGATCCTTTCTACTTCGCTCTTATCCATACATCGCAGCAAGGTTGAATCGTGCTTACGCTTGTAAAGGATGTCATTGCTGATGAAGAACTTCACCGCGAACTTCCTCAGAAACTTCTTGTCATTAACAGATGCACCCTCGGGGTACTCCTGAGTTTTAAGATAACTCTTCACCTCATGAAACCAGGGTTTATCTGCTACCTCTTTAGTCTCAATGTCACAGTAATGTGCAGGTTCGTCCAATCTTTCAATGATGATCCGGGGAGCTTCGTTGTCCCAATTGACTTTGAACATAGAAGTCATCGTAGCCAGCGCGTCCGCCAACTGATTCTTCTCTCTTGGTAAGTGTTCAAAGGTTACTTCCTCGAAGTGGGGAAGCAACATCAATACATACTCCTTGTAAGGAATAAGATTCGGGTGTTTCGTATCCCACTCGCCTTTGATCTGACTGATCACGAGAGCGGAATCTCCGAAGACACTTAGAAACTTAATCCTTAGGTCAATTGCTGCTCAAAGACCCATGATGCATGCTTCATACTCTGCCATATTGTTGGTGCAGTTGAAACATAGTCGGGTGGTGAACAGAGCATGAGAGCCTTTAGGAGATATGATCACGGTGCCAATGCCATTACCCAAAGCGTTCAAAGCTCCATCAAAGTACATAGACCATCGGGATCCTTCCTCAGGTCCTTCATCCAGTCTAGGTGTCTCACAGTCAGTCACTATCATGATATTCTCGTCCAGGAATTCAAAGTTCATAGACTTGTAATCATCCACTGCTTGAAGTGCCAAATGATCTTCCAACACACTTCCCTTAATTGCCTTATGGGTCGTATACTGGAGGTCATACTCAGTCAAGATCATCTGCCATCTTGCTATTCTTCCGGACAAGGCGGGCTTTTCGAAGATATACTTGATTGGATCCATCTTTGATATCAATAGAGTAGTGTGAGTCAGCATATACTGTCTCAGTCGGCGAGCAGCCCATGCCAAAGCGCAGCAAGTTTTCTCAAGCAACGAGTATCGGGTCTCGTAGTCGATAAACTTTTTGCTAAGATAATAAATAGCATGCTCTTTTTGGCCAGACTCATCATGCTGACCCAGCACACACCCCATTGAGTTGTCGAGTACTGTCAAGTATAAGATCAAAGGTCTCCCTTCAACAGGAGGCATCAGGATGGGTGGCTCTTGGAGATACTCCTTGATCCTTTCGAAAGCGGCCTGACATTCATCATTCCATCTTACCACTTGATCTTTCTTCAGTAACTTGAAGATCGGCTCACAAGTAGCAGTCAGGTGCGAGATGAATCGGGCAATATAGTTCAAATGTCCCAAAAAGCCTGACTTATTTTTCTGTCCGGGGAGCTGGCATTTCCTGTATAGCCTTCACTTTTGCAGGATCCACTTGAATACCTTTATCGCTTACGACGAAACCCAACAGCTTACCTGATCTCACCCCGAAGGTGCACTCGTTCGGGTTTAATCTTAGCTTGTACAACTTCAATCTGTCAAATAACTTCTGAAGGTGGTCCAGATGTTCTTCTTCAGTTTGGGACCTTGAAATCATGTCGTCAACATATACTTCAATCTCATGGTGGATCATGTCATGGAACAAAGCGACCATGGCGCGCTGATACGTTGCTCCAGCATTTTTCAATCCAAAAGGCATGACCTTGTAGAAAAAGGTACCCCATTGAGTAACAAAGGTTGTCTTCTCCATGTCTTCGGGAGCCATTTTTATCTGATTATAACCGGAGAAACCATCCATAAAGGAAAAGACCTTATGTTGTGCGGTGTTGTAAACCAGAACGTCGATATGAGGCAGAGGGAAATCATCTTTGGGGCTCGCCCTGTTCAAGTCCCTGTAGTCAACACACATTCGAACATTACCATCCTTTTTCGACACTAGAACCACGTTGGCCACCCACTGTAGGTAAGAAGTAACTGCTAGAAAACCGACATCAAACTGTTTCATAACTTCAGCCTTGATTTTCTCAGACATCTCTGGACACATTCGGCGGACTTTCTGTTTTACTGGAGGACAGTCTTCCTTGGTAGGCAATCGGTGAACCACAATATCGGTATCCAACCTAGGCATATCTTCATAAGACCAGGCAAAGATCTCAACATAGTCACGCAGCATCTGAATCAACCGTTGCTTCACACTAGCTTCTATATTTGCACCAATCTTAACTTCTTTCTTGTCTACCTCTGTACCCAGATTCACTGATTCCACTGGCTCTTCATGTGGCTGTATATCCCTCTCTTCTTGGAGTAGCAGTCTTGCATGTTCACCAGGCACTTCGCAATCATTTTCACCTTCGTCTTCGGCTAAGTTGATCGGACTTTCAAAGTCATAACTGGTAGTAGCAGAGTCGTTACCAGTAGGATCCAGAGTGGATGTAGACCTGTATATGTGAGTGTGTGTAAAATAGCTGTTTTGCAATATATAATAAAAGAAACACAAGGAGCGCAAAATTTGAAATGCAAGAAACGTCCAATGCTTTTATTAATAATATATGTAGATGACACACATAAAACCCTCACAAATGAAGCCACGGTGCCCTGGGTAAGACATCGGGCCGTAAAGTTTAAAACATTGTCTGTTACAAATTCAAAACAAAAGTCTCATTACTGGGTAACAAAAGAAATTGAGATGAAGTCTTTTGATGTCCAGTTGCTTAGTCCACCGTCGGTCGTTGGGTAGATCCAACTGTCAAACTCAGACTCTTCAACATCGTCTTCAATGGCATTCACTCCCGAATTGCTTATGAACAGGGGAGGTCTTCTGATCCGTGCATTCTGAACAGCCTTTTGAGCTTCTATAGTGAAACCCAAACCAAACTTGTTAGTCTTTTGTGCAAAATCAGGGAGTTGGCCCCAATTCGTACACCCACCTTTCTCGACAACAGCTCGGGCATCCTTGAAGGAAGCCATCTTCATTAGAGGATCTTCAACAACAGTCGTAGTTGACGCCAGTGTCTGGGGAACCTCTTCAAAATGCTGAAACGGGGTCTCAATGAACTCCCCATCCATCTCTATATATCGGAAAGAGTTGAGGTGTCTCACCATGTACTCCTTTTCTCCTTGCACTGTCACAATTTTCCCTTTCACTGGGTACTTTAGCTTCTGGTGGAGCATAGACGTCACTGCCCCAGCCTTGTGGATCCATGGACGACCCAATAAACAAGAATAAGATGGCCGAATGTCCATCACATAGAATGTAGATGCAAAAACCTGAGAACCAACCTTAATCGGAATATCCATTTCTCCGTGCACCATCCTCTTAGACCCATCAAAGGCCCTGATGACAATGTTGCTTGGTTTCAGCTCCAACCCTTCACAATCTAACCGGTCTAGAGCTTTCTTAGGCAAAACGTTCAATGAGGAACCAGTATCCACCAATACATGAGCAAGAGTAGTGCCCTTGCATTCAATGGAGACATGCAGGGCATCATTGTGATTCTTCCCCTTAGCAGTCAAGTCGGCATCAGAGAAACCCAAACCATTATCTGTTGTCAGACTAGCCACGCAATCTTTAAACTGATCAGCTGATGTTTCTTGAGGTACGTGTGCAGTCTTCATGAATGCAATCAGAGCCTTGGCATGGGCCTTTGAGCATAGCAACAGTGATAACATGAAGATTTTGGATGGGGTTTGCCCCAGCTGCTCGACTACATTGTAGTCGCTCTTTTTGATGATCTTCAAAATTTCCTCCATCTCTTGTCTAGAGGCTTCAACAGTAATTTTCTTTGGTGCCTCCGTCTGGGCAGGCTCATCAGTGGTCCCTTTGCCCCGAGTGTCGGACGACTCGGCAACAGGGGTAAGAATGGGAACTTGAACAGGAATAGTAGCAAGTATACTGGAAGGTGTAATAACAACAGGTTTCCGGGCAGTTGGTGGAGAGATATAAGGGGAGAAAAGTCTTCTGTTGCGGGTGACTTTGGCAGGTCCAACAATGTTGCTGACGTCAGTATCAGCATCCAAATCTTGTTTAACTCCATGATAATAAACATCAGCCCCGTAGTGCCAAGGGACAACTTTATCAGATGTATAGGGGATAGGCCCTGGAATAGTGATGATCAACGGTGCGATTCTTGGAACATATGTAATTCTAACAGGATTTCTCGAGGAAGCCTTGGAAGAATTGTTGAAAATGGTGATAATAGCAACTTCTTCAGTAGGGATCAAAGGAACAAGAGTCTTCTCAAACAGAATTTCCTTATTATCCATCAGGCATTGGACACCTGACTTCAAAAGATGGCAACCAGTAGGTAGGACAGAACACATACGACAACCTTCGTCACAACCCAGAAATAAACCGGCTAACAAAAGGTTCTTCTTTACAGTCATTAAAGGGGTAACAATGTCGTTCATAGAAACCACAAACGAGTCTTCATCTACAACATTTACTCCATGCTTGGGCATGGGAGCCGTCACAACATTAGGTCTTTCAGGCGCCTCGAACTCAATCTCCTTAGCATCAATCAAGTCTTGTATTTTATTCTTCAAAACCGAACAATCATCTGTATCATGCCCCCGGCTATCAGAGTGAAAATCACAGCGGGAATTAGGGTTGTACTTTGGTGATGTAGTGTTGGGATTCTGCAGGGCCTCCCTCGGAATCACTAGATTGGTTTTCAATAATTATGCCAGAATCTGAGATAAAGTCATGTTGAGATGAGTGAATTATCTTCGAGATTTCTTGGCCCTTGGCTGATTGTTGCGCTGAGGAGCACCAGCAGGTCTTGAAATAACAACCACATTAACAGCTTGGCGGCGTTCAGGTCTATTCTGGCTTTTCGAACTGTAAACAGCACAAGACTCCTACTTAAAAGGTTTCTTCTCGGTGCTCGATGAAGCACCCTTCTGTATTTTACCGGATTTGATACCAACTTCAATCCTTTCCCCGGTCATAATCAGCTCCGTAAAACCGGACGAAGAACTTCCAATCAGATGGTTAAAGTACGGACCAGAAAAGGTCCCCAGGAACATATCCATAAGCTCCCGATCAGCCAAGGGTGGTTGCACTCTTCCAGCAAGGTCGCTCCACTTCTGAGCATAATCTTTGAAACCTTCCCCCGCACCCATTGACATACCGTAGAGTTGGGTACGCGTGGGAGCAAGGTCGGCATTGTATTGGTACTGCTTGTAGAAAGCAGCAGCCAAATCCTCCCAATTATGGATACTAGCTCCTTCTAGCTGGTAAAACCATTCAAGCTGAGTCCCTGAGAGACTGTCTTGAAAGAAGTGGATCCAGAGATTCTTGTCAGTGGTGTATGGCTGAATCTTCCTAACATACAACCGGAGGTGCAGTTTCAGGCAAGAAACTCCGTCGTATTTAGAAAAGACTGGTGCTTTGAACTTGTGGGGAATCACCACCCCAGATGACAGACCTAAATCACCAAATTCCAGACCAGGCACTTTCTGTACTTCCATCGCACTCAACCGGTCTTCCAGTTGCTTGTATTTATCCTCAGCCGGAGGATACTGGTCTTCGTCGAAGTCGGTCTCGTTGTCTGGAACCACAGGGCTAGGAGCCCTCCTTTCTTCCTGACTATATTTCCCTCCAGATGAGGTGGTCAAATAAACTTCATCTCGTAGCCTGTTTCCAAACCTGTGGCGCATGTTAAACAAGACCGTCTTCTTCTTCTTTTTCTTCTTCTCTTTCAAGATAAGGGCCTTCAGATCTTGCTGACCCTTAGTCAAATTCATGAACAATTCCTGGAACTGGGCGTTTTGAGCCTACAGAGCCTTGGTTGCTTATTCAGTTGATGGTTCAGAAGACATGATGCTGAAAAACAGCGAAGAAGATAAGAGACCTGTAAGGGTACCTGTTATGAGGTGCATGGAATGAAATGCGTATGCTATGATTTCAAAGACATCGAGAGATTCAAATTCGTAAACCAAACATGAAACACACTTTTATTAGATAAACTTGAAATTCAATTGTTCCACAAATTTCCCTTAAGGCGTTACAAGAAAGGAAATACTGAAAAGTAAATAAAAACTGGAAGTAATCAAAGGACATCAGTGCTCCCATGGTCGTTTGCCTTTAGTGCTGACATAGTCGTTGATGATCTGCTCATTCTCCAACTGCCTTGTCAACTTCTGGATCTTTCGCTCTTGCTCGTGATACTTTTCTCTATAAGTATCCCGCTCTTCCCTTAGCTGTATCCAGGACCTCTTCAATGCCCCAATGTTAGTAGGCATGTAAGGGTGTAAGATAGTAGGAGGAACCCCTTCCTCATCAGCAACTTCAACAATAATAGGTAAGACGGCTTCATAGGGCATTCCCAGCTTTTGGGCACGTATGCGAACCCATCGGAGATATGGTTCCATTGGTAGAGAAGTCTTTGCGCCCAGCTCGTGTGGATCAGATATGTGTACTCTATCCCAAGCCCTTATGAATCTGCGGCGTTGCTCGTCACTATCCCCTTGGAAATCAAAGATTATGCTAGGCATTAGCAGCTCATGAGGTCCTTCCCTTCTGGCTCGCCCAAATTGACGTAAGGCCAAGCATGGATTGTAAGTAATTCCTCCATTGGTTCCTATCAGTGGAACATTGGGGTATTCCCCACAACGATCAATAATGGCCACCTCGTCCATACCCTTAATAGTCCAAATGATGTCATTATGAGAGAGAGACATAACCCTATAAGCCCAGCCCATGCCTTATTTGTTCTTCAGAACTGATTTGGGGAGGTGAGAAATAAACCACCTCGCCAACAATGGAGCACAACACATCAAGGTTCCCCGCTTCCGAGTAGTACGGGCATAAAGCTGATGAATAATGTCACCCAAGAGAATGGGTACAAGATTACCAAAGATGAAGATTTTTACCATATTCACATTAACAAAGGAGACAGAGTTCGGAAACAATAGCAAGCCACATATCAGAAGAGCCAGAATATCTTTGAATGCCTGGAAGTCTAGACTATCCCAGAAATGATTAGCCTTACCAACCAAGAACTTAGTCAAAAAGCCCTTTGCTCCACTACGAGTTTCCCGATTAGCCATTACCTCAGCCTTTGTCAGATGAAGGGCTGAAGCAATCTCTTCCGGCCTAAGGATCTTCTCCCAACCTGTAAACGGGGTCTGCTCCAGAATAGAGATACCGAGCAGATCAGAGAACTCTTCCAAGGTAGGGACCAACTGGTAGTCCTGAAAAGTAAAGCAATGGTACAGTGGATCAAAGAACTGGACTAGGACACTCATTATCTGCTCGTCCAATTTGGAGGTGACCAAACCAAGAAGATGCCAATGTCTTCTGATAAAGGAAGTAGTATCTGACATCTTTGCAACCAATTCTTTAAGCATAGTGGGGACCTGGACAAAGTTGATCCGGACGGTGTTCCTACGCATAGGTGCCATGACCTACAAAACTGAACAAAGATGAATCCCTCCTGTCTTTGAAATAGGTTAGTCCAATGCAAGATGTATGCAATGTTATGATGTCATGATGTCATGATAGAAATCACACCACAAGTATCCACAAATAGCAAACATGGTAAAGGCACACAAGTCACACAGAGATCCCTTAGATTTCAGGCTGGCAAGGAGCTTAGCTACTACCCTCTTTTAGTTCAGTTGGTTCAAACCTGTCCTAAAAATAGTAACCGGGTTCTAGAGGATATCAATATCACTGACTACCCTCGATCAGTCATAATTCCAGTTTAGCAACCTTTTCTTGCAGCCAGAATCATCGCGAGAGTTTAGTCTCAATGAGTGTAGCATACTGCTACTGTTCTATGGCCAAGATGGTCAATTTAAAGGTTCTAAGGTCAGTTGGTGCTTAATGACCCCTTAGCAGACCCATATTCTCCTCGTTGCGCCACAAGGGATATCGGTACATACTAAAGTGCCACACCAACGTAGCTACTGCTTCAACCGTATCGGTCTACGCTGTACAGTTCCCTCATAATTTATTGCTACTTACCTAAAGGGTGTCCCCCAAATCCAGGTTAGGATCTATAGTAACTCCGATTCAAGCCCACAAAGATAAATCATACAAATCAAGCAATTGAAAACATTATGAACTATTCCTAAGGTACACCCCACTTATAAGCGTCCCCAGCAGAGTCGCCAGTTCGGTGATACGGTGGGAAGACCTGACTGTTTTTTGGAATGATGGTTTTGCGTTTTGTGTTTGTTTTTGCAAAATGTCGCGGTAAGCAAGAGTCGCCACCGACTTTTATTTTATCCAACAAGGAAAGGAAAAAAGCACAGAAAAATTCCTTTCTCGAGATGTTTCTCGGGTTCGGGGGGTAGATTATAGAAAGGGAAGGTGTTAGCACCCTTTCTATCCGTGGTTATCCACGGGTTCTTAGGTACTTGCTCAATTGTTTTCAAAATTGCTTTCTTTGTGCTTGTGGGTTTAAAAAAGTTTTTGTTTTGAAAACTTCGATTTAACTCTTGCTTCTGTCCTCAAGAGCGTATGAAGTGTTTTTGAAAACTTTGTTCGAAAAGTGTAAGTGTGAAAAAGATTTTTTGTTTGTTTTTGAGAGAGCAAGTACTTAAGAACCATCTACCTACTCGAAAAAGAATCGTTCTATGCTATCTTCTTTTAGACAATGCTATCCCACTATGAATGAGTAGGTAGCACCGTCGTTGGAGTTTACGGGTCAATTCGAACTTAGGGACTTACGGTCACCAAAGTAATGTTAGGACGCCTTAGCGGTAACCCTAATGTCTTAGATCATTTGTTTGAGGCAACAATATCCGAGGCAACCGTTTCGAGGCGACTATGATCTTTGGACAAGAGGGTGACCTCTAAAGTGACCTATACTTAATGACCGCGTACGAAGGCAACCAAGTAGGGCGTACCCTAAGAGTGCGCATGTGCGAGTGTGTCGTTTTCAGTTATTTTTGTCTTTTCACATGTTAAGGGTGGTCTATGTTGATTTTAGTTTAAAACATTTAATCTTCTCATGCATCCCTATTATCAAACATCTAACAGTTGTATTTTTGCAGAAAATAAATTGCGGAAATTAAATTACAAGGCGTCGGGTATTTACATCGCCAAAAACAACCCTTTGAAATTTAAATGCGGAAAAATAAATAAAGCGATAAAGATAATTAAATGGTCCTATTAGCTATTACGAGCCGGGAACAAGTACAATATTGAATAAAAAGATCGCGTGCGGGAAATTAAATCGGGTGCAAGTTTAGGGTTTTGACCCTTTTTTGAGAGAAAGTATCTTTTTTTTGTTATTTTTTTTTAATTAAGAAAGAAATCACCTAAGTTAAATATTAATTAAATTAATTAATTAATTAATAAAAATAAGTTATTTTTGGGTTTTTGGTTTTTAAGGAAAGAAAAATAAAATTAATTAAATGTTAGTAAAAACCTAATTAAGTCTAAGTTAATTTTAATTATTTACAAAAATGTATTAAAGTTATTTCTAATTAATAGCCTAAATTAATTAATAGATTTGTTAATAAAAAATAAAAATACTAAAATTTAATTTGATAAAGAAAATGTTTTTTGTGGTTTTAATTTTATAAAGAAAAAAATTTGATTGGTTAGTTAATTAAATAAAATATAATAAAACAATTAAAACAAAAATAAATGAAATAGGGAGAGATAGGGGGTATGGGCCTGTTTTGGGGGTCAGAACAGCAATCCTGAGGCCCATTTGCATTGGCGTTGTTTGACTTCTGAGACTCCCTGCGCGCATGTTGACTTGGTCTATGGTGGACCATCAACTTGGATCACCAGATATGGCCTTTGGCCATCTGGTTGTTGGACGTGTGAAGGCGCATGGTATGCCACAAGCCTGGATTTGTACCTGATTACATGAAGAAGAAAAATAACAAAGAGAATGGGGGACCTGGGATTCAAACCCAGGTCCTGTTGGATATTGGCAAACACGCTTACCACTTGGCTGAATTGGCTTGTTTGTTAACAATATACAAAGACAATATTATAAGATAAAACAAGTTAGTGTGCCAGCTCAACAAAATATGCGCGCCATGGTTTGAACGGATGACTCACGCCTCGCCACGCATCATCTTCAACCCTCGTCCGTAGCTAAAAACCTGTAAAACTTATAGCTACAGACACAAGTCGTCGCCATAAGTCGTGCTTTCTCCAAAATCTGCTGTAGGCCATAGAAATAAATTCTAAGGGCATTGTTATGCTCATCTTGACCTCCCGGTCCTAACCATGCCCTTCTTGATGGACAATTATCCCTGAAATAAAAATGCCCAAAAACGACCAAGGAACCCTAGCTATGGCATCTCACAGTATAGGTCACATAAATAAAATTGAGTAATGCAAAAAGCTTAGAAACATGATGAGGATTATGAATATGCAAATAATTTGTACAAAAGATGCAGGAATAATGATTTGCGAATTCAAATGCAAAGCTAGGTAACTTGATGCTTACAGCGTGCTTGGGCGTGTATGGAAGCTTGCTTTGGATTGGTTTCAACTCAGTGAACCTCCAGGAATCGATTGGGATAACTTTTGGCTTCTGAAAACCTCTCTTGCTATGATTTTGAATTCCAACTTTTCATCACTTTTTCAAGTTTGGTTCTATTTTTCTTACATCCTCTCACCCTATTTTTCATTCCTCTGCCTTCCTTATGTATTGTGGAATGTGTTAGGTTAACAAATATGGCTTGAATCTTCCACATCAATGCATTGCATATTTGATTTGATTCACTTTTAAAAGCTTGCCAAATTTGTCAAAAATCCATCCTTTTGTACATGATCTTGTGTGATATGAATTTGATGCTCTTAATGATGATGATTCAATCCTGAAATAGCCAAAAAATATCTTGTAATCAAAGCTTTGGATTTTTTATGATTTAATTTGATTAAAAATGAAATAATTCAATAAAAAATCAAATAAAATAATAAAATAAGCTATGGGCTCATGGCTGAAGCTAGGACACGTGGACACTGATGCAAGCTCAAATCAAGTGGAAAAGAATGGGCCCATTTGACAAAATTTGAAGTTTTGGGGATAGTTGACTTTTGGCAATTTTGCAAAAATGTCCAACTTCAACAATGCATAACTTCTTCTATTTTGAACTTTTGGAGGTGTTCTTGAACTTTTTGGAAATCTTTAGATGTCCTTTAACCAACCCTTTTGGTCTCATCTCATTTTGATATTCCATTCTCAAGTTATAAGCTTTGGAAAAAAAAGGTGTTTTTGTTGACTTTCAAAAATGACCTATAATGTCAAAATTTGTAACTTCTTGTGAGTGCATTTATTGATCTTGGGGTGTGAAGATGGATTGTAGGAAATTGCATCCTCTTCAAAATGAGATTTGGATGGGTCATTTCTCATAAAGTATGATAAAGTTATGCTTGGTCAAAGTTGAGCTGACTTTTCCTACAAAGCTCTAATTTTACAACTTTTGAGTCTTGATGAATTTTGAGAAATCCTTGGTGAATCATGATCAACCCTTGATAAAATGATGAAATATCCTTCAAAATGAGAATGTTGACAAAAAATCTTGAAGTTTGACTATTTATAGGTCACAGTTGACTTTTGCCCTAGCACAATCGATTTCTGGACCTTTTGAGCAATTGACTGAGCAAACTTCCTCTGCAAGGCTTGAAACTTGACATGGATGACCTTGAGAAATTATTAGGACATTGGGGAGCCATTGGGGTCATTTGGACTCAAGGATCTTGATGCAACACAAAACCCTATTTTGGGGTTGACTGTCTTAGGAGATAGCTTGACTGTCCAACTCTTGAGCAATCTTGAGCCACTTGGAGATTTTTCTTGCAATGTTTGGAGAAATATGGGAGGAAAATTTTAGGGTAAAACACCTATAAAACAGAACAAAGATGAATCCCTAGGTCCGTGAAATGGTTAGTGAAAATTCTATGGCATAATGTTATGATGTCATGAACAAATAATCACACACAAACAAAGCATACAAGGCCTTAGGTTTAGGCTTGCATGGGGTTTATAGGTAAGTACCCTCTTGAAGTTTTAGTTGGCTCAACCCGTCCTAAAAAGTAACCGGGTTCTAGGAGTCTCAATATCACTGATCTTTCTTCATTGGACATTATTTTAGCTCAAGCATCCAAACTGCGGCCAAAATATCCCAAAAGTCGGATCTCAATGAGTGTAGTATGGAGTATCAACCAACTTTAGTCTTGCACCAAATCTAGCTATCTCACTACTTTCTAATGGCCAACTTGTTCAAATAAGGTTCTACAGTCAGTTAGTGCTTTATGGCACCACACAGCGGCCCCGTATTCTCCTTGAATGGACTCAAGGGACACTGTTACCAACAAATGTGTCACACTAATGTGGCCATCGTTTCAACCATGTCGGTAATACGCCGCATAGTCCCCACGATATATTTTTACTTACCTAATGAGCCCCAGATTCGGGTATAAGATCTTTTAAAGTAATAAACCCAAGAATAACCCACAAATATAAAGCAAACAAGACAAACAAAATAAAGCAATAAATGTGATCTAGCTCTTAAGGTACCCCACTTTTAGTTTACTTCCCCAACAGAGTGGCCAGTTCTGTAATACGGTGGGAGAAATGACTTGGTGCTTTGCATTTTAATGCAAATGTTACGGATAGCAAGAGTCGCCACCGACTTTTCTTTTATCCAATAAAGGAAAGGGTGAAAAGAACAGGAAAGATCTTTTGAGAATTTTCTTGAGTTCAGGGGGTAGGTTATGAAAAGGGAAGGTATTAGCACCCTTTTCATTCATAGTTATCTACGGGATCTTAATTGCTAGCTCACTTTGAAATGCTTTATGTTTGTGTAAGTTTGAAAATATTTTGAAAATGCCTTGGTTTGGCAAACATTGCAATGATTCTCGTATCGGTGAGAATGTATACAAAGTGTTGGTTTTGAAAAATATTTGTTGAAAAGCACTATCTGGAAAGATGTTTTGAAATGCCAATGTAAGGTAATTTTGTAATGATTCTCGCATCGTTGAGAATGTATACAAAATGTTTGTTTTAATAGATGTTTTGAAGGTGTGAGGTGTAAATGGTTTTGTTTATGAGCAAGAAATTACAAGCAATCTACCTACTCAAAAAGTCTTTGTTCTTGTCCTCCTCCTTTAGATAGTACTAATTTGCCATTGGTTGGTAGAAAGCCATATCATTGGATGTGAAGGACGGGCGTGGGTCATCGTACAATCATAGAAGGAAACTTATAAGATGTTTTAGAAATTGTCGTAGGGGACTAAGATCTTTTATTGAAGGAAACATCGAAGGGTCGTCGAGGGACTACGAACTTTTAATCGATGGTATTTGCTAAAACATCTCACATTTGAGGGACATGACTGTTTATATTTGAGGCAACAAGTGTGGTTAACCCTAGAGGTGCATGTGTGCAAACTGTTTTGAATTTCATGTATATTGTATTCGAATTAGGGTTTTCTAATGGTTGATTTTAAGTCTTGTCATACAAATCCTAATTACTGACAATAATAAGGAAAGCGATAAATTGCAGAATTTAAATGTCTTATGCTATTACAACGCTTTGGGAATGGGGGGTACAATTTTGTGAATAGGGGGATGAAAACAATAAAGCGCTAATTACTATTACAAGCCATTGAATATGAGTTACAATAATAATATACAAAATCTAAAGATGAAGGAAAAGAGGAATTGTTGTTTTAAAGGGTTTTTGGTGGAAACGGATTTTAGTAATTAATCTAATTAAAAAAGTTAATTAATTGTTTAACAAAATCTAAAATCTAGGTTAATTAAAATGGTCAAATTAACTAGCAAAAACCTAAGTCTAATTTAATTATTTAGAAAATGATTTGAATGTTAAGTTTTAATTAAGAAAATATTTTACAATGTAAAAGAAAAATAAAAAATTTAATTTAAGTAAAATAAAATAAAATGCTTAAATTAAATTATTTTAAGAAAAAAAATAATGTTTTTTGTATTTTTTGGTCTTAGTTAAAATAAACAGATAATTAAAATAGAGAAATATAAAAAAAAAAAGATGGGCTGGAGGTGTTAAAAAGTAAAAGGGAGATTTGAAAATAGCAAACAGGCCCAAATATGTTTTTGTTGAAATTAGAAAAAAGAAGAAAGAGTTTGTGATAAAAAATGTTATTGGGCCTGCGCTGTGTTTAGAAAAAAAGGTGGTGAGAATTAGCAAAAATAGCAAGGCCCAAGAGGGAGAGTCCAGCGCCCATTCTGATCATATGTGATTGATTTTCTGAGATACACCATACGCTTGTCTTGTGATGTGTTGGATGAGATCCTATGGTGATCCTATGGCATTAATGTGAGGCTTCATCGTGAGCGCGCGTGGCCAGAATGCACTAGATCTGCAAAGAAATAATAAGAAAAAACCAAAAGGGTACCAATGGGGCTCAAACCCAGGTCCCTACACACTAATATCTTACGCGCGCTTCTCCTGCCACTGGGGTGGCTATTTCATCTGTTATTAAGACAACGTGTCATAAATATAAAATCAAATTCTTCCAAATGGCATTTCATCCCTAACCTCGTGCCAACATCCCAAACACCATTTTTGAATTTTGTAACTTCCTCATTTCTCAACCTAATCAGAAAATGTAAACATGAAACTTGCTTCATTTTTCAATACAAATTCAACTATATAAATTTCATGAGCAATAAATCAAAGATGAATAAGAATTTTAGTGGTACCAAATAAATACCTAATTTTTTCAGAAAGTTCATCTTTAAATTCGCATCACTTAGGCAACCTAAATGAAATCTTAGGGCATGGTTAGCTTCAGGGCTATGATGTTTACATTTTTTTATTCACAAAGTAACCATTAATGATGCTTGTAGCAAGAGTTCAAAGTTGAGAAACCTTACCTCAAAACTGGAAATCGTGTATGGAGTTTGAGCACTTCTGGAGGTGTGGTGATGATCTAAATAGCTTCACTGGACTCCAAGGAAGCTAATGCAACTCTTACTTTATGCTGAAAATGGCTGAATCGTGTTGGAGAAGTCAATGTGCAGAGTTGAGTTTTTGAGTTTGGAAGATGATGAAGATGGAGTTACAATTATGAAACAGGGATGGGGATGATTTATATTTGATGTATGGGAGCTTTGATATTGATTTAGAGGGAAAATGCACGAGTGGGTTGTGAGATTGAAGTTTTTGGCCAGACATGACAAGTTATGGAGGTTTGGATGCAGTTCTGAGTTTTAGGGTGTTTCAGGGTATTTAAAAGCTTGCAATTTGTGTCTTAGGTTGCAAATGTCTTGTCTATTTATAGAGGAAATGTTTTGAGGCTTGAAACAAATAGAATTATAAGATCACATGTTATGGCCATGTGACTTGATTTTGAAGAAAGCTTGACAAACTTTGTTCCAATGCATAGTACAAGGATTTGTACGGTGGTCAGAAGCTTTAAACATATTGCTTTTGAGCATACATGTTAAGTGTGATCAAAATAAACAAGTTAGAGGCTCAATACAAGTTGACTTTGTGATTAAAGTCACTTTTCAAGAATGGCAATGGTGCCTTTCTTCCAAAAATGGAAAATTGATTTGGATAATTTCTCACTTGGATCATACCTCAATCAATTGTGTAAACAATTAATTATGGAGTGATTTACAAGTTAGAAGCCTGTAAATCAAGATTATGCAACATAGGTTTGAGATTTTATCAAGTGTGCTTCATGAAAATGACTTGAAATGCAAGAATGGATGCTCAACTTCTTCTCTTTGATTCTCATAGCTCAAAAATGATCTCTTCAAGTTCTTGGATATTTTGGAAATCTTGAAACATTTTCTACAACCTTCATGTTTACCACTTTGGCAAAATCAAATTGGAACTAGGTGAAAATTGGTCTAGAAGTTAGGTCAAAAATCAGCCTAAACTTGTTGAGAATTTCACCAAGTGTTTTGTGAGAAATGTCATGACTTCATGAGCCTATATCTTTAAATCTAATCATTTTTTGGACATCAACCCTCTAATACAAATTTGTAGAGTTCATCAAAATCTACAACTTTCATGTTGAAAGTTTTCCTTGAATCATCTTGCATCTTGGTGAAACAATGCCATGAAGTAGTGAATTTATCAAGTATAAAAACACTTAGAAAATTTCTAAGTATTGAAAACTTTGACTTTTTGTGGACTTTCTTGACTTTATGGACTTTTGATGATCAAGTTTGATATTTTTTAATGTCTTGATGAATTTTAATCTTTGAAATTCAATGTTGATCAAAAAGTCAAAGTTTGACTTTTTGTGTATGAGTTGACTTTTCATCAGTTGATAAAAAATTCAACTATCAATCTTTTGATATTGAGAAATGATTTGAGTCATGATATTAGGTCAAAATGTTGTGTTTGAGTCCTTGATATTATGCTCAAAACCATTAGATCATGTATTAGGTCAAAAGTCAATGATCAGTCAACTTCAGTCAAAAACCTAATTTTGACCATTTTGCCCCTTTGATGATTTGGATGCTTTTCTTGAGGCATTGTGATCAATCCTTGATCAATTGATAAATATGACTTCAAGATTTTGATGGGGACCAAAAATCATGAAGTTTGACTGTAGATTGACCACAGTTTACTTTTTATCCAATACATCTGATTTTCAGTCATCTGAGCAATTGACTGAGCAAATTTGTGGTGAAAGACTTGAAACTTGACATGGGCATTCTTGGAGACCTATAATGAACCATGAAAGTCATTTGAGGCATCAAAAGTCTAATTGTCCTTAAGAAAACCAAAACTGTAATTTGTGGTCTCAGTGCTTAGGAGGTGGGCTTGTCTGATCAAACCCTTGAGAACCCTTGAGAAATGTCTTAAGAGAAAAGAGGGAGAATTTTGGGGTACAACAACAATACTTTTTAGAAATTCTTAAACAAAAAAATAGACAAAAGCATGATGGCCTCTATGATCTATGGTGTTAGTCAAAGTAAAAGGGAAGCAATAGGTTACGAATCTGATAACAACAATCAGAAAGTTTTTAGAGAAAATCAACCTATATCTCCTTTTTCTTATCATTATAATTATGCACAAACACAAAAATTTAATGTTGCACGAAAACCCAAGTTTATCATAAACTCTAGGAAAACTAACCCTAAAGGACCCAAAAGATTATGGATACTTAAAGAAAAGAATATATGTGTTGCAGATATCTTATGTAGTAAAGTTAAAACACCAATCATGACATTTGGACTTTGGATGCTTGTGACACAAAACAATAAGAAAGCATATGTTCTAAAACTTGGAATCTAAATGTTGGGTAATGTGCTTCAAAAGGATTCAGAAATAAAGTATAGAACGAATCGAAAAGAGCTGAATCTGAAGAACTCTCAGAATTGTCAGAACAAGATTTATGGAAACACTTCTGAAATTGATTTCTTGGGTAGAACCAATTTTTTTTGTGAAGAATTACTTCAAGAAAATGATGATGGGAATCGGGTATCTAAGTCTAGAAAGACTTAAGTGAGAGTGCATAATCCGATGAACCAGAAAAGTGAAGAAATCGGGTTATAATTATTTACCCTCTAAAGCTCTATTTTTTTATCTATCTAGATACTTCTACAAGTTAGAAGATATCTTGATCAGAAACATCTCAAATCAGAAACTTTTTGGTTTTCATGATTATTGAGAATAATAACTTGTATGTCATTTCAAACGAATGGTTGTGACTCATCTTGACACCTATCAAAACGCGTCGTTTGATTGACATCTAAGAGCAATGTAATGCCCCTGAGAATAAGTTAAAATCTCACTGCTTCTCTTCTATATTTTGCTCATTTAAGGAATGGTCAAGATATTCTTTTAATAAAAATGGGAATCTTTAAGCACGACCCTCTATTACTAGCCTAGTTCGTTGTCTTGTATTCCTTTCTCTAACAAGCATCTTAGAAAGAATTGTATTCTCTGTTCTTTTTCTGTTCTTGTTTAAAAATTAACTCTTTTTGGGCATCTCGATTTTGATTGCTTGCGTAAGGAAATCAATTCTCATGTTAGTCTTATTTTACTTTCTCCTACTTATACCCTCTCATGTTTCACTTTTTCATTGTGTCTTTCTCTCTAGTTATTTGCAAACGTATCTTTATCATGTCTCTAATATCGTTTAGTGGCAATGAGAATTTTCTTGAAGTCATTTCTGAAGAAAAAATCCATCTTCTTCGTCTTAGAAACAGAGAGACCACTTCAAGTATCACCTTTACCATCCATTATCAAGAGTGGTCTTATTACTTTTTCATGTTGGGTGGACCCATCTACACAAACCTTGTGAAAGAATTCTTGAAATATGATTATGTTAGGTGTGAAGGGTGTTTCATTGTGTTGTACCCCCAAATTTTCCCTCCCAATTTTCAATACAATTGATTCAAGATACCTCCTCACGCTCATAAGGTTCTCAAGTACTCAAGACTACTCAAAGAATAATCAAATGAATCCCCCTCCTAAGCAGTGGCCTACAACTAGTGTTTTGGTTTTCTCAAATAAAATTGGATTTCTAATGTCTCAAGTGGACTTCATGGTTCCTCGTATGCTTCAAAGAATCCTCATGTCAAGTTTCAAGCCTTACATCACAAATTTTCTCAGTCAATTGCTCAGAAGTGTATTGGACAAAAAGTTAATTATGGTCAACAAACAGTCAAACTTCAAGATTTTTTGTCAACATTCACATTTTTAACTCACATTCATCATTTGATCAAGGTTTGATCATTATTCATCAAGAAAACTCAAGATTCATCAAAAGTCAAAAGTTACTAAATTAGGGTTTTCTTAAGGAGAAGTCAACTAAACTTTGACCAAACATAACTTTCACATGCTTCATCAGAAAATTCTCAACCAAAGTCCATTTTGATGGAAATTCAATTCTCTACAACTTCGTCTCTTTAAGCTCAAGGCCAAAAATGCTTCATTTGAGAGATATGGGCCAAAACATTACAGGTCATTTTAAAAGTCAACAAAAAGACATATTTTGTCAAAGCAATTTACATCAAGTTAAAATCATCAAATAAAAAAATAACCATCATGAAGATTGTAGGGGAAATCTTGAGGTTTCTAAAAAGTCAAAGATCACCTTCATATGATAAACATTGAGTGAGATATGATTTGTGCAAGTTGAGCAATTTTTGAGAAATGTATGAAATCCAAATTGAGCAAACTTGAATTTTTGGGCTAATGGGCTTATCTTTTAAAGTCCAAATGTGTTATTGACCTCATAATGGACCTCTACGTCTATTCATGCACAATTTTAATTTCTATTTCATTTATTTTGATTTTTACCCATTTAAATTCAAAATTAAATCAAATAAATATTAAGTGGAGGTATAAGGCATAAAGGCTTTTGATTCTGATCTTTTGGAGGCCCAAGATCACATTACAAATCGTGTGAACCTATTTGCAAAAAAATCTTCATAGTTTTGTCTTATTCCAATCTATTTTCATATAAAATCAAAGATAGGTTTTTACATGATGCCCAAGCCCATCTTTTAACCTACTCTCTTCCATTATATATACATTGCATATTCAGACAAAGAGGACACCAAAAAGTTTGCCTCAAGAATACTCTCTCAAAATCTCAACTGTCATAAAAAACTAGGGCAAACTTGAAATCAATTTCCAGCCCTACTCAAGGCCAAGCAGTCATTTAACTCAATCCCTGAGATACTATAGAGTAAGTTTGGATCATTCTTGACGGTCAAAAGGGCCTGAAACGTGCATTCCAAGCATCACCATTTTGCATATTTTTGTCAATTTCGTATTTTAATTTTCATGATGCTTTGATTCATACTAACAATCTTAACGTGTTCTTGAGACAAAACAACACAGGTTTGATCCCTTGCATGACGCCCATAACACCAGAACCGTGTATCACCATGTTTGAACCGTTTTACATTATTTTATTTGTATCTCTTTGTGCAGGATGAATTAGAAAAAACTAAGGCCACCATTGGATTCGCAAGGATCGATTTAGGGGGGTAGGGTCTTTCTTGATCACTAACATGCGCTATTTTGTAGGTTGGAAAAATCATCTCACTGGAGAAGACGACCGGAGCTAGGGCTCCGGCGCCTCTCTGGTCCACTTTTATATATTTATTAGTTTTGTTTAAATCACCGGATGAGAGCGTAGTACCGCTGGTCAAGGCATTGGGTTGTGAACGTAAGGGCGTGGGTTCGATCCCTGCGTTTGCAATATTTTTTGTAATTTTCCATCTAACGCACAAGTTTCAAATATATTATTCAAGTTCTATCTCCTAACACCAATAGATGCTTAGCCTGCTGGTAAGCTATGCAGTGTGAAGCCAGGAGGGCATGGCTTCAACATCCACCGCATGCAACCTTTTTTCCTATTTTCTCTTTTAACCTAATTTGCTTTAATTTTCTTTTTCTAACCCTAATTTTTTAATTAATCAATCATCAAACTAACTTAATTTTTTTATTCATAATGTTAATAAATTAGGTTTAGGTTTTTAAATTAACATTTAATTTTCCTAATTAATTAATTAATCAATCCTTTTCTTAAATATTAAAATTAATTATAATTTAGGTTTTAATTATTATTATCATTCAAATTATTTTTCACAAAAAAATACAAAAGCATTCAAACATTTTTTCTAATATTTTCTTATTTCTTTTGCTATTTATTTTCTTAGAGAAAATTGTATAGGTCCAAAACTTTTTCCTGTAATACCGTAGATTTATATTCACATTTTTACCTATTATGTAACTGCTCATAGGATGTAATAGCGTAGGGTTTACTTTTCGCACCTTTAATTTTATGTACATATTTGACTGTTAGTAATTAGGGTTTGTATGGCAAGACTAAAATCAATCGATAGAAAACCCTAATTCTCAATATAAATATAACTGAACTGAACACACTTTTCACACTCGTACCTCTAGGGTAACCTCTCTTCGTTGCCTTCGAAAATAATGGTCACATCCTTCGAAAGTGGGGATACTTTAGCAAAAGACCCTCGAATAAAGATCATAGTCCCTCGATGACCCTTCAATGTTGCCTATGAAAAATGATCTAGTCCCTCCGATACAATTGCTAAAGTACCCCTACGTATTGCCTTCAATGACCATACAATGACCCTACGTCTGTCCCTTCATATCCAATAGATAGGGATACCTACCAACTAATGGTATGGATAACACTATCTCTAATAGAGAAGGAAAAGAATAAGAACAACCTTTAGTGGGTAACAAACTTTTAATCGCTTGCTCACAACCTTTTTCACAAACAACACATTTTTACACATCACACTTTCAAACAATTATTATCAAACACTTTGTACACATTCTTGAGGACTGATACAAGATTCATTATAAAGTCAGCCTTACATTGGCAATTTCAAAATATTTTTAAACAAATCACACACACAAAAGAAAATTTCAAAAAGTGAGCTAGCGATTAAGAGCCTGTAGATAACTATGGATGAAAAGGGTGTTAGCACCTTCCCTTTTCATAACTTACCCCCCGAACTCAAAATCTATCAAGTTATTTCTTGTTATTTTTACCTTTCCTATATATTGGATAAAATAAAATTCAGCGGTGACTCTATCTATTCGCATATTTTGGATAAAACCAAAAAAGTCAATTCTCCCACTGTATTATAGAACTGGCGAATTTACTGGGGATTTCTTAAAAAAAGAGGGGTTACCTTAAGGGTTTAGGTTATTTACTTGTAAGATCTTACACCCGGATCTAGGGATGTCTTAGGTAAGTAGCAATAGATCATGAAAATTGTACGGCGTAGATCGATATGGTTGAAGTGATGGCTACGGTTAGTGCAACACTTTGGTTTGTACTAATGTTCCTTGAGTCAGTCAAGGATAACATTAGGCTTTCACGTGGTTTCATTAGCACTAACTAAATTTTAGAACCTTAATTGACCTATCTTGGCCATTAGAAGGTAGTGAGATGGCTAGCTTTGGTGAAGTCCAAGGTTGGTTGGTACTCGATGTTACGCTCATTGAGATTCGACTCACGGGATGTTTTGGCTGAAAGCTGGTTGCCGTGCTAAAATAAAGCCTATGAGAAAGATCGGTGATATGAGATTTCTAGAACCCGATTACTATTTTAGGACAGCTTGAGCCAACTTAACTTCAATAGAGAAAGGTACTTACCTATGGACCTCATGCAAGCCTTTAAACCAAAGGCTCTTGTGTGATTTGTTTATGTTTGCTACTTGTTTAAACATGAACATAACATCTTGACATCATAACATCATGGCATTTTTACTAACCATTTCAAGGATCTTATGTATCTTTGGTGCAGGATTGTCATGAGCCAGGTTTTTAGCAAGGGGAAAGAGGATTTATTTTCCTCTAACCAGATGCTGGAAAGATCAAAAGTACATTTTCTTGAATAAGGGGCTAGGAACCACTTGATATGGTAAGCTCGACTCTGATAGAAGGACGTTCAAAGATGAAAACTCAAAGTTCTTCAAGACAAATCTGCAACCAGATTCTTTTTCCAATATCTTAATCCCATAAGATCCTTGAAAACATTGCATATACATTTACATGTCATGCATATCATAACAGGTATTCTCAAGACATGCTTTCTCATCTTCTTGCTATTTATTTCAGCATAAAATGGATCTTGAACAGACAATCAAAGATCTCCAAGCTCAGAAAGCCCAATTTCAACAAATGTTCCTGAACTTAGCCAAGGGAGAGGAAGAATTGAAAGTACTTGTCACCCGTGAGAAAAAGAAGAAGACAAAGAAACCAATTCGCGTCCATAACATGGGAAAAAGGTTCAGAGGTCATGTCAAGCAAACTCGAGATCTTAACATCCCATCCGATGAATATAAAAAACAAGATGAAGATGGTAAGAGTGTGAAAACTGAAAGAAGAAGTCCTGGTTCTGACAAATCTTCTAATGAAGAGGAAGATGATTATTTGGATGAGCAATATCCCCCTGCTGATGAGAAGTATAAGTTGCTGAAAGAGCGTCTAAGAGCTATGGAGATCCAGAAAGTGTCTGGATTGAACTTTGATGATTTGGGCCTGGTTTCAGGATTTGTCATTCCTCCTAAATTCAAAACTCTTGTCTTTACTAAATATGATGGAGTTTCCTGCCCGAAGCTACACCTGAGGTCATATGTTCGGAAAATTCAACCACATACTGCTGACAAGAAATTGTGGTTACATTTCTTTCAAGAGAGTCTGTCTGGGACATAATTGGAATGGAAATATCAACTTAAAAGTGCTAATATTCACACTTGGGAAGATTTGGTAGCAACTTTCTATAAAGAATACCAATATAATTCTGATTTGGAACTAACCCGCATGGCATTACAGAGTATGTCCATAGGTTCTGAGGAAAGTTTCAAAGAATACACACAGAAGTGGAGAGATCTTGTATGCAGAGTTTAACCTCCTTTGGCTGATAGAGAGTTAGTTGATATTCTCATGAGTACACTGACAGGTCACTTCTATAATCATCTACTTGAAAGTTCTTTAGCTGGTTTCACTGAATTAATTTTGACAGGGGTTTGTTTTAAAAATGGAATCAGAAGCGGTAAAGTCCAGGTGGTTGCATCTTTAAATACTGTGAAGAATGCTTATAATGGTAAGAGATAATTCAATGATGTGTACGACCAGAAGGGTCGTAATAAGAGTGATCGCAATAAATCTATGGGGGAAGTATTGATCTCTAATTCTGCGCCAGTATAACAACAATGTTGTACCCCAAAATTTTCCCTCTCATTTATCAAGTATTTTGTCACAAGATCTCCTTTGGTTCAAGACTGCACTAGGGTTGATTAGCTCAAGACACCTCCTTAAGCTTTGATGACTGAAATTAGGGTTTGAGATTGCACAAGGATAATAAAACTTTTAATGCCTCATATCAATTTCATGGATCATTATGGACCCTCAAGATTTCTCATGTCAAGTTTCAAGTCTTGGATCACATTTTTGTTCAGTCAATTGATCAGTTGACTTAAAAATCAGCTGTATTGGGGAAAAAGTTAATTATGGTCAATTTACAATCAAACTTCATAATTTTTTATCCATATCAACATTGTGAACTCATATATGTAATTTGATAAAATTTGGTCCATAATTCCTCAAGAAATTTTATCAGATCATCAAAAGGGAAAAATGGTCAAAATTAGGGTTTTGACTGAGAAAGGGTAAATTCTGATTTTTGACCTAGCAAATGGTTAATTGGTATGAGACATAATCTCAAGGTTTAAAATGCATTATTTTGACCTAATGATATGACTCAAAACATCCTTCAAGATCAATTGATTGATAGTTGATTTTCAGTCAACTGATCAAAAGTCAATTGTACACAAAAAAGTCAAACTTTGACTTTTTGGTCAAAATCAAGTGTCAAAGATCACAATTCATCAAAACATATCAAAATATGAAACTTGTTCATCAACAAATCAAAAAAGTCAAGATTTCATTTTGAAAAGTCAAAGTTTCCAAACTTAGAAATTTTTGTGTTGAAAACTTCATATTTTTTCACAACTTTGAGCCAATTTTTCACCATGATGCAAGATGATTCAAAGGAAACTTTCAACATGAAAGTTGTAGATATCAATGAGATCTAAAACATTTCTTTACACAACTCCTCCTATAAATTCTTGGATTTCAAGTTATTAATCCATGAAATCATGTTCATAAAACTAAAACCCTTAGTGAAATTTTGAGCATTTTGGTCAGGATTTTAACCTAACTTCTAGACCAAGTTTCATATCGTTCCAATTGGATTTTGCAAAAGTGATTCAACGAGGGGTTGTAGAGAATATTACAAGCTTTCTAAAATTTCCAGAACTCCTTGAGATCATTTCTGAGCAAGGAGAATCGAAGGCCAGAAGTTAGGGTTTTAAGTTGTTTTGCAAGGAAAAATTTGTGATGCACAATGAACCAAATCCATAGTCATGCTGCATAATCCCACTTTTCAGGCCCTCTAACTTGTGTATCTATCCTTAATTAGAAGGTTACACAAACTTTATGGCTATTATCCATTAACTCCAAGCTTTGTCTAAGTTAACTTGCCATTTTTGGAAGAAAGGCAAGACTTCCATTTTGGAAAAGCATGTTTTTGCAAATGTCAACCCTTCTTGAGCCTCTTAATGGATCCTTCTGCACAAACAACATCTACAAGTCAGAAATAAGCTTGTTTAAAGTTCAGCCACTCTACAATAGCATGGTACAAGCTTTGGGAAGATCTTTGTCATGTTTGCTTCAAAAGCAAGTAAAGGTTTTACAACATGTGAATTTAAATTCTAACTTGTTGTAGAATACAAAACCTCTTGCCTATAAATACATACACTATTTGCAAGATAAGGCACACATGCACAAGCCCTTAAACTCACTCAAACTCTCACAAACTCAGATTGCACACAAAACTCCATTTTTATGCAGAAACTGACCTTACACTCCCATCTCTCAAATTACTCGTGTGTTTCCTCTCTAAACCATTCCAAAGTTCCTAAACATCATCCATAACTCATCCCAATACCTGTTACAGTTATGTAACTCCATTTCCACCATTATCCAAACTCAAAAATAGAGCATTGCAAGTGGACTTCTCCAGAACTCCTCAGCCACTTTCAGCTCAAGCCAAGCATCACATTAGCTTCCTAGGAACTTGAGGAAGATAACCCAATCACTAGAACTCATTGAAAGCTGGTCCAACTCAAAACACGATACCCTTTTGTAAGGTGAGTTTTCTAATTTTTGAACTCCTCATATAGGCATTATTAAGCTTTCATTTTCAAAGATAAAATGTAGACCTCATTGCCACGAAGCTGTACATATCCATAGTTTGCATTTATATGACCTGAGCTTAGAGAATTTTGGAGTTGAAGTTTCTGAAATTTTTAGGTTTTAAATTAGGGTCAGAAAAATTCTCACTCATCTTGGATTTATAGCTTTAGTTATTTATATGGTTGGATTCATGGGAAGAAATGCCACAACTTTCATGTTTGTACTTTCCATTTTTGTTGAGAGATGAACAAGTTGCAAGTTGTCTAGTTGGGCGTGAGGTTGAAGATGAAGTTCAGGCCATGGACTTGATTTGTAATATATATTTATAGTTGGATATAAGTAAACGTATGTATAGGCACCCTAGTGGTAAGGCAGCGCGTTGGTAACCAATAGGGTGTGGGTTCAACACCCAACGCGCTACCTTTTTCCTTATTTCTCACATTTTCTCTCTTTTTTTGTCAACAGCAGCGCCTGGGCCTCTCCTTTGGGCTTTTATTCTTTTTTGCTAATTCTAACCCCCTGCCTTACTTTTGCACACCTGACCCAACTTTATTTTATTTATTTCATTTTTTATTTATTTCCTTTCTTATTTTATTTTATTTTCAGTTTTATTTTATTATTTTTATTACTATTATTATTATTATTATTATTTTTATTAATAAACAAAAATATAAAAAATATTTTTATTTATTATTTACACTTATTTATTTTATTTTCTTTATAAAGACAAAAAGAACAAAAACATTTTTCTTTTAATAAATAAATTTCTTTTTCTTAATTAATTAATATTTAGACTTAGGTTTAATTATTATTTTTTCCTAATTAAAATTAACTTAGAATTTAGGTTTCTCTTAATTAATTAATTTTCTCATTTTATTTTTATTAATTTAAAACCTTTTTCTTAAAAAACCCTAAAAATCCTTTTTTAAGTTAATTCCTTTTCTTAATTATTTTAAGTTAATTTTATTTAATTTTCATTAATTTTTTTCTTAATTAGGTTTAGGTTGAAATCCTTTCATAAAAATCCAAACAAAATCATTTCTTTATTTATTTATTTACATTCATGCATTTTATTTTCAATTTTGTACAATATTCAATATGGTTGTAGTAGTTTATTAGATTTAATTTTCTTGCAAAATCCCCATTTGTAAATTTGTACACCCCCTCCCTTATTGATGTAATAGCTTAGTATTTTTATTTTCCCCAATTTAATGCTTTACATATAAAATGCTAGTAAATTAGGGTTTGTGTGGAAAGATTAAAATAAACAAGTTAGCAAACCCTAATTCAAGACAAAACAATGCATGTAAATCAACACACTTGCACACGTGCACACTTACACCCTTAGGGTAAACCTACTTTGTTGCCTTACAAAAATGGCCATGTTGTGCATGTGGAATATCTTAGCAAAAACAAATCGAAATACAAGATCATAGTCCCTCGATGACGCTATCAATGTTGCCTTTTCAAAATGATCTTAGTCCTTTAAAGAAAATGCTAAGATATCTTACAACATTGTTATTCATGACTATACGATGACCCTTGCCCGTCCCTTTTACATCCAAATATAAGGTTTCTTACCAATTCAATGGTAAGATAACAATGTCAAAGGAAAGAGGAAATAAACAAAAAAGACTTTTGAGTAGATAGAATGTTCCTAGTTGCTTGCTCATTTTCAAACCAAAACATCCTTGCTATTTTCAAAACAAACAACATTATCAAAACATCTTTCAAACTTGAAACATCTTCAAAAGATCAACACTTTGTATACATTCTTACGAACAAGAATCATTACAAAGTTTGCCTAAACAATGGCGCCTTTTCAAAATATTTTCAAAAACCACACAAAGCACATTTTCAAACAAAAGCAAGTGATCTAGCAAGAAACTAAGAGCCCGTAGATAACTACGAATGAAAAGGGTGCTAATACATTCCCTTTTCATAATCTACCCCCCAAACTCAAGAAAACATCTCTAAAGGTCTTTCCTGTTCTTTTAAGCCTTTCCTTTTGGATAAAAGAAAATTTGGTGGCGACTCTTGCTATCCATACAATTGCGATCAAACGCAAAACAACCAAGTGAGTTCTCCCACCGTGTTACAGAACTGGCGACTCTGCTGGGGGAAATTTTAAAAGTGGGGTTACCTTAGGGCTATATCACATTTACTTGTTTCATTGTTTGATTTGTTTGCTTTACATTTTGGTTCTTTATTTGGGTTTAAATCCTCTACCCGGATTTGGGATACCTTATAGGTAAGTAGCAATACATTGTGGAAACTATGCGGGGTATACCGACAATGTCTAAGCAATAGCTACGTTAGTGTGACATATTTGTGGGTACCGGTAGCCCTTGAGTAGTCAAGGAGAATACGGGGCCACTGAGTGATGTCATGAAGCACTAACTAACTTCTAGAACCTTTACTTGACCAACTTGGCCATTAGGACGTAGTGAGATGGCCGGCTTTGGTGCAGTTCAAAGTTGGTGGATACTCGATACTACACTCATTGAGGTTTGGTGTTTTGGGATATTTCGGTCGCCATTAAAGAGGCTTGCGCTGAAAGAATGCCCGAGAAGACAAACCAGTGATATTGAGCTCCCTTAGAACCCGGTTACTATTGCTAGGACAGATTTGAGCCAACTAACTTCAAGAGGGTACTTACCTATGAGAATCTATGCAAGCCTAAACCTAAGGACTTGTTTGTTTTGTTTGTATATATTTACTTGTGCATAACATCATAAACATCATAACATCATACTCATACTCACTAACCATTTCAAGGATTTTCGGGATTTATCTTTATTTTATTTTGTAGGACATGGATTCTATTCGTAGGAAAACCATTCAAGTCAATATCGTAAGGGTCCCTACTTAACTTAAAGAGTTAGCATCAAGGGTTCCTGAGAACTCTCCATTTACCGAAAGACATGGTCTCCTTCTAAACTTGGTTACCTCCAACACTGATGAAGATATGATGAAGGTTCTCTTCCAATTCTTTGATCCTCTACACCATTGCTTCACATTTCCCGATTATCAACTTGTGCCAACTTTGGAAGAATTCTCCCAACTCTTGAGAATTCCCATTCTCAATTAACTACCCTTCAACGGTACGGAAAGAGATCCAAAACCAGAAGAGATTGCTCAAGCCCTACACTTGCAACAATCTGATGTCACAACTACTTGAGAAATAAAGAGTAGTGTCAAAGGTTTCTTAGCTAAGTTCTTGTTTGAGAAAGCTCAAGACTGTTAGAACTCCTTGGACTTGCAAGATTTTGAGGAAATTGTGGCCCTTATCATCTATGGGATGGTTTTGTTTCCAAATCCTGACCAACTTATAGATGTAAACATCGTCAAAATCTTCATGTCTCGTATTGAAGAACGAGCAAGGTTCGAGGTGGTCCCATAGGTTGATGACACTTGAACATTCAGATATTCATTGGTGTTCCCGATCCTTGGAGAATGTTACTATCATCGACCGTTATGGAGAATTCCCTAATGTTCCCTTACTTGGCATTAGAGGAGGTATCACTTACAACCCTTGCTTAGCCTTACGACAGTTTGGTTACGCCCGAAGGGATGGTCCATATGAGATGCTTATTCAAGGGTTGGTATTTGACTACGAGAATGACGATCAAGGTTACCGCCAGAGGTTTATCCGAGCTTGGAGGATGTTGAACAAGGTAGATAGAAAGACATTGGGGCACAAGAATTCCATCCCCCTTGAGCCTTACCTTAAGTGGGTACGAGCTCGTGCTCAGAAACTTGTGATGCCTTATCCTTCCATCTTACCAGTTATCATAGAGCCTGTTATAGAAGGAGATGTCCCATACACTATCCTTCATCCTAACATGCCCACCTATCTCTAAGACTTGCAAAGGGATTGGATACAGCTTAAGGGGAAGCGAGACACTTTCGAGGCCCAATTCTACGCCAGCAAGAAGAAAGTTCTGGAACTCACCAAGCAGCTTCATGAGGAGTGGAGTCTGAACGCCTACATCGCACCAAAGAGGATGAGTTCAACTTTTATATCTTAGAGTTTTGTATTTCTTTGTAAGCCCAAAAGAGGCATGATGTACTCAAACTTTGATTTATTAATATAACGTGTATTCCTTTTTTTGTATGAAGCAAATTTAAATCTCTAATTTCCTTGAAATCATTGCATATGCATCTTCATTCATCATAACACAAACAGGTTTCTTACAATAGGTCTCCTTATCTTTCTATTGTTTATTTCAATGAGATGGATATTGAACAGACAGTAAAAGATCTCCATGCGCAGAACGCTCAGTTTCAACAAATGTTCTTGACTCTGGAAAAAGGACAAGAGGATTTGAAAACATTGTTGATCAAAGAAAAGAAGAAGAAAGTGAAGAAATCAACCGGTGTTTTGAATCTGGGAAGAAGGTTCCAAGGGCCATCCAGACGGACCCTAGACTTCGCAACATCATCAGGTTAAGGGAACAATCAATTAGGGAAAAACAAGGAAGTGACTGACCATCCAAAATATGAAGAGGAAGAAGAGGTTGATTACTCTGAAGAGAAGTATCCTCCAGATGATGACAAATACAAACAGTTGGAAGATCGCTTAAATTCTATGGAGATCCAGAAAGTACCCGAGTTGGATTTTGAGGAGCTAGGACTTGTCTCAGGGGTTGTCATACCGCAGAAATTCAAGGTCCCAAATTTCGCTAAATATGACGGTGTCTCTTGTCCAAAGCTGCATTTGAGATCATACGTCAGGAAAATTCAACCCATACTACCGATAGAGACTTATGGGTACATTTCTTCCAAGAAAGCTTGTCAGGAACACAGTTGGATTGGTTCTATCAATTGGAAGGGACCAACATTTGTAATTGGGAAGACTTGGCTGACGCCTTTTATAAACAATACCAGTATAATGCTGACTTAGCTCCAACACGGACACAGTTGCAAGGCATGTCTATGGGTGCAGGTGAAGGTTACAAGACCTATGCTCAAAAATGGCAGGATCTCGCGGGAAGGGTCCAACCCCCTCTATCTAACAAAGAATTGGTGGATATGTTCTTAGGCATGATATCTGGTCCATTCTTCAAACACTTGATCGGAAGCTCCTCGGCTGGATTTACCAAATTAATCATGACCGGTGAACGGGTAGAAGCGGGTATAAAAAGTGGGCAAAATTCAAAAAGATGCATCCTCGAGCGTGTTGAAGAAACCATTTGCTGGGAATAAAGAGGTTGTGTTGTGTACCATCAAAGGAATTAGGACAGAACTGAACGCCGTCCAACGGTAGGGGCCGTCATAATCCCTAAGCCTGCACCTATTCAACAAAGGAACAACCAGCCTAGAACGGAAAGACCGGTAAGACAGTTTACCCGGATAAATATGACATTGTCTCAAGTTTTGCCGCATTTGAAATCTAATTTGGTGACCTTGAGGGAAGCTCCGAAGAATGCCAACACTGCCTCTCCCCGTTACAACCCAAATGCTCGTTGTGCTTACCATTCAGAAAGTCTAGGTCATGATACAAATGACTGTTGGGTTTTGAAAAACAAGGTGCAAGACCTTCTCAAGGAAAAAAAATTGAATTTGATGCTCCTGAGATCCCAAATGTTATCTTCGCTCCTATTCCCAAGCACGACCGTGGTGTTAACGCTATTGAAGATGATGTGTTTGTTGTTGTTGTTGATGAACTTGTTACTCTTCTCCTAACCGTTAAAAGGAACCTGTTGAAGGCTGGTTTATTTCCTAGCTGTGGCGAAGGCTGCCACCTCTATTTATCCATACCGACTGTTTGTCATTTATTGAAGGCAGGTATCTAGCGCCTGATGGATGACAAAGAGATTTTGTTTGAAAAGACTCCCGTTCCAACCATTGCTTACAAAGATGTTTCAATAGTAACCATTCCCGTCAATCCTCCTAGGGTCTCCACCAAAAGACCCGTTAGGATTACATTTGTTCCGAAGGTAACTCCACTAATAATTACTATGGTAGGGCCAATCCCATACTCCTCAGATAAAATTATCCCCTGGAACTATGGGGGTGACGTCTACTACCACGGCGTCAAACAAGATTGGTTGGCTGATGAAGACTCATTTTTTGAGAGAGCTGAACCCGACATTGGAAACATTGTGGGAACCAGCAAAATAACCCGAAGTGGAAGAGTGTTCTCCCCTGAGATTGCTCCTCCGAAAACTGTTACCGGTCATGTGATCATCCCTTCTTGTGTTCCTGTTGACACTACTACTACAGTTCATGTGGTTACCCCTACTAACACCCCTATCACTGAGTCGACCGAGACTCGGGGCAAAGGCATTTTGGTTGAACCTTTCCGGACGAAGGTGCAATCAGTATCTATCCCAGAGACTTCCAAGAAGGAGATGGAAGAAATTTTGAAAATTATAAAGAGAAGCGACTACAACATAGTCGAACAGCTAGGGCAAACTCCTTCAAAGATTTATATGCTAGCTTTATTGTTGTGCTCCGAAGCTCATGCGAAGGCCTTGGTGAAATTTCTTAAAACTGCCCATGTGCCACAGGAAACCTCTACTGACCAATTCAAAGATTGTGTGGCCAGTTTAACAATTGATAATAGTTTAGGCTTTTCTGATGCTGACCTGACACCTAGAGGGAGGAAACACAATGAGGCATTGCATGTCTCTGTCGAATGCAGGGGCACTACTTTGGCCCATGTCCTGGTAAATAATGGTTCATCATTGAATGTGCTGCCTAATAAGGCTCTAGATAGACTAAACTGTGAAGGTTTGACCTTAAAACCCAACAACATAGTGGTAAGGGCCTTCGACGGTTCAAAGAGAATGGTGCACGGGGAGGTGGACATCCCCATTAAAGTTGGAACTCAGACCTTTGATTCAACTTTCTATGTAATGGATATTCTCCCTTCCTATTCCTGTTTATTGGGCCGACCTTGGATTCATGACGTTGGTGTCGTCACCTCTACATTACATCAGATGTTGAAATACCCAACCAAGGGAAAAATCATCACTGCCCATAGAGAGGAGGAATATATGGTCAGTCATCTGAACTCCTTCAGATATGTGGAAATGGATGGTAAATTCATAGAAACTCCGTGTCAACATTTCGAGGAAGTCCCATAAACAGTTGCGGTGACCAAGACTATTTCCAAAGTTCCGAAGATTACCAGGCCTCCGCTGAAGATGGCTTCTCTGAAAGATGCCAAGGCAGTAGTTGAAGAAAGTGGGTGTACTATTTGGGGCCAACTCCTGGATATTCCTTACAAATCTGATAAATTTGCTTGGGTTTTACTTCAGGAGCCCAAAAAGCTGTTCGTCATGCTCGTGTCAGGGGACCATCTTTGTGGATCAGCAACCATGGAGTCAACGCAAAGGAGGATATTGATGACAGCTGTGACCTGGAAGAATGGATTTTCCGAACTATCAATGGAGGACTCAACAACTGGGAAGCCAAAGAATTGGTCCCTATTACTTTTATCCAACAGTAATTGTCTTTAAATTTTTGTCGGACTTGTAATAATTAAACAATTTAGACTTTTAAAACCTTGTGTCTTACCCGAGGCACAAGGTCCATTTGTAAAGGTTGTTACTTCATTTTCATATGTCATCAATGAATCATGGACATTTTTGCATGCAAATTTTACGCTCTTTGTTCTTTTTTCTACATTTTTATTTTTTCAAAGATAGTCATGCTCTTACACACACTCACATATCAAAATGCAGATCCACATCCACTCAGGATCCCATGGGTAACGATTCTAGTATGGCCTTTTGTAAATTTGAAAATTCAATCTACCAAGCCGAAGACGGAGGTGAGGAAGATTGTGAGGTACCAGGGGAACTAGCCAGGTTACTACAACAGGAAGAAAAGACCATACAGCCCCACGAAGAATCGGTTGACACAGTTAACTTAGGTACCAAAGAGGACAAGAAAGAAGTCAAGGTAGGTGCCAATTTGAAACCTAGTGTCAAGAAGCACTTAACTCAGTTACTACATGACTATGTTGAGGTCTTTTCCTGGTCATACAAAGACATGCCAGGACTTGATGCTGATATTGTGGTCCATCGTCTATCGACAAAAGAAGACTGCCCTCCAGTAAAATAGAAAGTCAATCGCATGCGGCCAGAAATGTTAGAGAAGATCAAGACCGAAGTCATGAAACGATTCAGCGTCGGATTCTTAGTCGTCACTTCATATCCACAATGGGTCGCCAATGTTGTTCCATTTCCTAAAAAGGACGGTAAAGTACGCATGTGTGTGGATTACAGAGATTTGAATAGGGCAAGCCCTAAGGATGATTTCCCGCTTCCCTGTAACGATATTCTGGTTGACAATACCGCATAACATAAATTGTTCTCATTTATGGCTGGTTTCTCAGGCTATAATCAAATCAAAATGGCACCTGAGGACATGGAGAAAATGACCTTCGTCACACAGTGGGGCACGTTCTGTTACAAAGTTATGTCATTCGGGTTGAAAAATGTTGGGGCAACTTATCAGCACGCCATGGTAGCTCTGTTTCATGATATGATCCATCACGAAATAGAGGTCTACGTGGATGACATGATAGCCAGATCTCAAATTGAAGAGGAACATCTTGACCATTTGCAGAAACTGTTTGAGAGGCTAAAGAAATACAAGCTAAGGTTGAACCCGAGTAAATGCACATTTGGAGTGAGGTCCGGTAAACTCCTAGGCTTCATCGTCAGCGGTAAATGTATCAAAGTGGACCCTGCAAAGGTAAAAGCAATATAAGAAATGCATGCTCCTCACACCGAGAAGGAAGTCAGAGGATTCTTAGGACGACTAAACTACATCGCCATATTCATTTCTCACCTAACCGCTACTTGTGAACCAATCTTCAAATTATTGAAGAAAGATCAAGTGTTAGATTGGAACGACGACTTCCAGGTTTCCTTCGACAAGATCAAAGAGTACCTTCAAGAGCCTCCTTTTTTTATGCCGCCCGTTGAGGGAAGACCTTTGATCATGTATCTAACTGTCTTGTAAAAATCAATGGGGTGTGTCTTGGGGAAGCATGACGAGTCTGGCCGAAAAGAGCATACAATATACTACCTGAGCAAAAAGTTTACCGACTGTGAAACAATATATTCACTGCTCGAGAAAACTTGGTGCGCTTTGGCATGGGCTGCTCGCCGTCTAAGATAGTATATGTTGACCCATACTACCTTATTGTTAGCCAAAATGGATCCAATTAAATACATATTCAAGAATCTCGCCCTCTCTAGAAGAATAGCAAGATGGCAGATGATCCTGACTGAATACGACATCTGACACACTACCCAAAAAGCAATAAAAGGCAGTGTGCTAGCTGATCACCTTGCTCATCAGGCTGTGGATGACTACCAATCCATGAAATTTGAGTTCCCAGATGAAGACATCATGATGTTAAACAATTGTGAAGAATTCAGACGATATGACGGACCTGAACAAGGATCCCGATGGACCTTTGTTTTTAACGGAGCTTCCAATGCACTCGACAATGGTATAGGTGTTGTAATCATATCCCCTGAAGGATGTCATACTCCCTTCACTGCAAGACTTTGTTTCAACTTTACCAATAATATGGCAGAATACGAAGCGTGTATTTTGGGTCTCAAAGCTGCCATAGATTTGGGAATCAAGTCCTTAAGTGTATTTGGAGATTCAACCTTAGTCATCAATCAGATCAAAGGAGAATGGGACACAAAGCACCCTAATCTCATCCCCTACAAAGAACATGTGTTGACATTAATCCCACATTTAGAGGAAATCACTGTTGAGCATTTTCCACGAGAGGAAAATCAACTAGCGGACGCACTAGCCACTATGTCATCCATGTTTAAACTCAAGTGGGGTAACGAGACTTCCTAGATCACCATTGAGCAGATGGATGAACTAGCTTACTGTCACGAGATCGATACTGAAGAAGCAGTGGACAAGCCTTGGTTCCATGAAGTTAAGAGATATCTCGAGGCCCAAGAGTATCCGGAGGGAGCTTCAGTCAATGATAAGAAGTTCTTGAGAAGATTCTCTGCTAAGTTCTTCCTCAGTAATGGCATTCTCTACAAGCACAACCACGACTCTACTTTGCTTCGTTGCGTAGACAAGGTTGAGGCAGACAAGATCATGGCAGATCTACATAAAGGCACTTTTGGCACCCATTCTAGTGGGCACACGATGGCTAAAAAGATCCAATGGAAGGGGTACTACTGGTCTACCATGGAAGCATATTGCCATCTGCATTCACGAACCTGTCACAAGTGTCAGATCTATGTTGACAAAGTACATGTGCCTCCAGTTCCTCTAAACGTCCTGACTGCTCCCTGGCCATTTGCAATGTGGGGCATCAACATGATTGGAGAAGTCAAACCTACAACTTCTAATGGATACTGCTTCATCTTAGTGGCCATTGACTACTTCACGAAGTGGGTTGAGGCGGCTTCTTTCGCTTCTGTTACCAAGAACGTTATGGACCGACTCATCAAACAGAATATAGACTGTCGGTACGGTATCCCAGAGAGAATCATTACAGATAATGGTACCAATCTCAACAATAATATGATCACTGCACTATGCATGCAATTCAAGATCTAGCATTATAACTCTTCCCCTTACCGGCCGAAGATGAATGGCGTTGTGGAAGCCACTAATAAAAACATCAAGAAGATCATACAAAAAATGATAGTGACCTACAAGGACTGGCATGAGATGTTACCATTTTCCCTCCATGGTTACCGTACCACGGCACGCACGTCAACAAGGGAAACTCCTTTCTCTTTGGTATACAGTATGGAAGTCGTCCTACCAATTGAAGTCCAAATACATTCTCTGAGAATCATAAAGGATACAGGGCTGAATGAAGATGAATGGATTCAAACTCGACTCAACCAGTTGAATTTGATTGATGAGAAGAGGCTTACGGCTGTCTGTCATGGTCAGATGTACCAAAAACATATGATCAAAACTTTTAACAAGAAGGTCAGACGTCGGGTATATCGGGTTGGTCACTTGGTAATCAAGCGTATCATATTGCCACAAGGTGATCCCAGGGGCAAATGGACTCCTACATACGAAGGACAATTTGTGATCAAAAGCATATTCTCTGGTGGAGCAATAATCTTAACCAATATGGATGGCGACGACCTTCCGCACCCTGTAAACGTGGACATAGTCAAAAGATACTTTGCATGAATAAAAACCCGCTAGGTCAACTGGCCTAGGCAAAAATTAGGGCATCCCGGAAAACCAAAAAGGTTCGGGCAAAAAAATTAGGGATAAAATACAAAACAATTTGTACACCTGGCAAGCTGAAAACCCAAAAGGGCGGCTTGGGCAAAAAAGGGTATCCTAGTGGACTGAAAACCCGAAAGGGCGGTCCAGGAAAAAATTAGGGATTTAAAGCGTATGACTATGTCCCGTTGGATCACCTTACAGACAACCTTTAGCATCGACTGACAAACTCAAACAAGTCTAATTAATTCAATCAACTTCGGACAAGGCAGCAAGTGGATGAGACGCTCAGAGACATGAAGGCTATAGCAGAATAGGAACCCCATGGGATTATTTCACATAGATATCTTTTCTTTGTATCAGTTTTCGTATTCTACGATGACATTCTCTTACTATAATGTTTGTCTCGTTGTACAAAAAATACTTATTCAAGTTAATACAAAGATATTCCTTTAAAAGTGCAAAACTATCTGTTTTTCTTTTGTTTTCTGTGTTTTGTTTGCAAAAACGTCCAATGATTATTTTTGAACATATGCATTTGAACGTGACTACTGTTTACAAATGAGCAAAAAAAAGAGAGGAACAGAAAATAGAAAGACAAGCACTAATGGATTTAATAAATAGGATAATATCTTTAGACCATTCCATAAAGTCCCCCGCAAGTACTTTTCCAGCAAGAGCGGAAGCTGGGACATCCCACTACAGGATCGCTAACATATCTCTAGTATGCAGCCAAATGGTATCAAGCGCTCTCACATCCCCGACGGAACAAAACTTCCAGTTGCCGTTCCAAAGATTCTCCAGTGAAAGTCACCCAGTTTCTCAGGTTTCCCCAGCAGGATTTCACGAAGCCCACAAGCAATGCACAACGTTTCCCTTCCACAATAGAGTTTATTTCTCTAATAAACGAAAACTCATCCATCAACACTTCAAACTTCAAAATATGAAGACTTACACTCCTCATTCCCAGCAGTACTCAGGGATTTATGTTCCCCGACTCCAGCAACATTGCGGCATAATAATTAATATATCCATACATTACATCCATACGTCATAGCATTGACAACACAGATGCATACAGCGCGATCTCATTTATTTTGAGAAATAGCATTATACCATGCATTTCATACATCATGGCATTACATGTAACTAACCTTTCAGCTTCTCAGGAAAGATCAATCAATAGAAAATTATCGTCAAATTTTCAACAAGTCAATTATATATCAATTCCCGAGAAAGGACTGGTCGACCATCTATATAACAAATGTTTCCTTCAGACCCCTGCTGGTTCAGTTTAAATCTCTCAACGATTTATTCTAATTCTTCTCTAGATCCCTGTCGGTTCAGTTTGAATCTCTCAACGGTTTATTCTGATTCTTTCCTGCAGACGTCTTCTCTGGTTCAGATAAATATATCAATGGTTCGTTCTGATTCTTCTCCAGATCCCTGCCGGTTCAATTTGAATCTCTCAATGGTTTATTCTGATTCTTTCCCACAGACGTCTTCTCTGGTTCAGATAAATCTCTCAATGGTTTGTTCTGATTCTTCTCCAGGTCCCTGCCGGTTCAGTTTGAATCTCTCAACAGTTTATTCTGATTCTTTCCCACATACGTCAACTCTTGTTCAGATAAATATCTCAATGGTTTGTTCTGATTGTTCTCCAGGTCCCTTCCGGTTCAGTTTAAATCTCTCAACAGTTTATTCTAATTCTTTCCCGCAACCGCTTTCTCTGGTTCAGATAAATCGCTCAAAGATCTACTCTGATTCTCTCCAGTTAAAGAATATTCAAGACCTCTTTTGGTTCATTTTAAATCTCTCAACGGTTTATCCTGATACTTTCCAAATGAACATTTCTCTGGTTCAGATAAATCTCTCAACAATTTATTTCGATTCTTCTCCAAACCCATGCTGGTTCAGATAAATCTCTCAATGATTTATTCTGATTCTTTCCTAGTAGACACTTTCTCTGGTTCAGATAAATCACTCAAAGATCTACTCTAATTCTCTCCAATTAAAGAATATTCAAGACCTCTTTTGGTTCAGTTTAAATCTTTCAATGGTTTATCCTGATACTTTCCTAATGAACATTTCTTCGGTTTAGATAAATCTCTCAACGATTTATTCTGATTCTTCTCCAAACCCCTGCTGGTTCAGATAAATCTCTCAATGATTTATTCTAATTCTTTCCTAGTAGGTACTTTCTCTGGTTTAGATAAATCGCTCAAAGATCTGCTCTGATTCTCTCCAGTTAAAGAATATCCAATACCTCTTTGGTTCAGTTTAAACCTCTCAATAGTTTATCCTGATACTGTCCAAATGAATATTTCTGGTTCAGATAAATTGCTCCAAGATTTATTCTGATTCTTCCCAGTCAAACAACATACAAGACTTCTGCGAGTTTCAGATAAATTGCTCCAAAGATTTAATCTGATTCGTTTCCAGTTGAAATCAAGTTCAGACTTAGTCCATTTTCTGTCAACAATCACCCTTGGATGGCATCTACAAGCCCATCTCTGGAAAATCTCCATCATTCCTCCAAATGGCATCTATAAGCCCACTCACAATTCATCTTCGAGTGCAAATTTCAGGGCACTCTAGTGTTCAATCATCTTCCACCTTCAAGTCACGAATGGCGAATCCGCCAATATAACTCTTCAAGTTTAAGAAGATTAAACAGGGGAAGTTGTTGTACCCCAAACTTTTCCCTCTCATTTATCAAGTATTTTCTCACAAGATCTCCTTTGGTTCAAGACTGCCTATGGTTGATTAGCTCAAGACACCTCCTCAAGCTTTGATGACTGAAATTAGGGTTTGAGATTGCACAACGATAATAGAAATTTTAATGCCTCATATGACTTTCATATATCATTATGGACCCTCAAGATTTCTCATGTCAATTTTCAAGTCTTGGATCACATTTTTGCTCAGTCAATTGATCTGTTGACCTAAAAATCAACTGTATTAGGGAAAAAGTCAATTGTGGTCAATTTACAGTCAAACTTCATAATTTTTTATCCATATCAACATTGTGAACTCATATATGTCATTTAATCAAGTTTGGACCACAATTCCTCAAGAAATTTGATTAGATCATCAAAAGGGTAAAATGGTAAAAATTAGGGTTTTGACTGAGAAAGGGTAAATTCTGATTTTTGACCTAGAAAATGGTTAATTGGTTTGAGACATAATCTCAAGGTTTCAAATGCATTATTTTGACCTAATGGTATGACTCAACTTCATTCAAGATCAATTGATTGATAGTTGATTTTCAGTTAACTGATCAAAAGTCAATTGTACACTGAAAAGTCAAACTTTGACTTTTTGGTCAAAATCAAGTGTCAAAGATCAAAATTCATCAAAACATGTCAAAATATGAAACTTGTTCATCAAGAAATCAAAAAAGTCAAGATTTCATTTTGAAAAGTCAAAGTTTCCAAACAGAAATTTTTCTAAGTGTTGAAAACTTCATTATTTTTCACAACTTTGAGCCAATTTTTCACCATGATGCAAGATGATTCAAAGGAAATTTTCAACATGAAAGTTGTAGATATTAATGAGATCTAAAACATTTCTTTACACAACTCCTCCTATAAATGCTTGGGTTTAAAGTTATTAATCCATGAAATCATGTTCATAAAACTAAAACACTTAGTGAAAATTTGAAAATTTGATTCAAAGAGGGGTTGTATAGAATATTAAAAGCTTTCTAAAATGTCCAAGAAATCCTTGAGATCATTTCTGAGCAAGGAGAATCGAAGGCCAGAAGTTAGGGTTTCAAGATGTTTTGTAAGGCAAAATTTGCGATGCACAATGAACCAAATCCATAGCCATGCTGCATAATCCCACTTTTCAGGCCCTCTAAATTGTGTATCTATCCTTAATCAAGAGATTACACAAACTTTATGGCTATTATCCATTAAATCCAGGCTTTTTCTAAGTTAACTTGCCATTTTTGGAAGAAAGGCAAGACTTCCATTTTGGAAAAGCATGCTTTTGCAAATGTCAACCCTTCTTGAGCCTCTCAATGGATCCTTATGCACAAAAAACATCTACAAGTCAGACATAAGCTTTTTTTAAAGTTCAACCACTCTATAATATCATGGTACAAGCTTTGGGGAGATGTTTGTCATGTTTGCTTCAAAAGCAAGTAAAGGTTTTACAACATGTGAATTCAAATTCTGACTTGTTGTAGAACACGAAACCTCTTGCCTATAAATACATACACTATTTGCAAGATAAGGCACGCATGCACAAGCCCTTAAACTCACTCAAACTCTCACAAACTCAGATTGTACACAAAACTCCATTTTTGTGCAGAAACTGGCCTTTCACTCCCATCTCTCAAATTACTCATGTGTTTCCTCTCTAAACCATTCCAAAAGTTCCTAAACATCATCCATAACTCATCCCAATACTTGTTACAGTTCTGTAACTCCATTTCCACCTTTATCCAAACTCAAAAATAGAGCACTGCAAGTGGACTTCTACAGAACTCCTCAGCCACTTTCAGCTCAAGCCAAGCATCACATTAGCTTCCAGGGAACTTGAGGAAGCTAACCCAATCACTAGAACTCATTGAAAGTTGTCCAACTCAAAACATGATACCCTCTTGCAAGGTGAGTTTTCTAATTTTTGAACTCCTCATATAGGCATTGTTAAGCTTTTATTTTCAAAGATAATATGTAGACCTTATTGACACGAAGCTGTACATATCCATAGTTTGCATTTATATGACCTGAGCTTAGAGAATTTTGGAGTTGAAGTTTCTGAAATTTTTAGGTTTTAAATTAGGGCAATAAAAATTCTTGGATTTATAGCTTTAGTTATTTATATGGTTGGATTCATGGGAAGAAATGCCACAACTTTCATGTTTGTACTTTTCATTTTTGTTGAGAGATAAACAAGTTGCAGGTTGTCTGGTTGGGCGTGATGTTGAAGATGAAGTTCAGGCCATGAACTTGATTTGTAATATATATTTATGGTTTGATATAAGTAAACGGATGTATAGTCACCCCAGTGGCAAGGCAACACGCTGGTAACCAAGAGGGTGTGGGTTCAACACCCAGCGCGCTACCTTTTTCTTTATTACTCATATTTTCTCTCTTTTTTTGTCAACAGCAGCGCCTAGGCCTCTCCTTTGGGCTTTTATTCTTTTTTGCTGCTTCTAACCCCCTGCCTTACTTTTGCACACCTGGCCCAATTTTATTTAATTTATTTCATTTTTATTTATTTCCTTTCTTATTTTATTTTATTTTCAATTTTATTTTATTATTTTTATTATTATTATTATTATTATTATTATTATTATTAATGAAAAAAAATATAAAAAATATTTTTATTTATTATTTACACTTATTTATTTTATTTTCTTTATAAAGACAAAAAGAACAAAAACAATTTTCTTTTAACAAATAAATTTCTTTTTCTTAATTAATTAATATTTAGACTTAGGTTTAATTATTTTTTTCCTAATTAAAATTAACTTAGAATTTAGGTTTCTCTTAATTAATTAGTTTTCTCATTTTATTTTTATTAATTTAAAACCTTTTTCTTAAAAAACCCTAAAAATCCTTTTTTAAGTTAATTCCTTTTCTTAATTAGTTTAAGTTAATTTTATTTAATTTTCATTAATTACTTTCTTAATTAGGTTTAGATTGAAATCCTTTCATAAAAATTCAAACAAAATCATTTCTTTATTTATTTATTTACATTCATGCATTTTATTTTCAATTTTGTACAATATTCAATATGGTTGTAATAGTTAATTAGATTTAATTTTCTTGCAAAATCCCCATTTGTAAATTTGTGCACCCCTCCCCTATTCGTGTAATAGCTTAGTATTTTTATTTTCCGCAATTTAATGCTTTATATATAAAATGCTAGTAAATTAGGGTTTGTATGGAAAGATTAAAATCAACAAGTTAGCAAACCCTAATTCAAGACAAAACAATGCATGTAAATCAACACACTTGCACACTTACACCCTTAGGATAAACCTACTTTGTTGTCTTGCAAAAATGGCCATGTTATGCATGTGGAATATCTTAGCAAAAACAAATCAAAATACAAGATCATAGTCTCTCGATGACGCTATCAATGTTGCCTTTTCAAAATGATCTTAGTCCCTTAAAGAAAATGTTAAGATATCTTACGACATTTCTATTCATGACTATACGATGACCCTTTCCCGTCCCTTTTACATCTAAAGATAGGGTTTCTTACCAAATCAATGGTAAGATAACAATGTCAAAGGAAATAGGAAATAAACAAGAAAGACTTTTGAGTAGGTAGAATGTTCCTAGTTGTTTTCTCATTTTCAAACCAAAACATCTTTGCCATTTTCAAAACATCTTTCAAACTTGAAACATCTTCAAAAGATCAACACTTTGTATACATTATTACGAACGAGAATCATTACAAAGTTTGCCTAAACAATGACGCCTTTTCAAAATACTTTAAAAACCACACAAAGTATATTTTCATACAAAAGCAAGTGATCTAGAAAGCAACTAAGAGCCCGTAGATAACTACAGATGAAAAGGGTGCTAATACCTTTCCTTTTCGTAATCTACCCCCAAACTCAAGAAAACATCTCTAAAGGTCTTTCCTTTTCTTTTCAGCCTTTCCTTTTAGATAAAAGAAAAGTCGGTGGCGACTCTTGCTATCCCCACAATTGCGATTAAACGTAAAACAACCAAGTCAGTTCTCCCACTGCGTTACAAACAACAATAGAATAATCAACGAAGGTATGATGCACCCAAGATACAGTTCACAAAAATCAACATGTCGTTGGCTCAAGCATTGCAGCATATGTTGAAGGCAGGATTGATTATATTGAGAGAATCGCCTCAGAATACCAACACTTCATATCTCTGTTATAATCCCAATACAAGGTGTGCATATCACTCTGATAGCCTCGGTCATGACACTAGCAACTGTTGGGCTCTGAAGAATAAAATCCAAGACATGATTGACGCTAGGGAAATTGAATTTGATCCTCCTGAGACTCCTAATGTGATTACTGCACCTATGCCTAATCATGACAAAGGCATTAATGCTATTGAAGATGTTTCTTATGTTCCTACTGTAAATGATTTGACTACTCCTCTGATGATCGTTAAGAAGAAGCTGCTACAAGCCGGTTTATTCAGGTTGCATTAAAGACTGCTACTACTATGCATTTGTTTACTGTGGAAAAAGGTAAACAATCGCTAGTCTTCCCAAAGCCTGAAAACTAAGGGTTACTTGCAGGATCGACTAGTTAATCCTAAAACATGTGCTAATGTATCTAAGTATAACTTGTTCAACCGACGTAAGACTTTGCTTTTTGAGAAACGGTTTTCTCTGAAGGATAGAACAAGCATGAGTTTCCACAATGTAATGTTTTGACCAACTAAAGGTGACTCGTGACTGACAGTCGTTTACGACTTGTTTAAATGAAATAAATATTATGTGACTCTTTAGTGAATTCTAGTATATAGATAGAACTAGATTCAAAAGCGTAGATGATAATATAAAAAGATCGTTCGAAAGTAAATAAAATTAAAGCAAAAGATTCAAACAGAACAACTGAAAAGAAAGGAATTTGCATTGACATAAAGATGGTGATTCACATACATCAACACCTTTGAAACCCTTTGCTTCCTTACGCTTGGAATGTTGGGTTTGTTAAGTGACTCTAGTACAAATTGAACACCCCGAATCCTACATTGGATCCTTTTATTTATAGTAGTTACAAATATAATTTCTTACGTACTAGAACACATTGTGTACTTGACACGTATTTGGCCTAAGGTAACTGCTTATCTATATTTTCACCACGTACTTGGCACTTAATCTGGAAAACTGTCTTGCAACTACTGGTATTTTTGAATTTCAAAATTATCCTGCTCCAGCGCTTACTTTGACGCCATCCTTTAGCGTAGATAGACAATCCAAACTTCTCTAAGTCTTAGATTTCAATTTGGTCGACAAGACCAAACTTCGACTAGCTTTTTATTTTTTCAATTGTGTCCTTTCCACTGTTGACTAATAATTTTTTCAACTATTTCTCATTCTCGAGCTTAATTTCCTTACAACCTTTATTTGTATGATACCTTCTTAACTCGTGGGACTACCCTCATTAATTATGCAATATATACCTTAGAAGATTATTTAAGGTAACAAAATGCCCCCCAGAGATGCCATTTTCGAATTTTGGCCAACATGAGACAATGGCAGACCATATTTCCTACAACTCATTCGCTTCCATTTCTCCCTTAGTTGGTGTAATTGTGCCCCACTTACTCATGACGTCACACCATCATGATAGCGTATCATGTCTTATGCTCTGGAGGCAATGGCTAGACTACGTAGCTTAATAAGCTCTCATGAGATCTCTTCTGGCTCCGACTAATCTCAACTTCACAATGGAAAACTGGGACCTGAGGCAACAAAAGCCAAGATTTTAACGGATAAGATTCGTACTTATGCGTTGAATCTAGATTTTCTTCTTACTGAGCCAATTATTGGTCCAGAGATTTTGGACGCGCTTGCTTAGTTGAAAAAGCTTAATATTTCTGAAGTTGCTCAAACCATTATGATTGTGTTTGAGAAATTGTTTGCCCCTATGCTCCACAATATTGAGAACATCATAAAAAACAAGCAATTGGTCGAGTCGAAGGATACTTTTGTAAAGGGGAGTTGGAAGGTGGTGGTAAAATCCAACGCAGAGGTCACCCAGATGTTGGAAATGATTGAGGAGAAAAAAGAAGAGTTGATTCCAAAACAGCAAAGGGCTACTGAAATATGCCTTCAGATTTCTTCTTTACATAAAGAACTGGAATCTATTGCTGAGCAGGAGGGAGAAATAATTGACAAGATTATCAACCTGACTCAAGAACAAGTCGATCAGATTACATTGGATGTTGTGGCCAAGGGTGAAGAAATCTCTTCTTTCGAGACAGAGATAAAGAGACTTAAAGCTCAAGAAGATTTTTAATCCCATGTTGCATACTTCAATGCCGAACTGCAAGCATTCCAGACCAAATTTAGGCACTTCTAATCATTGTATCAGTTTTAGGATTTTTTACGTAATATTTGAATGATGGCCTTGATCCACCTTTTTCTGTAACATTTTTATTTATTTATTGGATGCACTATATATGCCTTTTAGTTGGTTTCAAATGCAGTTATCTCCAACTTATTTACTTGACATATGTTTATTTTGTCGAAATTTTGACCTCTTGAAGAGTAGGCCTATACTTTTTCAAGTACTTTTGATTCACCCTTAAGATTTGTCTATCTAAGGCCAACTCTTCAATTTCATAAGCATTGTTGGAAAAAATGTGCACTACCTTAAAAGGTCCTTCCCAATTTGGGGACCATTTTCCCAAAACCCTATCTATTGTACCCCAAAATTTGCCCTCTCATGTTTTCCAAGATTATCTCCTACATGGTTGGTTACAAACAATTTCTTAAAGAAAATGTAAATTTTTGGAGGATAAACAAGATGTCTTTGATTGGCATTGGGACAAGGTACTTCGATTAGGCATTTGGCACTCTTCGACCATGTCTTGATTAGTAAGCTTTGATTAGGTGTTTGGCATCCTTCGATACAAGCTTGACTCACCAGTCTTCGATTGGGCATCTAAACCCTTCGATACAAACTTGACTCACCAACTTTGATTAAGAGTTGGACCCCCTTCAATCAAGCTGATTTCACAATATCTTCGATGGAGCGCTGGGCCTTCTTCGACCAAGCTTGGTTCACAAGGCTTCGACTGTGCATTAGCTACTTCAGGCTTACCTTAGATTCACAAGGTAAGAACCCCCTACAAGTCCCTTTCGATTCACTAGCAGTGGCCTCTACATGCAACCTTTGACTCACTAGGCAAAGGCCTCTTCATGCTTGCCTTGGATTCGCTAAGTCAAAAGCTTCCCCCAACTGGCCTTCAATCCACAAGGCATAGGCTTCCTCAGAATTGTCTTGAATTCACAAGGGCAAAGGCTTCTTATATAATTTCCTTCAATGCACAAGGCAAATACTTCCTCTGTGTTTGTTTTCAATTCATAGGGCCAAGACCCCTCAACAAAGTTTATGCACTATGACACACAATATATCCCCTTCGAAAGAGCACTCCAAAGGTCCATTTTAAGGACACACATTGAGCTATTCGAAGGAGACATATAGTTACTGAATACAAGCTTATATTATGATGGGTCTTGGTCCTACATGTGGCCACGCCCAGGACTCTTGTACAATGGCAGTCGAAGGTGTTGACAAAGGAGGTTTTTGATTGGCCATATTGAAGTTTTCGTTTGAATTGTTTGAATTAAGCGGCTAGGGCAAGTAAATAGACTCAATCGAATGAGGTCTAATAAGGAGTTTTATGAACACTTTAATTCAAAACTCTAGGCCTTTCAAAGAAGGCAATCAGAGTCATTCGAAAGTCAAATGTGTCCAGGTTCATAGCAAATTCAAAAAGGGACAAGAAATTGTGTCTTTGGAAAAGTTTCAAAGTGATATTTATGGCCTTAAAACACCAACTTAATGGTTGTTTATTCCTTTGCCCTCTTGTCCCCTCCATCCCCTCTATATAAGGAGCACACTAGCAACAAAAAATGGAGGAGACCACATACACATGCACACGTTGCCTCATAAGCCATATTAAAACTATCAAAATCCTCATAAGTAGTCCCAATCGAAGGAGTCTTCAACAACACTCTATTTACTCCCTAAAGTCTACAGGAAGTGTTCCCAAGCACTAGCCAAAAGCCACGCATCAAGCCCACCATTCCTTGGTAAAATTCTGGGTCACAGCCTTTAGATTACTATTTGAATTGTTTTTATATGCATGTTTATGTTCTCATTGATCATTCATACAAATATAAGTGTGGAAGTACAGGGTGCCATTTTAAGACTTCGAAGCATCCAGGATTTAAACTAGGTGGTACAAAGATCTTGTGCTAGTTCTTAACCCCAGATTTGGGTTTAGGAAATGAACATACGTAGGGTAGAGTCTTTGGATCGGTTGCGATCCAGCATTTGATCAAACTTGCAGGTGTATGTGCAGGAGAAGAACCTGGGTTCGACACCCAGGTTTGTATTTGTTTCTTTTTCTAACGTTTGTACTGTAGATCAAGACTGAGCATACAATATGCATAGGATCGAAGGACCTGGGTTCGACACCCAGGTCCTGCATATTAATTGTCCTAATGCTTGTCTTGCAGATATGGATTGAAAAGCAGATTACCCTTCTAGATCGAAGAAGACAGCTCCTTCTCTGGATCGAAGGAGACATTTCCTTCTCTGGATCGAAGCCTCCCATTTTTCCCCTAGATCGAAAGATACTTTCTCTGGATTGAAGTTTCCCATTTTTTTCTCCTTGGGTTGAAGGATGCCCTTTGTATTTTTATTTTCATTTTCGTTATTTCTTTATTGACCTTATCATTTGAATTAACTTTAAATAAATAAAAATCACAAAAAAACATTAGATTAGTTTTTATTAATAAAATTAATTTGTAAACAAATTAATTAATCATTTTAACCCTTTCTTGAAATTAAAATTAAATAGACTTAGGTTGTATTTTCTTAAAATAAACAAAACAAACAAAAAATATTTCCTTTCCTTAGGATTTAGACGTCCCTTTTAATTCATTTACGCATTTATTTACTTTCACATTTTTTTCATCTTATTGTAACTGCTTCCCAGTTTGTAATAGTAACTAGGACTTTAATTTTCGCATTTCTATAATGTACCTCTCACAAAGCCATGTAATAGCGTAGGGTTATATTTTCTCATTTTACGTGTTTCTGTACATGCTAACTTTTAGTAATTAGGCTTGTATGGAAAGACTAATAACAAAATGTTAGCAAACCTAACATAAAAGATAAAAATAACTGAACATAACACACATTGCACATATGCACCTCTAGGGTACCCCACTTTGGTTGCCTTCGGAAATAAAATAGTCATGTCCCTCGATACGGGGATACTTTAGCAAAGACCCGTAAAACAAAAGATCATAGTCCCTCGATGACCCTACAGTTTCCTTTCGGTAAATGATCTAGTCCCTAAATAAAATTGCTAAAGCGTCTTCGCATGTTGCCTTTATGACTGTACGTCCCTTCGAATGCCCCTCATACATCCAAAGACATGGATACCTACTCACTAATAGTATGATAGGATTGTCTGAAGGAAAGAAGGAAAAAGAACGACCTTTTCGAGTAAAGTAGATAGTTCCTAGATGCTTTCTCAAAACAAACTTTTTTACACTTACTTATTTCAAAAACACTTTCAAAAGCATTCGCTTTATTAACACTCTTGAGGACTGATACAAGAGTTATCATAAAGCGAATCGCCGCACTAAGGCATTTTTCAAAATACTTTTCCAAACACACAAAGCACAAGGTACTTTTAAAATGAGCTAAGCATCTAAGAGCCCGTAGATAACGACAGATGGAAAGGGTGCTAACACCTTCCCTTTCCATAATCTACCCCCTTACTCAGAAAACTTTCGAAAATGTCTTTTTCTGTTCTTTTCACCCTTTCCTTAATTTGGATAAAAGAAAACTCGGTGGCGACTCTTGCTTACTGCAACGTTTGCAAACACAAACGCAAAACCAGTATAAACAGTCAATTTTGCCACCGTATCACACTATCATTTCTATCCATAGGCAATATGACTTTCCAAACTAAATCATTAACATAAAATACTTTGTCCTTTACCTTTTTATTGTAAGCTTTGGCAACTCTTTTCTTTTGTCTTCTTAACAAGTCTAGGGCCAACATTCTTTCTTCATCTAATTCAACAAGTTCATCTGCCATCATACTCCAATAGTCTTTAGATGGTATTTCGTATTGTCTTTGAATCCTCACTGACTGAACATGGATCTCTACTGTTAGCACTGCATGATGTCCATAAGTTATTCGAAACGACGTAGTCCCTATTTCCTCCTTTGGCAACGTCCTACATGCCCATAAAGCTTGATCTAGCATTTTGTGCCAATTTTTTGGTTTGTTTCCCACATGTTTCTTGATCAGGCTAATTATGACTTTATTGGCTGCTCCGACCTGACCATTTGCTTGGGCATAGTAAGGAGTAGACATTAACAGTTTAATCCCAACTTATTTTATGAAATCTTGCATTTTTCATCCAGTAAAGACTCACCCTTGGTCGGTTGTAATTGTCTCTAGAATCCCAAACTGACACATGATGTGATTTTGGATGAAGTCTATAACAGCTTATTGGTCTACATGTACAAAGCTATGGCTTCGACCTATTTTATAAAATAATACATACCAGCTAAAATGTACTTTTGTTGTTTTAATGAGATGGTATTATTTCTCCAATCACATCATATGCCCATCTTCTAAAAGGCCAAGCTTTTATCACTGCATGCAATTCACTTGCAGGAACATGTTGTATGCCCCCATGAAATTTGCATTCTTGGAAACCTTTAGCGAACTCAATTCAATATTTCAACATTGATGGCCAATAGACACCCATACGTACCAAGAGCCACTTAATTTTTTTTCCAGCCTAATACGCACCACAAGCTCCACTATGCACATTCGACACAGCTATATATGCCTCACTTTCTCTAAGGCATTTAAGCATAACTCCTTTAGTTGTCTTTTTAAATAACTCATTCTCTATCAAGACGTAACTGAAAGCATGTGTGATCGGTGGATCTGGAACTGACTGTTTAACGCTGGTTCGCGAAATGTCGCGGAAGCAAGAGTCGCCACCGTCTTTTATTTTCTCCAACATGGAAAGGACAAAAGCACAGAAAAATTCCTTATGAGATTAGTTCTCGGTTCGGGAGGTAGATTTATAGAAAGGGAAGGTGTTAGCACCCTTTCTATCCATGGTTATCCATGGGCTCTTAAATACTTGCTCATTTGTGTTTTCAAAATGTTTGTTTGCTTTTCAAGGTGAGTGGGTTTGAAAAAGTTCCGTTTAAAATTTCAGTTCGACTCTTGTAGCAGTCCTCAAGAGTGTTTGAAAAGTTGTTTTTGAAAGCTTTTTTGCAAAGTGTCGGTGTGAAAAGAAGTTTTTGATTTGTTTTGAATTAGAGAAAGTATTTACGAGTCATCTACCTACCCTAAGGAATTAGTTTGTGTAAATGTCCTTGAGGTAGTGCTATCCCACCATTGAGAGGTAGGTAGCACCACCGTTGGAGGTGTTCAGGTCAATTCGTTTGTAGGGACAGTGTGGTCACCAGAGCAATAGGAGGACACCTTAGAAGCTACCCCCATGCCATGTTCATGGACATGAGGACTTACTAAAACATCCTCTACTCGACGACCACATTTCGAGGGGCAAGGCAATAGTGAGGCGTACCCTAGGAGTGGTGTGTGAATTGTGTGTCATTTTCAGTTATTATTTGTCTTGTCATGCATTTGGTGAGCTACGCTTTAGTTTTATTTGAGCATACATTCTTTCATGGGATTATTAGCAATTAAAAGGTGCGGGAATTAAAATGCGGAAAATAAAAGTCCTACGCTATTACAAGGCGCGGGTCTACATCGCCAAATTAACAAAGACCCGAAAAGAAAAGTGCGGAAAGTAAATGTCCTAATTATCTATTACAAGGCCTTGGGGCAAATACATTATATCCACAAAAGAAATAAAAATAGATGCGAAAAGAAATAAAAATCGAGAGTGCGAGGGCGTTGGACCCTTTAAGGAGATTAAATTGGGATTGAAAGTAATTAATGATTAAATAAAGAAAAGAACTTGTTTTTTATGTTTTTTGGTATTATGGAATTTAATGAGAAAATTAATTATTATAGGAAACCCTAATTCTATACTATTTTTAACTTGTTAAAGAAAAAGAATTTAAGTCTAAACCTAATTTACTAATTGTTTAATAACAAGTTTATTTACAAAATTAATTAATAATTAACAATGATAAGAAATAAAAAAAGATTATTTATTAAGAGAAAAGAATAACAATTCTAAAACCTAATTTTTATGTTTTTTTAGTTTATTTAAGAAAAAAAATGTTAAAGTTAAAACCCTAAATTAAAACTAAATTGATCATTAAAATTTATTTACAAAATAAAATATTAGTGAATTAAATATTAAAACAATAAACATATTTTTATTTTATGATTTCTGGTTTTTTTGTATTTTTGTATTATCAAAATTAATTTTATGAATTAAAAGAAAATCATTAAATTAAAACAAATAAAAAAAAAGAGAAAAAGAATGAGAGAAAGAAATACAAACATAGGGGGGTGTTGATCCAAATTGAGGAGGTTTATAGAAAGCAGTTTGGCCCAAGCATTCCAGGCCCACGTTGACTTTCAGCGTTCGTGTGAGGAGTGGTTGACTGGCGCGTATATGGAACTGCATGTCCTGGCCATTGGATGGAGCCTCTGGGCGCGTGGCAAGCCAGATGATGAGGACACATGATGGTCCTTGGAGAGAGGCACTACGCTGGAACATGTAAATGAACAAAATATGAAATATATAAGAGGACCTGGGAATCGAACCCAGGTCCCAAGACTTACCAATCACATTCCCAACCACTACACCATTCAGCGCGTTTGTAATAATTCTGGACATTAAACATTATAATAAGAAATAAAAGTTAATGATATTCAACACAAAAAAACGCGCTGAAAATTTGAATGTCCCAATCATGCTATGACACGCAGGCTTCTTCCTCGTTTTGTACCTGTAAATAAAAGCAAATAGCGGGGGTTTTAAACCCCCACTAAACAAGACTAGGAAAAATAGCGATTAAGCAATGGGCAATGATAAATTGGGCGCGAGGTGTGGGTTCAAACCGTCTTGTAGTCACGATTCCAATGGTGTTGGTTATGGTCCAATTTTTCCCCAGGAACGAAACCCCAATTTCAAACCTCTGAAACCCTAGGCAACTTTCATGGTGGATTCGTGTACAGGGCTCAAAAACTCAATCAAAGAATGCCAACAGCTTTAGAACACTCATGTTAGTATAAATCAATGCTTAAAACGTATGGAAAAGGTATGCAAATTCAAATACGATTATGAAAATATTTGGGAACAGGGCAACGTGGTTCTACCAGTTCTTCGAGTATGGAGACTTGAAAAGTATTGAGTTATGTTCAAGAAGGTCCCAGCAAGCTTTTGGAATGGATTGTAGGTTCTGAATCACACTGGAACTATGAAAACAGTTTCCACCTTTTTTTGAAAAAAATGCAAAGTTTTTTTTAAGGTTTCAGCGCAGCATGCTTGTTCTTTTGATTAGGGTTGTGCTTGCATATGTATGAGGAATGATTTAGGTTAGAAAACCAAGCCCAAAATCCATTCAATCAATGTTTCAATATTTGATTTTTCAAGCATCTTTTTCAATCTTTTTTCCATCAAAACATTGCCAATCATGGGAGATTCTTTCCCTTTTGGATGTGCACGAAATCTTGAGTGAATAAAGAGTGAAAATGCTGCACAAAAAGATTCCAAAACATTTGTTTAGTATTTTTCTCATATTTAATTTTAATTAAATGAATTAATAGGATAATAAACTCAATTAATTAATTAAAAATAAGAAAATAACTCCCCTTTGGGTCAATGGGTCGTGCATAGCTTTTGGGTGATGATTCTTGGAAGAAATTGAGGCCCATTAGCAATTTTGAGGCATTTGAAGCAAAGTTGACTTTTCAATATTCCCAAAAATTTCCCAACTTCCACAAGGCATATCTTGCTCAATTTTTAAGCTTTGATCATGTTCTTGGACATTTTGGAAAGGTCTTGAAGTCCTCTAACCAATGCCTTTGGTCCCATATCATTTTGATTTACCAATCTCAAGTTATGGTCTTTGACTTAAAGTGCCTTTTTGTTGACTTTTGAAAATGACCTATAATGTTGAGATTGATAACTTTTTGTGAGAGCATTTATTGGACTTGAAGTGTGAAGATGAGTTGTAGGAAATGTCATTCTCTTCAAAATGAGCTTTGGATGGAATTTTTATGATAAACCATGTGGAAGTTATGCCTTGGTCAATTTGCAGTTGACTTTTTCAACTGTCCAAATATAGAAATTTTTGCATCTTGAGACTTTTTGAGCCATGCCTTGAAAATCATGATCAAGAATTGATCAAATGATGTTTGTGGCTTCAAAATAAGACGTTGACCAAAAATTTTGACTTTTGACTGTCAAATGACCATTTTGCCCCTACAGGTCACTGTGATGCAATTAGGGTTTTTGACTGTGCAATTTTGTGCTGTAAGTCTTGAAACTTGGCATATGGATGCTTGACAATGTTTATAGGCACGTGGGACTTGATTGGACCCTTGGAAACTTCAATTTCTTTGCCAGAACCAAAACCCTAATTTTTTTGACTGTTAGGAGGCCATTGGACTGTGCAACCCTTGGGAGATTTTGAAGCATGCTCTTAGCAAATCTTGGAGAATATGGGAGGGCAAATTTTGGGGTACAACAGTTGCCCCTGTTCAATCTTCTTAGACCTGAGGATGTAGATTGGCTGGCGTGCCTTTCGTAATCCGAAGGTGGAAGATGATTGAACACTAGAGTGCCCAGAAATTAGCGCTCACATAGTAGTGTGATGGTGGGAATGGGCTTACAGATGCCATTTGGAGATTGGTGGATAGGAGGATGGGCTTATAGATGCCATGTTGAGAGGCGATGGATAGGTGGATGGGCTTATAGATGCCATCTGGGTGTCGATCGTGTAAGAGATTCCTTAGCGAGAACTTGCGTACCTGAAAAAGAAAATGATCACCTGGCCTGTTACAGGAGCTGGTCTTCAAACTCTTTGTGTAGATGCGCCCTGGCTGGATGCAGGTATTGAATTTTTAAATTCTTTAGATATGCCCTCGACGGGATGGTGAGAGAACCTTGGATGATTACTACCTCAACAATAACGATGAGAGAATCTGGGGCGATTACTACCTCAACAGTAACGATGAGAGAATCTGGGGTGATTACTACCTCAACAGTAACGATGAGAGAATCTGGGGCGATTACTACCTCAACAGTAACGATGAGAGAATCTGGGGCGATTACTACCTCAACAGTAACGATGAGAGAACCTGGGGTGATTACTACCTCAACAATAACGATGAGAGAACCTTGGATGTCTTCTACTGAGTCTTCATCAGGAAAATCTTTAGGAATCGATTTAACTGGACCCGAGAAGGCAATTGACTAGATAAGAATCAGAAAAATCTTTAGGAATCGATTTAACTGAACCGGACAAGGTCTTGAAATCTTCAATTGGAATAAGAATCAGGGAGATCTTAGGGTCGATCTGACTGAACCAGAGAAGGCCTTTGACTGGATAAGAATCAGAAAAATCTTTAGGAATTGATTTAACTGAACCAGGCAAGGTCTTGAAATAACTTCTACTGGATAAGAATCAGGGAGATCTTAGGGTCGATCTGACTGAACCATAGAAGGCCTTTGACGGGATAAGAATCAGAAAAATCTTTAGGAGTCGATTTAGCTGAACCGGGAAAGGTCTTGGAATCTTCAACTGGAATAAGAATCAGAAAAATCTTAGAGTCGATTTAACTGAACCAGATGAAAATCTTGGAATATCTTTGACTGGATAAGAATCAGAAAATCTTAGGGTCAATTTAACTGAACCAGACGAAAGTCTTGAAATAACTTCAACTGGATAAGAATCAGAAAAATCTTTAGGAATCGATTTAACTGAACCAGAGGAGGTCTTGGACATAGCTGAGAATTTAACTGGATCTTTCCTGAAAGGTAAAGGTCAGTCATATGCAATGCATGATATGGATCAAGCCATGATGTTCTCAACATAAATGAGATCGTGAGATGTGATGCGTATATGCATGCTATAATGTATAGAAATGCGATGTTTATGAATGTATGTTTTTGTCTAGGAAAGTAAATCCTTGACGGGTGCCGGGAAGTCAAATCCTGGGCTGATGTTGGAAGAATAGAGCTTCGTTGTTTCCGCTGGGGATGATAGTTGCAAGAATACCGGTAGGAGAAGATAACTCCATTAGGGAATAAACTTGGCAAATGGATTACTCTGCGGGGAGAAAATTTATCTAGCGATCTTGCTGGGGAACAGTACTCTGTGGGGAGAGAGGTATTTTGCTGGGAAGTTGATGATAACTTCGCTGGGGATAGCGTTGTTATGTTGGAAGTTTTAATAGACTTCGTTGGGGATAAGAGGACTTCGCCGAGGAAGATCTTTCCGTGGCTTTTGGCTGAGGATAACCCAGTTATATCCCCGTAGGGAAATAACCTTAAAATACAGTCGGGAGACGCGTTCGTGCTCTGTAGGGGGGAAGCTTCCAGAATCTACTGGGGATAAGCTTCCTGCTGGGGAGATGATTCAAACTTTCTTGGGGAAATCTTGAACTATACTGGACTCTCCTGGGGAAATTTTGAGATGTGTACTGGGAAAGTGGCTCCGTTGAATATTTGGTAGACCGCCGGGGAACAATCTTAGATCAAGATTGTCGGGGATACTTGTTAAGAATGTTTGTATATTATGCTGGGGAATGTTGAGATCTGCTGGGGGATACCCAACTTCCTTAAGGCTGATTGTATAACTTTGCTTGGGGGGAGTGCATCGACTTGCTGGCTCATTCTCTGGGGAATTAAGGTATATTGGTTATGTTCTTCGACTGAACTTACCTTGGTACCTTGATGGGCAGAACCATTAGACCGTTTAGACCACTCATTATTGCCCCTGTTTCTAATGTTACCTGTAATTAATCCTTTGTTTCGTATGCAAATATTTATGAGTTAGCAATCATTGTCAAATGCATATATCACAAATTGAACCTTGGACGTTCTTCGCAAAACAAAATAGAAAAAGGGAAAAAACAAAAGGCAATTTGTAGCTGAAAAGTGAATTTATATTGATTTTGAATTGCCTGTAAATAGGCGTTTTATGTACAAGAGGCTGACATCCTAATAAGAAAACACCGCCGAACAAAAGGGTTTATACATATTTGTACAAAGGGAAAACAAAACAACTATTTGAAAAGAATAATCCCACTGGGTTCCAACTCTGCTATCGCCTTTATATCTTCGAGCGTCTCATCACTTGATGACCTAGCTGAAGATGAAACTGATTGATCGATGCTGTCTGAACTTGGTGTTGATACCGGATTCTGGATGCGAAGTGATCCAATGAGACATAGTATTACGCTTTATCCCTAACTTTTTCCTGGACTGCCCTTTCGGGTTTTCAACTTGCTGGGTGTACAGATTTTTTCGTTTCATCCCTTCATTTTGCCTGAACCCTTTTGGTTCGCCGGGAAGCCCTAATTTTTTCCTAGGTATGTCAACCTAGCGGGTCTTTTTTCATGCGTAGTATCTTTTTACTATGTCTGCATTGGCGGGGTGAGGAAGGTCGTCACCATCCATGGTGGTTAGGATCATGGCTCCTCCTGAGAACACATGTTTAACCACAAATGGCCCTTCGTACGTAGGGGTCCATTTGCCCCTTGGATCACTCTGAGGAAGAATGATGCGCTTGATTACCAGATCCCCAACTTGATATTCTTGTGGTCTGACCTTCTTGTTAAATGCCTTGATCATTCGTTTTTGGTACGTCTGACCATGACAAATAGCAGTGAGTCTCTTTTCGTCAATTAAGTTTAGCTGATCAAGTCGTGTCTGGATCCAATCATCTTCGCTCAGATCTGCATCCTTCATTATCCGGAGAGAGGGTATCTGAACTTCGATCGGTAAGACTGCCTCCATGCCGTAGACCAAGGAGAAAGGAGTTGCCCCGGTTGACGTCCTGGCTGAGGTACGGTACCCATGTAGAGAAAACGGTAACATCTCGTGCCAATCTTTATAGGTCACTGTCATCTTCTGCATGATTTTCTTGATATTCTTATTTGCTGCCTCTACAGCCCCATTCATCTTCGGCCGGTAAGGAGAAGAGTTGTGGTGCTGTATCTTAAACTGCTCGCATAGCTCAGTGATCATCTTGTTATTGAGATTGGTACCGTTGTCCGTAATGATCCTTTCTGGGACGCCGTATCGACAGATCAGGTTATGCCGAATGAACCGTGCCACAACATTCTTGGTTACTGTAGCGTAGGAAGCTGCTTCAACCCACTTCGTGAAGTAATCAATCACTACTAGGATGAAGCGATGCCCATTGGACGCTGTAGGTTTAATCTCGCCGATCATATCTATGCCCCACATTGAAAAAGGCCAAGGTGCAGTCAAGACATTCAGAGGAACTGGAGGAACATGCACCTTATCTGCATAAATCTGGCATTTATGACATGTCTGAGAGTGTTGGTAGCAATCAGCTTCCATTGTGGACCAGAAATACCCTGCCCAAAGGATTTTCTTTGCCATAGTTTGTCCACTAGAATGCGTTCCGAAGGTACCTTCATGTAGCTCTGCCATGATCCTTTCTGCTTCAGTCTTATCCACACAACGCAGTAAGGTCGAATCATGGTTTCGCTTATACAGGATGTCATTGCTAAGGAAGAACTTTGCTGCGAACCTTCTCAGAAACTTCTTATCATTGACAGAGGCACCTTCAGGATACTCCTGATCTTCCAAGTATCTCTTCACCTCATGGTACCAAGGCTTCTCAGTCACCAATTCAGTCTCAAGATCACAACAGTATGCCGGTTCGTCTAGTTTCCAGATAATGACACGGGGAGCCTCATTGTCCCATTTGACTTTGAACATGGAAGACATCGTAGCTAACGCATCCGCCAACTGATTCTCCTCTCTTGGGAAATGTTTAAAGGTTATCTCTGTGAAGTGGGGGATCAATGTCAACACACATTTTCTGTAAGGAATAAGATTCGGATGTTTCGTATCCCATTCCCATTTGATCTGATTGATCACGAGAGCGGAATCTCCGGAGACACTCATAAACTTGATCCTTAAGTCAATCGCAGCTTGGAGACCCATGATGCATGCCTCATACTCCGCCATGTTGTTGGTGCAGTTGAAACATAGCCGGGCAGTGAGTGGAGTATGAGTGCCTTGAGGGGATATGATCACAGCGCCGATACCGTTACCCAAAGCGTTGGAGGCTCCATCAAAGTGCATAGACCATCGGGATCCTTCCTCAGGTCCTTCATCCGGTCCAGGTACTTCACAATCAGTTACTATCATGATGCTCTCGTCCGGGAACTCGAAGTTCATTGACTGATAGTCGTCTACTGCCTGATGTGCCAAGTGGTCTGCCAATACACTTCCTTTGATGGCTTTCTGGGTCGTGTACTAGATGTCGTATTCTGTCAAGATCATTTGCCATCTTGCTATTCTCCCAGACAGAGCAGGCTTTTCAAATATGTACTTTATTGGATCCATTTTTGAAATCAACAAGGTAGTGTGAGTCAGCATATACTGTCTCAGCCGGCGAGCAGCCCATACCAAAGCGCATCAAGTTTTCTCGAGCAGTGAGTATCGGGTCTCACAGTCGGTAAACTTTTGCTAAGGTAATAAATGGCATGCTCTTTTCGGCCAGACTCATCATGCTGCCCCAGCACACACCCCATTGAGTTGTCAAGTACTGTCAGGTATAGTATCAGAGGTCTCCCTTCAACCGGTAGCATAAGAATGGGTGGTTCTTGGAGATACTCCTTGATTCTGTCAAAACGGCCTGACATTCATCGTTCCAACGTACTACCTGATCTTTCTTCAGCAGCTTGAAGATTGGTTCACAAGTAGCAGTTAGGTGGGAGATGAATCGAGCAATGTAATTCAGGCGTCCTAAAAAGCCTCTGACCTCTTTCTCTGTCTTAGGAACTGGCATCTCTTGAATAGCTTTAACCTTGGCAGGGTCCACTTGAATTCCCTTGTCACTTACAACGAAGCCTAGAAACTTCCCAGATCTTACCCCGAAGGTGCACTTGTTCGGGTTCAACCTTAGTTTATTCAATTTCAGACGGTCAAACAGCTTCTGCAGATGGTCAAGGTGTTCCTCCTCAGTTTGAGACCTTGCAATCATGTTGTCGACATACACTTCAATCTCATGATGGATCATGTCATGAAATAAAGCAACCATGGCCCGTTGGTAGGTTGCCCCAGCATTTTTCAACCCGAATGGCATGACCTTGTAGCAGAAGGTGCCCCACTGAGTAACAAAGGTAGTCTTTTCCATGTCTTCCGGAGCCATCTTGATCTGATTATACCCTGAAAAACCATCCATGAAAGAGAACACCTTATGTTGAGCAGTATTGTCAACCAGAACGTCAATGTGAGGTAGGGGAAAGTCATCTTTGGGGCTGGCCCTGTTCAGATCCCTGTAATCGACACACATTCTGACCTTACCATCCTTCTTCGGTACTGGCACCACGTTGGCAATCCACTGAGGGTAAGAAGTTACTGCAAGAAACCCGGCATCGAATTGCTTCATAACCTCAACTTTGATCTTCTCGGACATATCTGGACGCATACGGCGGACCTTTTGCTTAACCGGAGGGCAGTCTTCCTTAGTAGGAAAATGATGGACCACAATGTCGGTGTCCAACCCAGGCATGTCTTCGTAAGACCAGGAAAAGATTTCCATGTAGTCATGCAGCATCTGGATCAACCGTTGCTTCACGCTGAGCTCCAGGTTGGCACCAATCTTGACTTCCTTTCTATCTGTCTCAGTACCCAAATTTATTGTTTCCACCGGCTCTTCGTGTGGTTGAATTGCCCTCTCTTCCTGGAGTAACAGTCTTGCAAGCTCGCCAGGCACTTCGCAATCATCTTCACCTTCGTCTTCGGCTAAGTTGATCGGATTTTCGAAGTCATAACTGGCAGTAGCAGAGTCGTTACCAGTGAGATCCAGAGTGGATTGAAACCTGTATGGGTGAGTGTGTGTAAATACAGTTGTTTTGCAATATATAAAGAAAGGAAAGAAAGAAAAGGAACATAAGATTTGAAGTGCGAGAAAACGTCCAAGGTCTTTATTCATGATATGTGAAATGACAATTAATATGCCCTCACAAATGAAGCCACGGTGCCCCGGGTAAGACACCGGGCCATAGAGTTTCAATTCATTGTTTATTACAAATAACAAAAACAAAGGAATTCATTACTGCGTAACAAAAGTAACAGGAGTATGATCTTTTGCGGTCCAATTGTTTAATCCACCATCAGTCGTTGGGTAGATCCAGCTATCAAACTCTGACTCTTCCACTTCATCTTCATCCCCAACAGCATTCACTCCTGGATTGGTGATGAGCACAGGAGGTCTTCCGGTTCTAGCTTTGCGCACAACCCTCTGAGCCTCTGCAGTAAAACCCAGTCCAAACTTGTCAGTTTTTGGTGTAAAATCAGGGAGCCTGCCCCAGTTAGCACATTCACCTTTCTTGATTACAGCCCTGGCGTCCTTCAAGGAAGCCATCTTTAAGGGAAAGTCCTCTTCGACCACTGTTTCTGCTGCTGCCAATGTTGGAGGTACCTCTTCAAAATGCTAAAAGGGGGTTTCAATAAACTCCCCGTCCATCTCGATATACCGGAAGGAATTCAAATGGCTCACCATATATTCTTCCTCCCCCTGCACAGTGACGATCTTCCCTCTGACAGGGCACTTGAGCTTCTGGTGTAGGGTAGAGGTTACTGCCCCAGCTTTGTGAATCCAAGGTCGACCCAGTAAACAGGAATAAGATGGACGGATATCCATCACATAGAAAGTTGAGTCGAATACTTGAGAACCCACACGAATAGGAATGTCTACCTCTCCATGAACCATCCTCTTAGAACCGTCAAAGGCTCTGACAATGATGTTGCTAGGTTTCAGCTCCAGGCCCTCACAATCCAACCAGCCTAAGGCCTTTTTGGGTAGCACATTCATGGAAGAACCGGTGTCCACCAACACGTGCGTAAGAGTAGTGCCCATGCATTCTATAGAGACATGCAGGGCATCATTGTGGTTCTTTCCCTTAGCAGTAAGGTCAGCATCCGAGAAACCCAAACCATTGTCAGCTGTCAAATTGGCTACGCAATCAGTAAACTGGTCTGCAGATGTCTCCTGTGGCACATGGGCCGTCTTTAGAAATGAAATCAGGGCCTTAGCATGGGCCTCTGAGCACAGCAGCAAGGAGAGCATAGAGATCTTGGAGGGGGTGTGCCCCAGCTGTTCGACGATGTTGAAATCACTTTTCTTTATAATCTTGAGGATCTCTTCCATCTCCTGCTTGGAAGCCTCAACAATGGTCTTTGGTGCCTCCGTCCGGGCAGGCTCATCTTCAATCCCTTTGCCCCGAGCATTAGATGACTCGGCAGCAGGGGAAACAACTTGATCAGAAATGGAAACAAGTGCACTTGTGGGCGTTATTATGAGAGGTCTTCGAATAACTGGTGGCGCAATGTCAGGCGAGAAGAGCCTGCCACTGCGGGTTACTTTGGCTGGACCAGTGATATTACTGATGTTGGTGCCAGTGTTGAACTCTTGCTTTATACCATGTACATATACATCTGCCCCATAGTGCCATGGGACAGCCTTATCAGATTCATAGGGGAGGGGCCCCAGAACAGTAATAACAATGGGTGCGACAGTCATGATTTTCACTGGCTTCCTCGGGGGAGCCTTGATTGGATTATTGAAAATTGTAACGACATATACTTCTTCCACAGGAACAAACGGAACAGCGGTCTTTTTGAACAAAATCTCCTTGCTATCCATCAGGCTTTGGATGCCTAACTTCAGCAACGGACAACCAGTAGGGGTAACAGCACACAAAAGGCAACCCCTGCTGCAACCCGGAAATAAACCGGCCAGCAGTAGGTTCCTCTTAACAGACAACAGAGGAGTAGCTACATCATTCACAGAAACGGCATACACATCTTCATCAACGACATTCACTCCATGCTGGGGCATAGGAGCAGTCACCACATTTGGCCTCTCAGGCGCCTCAAATTGTATCTCCTTCGCATCAATAAGGTCTTGCACCTTATTCCTCAGGGCCCAACAGTCATCAGTAGAATGCCCTGGGCTATTGGAGTGATAAGCACAGCGGGCATTTAGATTATACTTGGGAGAGGCAGTATTCACAACCTTTGGGGCCTCCCTGACAGTCACCAAATTGGTGGATAGCAACTGCGGAAAGATTTGCGACAAGGTCATACTCAGCCGGGTAAACTCTCTTCTGGGTCTTTCAGCCCTTTGTTGATTGGTTTGCCGAGGAGCAGAAGCAGGTTTAGCAATCATCACCGCGTTGACAGATTGGCGGCGCTCTAGTTTATCTTGCCTCCTAGGCCCATACACAGCACTGGCCTCCTTCTTAAAAGGTTTCTTCTCAGAACTTGAAGATGCACCCTTCTGAATTTTACCGGACTTCATTCCAGCCTCTATCCTCTCCCCAGTCAGAATAAGGTCAGTGAACCCTGCAGACTAATTACCGATGAGATGATTGAAGAATGGCCCGGAGAGGGTCCCCAAGAACATATCCACCAATTCACGGTCAGTTAACGGAGGCTGCACCCTGCCAGCCAGATCCCTCCACTTCTGTGCATACTCTTTAAAACCTTCGCTTGATCCTAGCGACATACCCTGGAGTTGGGTACGTGTAGGAACAAGGTCGGCATTATATTGATATTGTTTGTAAAAAGCAGTAGCCAACTCCTCCCAGTTACGAACCTTGGTCCCATCCAGCTGATAGAACCATTCGAGATGAGTCCTTGAAAGACTCTCCTGGAAGAAGTGGATCCACAAGTTCTTGTCCACTGTGTACGGTTGAATCTTCTGCACATAAGATCTGAGGTGTAGCTTGGGGAAAGACGCCCCGTCATACTTGGTGAAAGATGGTGCCTTAAACTTGTGAGGAATAATCACACCAGTAGATAAGCCCAAGTCTCCGAAATCCAGCCCAGGCACTTGTTGAATTTCCATGGCATTCAGTCTGTCTTCCAACTGCTTGTAACGGTCTTCAGCAGGAGGATACTGTTCCTCATTAAAATCAGTCTCGTTGTCAGAGACCACCGGACTAGGAGCCTTTCCCCCCTGGGGACTGTCTTTGCCTACAGAAGACCCAGCTTCCTCATTCTGTAGTGTGTTACCAAATCTCCGGCCCGAGTTGAAAAGAAAAGTTCTCTTCTTCTTCTTCTCCTTCTTCAGGAGCAAAGCTTTCAGCTCTTCTTGGCCTTGAGCCAAGCCCATGATCAGCTCTTGAAATTGTGCGTTCTGCGCCTGAAGGGCCTTGATAGACATCTCGGTTGATGATTCAGGGTTTATGATGCTGAAATAAACAACGAAGAACAGTAAGCAACCTGAAAAGAAGAGTACCTTCTATGCACATGAAGAATGGAATGCGTATGATTTATGTTTTCAAAGACAATCGGGAATCAACTTTGTAAACAAAAAGGAACACACTTTATTAGATTCAACTTTGAATTTTAAATTGTTCAACAGGTTGCCCTTAGGTGTTACATAAAATGGAAGTACTGAAAAGGGAAATAAAACTGTAAAAGAACATCCAAAGCTCATCATTGATCCCAGGGTCTCCTCCTCTCAGTACGGATGTAGTCATTCAGAGCCCGCTCATTCTCCAACTGCTTTGTCAGCTTCTGGATCTTCAATTCCTGCTCGTTGAACTTTTCCCGATAAGAATCCCGTTCTTCTCGCAGTTGCGTCCAAGACCTCTTTAATGTCTCATAATCAGTAGGTATCTAAGGAGGGAGGACAGTTGGAGGAGCCCCATCTTTGTCAGGATACTCAAGAATGACGGGTCTGACAGCTTCGTATGGCATACCTAACTTCTGAGCACGGATGCGAACCCATTTGTAGTAGGCTTCCATAGGTAGGGAAGTCTTTGGCCCCAACTCTTGTGGGTCAGCTTTATGAACTTTGTCCCAAGCCTTGATGAACCTACGACGCAGCTCGTCACTATCCACCTGAAACTCAAAACTGATGTGAGGCACCAGCATCTCATGAGGCCCTGCTCTTCTGGCCCTTCCAAACTGACGGAGCGCTAGACATGGATTGTAAGATATTCCTCCTTGAGTACCAATCAAAGGAACATTAGGGTATTCTCCACAACGATCAATAACAGCTACTTCATCCAAACCTATGAAAGTCCAAATGATGTCCTTATCAGTGAGAGATATTAACCTGTGAGCCCAACCTCTTCCTTCTTGGTTCTTCAGCACAAACTTAGGGAGGTGCGAAATAAACCACCTCACCAACAAAGGGATACAACACCACAGAGTTCCTCATCTTCGGGCAGTACGAGCATAAAGTTGTTGCAGGATGTCACCCAAGAGAGTGGGCACAGGATTCTGAGACATGAAGATCCTCATGGCAGTGACATTGATGAAGTTGTCAGGATTAGGAAACAAGACTAGCCCATGGATTAAGAGAGCCAAGATGTCTTCATATGCCCTAAAGTCTAAGTCATTCCAGAAACTGTTAGCTTTACCAATCAAAAATTTGGCCAAGAAACCCTTAACTCCGCTTCTAGTCACCCAGTTGTCCATTACTTCTTGATGAGTCAAGGGAAGAGCTGCAGCAACCTCCTCAAGCCTGAGGGTATTTTCCCAACCAGTGTAGGGGGTCTGATCCAAGATAGAGATACCAAGTAAATCAGAGAACTCTTCCAGGGTAGGGACCAGCTGGAAGTCTTGAAAGGTGAAGCACTGGTACAGAGGGTCATAGAACTGGGTCAGGACACTCATCAACTGATGATCCCGCTTTGCAGTGACTAAACTGAGAAGAGAACCATGCCTCTGGATGAAGGAAGTGGTGTTTGGAATTCTGCTAACCAATTCTTCAAGTAACTCAGGTGAGTGAACAAAGTTGAACCGGATAGTATTCCTTCGCATAGGCATCATGATGTCCTACAAAACAGAGCAAAGGTGAAACCCTCTTGTCTTTGAAATGGTCAATCCTTATGCAGGATGCATGCAATGCTCATGATGTTATGATGTTATGATAAAGCACACCACAAATATTTACAAAGGCAAACATGATAAGGCACACAAGTAACACAAGACAAGCCCTTAAAGTTTAGGCCAGCATGAGGTCTAGGTATTACCCTCTTTCAGTTTGTTGGTTCATACCTGTCCTATCAAAAGTAACCAGGTTCTTAGAGGATCCCAATATCACTAACTACCCTCAATCAGTCATAACTCCAGCATCGCAATCTTTTCTTGCGGCCGAAACCATCACGAGAGTTTAGCCTCAATGGGCGTAGCATACTGCTACTGTTCTATTGGCCAAGTTGTGTCATTTAAGGTTCTAAGGTCTATTGGTGCTTAATGACTCCTCAGAAGACCCATATTCTCCTTGTTGCAACACAAGGGATATCGGTACAGACCAAGGCGCCACACCAACGTAGCCACTGCTTCACCCGTGTCGGTCTACGCCGGACAGGTCCCTCACAGCTTATGCTACCTAACAGGGTATCCCCAGATTCGGGTTAGGATCTATGTAACTCCGATGCAACCCACAATTTAAAGCAAACAAGTCAAAACAATTGAAAACACAGTTATGAACTATCCTAAGGTACACCTCACTTTAAGTATTTCCCCAGCAGAGTCGCCAATTCTGTGATCGGTGGATCTGGAACTGACTGTTTAACGCTGGTTCACGAAATGTCGTGGAAGCAAGAGTCGCCACCGTCTTTTATTTTCTCCAACATGGAAAGGACAAAAGCACAGAAAAATTCCTTATGAGATTAGTTCTCGGTTCGGGAGGTAGATTTATAGAAAGGGAAGGTGTTAGCACCCTTTCTATCCATGGTTATCCATGGGCTCTTAAATACTTGCTCATTTGTGTTTTCAAAATGTTTGTTTGCTTTTCAAGGTGAGTGGGTTTGAAAAAGTTCCGTTTAAAATTTCAGTTCGACTCTTGTATCAGTCCTCAAGAGTGTTTGAAAAGTTGTTTTTGAAAGCTTTTTTGCAAAGTGTCGGTGTGAAAAGAAGTTTTTGATTTGTTTTGAATTAGAGCAAGTATCTACGAGTCATCTACCTACCCTAAGGAATTAGTCTGTGTAAATGTCCTTGAGGTAGTGCTATCCCACCATTGAGAGGTAGGTAGCACCACCGTTGGAGGTGTTCGGGTCAATTCGTTTGTAGGGACAGTGTGGTCACCAGAGCAATAGGAGGACATCTTAGAAGCTACCCCCATGCCATGTTCATGGACATGAGGACTTACTAAAACATCCTCTACTCGACGACCACGTTTCGAGGGGCAAGGCAACAGTGAGGCGTACCCTAGGAGTGGTGTGTGAATTGTGTGTCATTTTCAGTTATTATTTGTCTTGTCATGCATTTGGTGAGCTACGCTTTGGTTTTATTTGAGCATACATTCTTTCATGGGATTATTAGCAATTAAAAGGTGCGGGAATTAAAATGCGGAAAATAAAAGTCCTACGCTATTACAAGGCGCAGGTCTACATCGCCAAATTAATAAAGACCCGAAAAGAAAAGTGCGGAAAGTAAATGTCCTAATTATCTATTACAAGGCCTTGGGGCAAATACATTATATCCACAAAAGAAATAAAAATAGATGCGAAAAGAAATAAAAATCGAGAGTGCGAGGGCGTTGGACCCTTTAAGGAGATTAAATTGGGATTGAAAGTAATTAATGATTAAATAAAGAAAAGAACTTGTTTTTTATGTTTTTTGGTATTATGGAATTTAATGAGAAAATTAATTATTATAGGAAACCCTAATTCTATACTATTTTTAACTTGTTAAAGAAAAAGAATTTAAGTCTAAACCTAATTTACTAATTGTTTAATAACAAGTTTATTTACAAAATTAATTAATAATTAATAATGATAAGAAATAAAAAAAGATTATTTATTAAGAGAAAAGAATAACAATGCTAAAACCTAATTTTTATGTTTTTTTAGTTTATTTAAGAAAAAAAATGTTAAAGTTAAAACCCTAAATTAAAACTAAATTGATCATTAAAATTTATTTACAAAATAAAATATTAGTGAATTAAATATTAAAACAATAAACATATTTTTATTTTATGATTTCTGGTTTTTTTGTATTTTTGTATTATCAAAATTAATTTTATGAATTAAAAGAAAATCATTAAATTAAAACAAATAAAAAAAAAAAGAGAAAAAGAATGAGAGAAAGAAATACAAACATAGGGGGGTGTTGATCCAAATTGAGGAGGTTTATAGAAAGCAGTTTGGCCCAAGCATTCCAGGCCCACGTTGACTTTCAGCGTTCGTGTGAGGAGTGGTTGACTGGCGCGTATATGGAACTGCATGTCCTGGCCATTGGATGGAGCCTCTGGGCGCGTGGCAAGCCAGATGATGAGGACACATGATGGTCCTTGGAGAGAGGCACTACGCTGGAACATGTAAATGAACAAAATATGAAATATATAAGAGGACCTGGGAATCGAACCCAGGTCCCAAGACTTACCAATCACATTCCCAACCACTACACCATTCAGCGCGTTTGTAATAATTCTGGACATTAAACATTATAATAAGAAATAAAAGTTAATGATATTCAACACAAAAAAACGCGCTGAAAATTTGAATGTCCCAATCATGCTATGACACGCAGGCTTCTTCCTCGTTTTGTACCTGTAAATAAAAGCAAATAGCGGGGGTTTTAAACCCCCACTAAACAAGACTAGGAAAAATAGCGATTAAGCAATGGGCAATGATAAATTGGGCGCGAGGTGTGGGTTCAAACCGTCTTGTAGTCACGATTCCAATGGTGTTGGTTATGGTCCAATTTTTCCCCAGGAACGAAACCCCAATTTCAAACCTCTGAAACCCTAGGCAACTTTCATGGTGGATTCGTGTACAGGGCTCAAAAACTCAATCAAAGAATGCCAACAGCTTTAGAACACTCATGTTAGTATAAATCAATGCTTAAAACGTATGGAAAAGGTATGCAAATTCAAATACGATTATGAAAATATTTAGGAACAGGGCAACGTGGTTCTACCAGTTCTTCGAGTATGGAGACTTGAAAAGTATTGAGTTATGTTCAGGAAGGTCCCAGCAAGCTTTTGGAATAGATTGTAGGTTCTGAATCACACTGGAACTATGAAAACAGTTTCCACCTTTTTTTGAAAAAAAAATGCAAAGTTTTTTTTAAGGTTTCAGCGCAGCATGCTTGTTCTTTTGATTAGGGTTGTGCTTGCATATGTATGAGGAATGATTTAGGTTAGAAAACCAAGCCCAAAATCCATTCAATCAATGTTTCAATATTTGATTTTTCAAGCATCTTTTTCAATCTTTTTTCCATCAAAACATTGCCAATCATGGGAGATTCTTTCCCTTTTGGATGTGCACGAAATCTTGAGTGAATAAAGAGTGAAAATGCTGCACAAAAAAGATTCCAAAACATTTGTTTAGTATTTTTCTCATATTTAATTTTAATTAAATGAATTAATAGGATAATAAACTCAATTAATTAATCAAAAATAAGAAAATAACTCCCCTTTGGGTCAATGGGTCGTGCATAGCTTTTGGGTGATGATTCTTGGAAGAAATTGAGGCCCATTAGCAATTTTGAGGCATTTGAAGCAAAGTTGACTTTTCAAAATTCCCAAAACTTTCCCAACTTCCACAAGGCATATCTTGCTCAATTTTTAAGCTTTGATCATGTTCTTGGACATTTTGGAAAGGTATTGAAGTCCTCTAACCAATGCCTTTGGTCCCATGTCATTTTGATTTACCAATATCAAGTTATGGTCTTTGACTTAAAGTGCCTTTTTGTTGACTTTTGAAAATGACCTATAATGTTGAGATTGATAACTTTTTGTGAGAGCATTTCTTGGACTTGAAGTGTGAATATGAGTTGTAGGAAATGTCATTCTCTTCAAAATGAGCTTTGGATGGAATTTTTCTGATAAACCATGTGGAAGTTATGCCCTGGTCAATTTGCAGTTGACTTTTTCAGCTGTCCAAATATAGAAATTTTTGCATCTTGAGACTTTTTGAGCCATGCCTTGAAAATCATGATCAAGAATTGATCAAATGATGTTTGTGGCTTCAAAATAAGATGTTGAACAAAAATTTTGACTTTTGACTGTCAAATGACCATTTTGCCCCTACAGTTGACTGTGATGCAATTAGGGTTTTTGACTGTGCAATTTTGTGCTGTAAGTCTTGAAACTTGGCATATGGATGCTTGACAATGTTTATAGGCATGTGGGACTTGATTGGACCCTTGGAAACTTCAATTTCTTTGCCAGAACCAAAACCCTAATTTTTTTGACTGTTAGGAGGCCATTGGACTGTGCAACCCTTGGGAGATTTTGAAGCATGCTCTTAGCAAATCTTGGAGAATATGGGAGGGCAAATTTTGGGGTACAACAGCATGATATTTGATTTTACGATCTGTCGAACCCGTAGGGGATCATAGATATTCGAGTAGTGGCTTTCGCCAATCATTTCCTGACAAATTATCAATGGTCAGGATCTCAAAATTTTCGGCACCCATGGCCCCTAATTTTATAATCGACAAGTTTGAAGGCGACAACAAAGTTTCTCGCACCTTCTCCCTTACTTGAATTGGTTCTTAATTTTGGTCTTTCAAAACCTTATATCCCGAAGCTTCTTGCGCTAGATCATTATCTTCTTGATTCTCTTGTCGGGGTATGTGTTGAATACTCACTTGTTCAAACTATTTAAGCAATCTGATGGTGATCATGAAATACATGATTAAGTTTTCCTTAACACATTTATATTCTTTCAATACTTGTTTAATTACCAGTTCAAAATCTCCCATAATTTCGACATTCGTTGCCCCTAATTCTAGCAGAAGTTCAAGTCCTCCTGTTATTAAATACTCATATTCTACTTCATTATTTGTACACACGTCGTTGATTCTGTACTTGAATTCTGCTGGAATTTTACTTGGAGAAATTATAATTCCTCCTATACCAACTCCATTTTTATGGCTAAAACCATCGAAATATAACTTCCATGGCCTTATTTCCAAATGATTCTGGGGCATTCCGACCATTGAATGGTCGACAAGGAAATCAACCATTATTTGCTCTTTCATTGCTTTCAAAGGCATATATGTCAGAGAATACTAAGTCAATGCTAGAGCCCATTTACCAATTCGACTATGTAGAATTGGTTTGGACAACATATGTTTAATAATATTAAAATGAGAAGACACATACACATCTATTGGTTTGATATATTAATTTAATTTGATACAAGAGAAGTACAAGCATAGACATAGTTTTTCTATATCACTATACCTAGTTTCAGGTCATTAAATGTTTGACTAAGATAACATATAGGTCTTTCGACACTTTTGTGTCCTCTTGGGCTAACATACTTCCTATAGTTGATTTTGATGCTGAGATATATAACCTCATTGGCCTATCTCTAGCAGGAGGTGCTAATATTGGAGGCTTCATCAAGTACTCTTTGATTTTGTCGAAAGCATCTTGATGTCCTTCCTGCCAGACAAAATCCTCATTCTTCAGTCGAAGTAATGGTGAAAATGCTTTAATTTTACCACTTAAGTTGGATATGAATCTTCTAAGGAAATTGATTTTTCCCAACAATGACTGAAGCTCCTTTTTGGTCGATGGAGGCTTTATGTCCATAATGTCTTTGGTTTTACTTTGATTTACTTTAATTCCTTTTTTATGCACCACAAAGCCAAGGAAGTCACCTTCTTGCACACAAAAAGCACATTTTAATGGATTCGTTTTTAACCCATATTTTCTCATTCTCTCAAAGGACTTTCGAAGATGTTTTACATGAGTTGGCCTACTATTTGATTTTATCACAATGTCATCAATGTATACTTGCATAAAATCTTCAATAAAATCATGAATCATTGAATTCATTACCCTTTGGTACGTCGCTCCGGCATTCTTCAGGTCGAATAGCATGACAACCCATTCATAGGTACCCAAGACTTCTGGACAGCGAAATGCCATTTTCGGCACATCTTTGTCTGCAATAAAATTTTGATTATATCCAGAATAACCATCAAGCATACTTAAATATTCAAAACCAACAGCAGAATCAACTAACATTTCTGCTACAGGCATGGCATATTCATCTTCAGGAGTAGCAGCATTTAAATCTCTAAAATCAATGCATACTCTTAAAGTTCCATTTTTTTCATTACAGGCACTATATTTGCTAACCAATCGACATACCTTGCAGTTCTTATGAACTTTCTTTTGAGGAGTCTTTCTATCTCCTCTTTGATTTTTGACATTATGGCTGGGGCGAAACGCCTAGGAGTTTGCTTTACTGGCTTTTTTCCAGTTTTTATTGGCAGTCTCCACTCTACCAAGTCCCTGCTTAAACTAGGCATTTCATTATAGTCCCAAGCAAAACAATCTTTAAATTATTTAAGTAAAGATATTACCTCAAATTTCAGCCCTTTGTCGATATTGGTGCTGATATATGTTGGTCTTTTATCCCCATCTTTCCCAAGATTCACTTCTTCTAAAGGGTCTTGTGGCTGCATCTTTTCTAGCGCCATTGGATTCTTCTCGAAACCTAGGGCTTCATCGTTATAAATGCAGTCCAGACGCTGCTTGTCGACGCTTTCCTCAGCCATTTTTGGCTTGTCTAGAGGTTTTGGCTCAATAGCCAAAATGATTCCCTCTCTTGGTATCTGAGATTTATTGGCTTCAATAGCCATATCTTCTTCGGATTCTAAAGCCAAATTCAACTTGTTTTCGGCAATATATGTCGAAATCTTATTTAGAGCTTCTAGCTCAGACATCAACATCTGTGATGTCTCCCCATCCTGTCGGTCGGATTCCTCCATAGTATGTTTCTTCTAAGGGCTCTACATCCCAAATGAAACCATGAGTCTCATGTAAATTCAAAGAAACAAATTCCTCGTCCAAATTAGGATAGTCATCTTCATCTGGGTTGCAAGGAGAGATGTTAGCTAACTTTCTCTCAAATTGCCTTTTGCCAACATTATTCACATCATCCATGAAATACCCTTGATTCGCTTTGATATTTTCTACTATTCCATCTTCCCTCCAGATCACCAGACGTTGGTGCATAGAAGATGGCACAACCCCTACGCCATATAGCCATTCTCTTCCCACCAGAAGGTTGTAGCTTGGTTTAACGTTGATTACCATAAATATAGTCGGTCTGGTAATGGTTCCAATAGTTATGTCTACTTGGATTACACCCATCGTGCCTCCAGTTTTACCCATGTAGTCTGATAAGACCATGTTGTGAGATCTTATATCAGTGTCATACTTTCTGATTTTCTTCAGCAGGTGGTGTGGCATAATATTTACCGTAGCACCACAATCTATCAACACTTTGTTGATAGTTATCCCTTCAAGTTTAGCTCAGATTAAAAGCGATTTTAGATGGCTTTTCATAGCCATAATTGGTTTTTTTTTAAAAACCATCTTGGTTCTCTACAGAACCATTATTCATCACAAAATAACATGCAGGCTTATGTAAAGCTATTTCCTCAGCGTCGGCATCTGCCGAATCTTCTACTTTAGTGAGACAATCATATTCAATCGGCAAGATTGACACCATATTAACCAAGATGTTCAGTTTTTCCTCAGAATCTGACTTGAAGTCATCCGTGACTTCCTCGGAGAATTTGACATATGGTCGATTGATGAACTCTCTTACCCGTTCCTTTGCAGCAGTATCAACTTTCACTATGTATTTCTTTCCAACACCCTCTTTGTTTGTAGCATTCTGCTCAACATCTTCCTCAATAGTTTGCCTTTCGGTCTGCCTTCGACGCTAGAAACGCCTCCATTGATTCCTAGTCATGGGATTTTTACCCATGTAATTCTCAAAAACATGACTCTTTTTCTTAACCCTTAACTCGCACCTATAATGGACAGATGACTTACCTTTATCTCTAATAGTGGCAACATTTTTTTGTGTCTCCATATTTCCTTGAGGCTTAATCCATTTGCCTCTAGGGGCACTAACATATGGAATGAAACTCCTTGGTTTGGATTGGAAGTTTCTCACAACATTTCTTAAAGTCCCCTCTTTCTTCTGATGGAACCTTTCGTTAGAGAATTTGTCTTTGGTTTTCTCTAGTTGTAGTCTCTGAAAGTTTTTAACTGCAATTTTGTCAGTAAGATCACCACATCTAGGGCATAAACAAGCTTGCGAGCCCTTGTTTATGCATCGATACAAAAAATCTAGCAGATCTTCTTCAGGCTTAGGGTACACTTCAACCAAGCTTATGTCAGGACTTTCATCAGTTCCTTCGACCATATCTGCATCCGTGAATTCAGTGAGTTCTAACACATGGATATCGACATGGTCTACAAATAACGCTTCTTCTTGTTAGAGAGGGTCAACATCAATTTTCATTTTTCGGCTAGTAAACTTCAATCTTCCCTCCTGCAGTGATTTCTGCACAAGATCCCTGAAAAGAAAACATTGAGAGGTTGTGTGACCAAGATAATTATGATACTTGCAAAAACCTCTTTTTTGTCGTTGTTCTAGTGATGGTAACTTAGCACCTGAATGTACTAAAATCTGACCATCTTTAACCAGCAAATCAAAAATTTCTTCAAATTTAATGACACCAAAAGTATAGGTTTTTGTCGGAAATTTTGGATTATTCTCGACAGTACTTTTTCCTTTAGAGGGGAATAATAATTTACATTTATAAGAAGGTCTTGGATTCATCTCAGCCACATCGACCTCTACCTCAGTTGGTGAGATATAATCAGCTTCACAAATAGGATTTGTATCATCAAAGTTTATAAAGGCCACTTTTTCTTTTTTAGCCTTGGTATGTCTGATTTTTTCTAATCTCAGACATTTAAGATGTCGAACTCTATCAGCTAACTGCGACATGATTTTCACAAAGACCGAGTCTATTTTCTTCCTAATAGAATAGTACAAACCCCCAGCTTCCATTTTAACAAGTTCATGTCCAAGCACCTGCGTAAAGCACCTTGCCCTCAACGACCGAAGCCTATTTAAATAATCATCAATACTTTCAGAAAACCTTCTTTTTATGCTTGATAATTTACCAAACTAATTTTTGAATGTCCCTCATAAAATTGTTCATGTAAAATTTTTTCCAATTTAGTCCATGACTTAATTGAATTTGGGGGTAAGGTAGTAAACCGGGTGAATGTTGCCTTCGTAAGGGATGAAGGAAAAAATTTTACCCTTAGGTTTTCATAATTTTCCATATCCCCTAACTAAGTTAGATATCTAGCAATGTGTTCCATTGTCAACTCACCTGATTCACCCCCAAACTTTGTGTATTTAGGGAATTTCCATCCTCTAGGTAATTCAGTCTGCAAAATGTATTCAGACAAAGGGGAAGAACATGTTGGCCTCTGGAGTGTGGTATTCATACCATTCCTAGCCATAATTTTTTCAACAATAGTTGTTACGTTATTTTCTACCGCTAAATCCTCTTGTCAATATTGATCAACAATTTGATCAGTATCTTGTTGTCGATTAAACAATATCATCGGATGGTGTTCTACCACTCTTGGATCGACAATTTGATTTTGTTGTACCTGTGGTCTAGGCACTTGCCCCTGGTAGACTGTTTCATCTTCCACTGCTCCCATTTCCACTTGGGCAGGGACAACTGGTCTAACAACAGGCGGTACCTGTCGAATAGGCACTTAGGGTGCCCCCAAAAATTACACGAGCGTGACAATTGAGTGACTACCTGCCTATTTTTTTCAGCGGACTGTCTATTAGTTTCAACTGACTCCTGCATTACAGGGTTAATCATAGAACCCATTTGATTGGTTAATAAATTTATCAACTCATGGTTACTATCATCCATTTGCTGCCTCAAAACCTCTACCAATGTATTAGTTAAAGGCTGCATTGGTGGATGAGGTCCCACTCTATTTTGGTTATTCCAATTTAAGGAATTCCCTCCTGGTGCAGACCCTTGCAACGGGGAATTCATATTTTGAGCGTTATTAGCCAGTAGCGTTGGGTTTCATGTCGACTAATATCCTGGCATTAAGGAACATGACATTCCATAAAGAGGATCTACAGTGCCAAAACGAGGTACATTAGGCACAACTGTGGCCATCACTGGTCTTGGACTCACCGACGGAGCCTGAGGAATTGGCACTGGAGTTGTGCCTACAGTCGACATTGTTGCAGTTTTGTTTGCCAACGGGGGAAAAGACACAACTTGAGACACTATTGTATCTGTGGTAGTTATTGTTCTTTGTGGAACTACATCCATATTAGGGTTGGTAGGATTAGTCATCCTTGGTGTACGTTGCTTAACTTGTGGTCTATCGTACTTTTTGGTTAGATTCCCACTTCTAAGTTTCATACATTTACTAATACCCAAAAATAAAACTTGAAAACCACTACACTAGCACTGGTCCCACCAGGTGTGCCAATTTGTTTACTGTGGAAAAAGGTAAACAACCGCTAGTCTTCCCAAAGCCTAAAAACTAAGGGTTACTTGCAGGATCGACTAGTTGATCCTAAGACATGTGCTAATGTATCTAAGTATAACTTGTTCAATCGACGTAAGACTTTTCTTTTTGAGAAACGGTTTCCTCTGAAGGATAGAACAAGTGTGAGTTTCCATAATGTAATGTTTTGACCGGCTAAAGGTGACTCATGAACGGCAGTCGGTTACGACTTGTTTAAATGAAATAAATGTTAAGTGACTCTTTAGTGAATTCTAGTATATAGATAGAACAAGATTCAAAAGCGTAGATGATAATATAAAAAGATCATTTGAAAGTAAATAAAATTGAAGTAAAAGATTCAAAAGGAACAACTGAAAAGAAAGGAATTTTCATTGACATAAAGATGGTGATTCACGTACATTAACACCTTTGAAACCCTTTGCTTCCTTACGCTTGGAATATTGGGTTTGTTAAGTGACTCTAGTACAAAGTGAACACCTCGAATCCTACATTGGATCCTTTTATTTATAGTAGTTACAAATCTAACGGCCTACGTACTAGAGCACATTATGTACTTGACACGTATTTGGCCTAAGGTAACTGCTTATCTATATTTTCACCACGTACTTAGTGCTTAATCTGGAAAACTGTCTTGCCACTGCTTGTATTTTCGAATTTCAAAATTATCCCGCTCTAACACTCATTTTGATGTCATCCTTTAGCATAGATTGATGATCCAAACTTCTCTAAGTCTTAGATTTCAATTTGATCGACAAGACCAAACTTCGACTAGCTTTTTATTTTGTCAATTGTGTCGACTTTCCACTGCTGACTAATAATTATTTCAACTATTTCTCATTCTCAAGCTTAATTTCCTTACAACCTTTATTTTTAGGATACCTTCTTCTTAACTCATGGGACTACCCTTATTAATTACACAATATATACCTTAGAATATTTTTTTAAGGTAACAACATCCCAATCCAATGGTTGTGCATTGTTGAAAAAAGGTATTCAGTGTTTGATGGATGACCGTGTGATTCTATTTGAAAAAATTACTATGGTAGCTTTCTTCCATGATATGATCCATCACGAGATAGAGGTTTACGTTGATGACATGATAGTCAGGTCTCAGACTGAAGAAGAACACCCGGACCACCTACACAAGCTGTTTGAGATATTGAAGAAGTACAAATTGAGATTGAATCCAAACAAGTGTACCTTTGGTGTAAGATCTAGTAAACTCCTAGGTTTCGTCTTCAGTGGTAAAGGTATTAAAGTTGATCCTGCCAATGTTAAAGCTATTCAAGAAATGCCAGCTCCCCGTACTGAGGAGGAATTTAGAGGTTTCTTAAGACGATTGAATTATATTGCCAGATATATCTCCCATTTGACTGCTACTTGTGAGCCAATCTTCAAGTTACTAAAGAAAGATCAAGTAGTGAAGTGGAACGATGATTGTCAAATAGCCTTCGACAAAATCAAAGAATATCTTCAGGAACCTCCAATTTTGATGCCACCGGTTGAATGAAGACCTTTGATTATGTACCTAACAGTGTTAGAGAACTCAATGGGGTGGGGCAACATGACGAGTCTGGTCTAAAAGAGCATGCAATATAATACCTTAGCAAAAAGTTTACTGACTGTGAAACAAGATACTCACTGCTCGAGAAAATTTGCTGGCTTTGGTATGCGCTGCTCGCTGACTAAGACAGTATATGTTGACTCATACTACTTTGTTGATCTCTAAGATGGATCCAATAAAAATACATATTCGAGAAGCCCACTCTCTCCGGAAGAACAGCAAGATGGAAAATGGTCTTGACAGAATACGACATTCAGTACAATACTCGGAAGGCAATCAAAGAAAGTGTATTGGAAGATCATTTGGCTCATCAGGCTGTAGATGACTATCAGACTATTAATTTCGAGCTCTCGTATGAGAATATTATGCTAATTATTAATTATGAAGAACCTGGACTGTATGAAGGATACTACAAGAAAAAATCCCTTTAGCTAGGGGGTTAACTCCTCACTAAGCCAAAAAAAACCTCACACAATCAACATTTGTTAGGGGTTATGTCCCCTAGCTAAATCACTGGTCGATGAAAAGTGGTGAGGAGCTAAGCACCTAGCCAATTAGCTTGGGTCTAAACCCCTCACTAAATACAAAAGTTGATTGTACATTGGCTAGGGGCTTTACCCCTAGCTAAATATCATGTTGCTTTTGGCGCAGATGATCAGAAAACGTGGGTGGCGCAGGGAGTATGCAGGAGAGTGTGCATGCAACATTAGCTAGGGGATTTATCCCAAGCTAAAAACCAAAATTTATTTTTTAAATTGTAAACGTAAATATTTAGTTTTCTGATTATTATTATATTTATAATTAACGAATTTCATAATTAATAATATTAATAATAATCTGAAGTTTAATATTGTAATTTAATAAAATAAAAAATTCAATATTAATAATATTAGTAATATGTTTTTAAATATAATAAATGATATAATTTATAATTAATATTATATTAATAAAATAATGAATTAAAATTAAAATATTACAAGAACATTGTTTAAAATTATAAATAAAAAGTGTTATTGATAAAGCTTAATTTTCTTCACCGGTGTTATTGTGTTCATCATCATTTTGCCCTTGATTATCACGCCCTCAAAATTGTTGTTTAAACTGTTGAAAAATATACATAGATTCCTCATATTCTCTAGTTTTTCTTCTCATTTCTTCCTCCATTTCTCTTTGTTTCTTCTTCAATTCTTCTATTTCACCATTTCTCGCTTCCACTTCACGGGCAGCCTCAGAGTGCGCTAATGATCTCACAGTTTCCATCATGTCTGGGGTAAGTGAAGGTTGATTTGATGATCTTTCACCATCAATAATTTGCAATTTGAAACTCCTATGGCGCCGCCGGATTGTTTTGGTGAGACCTCCAGTACCATACACTCTCCCATTTTTTCTCTTCCCACGAGATACATCATACCAAGTCTGAAAACTCAGACTAAGATCAGTGGGAAATCCCGACCGAGGTGGAATATATTCAGGGTGCTCTGAAAATCTTAGGGCAAGCTATTTTTTATACTCTTCCTATTAAAAAAGAGTAGATGTTATTGCAATTTAAATTATGCTAGACACAGAAGAAATAAATAAAATGACTAAGTTTAAGAAAAACTTACTTGAGTTTTTCTTGAGCGCTCATCAACAAACTTCCCATTTTTCTTGAGATGAGTCTCATTATGGAGCTCATTAAGAAGCGGAGTTCTGCCCAACTCGTCACGCTAAGTAGATGACATAAAAAATAGTTATAACATAATCTAAAATTGTTGATTTAATTACAAAATAATTAAATTTACCATTCTCTGTGCAACATCAGCAATACTAATACTACCATAGACGTAGTTGCAGCCACCAACTTCAGAGGCTCTATTTTTCTTGGCCTTTTTAGATGTACTCTTAAAGGAATCGAAATTCCAATGGGAAACAAGCTGCTCAAATACATCTGGACTTATCCAACAGGGACGCAAGCGTTTATTTTCCCAAGTAATTCTAACACACTTCATGGTGTCAGAAAACCGTTTAGCACATTTAATGTTAAAATCATCCCTTATTTGGATATCATCTCTAGGGTCCCAACAACATTTCTCCTTCAAAAAATATGAAATAAAGTTATAATCGTGATTGAGTGAATTACTTTAATAAAGGTAAAAAAGATCAAAAAGATTAAACAAAGTTGATTATACTTGAAATAACCTAAACCAAGCCTCCTTATAATCACCATCAACTACACCATACGTATGCCAAAATTTGTTATATTTTTCTTTAATGATCTCAGTGATGCAAGCTGCTTCCTGATGTGATGGGTAAAATCTAAGCAACCAAAATCTGAGTTAGTATTAATTATAAACGAACAACTAAAATTTATAATTTAAACATAAACACTTACGATGATCCCTCTGGCTGAATGACAAATCGTTCATTCCTCTTCCTAATCACTTGTGGCACATTTCTCAAAATGCATGCATTCCTATGCTCCTGGTCAGCCTCGTCCTGAACAACCTGCTCTGCATGGTCATCATCATCACCCTGCTCCTCATGGGGAGAATGCATGGGTGATGAATGAGACGTGATAGATCCACCACATGGATCCCTATACTGCATAAATGTTGGATCCATAGTAGGTACGGAGGTGCTAGGTCCAGCCTGGGGCATATAAGATGTATATCCATGAGGACTAAGAAAAGATGAGGGGGAAATGTCAGGAAATATAGAATAAGGTGTGGATAGTAAGTCTGTGAATGGAGAAGGAGAAGGGTGAATAGATGGTCGAGTAGGACGCATAGATGGTGGAATGGGATGCATATGTGGTAGAGTAGGATGTATTAATGGTGGAGTGGGATTCATAAGAGGACAATGTGGTTGTTGACTCTATTGTGCAATAGGAACGAGGTTAGCCGTATCAGGAACCTCTTCTATAATATACCTCGATCGATTGCGGCGAGGCTTATCTGCTGGAGCCTTATCCTTATATTCATGTTGGGGTGGAATTTTTTTTGTTTTGAAAGACAAACATAAAATAATTGATACATCAAACTTACAAGAATGATATATAATAATTCAGGCAAGAATAATATTATTACCCAAGAGTTATTAGACACGAGTAAAATAATATTACAAAAATTATATTAAACAAATTAATATTACACAAATTAATCATCATTCATGCTCATCTTCACTATCTTCATCAGATATGATATTATAGTCTTCATACTCTCCTGACTATTCATGCTCCTCTTCCACAAGTGTCAATAAAATAGTGGTGTCAAATTGTTGACCCTCAGCTGCAGTATCACACAAGGTTGCAATCTTCTCAATTTCGACGTCCCCGTTGACAGGTGAAATCTCATCATCTTGGAATGCAACGTCCTTTATTACATCTTCAGTTTCAATATGACCTATTGGGTTAGACTTGATTGCAACACACCATCCTCATTTTCATGGTTGAATGAAAGGATAAGGTACGTAATAAACTTGCCTAACATTATATTCCATTATGAAAGGGCCATACTCTTTGTACTTCCTATCCATTCGAACCTCAACAATGTTGTATTATTTGTCTATTTTTGTTCCTCTAGAAGATGGATCATACATGTCACAATAAAATAAGACAACTCTGTTTTGAGTCCATTTAATTATATACCAACTTGTAAATATGTGTGATAACACCATAGAAATTGTCCTCACCACCTTCTGTAATTCCTTTTACAACTACACCACTATTTATTGTTTTCTTCCCTTCTATCCATGATTTAGTGTAGAATTTATATCCATTTACAAAGTATGTATGCCATTTATTTGCACGTTGATGAGAGCCTTCAAAAAAACTCTTCAAATGGATTATTTCAGGACTTGGTGCAACAATGAGTGATAGTTGGTGTTTGAACCATGCAGGAAAATTGGCATGAGTGTAACTAGTCGATGGTTGTTGATTTGTGCTTTGGAAATAGTTGGTACTAAATGCCCTATTTCAAAGTGTGATACGGTGGCAGAACTGACTGTTATACTGGTTTGCATTTTGTATTTGCAAATGTCGCAGTAAGCAAGAGTCGCCACCGACTTTTCTTTTATTCAACAAAGGAAAGGGTGAAAAGAACAGAAAAACACCTTTTTCGATATTTTCTGAGTAAGGGGGTAGATTATGGAAAGGGGAGGTGTTAACACCCTTCCCATCCGTGGTTTTCCACAGGCTCTTAGGTACTTGCTCATTTTTTTAAATTGCTTTCGTGTTTTGTGTGTTTTGAAAAGTTTTTGTTTGCTTTATGATAACTCTTGTATCAGTCCTCAAGAGTGTGATAAAGCAATTTTGAAAAGAGTTTTGAAAGCGTATAAGTGTAAAAATGAACTAGATTTGAGCAAGTACTTAACAGTTATCTACCTACTCGAAAAAGGCATTCTTTTCCTCATTTCCTTTAGATAGTGCTATCCTACTATTAGTGAGTAGGTAGCCCTATCGTTGGATGTATGAGGGACTATCGTAAGGGACGTTTATGGTTATTGAAGGAAACATGTAAGGATACCTTAGCAATTCAAAGGGACTGTCATCATATATTCGTGGGTAACATTGAGGGACAAGATCATTTCTCGTAGGCAACTCGAGGGACATTTAGGGACTATGATCTTTATGATGACTTTAAACTAAGGGTCTTTGCTAAGATATCCCTAGAGTTTCTCCTCTAATCATTACTGCACCTGGGCCAATTCCATATTCCTCTATAAGGATATCCCTTGGAATTATGGAGTTGGTGTCTACTGCCATGGAGTTAAGCAGGAACCATTGACTGTTGAAGAGGAAAATGCTAAAGTTACTGATCCCAATGTTAGAAATATTTCTAGGACTAGTAAGGTTACTAAAATTGGAAAGTTTTTCTCTCCAGAGATCTCTCTGAAGGATGTTACTACCCCGATTCGTATCATTACTTCCATTGAGACTCGAGGCGAAGAACAGATGACTGAGCCTACCCAGACTGAGGCAACAAAAGAGGTTACCTTTGAAGATACCTCCAAGCAAGAGCTGGAGGGGGTATTGAAGATTATTTGAAAGAGTGACTATAAGATTGTTGAATAGTTGGGGCATACACCCTCCAAAATATCTATGTTATCTCTGTTGTTGTGCTATGAAGCTCGTGCTCAGGATTTGGTGAAATTTCTAAAAAGTGCTCATATACCGCAGGAAATCTCTATTGATCAGTTCGAAAATTATGTTTCTAATCTGACAACTAATAATGGGTTATACTTTTCTGATGTTGATTTGACTCCCGCAAGAAGGGACCATAATAAGGCCATGCGTGTCTCTATTGAGTGTAGGAGCATTATCTTATCTCATTAGTTGGTGGACACAGGTTCCTCATTCAACACATTGCCAAAAGCTGCTTTAGACAAACTTGGTTGCGAGGGGATTGTGCTAAAACCCAGTGACATTGTGGTAAGAGATTTTGATGGTTCGAAGAGAATGGTGCATGGGGAGGTTGATCTTCCAATCAAAGTGGGTTTCCAGGTCTTCGACTCTACTTTCTATGTGATGGACATCTGTCCAGCTTATTCTTGTTTGCTTGGACGCCCTAGGTTTCATAGGGAAGGCGCTGTTACTTCTACCTTACACCAGAAGTTGAAGTATCCCGTGAAGGGAAAGATAGTTACGGTTTGTGGTGAAGAAAAACACATGGTGATCCATTTGAAATCTTTCAAGTATGTTGAGATGGATGGTGAATTCTTCGAGACCCCTTGCCAGACCTTTGAAGTTATTGATAAATCTGCTCCTGTTGTTCCTAAGACCCCATCAAAAATGGCTTCTCTAAAGACGCTAGGGTTGTGGTTGAAGAAGGAGGTTACATTGTTTGGGGTCAGCTCCCCGATATTCCTTTTAAATCTGACAAATTTGGTTTGGGCTTCACCTCACAAGCTCAGAACGCTGTCCGTCGTGCTCGTGCTAATTCTGGGAGACCGTCATTTTGCATCAACAACAATGGAGTTTACAACAATCATGTCAACACTGTGGAAGACACTGGTAGCGTCTGTGACATACACAGTTGGATCTTCCCTACTACCGGCAGTGGGCTCAATAATTATAAGAATGAAGACTTTATACCAATCTCCTTTAGTCAGGAGTAAATGTTATTTCTGTTTTTCTTACTTTTAATTTTTTTGGTTATGTAATTTAAACAATAAACTTTAAGCTTTGTGCCTACCTTGGGGGCACAATGGTCCATTTGTTAGGGTTGTCATTATTCATCAGCATATTTTCATTTAATAAATCATTGGATATTTGCATTCAAATTTTGCGCTCTTTGTCTTTCTTTTACTTTACTGTTTTCAAAATAGCTATGTATTCTTACACACACCCACACAAAAAGTGCAGATCCATATCCACCTTGGATCCCATTGATAACAATTCCGTTATTGCCAATTATGACTTCGAAAATCCGATCAACCATGTAGAGGATGAAGGTGAGGAAGAGTGTGAGATACCTGGAGAGCTTGCTAGGTTGTTAATGTAAGAAGAAAGAGCCATAGGACCACATGAAGAGCCAGTCGAGGTTGTGAAATTAGGTACTAAAGAAGACAAAAAAGAAATCAAGATAGGTGTCAACCTAGAAGACAATGTCAATAAGAGATTAATATAGATGTTGTGTGAATATGTCGATATCTTTGTTGGGTCGTACGAAGATATGCCAGGGATTGATACTGACATTGTGGTTCATCGTCTATCGATGAAGGAAGGTTATCCTCCTATAAAGCAGAAGGTTCATCATATGCGTCCCGAGATGTCCGAAAAGATCAAAGCTGAGGTTATGAAGCAGTTCAATGCAGGTTTCTTAGCTGTTATGTCCTATCCTCAGTGGGTTGAAAATGTGGTTCCACATATTGATGTTCCGGTTGAAAATATCACTCAGCATAAAGTATTTTCCTTCATGGATGGTTTCTTCGGTTATAATCAAATCAAGATGGCACCTGAGGACATGGAGAAGACTACTTTTGTCACACATTGGGGCACTTTCTATTAAAAATTTATGCCTTTTGGTTTGAAGAACGCCGATGTAACATATCAGTGTGCTATGGTAGCTTTGTTCCATGATATGATCCATCACGAGATAGAGGTTTACATTGATGACATGATAGTCAGGTCTCAGACTGAAGAAGAACACTTGGACCACCTGCAAAAAGCTGTTTGAGAGATTGAAGAAGTACAAATTAAGATTGAATCTAAACAAGTTCACCTTTGGGGTAACATATGGTAAACTCCTAGGTTTCATCTTCAGTGGTAAAGGTATTGAAGTTGATCCTGCCAATGTTAAAGTTATTCAAGAAATGCCAGCTCCCCGTACTGAGGAGGAAGTTAGAGGTTTCTTAGGACGATTAAATTATATTGCCAAATATATCTCCCATTTGACTGCTACTTGTGAGCCAATCTTCAAGTTACTAAAGAAAGATCAAGTATTGAAGTGGAACGATGATTGTCAGATAGCCTTCGACAAAATCAAATAATATCTTCAGGAACCTCCAATTCTGATGCCACTGGTTGAAGGAAGACCTTTGATCATGTACCTAACAGTGTTAGAGAACTCAATAGGGTGGGGCAACATGACGAGTCTGGTCTAAAAGAGCATACAATATAATACCTTAGCAAAATGTTTACTGACTGTGAAATAAGATACTCGTTGCTCGAGAAAACTTGTTGGCTTTTGCATGGGTTGCTCGCCGACTAAGACAGTATATGTTGACTCATACTACTTTGTTGATCTCTAAGATGGATCCAATAAAAATACATATTCGAGAAGCCCACTCTCTCTGGAAGAACAGCAATATGGCAAATGGTCTTGATAGAATACGACATTCAGTACAATACTCGGAAGACAATCAAAGAAAGTGTATTGGCAAATCATTTGGCTCATAAGGCTGTAGATGACTATCAGACTATTAATTTCAAGTTCCCGTATGAGAATATTATGCTAATTATTGATTATGAAGAACCTGGACCGTATGAAGGATACTACAAGAAAAAATCCCTTTAGCTAGGGGGTTAACTCCTCACTAAGCCAAAAAAACACCTCACACAATCAACATTTGTGAGGGGTTATGTACCCTAGCTAAATCACTGGTCGATGACAAGTGGTGAGGAGCTAAGCACCTAGCCAATTAGCTTGGGTCTAAACCTCTCGCTAAAGACAAAAGTTTATTGTACATTGGCTAGGGGCTTTACCCCTAGCTAAATATCATGCTGCTTTTGGCGCAGACGCTCAGAAAGCGCAGGGTGGCACAAGGAGTATGCAGGAGAGTGTGCAAGTAACATTAGTTAAGGGGTTTACCCCAAGCTAAAAACCAAAATTTACTTTTTAAATTATAAACGTAAATATTTAGTTTTCTTATTATTATTATTATTATATTTATAATTAATGAATTTCATAATTAATAATATTAAGAATTTTTTTTATTAATAACCATGTATTAAAATAATATTTCGCAAATAACCGCGTTTCGGAAAAAAATACGCAAATAACCATGTTTCAGATGACTCCCCAAAGGAGGAGCCATCTGAAATGGCGCATGCACCTATATTTTAAGGGGAGGCGCCATCTCACTTGGCGCCTATGTGCTTAGGGCATGCCCTAAGCCAAGTGAGATGGCACCTACGTGTAAATTTAGGTCAAAAAATGATTTTTTTTTTCCGGTGCGTTGCGTGTTGGACAGAGATCAACAAAATGGACTTTTTATTTAAAAATAATAATTACATCCAACTGTATTACATTAAAATAACATTAAAAAAAACAGATTAAAAAAAATGGATACAAAAATGTTGGAAAAAAAAACGGATACATCAGTGATCCCCCGGAACCCGGTAATGACCTCCGGTTCCGCATCCCCGTCCTCGCCTTTCTCGTGCTGGGTGTCGCCATGTTTCCTACTGCGGCAAGTTCGATGGCCCAGCGAAGTCAATGCGGTCCGAATCCATAAAATCAGTCAGATCTCCATATCTAGAAGATCCGCTCTGGTACAGTCGGTTACCCATACCCTTAAAGTTTGGTCGTGTTGGCGGTGGGTGCGGTTCCATAGTGGGTCTGTAGCATTGATCGTCTGAGTACGGTGGGTAGAAAGGAAATGGATCTTGGGTGTTTGGTATTGAGGATGTTGGGTGGTTTGGTGATATTGTGGTTGATGGTAGGCTGGGTCGGTTTGTTCGTAATCTTCCGACATTCCCATATCAGGGCTAAGGCTGGATGTTGAGGGGCCCATATTCGGATATGTGGAAGACTGAAATTGTGTGTGGGGTATGCGGGTGTGCTGGTATTGGGATTGGTATTATGGTTGGGTTTGAGGCATATCGGGGTATTGGTAGTTTGGTGGTGATTGTGGTTGGTTGTGCGGCATTTGATTGTAGTTGTGTTGTGGTGGGGATTGTGGTTGGGTGTTTGTGGGTCTTTTTCTTCTTGGGGGTTGGTGGGAGGTTGATGGGTTTTGGGTTTCTTGATGGGGAATCGAGGGTTGTGCCCATTGTGTGCGTGGGTCAACCAAGTACCTTGGATGAGACACGTGCATTTCAGGGTTACCAACCGACCTATACCAAGACAAATATTGATCTGTGTGTCGCATATTACCTTGAGTAAGGAAAACCGGGAATTGCAAGACGTAGCGGTGACGCCTCTGCCACATCTTACACCATTCCGGAGCAAAGTCTTCCCAGTTGGTAAGACCCCACTGGGCGTCGACCCTTTTAAGATGCCATGGGGACAAACAAGTTGTATCACTTGGTATCTCTTGATGCATTCCAAATTGCATCTTCACACGGTCGCTGTGGTGCATCTCCATAATGTTGAACTGAATGATTGCAGTCTTCGCGGTCCAAGTTACTGCATCCTCCGGGTTTGGAACATGGCCCAAACCCAAATATGGTCTCCAGACGAACTGCGATAAAATGTAAATCAGGTTAATGCAAAAGTAATGTATAAATAATTTAGTTGAACAAAAGTTAAAAGCTACGACGTACGTCATCCGGGCCTAAGTGATCCAACAGGTTGCGGTAGAGTGCAACATTGAATCTTGGATTCTTGCCGTAATCCATACCCCTCACGCAGTACCTAAATGAAATGAGAAACATTTTATTCTTAGCATATATTTTGGGAAGAGCAGAATAGTTATAAATGCTATAACTTGATGACTTACTTTGTTGCGTACGGGAAACCGAAAGTGTTGTTGTTGACGGGGTTTAAGGACTCCATCCTCCACCAACCCCAGGCTTGTAGTAAAAAAGCGCACCCATAAAATGTACATTTTTCCTTGACTGCGTTTTTGCACAAGGAACTGTATAGGTGGGCTAAAACTGCAGAACCCCAACTATATTTTCTTGTTTTTTCAAAATTTCTTAGTAAATGTAAGTACATAAAATTTACACTATTTCCCGTACTTTCGGGAAATAAAAATGTACCAAAAAGTATCATAAGATAAGTTCTGGCTTTTACTACCCTGTCATTCTCTGAGGAATTTTCATTTAATTCCAAACTTGCATAATGACTTTTCAGCTCAGTGAGTAGTATTTCCTGCCCTCTTGCACCACCACCTTCTACCATATCCCTGCCCAACAGTTCTTCACACTGAGAGTTGGGTTGTTGAACCGACCCGTTCACGGCCTTACCGTCGACAGGGAGACCTAGTAGCATGTACACATCCTCTAGCGTGATGGTACATTCACCTATTGGTAGGTGAAATGTATGGGTCTCCAGTCTCCACCTTTCCAACATTGCAAGAATGAACTTCGAGTCAATGGTGCAGTTGGAGATCTTTATGACATGTCCAAAACCTGCGTATTCCAGATATGGGACGATAAATGGATCGGGAGCCAGGTAGTTGTGCGAATGGATTCTGAATCTTTTTGTGTCCTGAGTTCATAATGTAACATGTGTAAGATTAATTAAGATGAACAACGCGTTATTTGAAGTATGAAAAATGTATAACCAAAAAAGAAACTTACAAATGCGGCAATGTTTTCCCTTGTGCCTCTGTGAGTATCGCCCATTGTTAGAAGAGCCATTGTTTAAAATGCTTGAGAGTATGAAAGACTTAGGAAGAGATAGAGAGTATGATAGACTTATGAAATATTTCGTAGCAGAGAGTGAGACTTGTGTGGGTGTGAGAGATGTATGATATGGTATTTATAGGCAAATAAGTTTGATATAATGGTTGCTTGTGCTTGCATGCCTGCGAAGTGTCACATTTTCATGCTTAGGGGGTTACACATATGCATGCATGCATGTACAAAAAATGAAAGGTGTCACTCTTGTAGGCTAGGTGGCAGCCCATGCATGTATCACGATTGGACAGTAAGGGAGGCACCATTGGACTTGGCGAAAGAGTATAAAAATGAATGGTGTCACCACCCCAATTGGCGAATAAGAGGTGTCCTTTGTTACAGCCTAGGCTCAGGCTACGTGACAGCCTTTGGGATTCCTTTCATTATTGCATGTAAGCCCATTGGAGTTGATGGGAGGAGTATTACAAAATACATGTATAGGTGCAGACTAGGGGCAGGCTAGGTGGCAGCCTAGGGGGTTACATAAGCCCATGCATGTATCACGATTGGACAATAAGGGAGGCGCCATTGGACTTGGAGAAAGAGTACAAAAATGAATGGTGTCGCCACCCCAATTGGCGAATAAGAGGTGTCCTTTGTTGTAGCCTAGGCTCAGGCTACGTGACAGCCTTTGGGATTCCTTTCATTATTGCATGTAAGCCCATTGGAGTTGATGGGAGGAGTCTTACAAAATACATGTATAGGTGCAGACTAGGGGCAGGCTAGGTGGCAGCCTAGGGGGTTACATAAGCCCATGCATGTATCACGATTGGACAGTAAGGGAGGCGCCATTGGACTTGGCGAAAGAGTACAAAAATGAATGGTGTCGCCACCCCAATTGGCGAATAAGAGGTGTCCTTTGTTGCAGCCTAGGCTCAGGCTACGTGACAGCCTCTGGGATTCCTTTCATTATTGCATGTAAGCCCATTGGAGTTGATGGGAGGAGTCTTACAAAATACATGTATAGGTGCAGACTAGGGGCATGCTAGGTGGGAGCCTAGGGGGTTACATAAGCCCATGCATGTATCACGATTGGACAGTAAGGGAGGCGCCATTGGACTTGGCGAAAGAGTACAAAAATGAATGGTGTCGCCACCCCAATTGGCGAATAAGAGGTGTCCTTTGTTGCAGCCTAGGCTCAGGCTACGTGACAGCCTTTAGGATTCCTTTCATTATTGCATGTAAGCCCATTGGAGTTGATGGGAGGAGTCTTACAAAATACATGTATAGGTGCAGACTAGGGGCAGGCTAGGTGGCAGCCTAGGGGGTTACATAAGCCCATGCATGTATCACGATTGGACAGTAAGGGAGGCGCCATTGGACTTGGCGAAAGAGTGCAAAAATGAATGGTGTCGCCACCCCAATTGGCGAATAAGAGGTGTCCTTTGTTGCATCCTAGGCTCAGGCTACGTGACAGCCTTTGGGATTCCTTTCATTATTGCATGTAATATTATTGGCAGCCTTGGGGGGTTGCATCCTTACTTAATTGAAATTTTTAGCCTTACGTTTATCATAACATTGATTCACATAATCTGTCAAATCTTCCAACCTTCAAACGTTCTTACAACCAAACCTTCAAACCTGCAAACAATCAAACATTCCAACCTTTGAATCACTCATAAAATTCAAACATTCCAACCTTCAAACATTATAGCATTCAAACCTTCATACAATCAATAAACCTCAAACATTCCAACCTTAAAACAATTCTACGCAATGGCCTCTTCACCACAACTTGTCGTCAAAGCACATTTCAACGGTGAGACATACATTTGTCCCACAGTTGGGTTTTTGTTTAGAGACACAGACAACACCCGATTTCTCTTAAACGGGAAAGCCAATTTCTCGTACTTCAAAAAAAGATTGGAGGCCAAACTTGAAAGAGGCCCGGTGTCCCAGATATTTTATCAGAATCCAGTTTTCTTTGGAAACAACCAAGTAATTTTTTATAAGGTTGAAGTTCAAGATGACGAGGATCTCCAGAATATGATTTCCAGCCATGTCTATTCTGGATACGACTCTATTGAGTTGTACGTTTTGCTTCAAGAGCCTCAGGTGACACAGGAGGTTGATCCTTTGGAGAATGAACAAGATGAGGTAGATGCAATTGATGATGAAGAAGAAGATAACGAGTTAGAGTTTGATGAAATGGTGAACGATGATTCCGACGATGATGGCATCCCTAGTATTCCTACAGACAAAATCTACACACCACCTCCGCACATGACAAACTTCAACATGGGCGGAGATGAACCTTCTACTGACTTATTTTTCAATCCGTATATGCAGTCAGATGAAAATTTAAAAGAGAAGGACAAGTTTCATAACAGAGAGGAATGCATCAGGGCCATTAAAAACTGTGGTTTATGCCGTCAGGTCGGACACAATCGCAAAAACTGTCTGAATCGGGCGTCTGGCTCAACCACATAAATATTGTAATACATAAAATCTTTTCATAATTGTGTTATAAAAATTTGGGTTTTCCGTTAACAGATTTTGCTACAATTAATAAAACGCGTACAATAATAATTAACGATATTCCATCTAGGAAATTACAACTGTTAACACAATTTCATCTGACCCATGCATCATCAATATTACATCACTGTCTGTTTTGACTTCCTCCAACCACACATTAGGTCTTCCTGTCGCATGTGAGGTTGTTGTTCGTTTTCGCTGGATCCTTCGAATTTTTTCCCCCTCCGCAATGTCTCCATCTAGCCACCGCATCAACTCCCGCTTCAGAAGTTCCATGGAGTGAATGTGCCAGAATTTCATTTTCATCGCAAGTTTCGTGGCGAAGAAGATAACGTAACAATCTCTGCTAAAAATCATAGGCAACGTCATGACGCAAATAACAGAGTACAAAATAAAAATACAGTGCGAGAAAGTGTGAGAAATTTCGGAGAAACGGATGAATTATTTATAAAACAGCATTTTGCCCTAGCTTTACCCAAGGAGCCAAGTGAGATGGCGCCTCCTCTCACTTTTAAGGAGCATGCGCCATCTCACTTGGCTAAAAGCCAAGGGAGGCGCCAAGTGAGATGGTGCCTAGGGCAAAACCCTAGGTGGAGGCGCCAAGTGAGATGGCTCCTCCTTTGGGGAGTCATCTGAAACATGGTTATTTGCGTAATTTTTTCCGAAACCCGGTTATTTGCGAAATATTATTTTAATACATGGTTATTAATAAAAAAAAATCTAATGTTAATAATAATATGAAGTTTAATATTGTAATTTAATAAAATAAAAAATTCAATACTAATAATATTAGTAATATGTTTTTAAATATAATAAATGATATAATTTATAATTAATATTATATTAATAAAATACTGAATTAAAATTAAAATATTACAAGAACATTGTTTAAAATTATAAATAAAAAGTGTTATTGATAAAGATTAATTTTATTCATCGGTGTTATTGTGTTCATCGTCATTTTGCCCTTGATTATCACGCCCTCCAAATTGTTGTATAAACTGTTGAAAAATATGAATAGATTCCTCATATTCTCTAGTTTTTCTTCTCATTTCTTCCTCCATTTCTCTTTGCCTCTTCTTCAATTCTTCTATTTCACCATTTCTCGCTTCCACTTCACGGGCAGCCTCAGAGTGCGCTGATGATCTCACAGTTTCCATCATGTCTGGGGTAAGTGAAGGTTGAGTCGATGATCCTTCACCATCAATAATTTGCAATCTGAAACTCATATTGCACCGCCTGATTATTTTGGCTAGTCCTCCAGTACCATACACTCTCCCATTTTTTTCTCTTCCCATGAGATACATCATACCAAGTCTGAAAACTCAGACTAGGATCAGTGATAAATCCTGACGGAGGTTGAATATATTCAGGGTGCTCTGATAATCTTAGGGAAAGCTGTTTTTCATACTCCTCCTATTAAAAACGAGTAGATGTTATTGCAATTTAAATTATGCTAGACACAAAAGAAATAAATGAAATGACTAAGTTTAAGGAAAACTTACTTGAGTTTTTCTTGAGCGCTCATCAACAAACTCCCCATTTTTCTTGAGATGAGTCTCCTTATAGAGCTCATTAAGAAGCGGAGTTCTGCCCAACTCATCACGCTAAGTAGATGACATAAAAAATAGTTATAACATAATCTAAAATTGTTGAGTTAATTATAAAATAATTAAATTTACCATTCTCCGTGCAACTTCAGCAATACTAATACTACCATAGGCGTAGTTGTAGCCGCCAACTTCAGAGGCTCTATTTTTCTTGGCCTTTTCAGATGTACTCTTAAAGGAATCAGAATTCCAATGGGAAATAAGATGCTCAAATACATATGGACTTATCCAATGGGGACGCAAGCGTTTATTTTCCCAAGTAATTCTAACGCGCTTCATCGTGTCAGAAACCCGTTGAGCACATTTAATGTTAAAATTATCCCTTATTTGGATATCATCTATAGGGTCCCAACAATATTTCTCCTTCAAAAAATATGAAATAAAGTTATAATCGTGATTGAGTGAATTACTTTAATAACGGTAAAAAATATCAAAAATATTAAACAAAGTTGATTATACCTGAAATAATCTAATCCAAGCCTCCCTCTCATCATCACCATCAACTACACCATACGTATGCCAAAATTTGTTATACTTTTCTTTAATGATCTCGGTGATGCAAGTTACTGCCTGATGTGATGGGTAAAGACTAAGCAACCAAAATCTGAGTTGGTATTAATTATAAATGAAAAACTAAAATTTATAATTTAAACATAAACACTTACGATGATCCCTCTGGCTGAATGACAAATCGTCCATTCCTCTTCCTAATCACTTGTGCCACATTTATCAAAATGCATGCATTCCTATGCTCTTGGTCTGCCTCGTCCTGAACAACCTATTCTGCATGGTTATCATCATCACCCTGCTCCTCATGGGGAGAATGCATGGGTGATGAACGTGACGTGATAGATCCACGACCTGGATCCCTATACTGCATAAATGTTGGATCCATAGTAGGTACAGATGTGTTATGTCCATCCTGGGGCATATAAGATGTATATCCATGAGGACCAAGAAAAGTTGAGGGGGGAAATGTCAGGAAATGTAGAATAAGGTGTGGATAGTAAGTCTGTGAATGGAGAAGGAGAAGGATGCATAGATGGTGGAGTGGGACGCATAGATGGTGGAATGGGATGCATATGTGGTAGAGTAGGATGTATTAATGGTGGAGTAGGATTCATAAGAGGACGTTGTGGTTGTTGACTCTATTGTGAAATAGGAACGAGGTTAGCCGTATCAGGAACCTCTTCTATAATATACCTCGATCGATTGCGGCGAGGCTTATCTGCTGGAGCCTTACCCTTATCTTCACGCCGGGGTGGCGTTTTTTTTTGTTTTGAAAGACAAACATAAAATAATTGATCCATCAAACTTACAAGAATAATATATAATGATTCAGGCAAGAATAATATTATTACCCAATATTTTTTAGACACGAGTAAAATAATATTACACAAATCATATTAAACAAATAAATATTACCCAAATTAATCATCATTCATGCTCATCTTCACTATCTTCATCATAGGTGATATTATAATCTTCAGACTCTCCTGACTCTTCATGCTCCTCTTCCACAAGTGTCAATAAAATAGTGGTGTCAAATTGTTGACCCTCAGCTGCAGTATCACACAAGGTTGCAATCTCCTTAATTTCGATGCCCCCATTGACAGGTGAAATCTCATCATCTTGGAATGCAACGTCCTTTATTACATCTTTAGTTTCAATATGACCTATTGGGTTAGACTTGATTGCAACACACCATCCTCATTTTCATGGTTGAATGGAAGGATAAGGTACGTAATAAACTTGCCTAACATTATATGAAATTATGAGAGGGTCATACTCTTTGTACTTCATGTCCATTCGAACCTCAACAATGTTGTATTTTTTGTCTATTTTTGTTCCTCTGGAAGATGGATCATACAAGTCACAATAAAACAAGACAACTTTGTTTTCTGAGTCCATTTAATTATATACCAACTTGTAAATATATGTGATAACACCATAGAAGCCGTCCCCGCTACCTTCTGTAATTCATTTTACAACTACACCACTATTTATTGTTTTCTTCCCTTCTGTCCATGATTTAGTGTAGAATTTGTATCCATTTACAAAGTATGTATGCCATTTATTTGCACATTGATGAGGACCTTCAGAAAAGTTGTTCAAATGGATTATTTCATAACTTGGTGCAACAATGAGTTATAGTTGTTGTTTGAACCATGTAGGAAAATTGGCATGAGTGTAACTAGTCAATGGTTGTTGGCCTATGCTTTGGAAATAGTTGGTACTAAATGCCCTATTTCAAAGTGTGATACGGTGGCAGAACCGACTGTTATACTGGTTTGCATTTTGTATTTGCAAATGTTGCGATAAGCAAGAGTCGCTACCGACTTTTCTTTTATCCAACAAAGGAAAGGGTGAAATAAACAAAAAAGACCTTTTTCGAGGTTTTCTGAGTAAGGGAGTAGATTATGGAAAGGGAAGGTGTTAGCACCCTTTCCATCCGTGTTTTTCCACGGGCTCTTAGGTACTTGCTCATTTTTGAAAATTGCTTTTGTGTTTTGTGTGTCTTGAAAAGTTTTTGTTTGCTTTATGATAACTCTTGTATCAGTCCTCAAGAGTGTGATAAAGCGTTTTTGAAAAGATTTTTGAAAGCGTATAAGTGTAAAAATGAACTAGATTTGAGCAAGTAATTAACAGCTATCTACCTACTCGAAAAAGGTGTTCTTTTCCTCCTTTCCTTTAGATATTGCTATCCTACTATTAGTGAGTAAGTAGCCATATCGTTAGATGTATGAGGGACTATCGCAAGGGACGTTTATGGTCATTGAAGGCAACATGTAAGGATACCTTAGCAATTCGAAGAGACTGTCATCATATATTCGTAGGCAACATCGAGGGACAAGATCATTTCTCGTAGGCAACTCGAGGGACATTTAGGGACTATGATCTTTATAATGACTTTAACTGAGGATATTTGCTAAGATATCCCTACGTTCGAGGGACATGACCATTTTTGAAGGCAACCAAAGTGGGAAGTACCCTAGGGGTGCAAGTGTTCGATAGTGTTCTTTTTTCAGATATTTTTATATTGATGTTAGTGATCTAAGATTAATTGGTTAGTTCTTTCCATACACGCCTAATTTACTAGCAGTTCATATACATGCTTATAGTGCGAAAAGTAAAACCTACAGCTATTACAAAGCTTCGGGGAAATTACAATTATATCTGACTGAACATGTAAAATATGGAAATTAAAACCCTAATTAGGCTATTACAAACCAGGCACAGTTACATAATAAAAAGAATAATAGTACGAAAATAATAAGGCGCAAAAATTGGGACGAGAATAAGTTCCAAACCCTAAAAAATCTAATTGAAAATATTTTTTTGGTATTTTATGAAAAAACTTGAAATTTAACCTAATTTCTAATTGATTTTAATTAAAGAAAACAAGTTAAAACTTAATTAAATTAATTTTGAAGAATTAATTTTAATAAAAAAACCTAAGTCCTATTTTTTATGATTTTCTGATTTTATGATTAAAAAAAAGAGTTTTAAAAAATATAAACTAAAAAAAGAAAATAAAGTAACAAAAAAAAAGAATGAATAGGCATGGGGTGAGAAACCCAAATTGGGGGGTGTTGGCTGGAATTTTTGTAAGGGCCCAGATCTGGTGGCACATACAGCGTATGATCCCATGTTACTGCTTCTGGAAGGTCCACCATGGGGCTGCAAGCTTAGAGACACTGGATCCAAGCCACTGGGATCTGATGGCATGAGTTTGAGGGTCTATTGTGTGCACCTTGAACCTGGACCTACTGAATCTTCATGAAACCTGTTTAGAAAATAAAACGTTGGACCTGGGATTCGAACCCGGGTCCTCCCTTTCCCATATGCCTTGCTTTGCCATCTGCGCTGACTCTTCATTCGTGTACATTAATGAAACAATAATATAATATGTGAAATTAGGTCAAATATATTAATCAAACAAAATGTGCGCGCAGGTTTGAACTGGCAAGTGGGGTTTCGCCATGCAATCGTCTTTCTCACTCCTTAGTCTTATTTGCTTATGCATTTTTACCTACGGACATTATTCGTCACTACAGCACCTGCAATTCTCAAAATTCAAAACACGCAATATAAATTAAGTCTAAAGTCATGGATCAATTGGGTTTGATCCCCCAAGCATGATGGCACTCATCTTTAAGCCCAATTTTTCCTGTACATGAAAACCCTAAATCAAAGGTCAAAACCCTAACAATGTCATATCGTCATACATTCATCAAAACAGGAAATTAATAATTAAAATATGTTCTAATCATTCATACAAGCAAGAACGCATGATCAAAATTAATTTATAATGAACGTATGACCATAACCGTTTTCAAAAAAGAGAGCACAAACTGTGACTGTGTTGAGCACGATTCTTGGAGTTTTGGCGCTTGGGAGTGATGCAGCTAGCTTCAGAATGTCTCCAGGAATTGATTGCAAGCTTCAGAATGCCTTGAATCCATCTGCAACTCCAAATTCGATTGCCACTTTTCTTTGAAATTTCAAGCTTATGAACAGAGTCTTTTTGCAGCAGTTGCGCCTCCCTCTAGGTCTAGAACGTTTATGCATATATAGTATATCATATTAGGAGAACAAATATTGATTGAATCTTGAAGATTGGATGGAAACGATTTTATTTGCATCTTAGAATTTTATGTTTCCGAATTTGGCCAAAACTTTTCATTTCTCTCCAATCATCCTTTGCACGAAATTTTGATTCAATCTTCTGATGTTAGGCTCATGATCTAATCATAAAACAAATCTTTGGATTTAATTCATCATTTTACTATTTTATTTGATTTATTAAGATTTAAATGAATAAAAATTCAAATAAATAAAAACAAATCTCATAAAAATAAAATAATGGATTTAAATATCTTGAATAAGTCCATGGATATGTTTGAGATCCAAAACCCACGCCCATTTGTTCAAAAAATCCAAGTTGCTCACATTGACTTTCGTGCATTTTCATAAAATTGGTCAACTTTAGCATTGCATATCTTTCTCAATTTTAACCCTAAGAGGGTTTTATTTGACTTTTTAGAGAGCTTAGGATGTCCTTTAAACAACCCTTTTGGTTTCATTTCAATTAGATCTTCCATGTTCTTGTAACGAGCTTTGATCCAAAAGGTGTTTTTGTTGACTTTTTGAAAGGACCTATAATGTCTGAGCTTATATCTTTTGACTGAGGCATTTCTTGATCTTGAGGGATGAAGAGAAGCTGTAGGGAATTGGATTCTCTTCAAAATTAGGTTTGGTGGAAAAATTCCTGATAAAGTATGAGAAAGTTATGCCTGGTCAAAGTTTGGTTGACTTTTCCTATAGAAACCCTAATTTGCCATTTTTGACTTTTAATGAGTTAGGAGCATTTCTTGAGGAATCATGATCAACCCTTGATAAAATGATGGATATCACCTCAAAATGTTGATATTGACCAAAAATATTGAAGTTTGATTGTATATAGGCCACAATTGACTTTTGACCTAGTACATTTGATTTTCAAGCATTTGAGCAGTTGACTGAGCAAACTTGTTGTGTAGGGCATGAAATTTGGCATGAATGGTCTTGAGGACATATTATTGCCATGGAAAACATTTGGGACCCTTGGAGCTCACACACCTTGATGAAAACTGAAACCCTAGTTAGAGATTTATTGCCTTAGGAGGAGAATTTGTGTGGTTAATTCTTAGTCATCCTAGGGCAAGTTAGGGATCTCAATGGGCATGTCTTGAGTAAAATGGGAGGGCAAATTTTGGGGTACAACATAAAGGTAATAATAGGTTAGAGAATAAGATATTTCAAAGGTTATATATATATATATATATATATATATATATATATATATATATATATATATATATATATATATATATATAATTACTCAAGATATGGTTTGACTTCATGGTGTTGTACCCCAAAATTTTCCCTCCCATATTTCTCAAGACATGTCAAGAATCATCTCCAAGTTGTTCAAGATGGCTCAAGAGTTGGACAGTCAAATGACCTCCTAAGGCAGTCAATTCAAAATTAGGGTTTTGTGTTGCATCAAGGTCCTCATATCCAAATGGTCTCAAGTGCTCCCCCAATGTCCTAATATGCTCTCAAGTTCATCCATGTCAAATTTCAAGCCTTGCAGAGAAAGTTTGGTCAGTCAATTGCTCAAGAGTTCCAAAAATCGACTATGCTAAGGCAAAAGTCAATTGTGACCCAAATACAGTCAAACCTCAAGAGTTTTTGTCAACATTCTCATTTTGAAGGATAATTTATCATTTTATCAAGGTTTGATCATGATTCATCAAGGATTGCTCAAGATTCATCAAGATTCAAAAGTTGCTAAATTAGGGTTTTGTAGAAAAAGTCAACTCAACTTTGACCAAGCATAACTTTCTCATACTTTATTAGAAATGACCCATCAAAAGCTCATTTTGAAGAGTATGAAATTTCCTACAATCCATATTCACACACAAAGATCAAGATATGCTCTCACAAAAAGTTACAAATTTGGACATTATAGGTCATTTTTGAAAGTCAACAAAAACACCTTTTTTCCCAAAGCTTATAACTTGAGCATGGAATATCAAAATGAGATTATAACAAAAAGGTTGGTTAGAGGACATCTCAAGGTTTCTAAAAAGTCCAAGAAAACTTCCAAAAGTTCAAAATTGAAGAAGTTATGCATTGTTGAAGTTGGGCATTTTTCCAAAATTGCCAAAAGTCAACTATCCTCAAAACTCCAATTTTTGACAAAAGGGCCCACTTTTTTCCATTGGTTTGGTCTAATCACACCACACACGTGTCCCATCTTCAATTTCATGGCCATTCATTTATTTTTCTATTTTATTTAATTTTTATTGAATTAATTCATTTTAAATCAATATTAATTCAAATAAAATCCAAAAATTGATAGAATGATATCTTTGTGATTGGTATAGACTTCAATTATCATCATGAACCAAATCAAATCCGAATCAAGCCTTATTGTGCATAAAAAATCAGATTTGATACAAATATGGAAGCTTTATCAATGGTGGCAAAATCATATCTTGGAATCATCAATGCACAAGGATTGGAGGCCCAAAGTTTAACCTAATTGCTTCCCATATACATGTACAAGCCAGGCATAACAAGAACACGACCTAAGCACTGCAAAAACGGCCAGACAAACTTTGAAAAAAAGCTTGAAAAAGTGGAATCTGAAAACGATCTTAGGGCTCGATTCAAAGCAAAAACTTGACACTAATCTCTTGCCTGGCATCCAGTGGAGCTAAAGCGATCAAAATCATGTCCTGAAACCACCTGAAAAGCGTTGTAAGTGTTCTTGAATATGGCCCTGTACATGGAATCGTAACTCGGTTTTCTTGCATCCTTTTGCCAAATTTCTTGTATATTCATGCTTGCCATTCAATTTCTAAGCATTCTGTACTATTTAATTTTGTTTCCATGGCTTATAACCCTATATCCAAAGCTAGGGTTTGTGCTCTTGTTTTTTAGGTATTTTTTATACAGGCAAAATCAAGACCAACCATGGACATGGTTGTCTTCAGGGAAGGGAGACGAACACAGTGATGTTCTCCTTTTACATTTATATGGCCTACAACCCATGTTAGGATGGCCCTACGAATTTTTCTATGGACCCAAATCCGCAGGAAATAGACCAGGGTTTCATTGGAGAAGACGATTAGGTGTCTTCCCCTGATTGGTCTATTTAAATCTCGTGCCACTTTTTTTTATTTTCCAGCATAATAATTGAGTTTTGAATATAATAATTGTTTTGTATCCCATTAACAAAAGAACACGCTGGTTGAGTTGGCAAGCAGGTTAATGCATAGTCCATTGGGACCTGGGTTCGAATCCCAGGTCCCCCAAAATGCTTATTATTATTTTCTTTCAGCTATTCCAGTGCAGCGCTCAAAGCAAGGCTCACCATATGCCCTTGTCCAGATACTTGCCAAGTGGCTTCAGATCAGATCCATTGGTCAAAACTGCAAGCTCACCATAAATTCTAGTCCACATGCGCGCATGAGACCCTGAAATTCAAACAAGGCTTGGACATATTGGGCCTCAGAAATGCTATTTTCACACTCAAATTGGGCCCAGCACCCCCCTTTTGGTTATTTCTTTTCTTTTAATATTTTATTTATTTACTTGTTTTATTTTTATTCTTAATTAGTTACTAACCAAATAATTAATATTTTTCTTAATAAAAATCAGAAAACATAAAAATATTATTTTTATTATTAATTTCATTATTTATTTTTGTAAATAACTATTAATCAATTTAGTTTTTTTTTAATTAGGTACAACTTTAATATTCTTTGTAATAAATTAAAATTAATTTAGAATTAGGTTTTAATAACTTTAACCATTTTATTTTTATTTCCTTAAATATTAAAAAATCCAAAATATCTCTTTTTATTAATTAATTAATTAACTTAGGTTTAATTTCCATTTGATTCAAAATAACAAAAAAATATGCTTTCTTTCAAAAAGGGTCAAAACCCTAAAAAATACGCCGATTTAATTTTCTCGCACGCGTTTCATTTTTATCCAATATTGTAATTGCTTCCGGTATGTAATAGTTTCAATAGGACTTTTAATTATTTATCGCTTTTATTTACTTTCCGCAATTTAAATTAAAGGGTTTGTCTTTGGCGATGTAAATATCCAACGCCTTGTAATAGTTTAGATTTAATTTCCCGTAATTTAATTTCCGTAACTATCGACTGTTAGATGTTTGATAAATAGGCAATGCATGACAAGATCAATCTTTAACCTAAAATCAACATAGCTCACCATTGACATGTACAGATAAAATTAACCGAAATAACACACTTGCACATGCCACTCTTAGGGTACACCTCACTTGGTTGCCTCGAACGTGGTCATTGAGTATAAGAAGTTTTAGAGGTCGCCCTCTTGTCCAAAGATCATAGTTGCCTCGAAACGGTTGCCTCGGAAAAATGATCTAGGATATTAGGGTTACCGCTAAGGCGTCCTAACATTGCTTTAGTGACCACACGTCCCTTAATCGAATTGACCCGAAAACTCCAACGACGGTGCTACCTACTCCTCAATAGTGGGATGGCATTGTCTAAAGGACACTTGTACAGATTAATTCCTTTTTGAGTAGGTAGATGGTTCTTAAGTACTTGCTCCTTTTAAAACAAAACAAAACAAAACTTTTCGCACTTACACTTCTTTCAAACAAAAACTTCTTTCAAACCCACAAACACAAAGAAAAGCAAATTTTGAAAACACAATGAGCAAGTACCTAAGAGCCCGTGGATAACCACGGATAGAAAGGGTGCTAACACCTTCCCTTTCTATAATCTACCTCCCGAACCCGAGAAATATCTCAAAAAGGAATTTTTCAATGCTTTTGTCCTTTCCTTGTTGGATAAAATAAAAGACGGTGGCGACTCTTGCTTACCGCGAAATTTTGCGAAAACAAACGCAAACGCGAACCAGCATTCCAAAACAGTCAGTTCTCATTCCCACCAATCACAGAACTGGCGACTCTACTGGGGATTTATTTAAAGTGAGGTGTACCTTAGGATTAGATCATTATGTTTTCAATTGTATGCTTTTTATGCTTTAATTCTGTGGGCTTGTATCGGAGTTCTATAGATCCTAACCCGGATCTAGGGATACCCTTTAGGTAAGTAGCGATAAACTGTGAGGGATCTGTACGGCGTAGACCGATACGGATGAAGCAGTAGCTACGTTGGTGTGGCACTTTAGTCTGTACCGATATCCCTTGTGTTGGAACAAGGAGAATATGGGTCTTCTAAGGGATCATTAAGCACCAACTGACCTTAGAACCTTAAATTGACCAACTTGGCCATAGAACAGTAGCAGTATGCTACACTCATTGAGACTAAACTCTCGCGATGATTCTGACCGCAAGAAAAGGTTGCTAAACTGGAATTATGATCGATTAAGGGTAGTCAGTGATATTGAGATCCTCTAGAACCCGGTTACTATTTTTAGGATAGGTTTAAACCAACTGAACTGAAAGAGGGTAGTACCTAAGCTCCATTCCAGCTTGAAATCTAAGGGCTCTTCAGTGTGACTTGTGTGCCTTTACCATGTTTGCTTTTTGTGAATACTTGTGGTGTGCCTACTATCATGACATCATGACATCATAACATTGCATACATCTTGCATAAGGACTAACCTATTTCAAAGACAAGAGGGTTTCATCTTTGCTCTGTTTTGTAGGTCATCATGATGCCCATGCGTAAGAATACTATCCAGATCAACTTTGTCCAAGTCCCTACCTTGCTTAAAGAGTTGGTTGCCAAGATGCCTGACACTACTTCCTTCATCAGGAGGCATGGTTCTCTTCTCAGCTTGGTCACCTCCAAATTGGATGAGCAGATGATGAGTGTCCTGGTCCAATTCTATGATCTGATGTACCATTGTTTCACTTTCCAAGACTATCAGTTGGTTCCTACCCTAGAAGAGTTCTCTGAGCTGCTCGGTATCTCTATTCTGGAGCAGACCCCATTTACTGGTTGGGAAAAGACTCTTAAGCCCGAAGAGATTGTTGCACCCCTTCATTTGACCAAAGAGGAGGTAATGGCTAATTGGGAGACTAGAAGTGGAGCTAAGGGTTTTCTGACTAAGTTCTTGGTTGGCAAGGCTAACTACTTCTGGGATAGCCTAGACTTTAAGGAGTTCGAGGATATTCTGGCTCTCCTGATATATGGCTTGGTATTGTTTCCGAATCCTGATACTTTTGTTGATGTTAATGCCATAAAGATCTTCATCTCTCATAACCCTGTACCCACTCTCTTGGGTGACATTCTCCATCAGCTCTATGCTCGTACTGCCCGAAAGCGGGGAACTTTGATGTGTTGTGCTCCTTTATTGTCGAGGTGGTTTATTTCGCACCTCCCTAAGTCAATACTGAAGAATAAAGAAGGAATGGGCTGGGCTTATAGGGTGATGTCTCTTTCTCATAATAACATTATTTGGACTCTCAAGGGTATGGATGAGGTGACTGTCATTGATCGCTGTGGAGAGTATCCTAATGTTCCATTGATAGGAACCCATGGAGGAATTTCTTACAACCCATGCTTAGCTCTCCGTCAGTTTGGAAGAGCCAGAAGAGAAGGACCTCACGAGATGCTAATGCCTTATATCATCTTTGATTTTCAAGGGGATAGCGACGAGCAACGTCGTAGATTCATAAGGGCTTGGGACAAAGTTCACCAATCTGATCCACATGAGTTGGGTCCAAAGACTTCTCTGCCAATGGAGCCATATCTCAGATGGGTCTGCATCCGTGCCCAGAAGCTAGGTATGCCATATGAAGTTGTCCGGCCTGTCACTCTTGAAGTTGCTAATGAAGAAGGGGTTCTTCCAACCGTTCTCCATCCTTATATGCCCACTGACATTGGGGCACTGAAGAGGTCTTGGATGCAGTTGAGGGATGAACGGGATTCTTACCGAGAGAAGTTCAACGAGCAAGAGCAAAAGATCCAGAAGCTGACTAGGCAATTGGAGAACAAGCGGATCCTGAACGACTATGTCCGCACTGAGAAGAAGAGACCATGGAAGCATTGATGGACCTTTGATGATTTCTTTTCTAGTTTTTATTTACTTTTCAGTATTTCCATTCTTGTAACGCCTTAAGGGCAATTTGTTGAACAATTTAAATTTTGAAGTTTAAATCTAATAAAGTGTGTTTCCTTTCTTGTTTACAAATTTGAATCTCAGTTGTCTTTGAAATCATAATCATACGCATTTCATCCCATGCACTTCATAAACAGGTACCCTTTACAGGTCTCTTATCTTCTTCGCTGTTTATTTCAGTGATCATCATGTCTACTGAACCTTCAACTGAGCAAGCTATCAAGGCCCTTCAGGCCCAGAATGCCCAATTTCAAGAGCTGTTCATGAGCCTAGCTAAGGGTCAGCAAGACCTGAAGACCTTGATTCTGAAGGAGGAAAAAAAGAAGAAGAAGAGGACAGTCCTGTTCAACACTGGACACAGGTTTGGGAACAGGTTACAGAATGAAGTTGATCTGACCACCTCATCTGGAGGGAAAGATAGTCCACAAGAAAGGAGGGCTCCTAGCCCTGTGGTCTCCGACAACGAGACGGACTACGATGAAGAACAGTATCCTCCTGCTGAGGATAAGTACAAACAACTGGAAGACCGTTTGAGCGCTATGGAAATTCAGAAGGTGCCCGGTCTGGACTTCGGAGATCTAGGTCTATCATCTAGGGTGGTGATTCCCCATATATTCAAGGCACCAGCCTTTGCCAAGTATGACGGAGTTTCCTGTCCGAAGCTGCACCTCCGGTCATATGTGAGGAAGATCCAGCCTTACATTGCTGATAAGAACTTATGGATCCATTTCTTTCAAGATAGTCTCTCAGGGACTCAGCTTGAGTGGTTCTATCAGTTGGACGGAGCCAGTATCCGCAGTTGGGAAGATTTGGCTACTGTATTCTACAGGAAGTATCAGTACAACTCCGACCTCGCTCCTACGCATACCCAACTCCAGGGTATGTCAATGGGAATGGGAGAAGGATTTAAAGATTATGCTCAGAAGTGGAGGGACCTCGCCGGAAGAGTACAACCACCCTTGGCTGATCGGGAGCTTGTTGACATGTTTTTGGGGACCCTGTCTGGTCCATTTTTCAACCACTTAATTGGAAGCTCTTCATCTGGATTTACAGATCTTAATTTGACTGGTGAGAGGATTAAAGCTAGTATTAAGGCTGGGAAGATACAGAAGGGTGCTTCATCAAGCACCGAGAAGAAGCCATTTAAGAAAGAGTCAAGTGTTGTCTGCAGTGCAAGAAGACAGGATAGATCTGAACACCGCCAAGCTGTCAATGCGGTTGTTATTTCAAAACCTACTGGTGCTCCTCAGCATAACAATCAATAAAAGGACGAGAGACCTAAGAGGCAATTCACTCGTCTCAACATGACCTTATCTCAGATTCTGCCACAGTTGCTGAAGAGTAATCTGGTGACTCTAAGGGAACCCCCAAAGAATTCAAATACAACGTCAGCAAGGTATAACCCTAACGCCCGCTACGTTTATCACTCTGATAGCCCGGGGCATAATACAGATGATTGTTGGGCTTTGAAGAACAAGATATAAGACTTTATTGATGCGAAAGAGATTGAGTTCGGAGCACCAGAGAAGCCTAAACAAGAGGCAGGGGTAAATGCTATCAGGGATGATGATGATGAAGAGTTTGATATCGACAGTTGGATCTACCCGACTGCCAATGGTAGATTAAGCAACTGGACAGCGAAGGATTCTATGCCCATTTCTGTGATTACCCAGTAATGAACTTTTGTTTTGAATTTGTAATAGATAATGTTTTGAAACTTTATGGCCTGGTGTCTTACCCGGGGCACTGTGGCTTCATTTGTGAGGGCTTTTTGTGTGTCATTTTCATATATCATTAATAAAAGCATTGGACGTTCTTGCATTTCAAATTTTGTGCTCCTTGTTTTTCCTTATTATATATTGCAAAACAGCTATTTTACACACACTCACATATACAGGTCCACATCCACTCTGGATCTCACTGGTAACGACTCTGCTACTACCAGTTATGACTTCGAAAATCCGATCAACTTAGCCGAAGACGAAGGTGAAGATGATTGCGAAGTGCCTGGTGAACTTACAAGACTGCTACTCCAGGAAGAGAGGGTCATTCAGCCACATGATAAGCCATTGGAAACAGTGAATCTGGGTACTGAGACAGACAAGAAGGAAGTCAAGATTGGTGCCAATCTAGAGCCTAATGTGAAACAACGGTTGATTCAGATGCTACATGACTACATTGAGATCTTTGCTTGGTCTTACGAAGATATGCCTGGTTTGGATACTGATATTGTGGTTCATCGCCTGCCTACCAAGGAAGAATGTCCTCCAGTGAAATAGAAGGTTCGTCGTATGCACCCAGAGATGTTTGAGAAAATCAAGGCTGAAGTTATGAAACAGTTTGACACCGGTTTTCTAGAAGTGACTTAATACCTTCAGTGGGTTGCCAATGTGGTTCCAGTGCCGAAGAAAGATGGTAAGGTCCGAATGTGTGTTTACTACAGGGATATGAATAGGGCAAGCCCCAAGGATGACTTCCCTCTGCCTCATATCGACGTTCTGGTTGACAACACTGCTCAGCACAAGGTCTTCTCCTTCTTGGATGGTTTCTCCGGTTATAATCAGATAAAAATGGCTCTCAGGGACATGGAGAAGACGACCTTTGTTACTCAGTGGGGTACCTTTTGCTACAAGGTCATGCCTTTTGGACTAAAGTATGTTGGGGCAACGTATCAAAGTGCCATGGTTGCTTTTTTTCATGACATGATCCATCATGAGATTGAAGTATACGTCGACGATATGATTGCAAGATCCCAGACTGAAGAAGAACATCTTGACCATCTGCAGAAGTTGTTTGACAGGCTGAAGTTGTACAAGCTGAGGTTGAACCCGAACAAGTGCACCTTCAGGGTGAGATCTGACAAACTACTGGGTTTCATTGTAAGCGACAAAGGTATTCAAGTGGATCCGACAAAGGTGAAAGCTATACAGGAGATGCCAGCTCCTAAAACAGAGAAAGAGGTCAGAGGCTTTCTGGGACGTCTAAACTACATTACCCGATTCATCTTACACCTAACTGCTACTTGTGAGCCAATCTTCAAGCTACCGAAGAAATATCAATTAGTACGTTGGAACGATGAATGCCAGGCCGCTTTCGAAAGGATCAAAGAGTATCTCCAAGAGCCACCCATTCTGATGCCACCATTTGAAGGGAGACCTCTGATCTTATACTTGACAGTACTTGACAACTCAATGGGGTGTGTGATGGGGCAGCATGACGAGTCTGGCCGAATAGATCATGCTATTTACTACCTTAGCAAAAAGTTTACCGACTGTGAGACCCGATACTCACTGCTCGAGAAAACTTGATACGCTTTGGCATGGGCTACTCGCCGGCTAAGACAGTATATGTTGACTCACACTACTTTGTTGATATCAAATATGGATCCAATTAAGTATATCTTCGAGAAGCCTGCCTTGTCCGGAAGAATAGCAAGATGGCAGATGATTTTGACTGAGTATGACATCCAGTACACAACTCAAAAAGCAATCAAGGGAAGTGTATTGGCAGACCATTTGGCACACCAGGAAGTGGATGATTACCAGTCTATGAACTTTGAATTCCCGGACGAGAATATCATGTTGGTTACTGATTGTGAGACACTTGGACCGGATGAAGGGCCTGAGGAAGGATCCCGATGGTCTATGTACTTTGATGGAGCTTCGAACGCTTTGGGTAATGGCATTGGCGTTGTGATCATATCTCCTAAAGGCTCTCATACTCCGTTTACCGCCCGACTATGTTTCAACTGTACCAACAACATGGCGGAGTATGAAGCGTGCATCATGGGTCTTCTAGCAGCAATTGACCTAAGGATTAAGTTTTTGAGTGTCTTCGGAGATTCCGCTCTCGTAATCAGCCAGATCAAAGGCGAGTGGGACACGAAACACCCAAATCTTATTCCTTACAAGGAGTATATATTGACACTGTTTCCCCATTTCGAGGAGATAACCTTTGAACACTTCCCTAGAGAGGAGAATCAGTTGGCGGACGCGCTGGCTACGATGTCTTCTATATTTAAAGTCAATTGGGACAACGAGGCTCCCTGGATTATCATTGAAAGATTGGACAAACCTGCACATTGCTGTGACCTTGAGACTGAAGAAGTAACAGGAAAGCCCTGGTATCATGAGGTGAAGAGGTACCTTGAAGCTCAAGAATACCCCGAGGGTGCATCTGTTAATGATAAGAAGTTTCTGAGGAGGTTCGCGGCGAAGTTCTTCATCAGCAATGGCATTCTTTACAAGCGTAACCATGATTCAACTTTACTGCATTGTGTGGATAAGATTGAAGCAGAAAGGATCATGGGAGAGCTGCATGAAGGTACCTTCGGAACCCATTCCAGTGGACATACCATGGCAAAGAAAATCCTTCGGGCAGGATATTACTGGTCCACAATGGAAGCCGACTGTTATCAGCATTCTCGGACATGTCACAAGTGCCAAGTCTATGCTGATAAGGTGCACGTACCTCCAGTTCCTCTAAACGTCTTGACGGAACCGTGGCCTTTTGCAATGTGGGGCATTGATATGATCGGCGAGATCAGACCTACGGCATCCAACGGGCATCATTTCATCATGGTAGCGATTGATTACTTTACGAAGTGGGTTGAAGCAGCTTCCTTTGCTACCGTAACCAAGAACGTCGTGGCACGGTTCATTCGGCACAATCTGATTTGTCGATACAGTGTACCAGAGAGGATCATTACGGACAATGGTACCAATCTCAACAACAAGATGATCACTGAGCTCTGCGAGCAATTCAAGATAAAACATCATAACTCTTCTCCCTACCGGCCGAAGATGAACGGGGTTGTCGAAGCAGCAAATAAGAACATTAAGAAGATTGTGCAGAAGATGACAGTGACATACAAAGACTGGAACGAGATGTTACCATTTGCTCTTCATGGGTACCGTACCTCAGCACGGACGTCAACAGGGGAAACACCCTATTCCTTGGTTTATGGCATGGAGGCAGTCTTGCCTATTGAAGTCCAGATACCCTCTCTTCGGATCATGAAGGATGCAGGTTTAAGCGAAGACGACTGGATTCAGACCCGGCTTGATCAATTAAACCTAGTCGATGAAAAAAGACTTACTGCTATTTGTCATGGTCAGACGTACCAAAAACGGATGATCAAGGCATTTAACAAGAAAGTCAGACGACAAGAGTATCAAGTTGGGGACCTGGTAATCAAGTGCATTATCTTACCTCAAGGTGATCCCAGGGGAAAATGGACCCCTACTTACGAAGGTCCATTTGTGGTTAAGAACATTTTCTCAGGAGGAGCTATGATTCTAACCACTATGGATGGTGACGACCTTCCTCATCCCGTCAATGCAGACATAGTGAAAAGATACTACGCATAATCAAAGACCCGCTAGGTTGACTGACCTAGGCAAAAATAAGGGCTTCCCGGCGAACCAAAAGGGTTCGGGCAAAAATAAGGGATGAAAATGAAAAAATTTGTATACCCGACAAGTCGAAAACCTGAAAAGGCGGCTTAGGCAAAAATGGGTATCCCGGTGGACTGAAAACCCGAAAGAGCGGTCCAGGCAAAAGTTAGGGATTAAAGCGTAACACTATGTCTCATTCGATCACCTCGCATCCAGACTTAGGTATCAACTATCAAGCTCGGACGACACTAATCAAACAGATTCATCTTCAACTAAGCAGCAAAGTGATGAGATGCTTGAAGATATAAAGGCAATAGCAGAGTTGGAACCCAGCGGGATTGTTCACATAGCTGTTTTGTTTTCTTTTCACAAATTGTAAAGTCTATTTGTTCGGAGGCGTTCTCTTACTAGGACGTCAGCCTCTTGTACAAAAACGCCTATTTACAGGCCAAGCTTCAAATCAATACAAATTCATTTTCAGACAAATTTCAAACTGTTTTTCCTTTATCTGTTTTGTTTTACAAAGAACGTCCAATATTCATTTTTGATATATGCATTTGACATTAATTGCTGCTCGTAAATACTTACATGCGAAACAAAAGATAAATTACTGGTGATGTCAGAAGCAGGGGCATAAGAATTGTCCGAGCTGTGTAGTTACTTTGTCCATCAGGTACCAAGGTAGGTTCAGCTGAAGAATATGGCTAAGATACCTTCACTCCCTGCAGGATAAGACAACAATAATAGCTCTCTTAGCTGAAACTGGCAACCATGAACGAATCAACAATACTCTCCTCAAATAGAGTTAATCCACCATCAAGCGCTAAAAAGGTTTGGTATCCCCAGAAGGTCTTAATATTCTTCAACGGAGTATAAAGACATCCCCCAGCAACTGAAAAATCTTCCCCAGCGAGGTCCTTTCTTTCCCCAAACAGGAGTTCAATCCTTAACAGATCTAATATCACCAGCAACGGTAATCCATCCCCAATGGAGGTCATCATTAAAATCCCCAACAGAGCTTATCAACGGAATCCCCAGCGGAGTTTATCGTTAAAATCTTCAGCAGAACATCTCTTCCCCACAGTGTAATTCCCCTCGGAATAATCTCCTCATCAGTTTATTCCCCAATAGAGTTATCCTCTCCTGCAAGTTTATCACCTTCGTTCATCATCCCTAGCGAAAGCGAAGTATTCAACTTTATTCTCCAGCAGCTCCGGGATTTATTTTCCCCCAGCTAAGACATTACATGTCCATACATCATGATGCATGCATATACGCATCATACCATACAATCTCATTTATATTGAGAACATCATTGTTGATCCATATCATGCATTGCATAAGACTGACCGTCACCTTTCAGGAAAGATACAATCAAAATTCAAGTTATGAAGCCCGGGTACGACCGGATAGTATCTTGATTTCTACAGCATATTGTGAAGCCCGGATTACGACCGGATAGCAATATCAGACTACCGTGAAACCTGGATTACAACCAGATAGTGATATCTCTCAAAAGTAAGCTATGAAGCCCGAAGACCGACCGGATAATAGTTTATTCCCCAGTGAGCCATGAAGCCCGGATTTCGACCAGATAGCAGCTCAGCAAGCACCATAAAGCCTGGATTCGACCAGATAGTGGTATATCATAAACACAAGCCGTGAAGCCCGAATCACGACCAGATAACAGCTCAGCAAGTTATTGTGAATCCTGGATTACGACCAGAAAGCAATACAAGATCATGAAGCCTGGATTACGACCAGATAATGGTAGAAGATGTTGTGAAGACTAGATTACGACTAGATAGCAACCAAGAGTACTACGAAGCCTGGATTACGACCAATTAGAGGTACAAGACACTGTGAAGCTTGGATTCCGACCAAATAGAAGTTTACATGGACAGTTACTAAGAAGCCCGGAGTCGGCCGAATATTAGTGTGCCCTAAATTCAAGTTGAAGCCCGAATGCGACCGGATAATCACTTGATTTGTTCTGAAGCCTGGATTTTGACCAGATAAGAAGTGAGGTATTGTGAAGATTGGATTCGACCAGATAGCAGTACGTGACACAATTGAAGCCTGGATTCGACCAGATAATGGTATAACACATCGTGAAGCCTGGATTACAACCAGATAGCGGTACAAGACACTGTGAAGCTTGGATTCCGACCAAATAGCAGTTTACATGGACAGTTACTAAGAAGCCCGGAGTCGGCCGGATATTAGTGTGCCCTAAATTCAAGTTGAAGCCCGGATGCGACCGGATAACCACTTGATTTATTCTGAAGCTTGGATCTCGACCAGATAAGAAGTGAGGTATTACAAAGCCTGGATTACGACCAGATAGCAAGTTTAATCTCATCTCCCCAGTAAGTCACTGTAAAGCCTGGATTACGACCAGATAGTAGTCGGTCTTATCACTATGAAGCCTGGGATGCGACCAGATAGTAGTTCACTCTCATCTCTTCAATAGAGATGATTCCTCAGTAGAATAACGGACGATCGAAGCCCCTAAAGTTCTATTTCTCCTAAGATAAAGAACAGCATTCCCCAGCGGAATCTCCCTCAACAACAGGTATATGAGCTCTCGCTAAGAAATCTCTTACGCGATCGACACTCCTTAGGATGGCATCTTTAAGCCCATCTCCCATCATCAATCTCCAAATGGCATATGTAAGCCCATTTCCGACATCACAATGCTGATACTACTTCATGCGAGTGCAAATTTCTGGGCACTCTAGTGTTCAATCATCTTCCACCTTCGGATCACGAAAGGCCCGAACGCCAATCTATATCCTCAGGTTTAAGAAGATTGAACAGGGGCAACTGTTGTACCCCAAAATTTTCCCTCCCATTTTTCTCAAGACATGTCAAGAATCATCTCCAAGTTGTTCAAGATGGCTCAAGAGTTGGACAGTCAAATCACCTCCTAAGACAGTCAATTCAAAATTAGGGTTTTGTGTTACATCAAGGTCCTCATATCCAAATGGTCTCAAGTGCTCCCCAATTTCCTAATATGCTCTCAAGTTCATCCATGTCAAATTTTAAGCCTTGCAGAGAAAGTTTGGTCAGCCAATTGTTCAAGAGTTCCAAAAATCGACTGTGCTAGGGCAAAAGTCAACTGTGACCCAAATACAGTCAAACCTCAAGAGTTTTTGTCAACATTCTCATTTTGAAGGATAATTCATCATTTTATCAAGGGTTGATCATGATTCATCAAGGATTGCTCAAGATTCATCAAGATTCAAAAGTTGCTAAATTAGGGTTTTGTAAGAAAAGTCAACTTAACTTTGACCAAGCATAACTTTCTCATACTTTATGAGAAATGACCCATCCAAAGCTCATTTTTAATAGGATGCAATTTCCTACAATCCATCTTCACTCCCCAAGATCAAGAAATGCTCTCACAAAAAGTTACAAATTTGGACATTATAGGTCATTTTTGAAAGTCAACAAAAACACCTTTTTGCCCAAAGCTTATAACTTGAGCATGGAATATCAAAATGAGATTATAACAAAAAGGTTGGTTATAGGACATCTCAAGGTTTCTAAAAAGTCCAAGAACACTTCCAAAAGTTCAAAATTGAAGAAGTTATGCATTGTTGAAGTTGGGCATTTTTCCAAAATTGCCAAAAGTCAACTATCCTCAAAACTCCAATTTTTGACAAAAGGGCCCACTTTTTTCCACTTGATTTGGTCTAATCACACCACACACGTGTCCCATCTTCAATTTCATGGCCATTCATTTATTTTTCTATTTTATTTAATTTTTATTGAATTAATTCATTTTAAATCAATATTAATTCAAATAAAATCCAAAAATTGATAGAATGATATCTTTGTGATTGGTATAGACTTCAATTATCATCATGAACCAAATCAAATCTGAGTCAAGCCTTATTATGCATAAAAAATTAGATTTGATACAAATATGGAAGCTTTATCAATGGTGGCAAAATCATATCTTGGAATCATTAATGCACAAGGATTGGAGGCCCAAAGTTTAACCTAATTGCTTCCAATATACATGTACAAGCCAGGCATAACAAGAACACGACCTAAGCACTGCAAAAATGGCCAGACAAACTTTGAAAAAAAGCTTGAAAAAAAAGAATCTGAAAACGATCTTAGGGCTCGATTCAAAGCATAAACTTGACACTAATCTCTTGCCTGGCATCCAGTGGAGCTAAAGCGATCAAAATCAAGTCCTAAAACCACCTGAAAAGCGCTGTAAGTGTTCTTGAATATGGCCCTGTACATGGAATCGTAGCTCGGTTTTCTTGCATCCTTTTGCCAAATTTCTTGTATATTCATGCTTGCCATTCAATTTCTAAGCATTTTGTACTATTTAATTTTGTTTCCATGGCTTATAACCCTATATCCAAAGCTAGGGTTCGTGCTCTTGTTTTTTAAGTATTTTTGATACAGGCAAAATCAAGACCAACCATGGAAATGGTTGTCTTCAGGGAAGGGAGACGAATACAGTGATGTTCTCCTTTTACATTTATATGGCCTACAACCCATGTTAGGATGGCCCTACGAATTTTGCTACGGACCCAAATCCGCAGGAAATAGACCAGGGTTTCGTTGGAGAAGACGATAAGGTGTCTTCCCCTGATTGGTCTATTTAAATCTCGCGCCACTTTTTTTTATTTTCCAGCATAATAATTGAGTTTTGAATATAATAATTGTTTTGTATCCCATTAACAAAAGAACGCGCTGGTTGAGTTGGCAAGCAGGTTAATGCATAGTCCATTGGGACCTAGGTTCGAATCCCAGGTCACCCAAAATGCTTATTATTATTTTCTTTCAGCTATTCCAGTGCAGCGCTCAAAGCAAGGCTCACCATATGCCCTTGTCCAGATACTTGCCAAGTGGCTTCAGATCAGATCCATTGGTCAAAACTGCAAGCTCACCATACATTCTAGTCCACAAGCGCGCATGAGACCCTGAAAGTCAAACAAGGCTTTGACATATTGGGCCTCAGAAATGCTATTTTCACACTCAAATTGGGCCCAGCACCCCCCTTTTGGTTATTTCTTTTCTTTTAATATTTTATTTATTTACTTGTTTTATTTTTATTCTTAATTAATTACTAACAAAATAATTAATATTTTTCTTAATAAAAATCAGAAAACATAAAAATATTATTTTTATTATTAATTTCATTATTTATTTTTGTAAATAACTATTAATCAATTTAGTTTTTTTAATTAGGTACAACTTTAATATTCTTTGTAATAAATTAAAATTAATTTAGAATTAGGTTTTAATAACTTTAACCATTTTATTTTTATTTCCTTAAATATTAAAAAATCCAAAATATATCTTTTTATTAATTAATTAATTAACTTAGGTTTAATTTCCATTTAATTCAAAATAACAAAAAAAACATGCTTTCTTTGAAAAAGGGTCAAAACCCTAAAAAATACGCCGATTTAATTTTCTCGCACGCGTTTCATTTTTATCCAATATTGTAATTGCTTCCGGTATGTAATAGTTTCAATAGGACTTTTAATTATTTATCGCTTTTATTTACTTTCCGCAATTTAAATTAAAGGGTTTGTCTTTGGCGATGTAAATACCCGACGCCTTGTAATAGTTTAGATTTAATTTCCTGCAATTTAATTTCCGCAACTATCGACTGTTAGATGTTTGATAAATAGGCAATGCATGACAAGATCAATCTTTAACCTAAAATCAACATAGCTCACCATTGACATGTACAGATAAAATTAACCGAAATAACACACTTGCACATGTCACTCTTAGGGTACACCTCACTTGGTTGCCTCGAACGTGGTCATTGAGTATAGGAAGTTTTAGAGGTCGCACTCTTGTCCAAAGATCATAGTTGCCTCGAAACGGTTGCCTCGGAAAAATGATCTAGGATATTAGGGTTACCGCTAAGGCGTCCTAACATTGCTTTAGTGACCACACGTCCCTTAATCGAATTGACCCGAAAACTCCAACGACAGTGCTACCTACTCCTCAATAGTGGGATGGCATTGTCTAAAGGACACTTGTATAGATTAATTCCTTTTTGAGTAGGTAGATGGTTCTTAAGTACTTGCTCCTTTTAAAACAAAACAAAACAAAACTTTTCGCACTTACACTTCTTTCAAACAAAAACTTCTTTCAAACCCACAAACACAAAGAAAAGCAAATTTTGAAAACACAATGAGCAAGTACCTAAGAGCCCGTGATAACCACGGATAGAAAGGGTGATACACCTTCCCTTTCTATAATCTACCCCCCGAACCCGAGAAATATCTCAAAAAGGAATTTTTTTTGTGCTTTTGTCCTTTCCTTGTTGGATAAAATAAAAGACGGTGGCGACTCTTGCTTACCGCAACATTTGCAAAAACAAACATAAACGCGAACCAGTATTCCAAAACAGTCAGTTCTCATTCCAACCGATCACACATGGAAATTAATCAACATATGAACATGAGCAGATTGCATTTCTTTTTCAGACAACCAATGCTCAGTTGTCTTTCCCGGCTGAACTGCCAGGACGACCGAAAACAAATAAGGTGAATTGACTTCTTTCAATAAAGTGAACTTAGTTCCTTATGATTCTTGGAGTCAACATCATATGATTGAAAAAATGGGAGCAAAATTTGATGTTCACGATGCAAGTAATGTGCACATATTGATCCCTTAACTTTTGCCTTGTTTTTCACTGATCGCTTTGAATCACCCATGAAACGTTCAAATGGATATATCCATCTATATAGAACAAGTCCACTGAGGTAAGCTTCATAAGTGAGACGCACAGGGAGATGCTCCATAGAATCAAAGAAACTTGGCGGAAATATTTGCTCCAATTTACAGAGAATAATAGGAATATTTTGGAGCAATTTGATTATGTCGTCTACTCTTATGATGACGCACATATGTATTTGAAAAATTGACTGATCTCAGTTAGTGGATTAAGCACGTGACATGGAAGTGAACTGAATGCAATTGGAAGCAATTGTTCCATGAAAACATGACAATCGTGACTTTTCATTCCATGTAACTTTCCAGTTTTTGTGTCAACATATCTTGCAGGTTTGAAGATAACCATCAGGCATTTTCAACTCATTTAACCACTGACATACTGTTTTTGCTTCTTGGGGAGTAAGAGTGTAACAAGCCTTGGGTTTAAACAATTTTCCATTTGGTTGAGGTTTTAACTCTAACTCTTTTCGATTACACAAAAGTTCCAAATCCTTCTAGCCTTCTCATTATCTTTGTCTTGCCTTGAACATCCATCACCGTGTTAAATCATAATCAAAAAAATTCTTTTCAATATGCATAACATCAAGATTATGAAGAAACACATAATTATTCCAATATGGAAGGTCCTAAAAGATACTTCTTTTTATCCAATTGTGTGTGTCCCCGTGTCCTGGAATCCTGCATGCTTTACCATGATCTTAGAATTTTGGAGGTCATAAACATTATTCCATACATCAATTGATGACAGCTGAGGGGGGGGGGGGAGATCTGTTTCTTTTTTTCCTTTTTAAAAGCGTTCTCATTTCTTTTAAATTTATGGTTCTAGGTAAAAACCTACGGTGACAGTCAAACCACGAACTTTTCCCACCCACTTTCCAAAGTAAATGCTTTTGTGTGTCTCATGCAATGCAGACATTCTATTTTGACACGCGTACCCCAACCAGACAGCATGCCATATGCAGGAAAGTCGTTAATTGTCCACATCAAAGCAGCTCGCATATTAAAGTTTTGTTTTGCACAACACATCATAAGTCCATTCTCTATTCCACAACCTCTTCAAATCATCAATTAAAGGTTGTAAATATACATCTATTCTTGTCTTTGGACTCGACGGTCCTGGAATGATGCATGTCAAAAACATGTACGGTTTGGTCATACACATCTCAGGAGGGAGATTGTATGGGGTAACATAACTAGCCAACAAGAATAGGCAATTTTTGATGATTGGATATAAGGAGTAAAACCATCCGAGCATAATCCAAGCCTGACATTTTTGAGTTCTACTGCAAAATCTGGATTTACTCTATCAAAGTGTTTCCATGCCTCATCAGATGAATGTCGCATCATGCCCAACACTTGTTATGTTCGTATCATGCCATGTCATTTGACTTGCACTATGCATTGATGTAAATATCCTTTTCAACCTAGGTATTATTGGTAGATAGAACATCGACTTCACTGCAACTCGTTTTTACTTTCGATCAATGCCTTTACTGTGAACTAAATACCTCAGACTCTTACAAAATTTACATTCCTCCAAAGCCCCATCATTTGTGCCAAACTCATTGTCATAAAATAGCATGAAACCTCCAATGCAACAATCAATATTTTTTACTTCTAATACCAACTTCGGCACCATCCTCTTTGCATCATAATAACTTATAGGCATGTTTTCTTTCACAGGAGTCGCATCCAACATCATTTTTGCAAAGAACTCCAAACACTAATTTCGCACATTCCATTTGACTTTGCATCCAAGAGTCTCACACACATTGAGAGCCTAGAGTCAGAAGATCCCTCAAACAATGGTATATTTTATCTCTTTCCAACTGATAAAACTTTTGTGCATTCTCATTCGGAAGCTCTTCCGCATCAAAGTCTTCAGGTTCATCGTAAGCCACATTGACCCCAAATGCGTCACTTACCATATCCTCTACTAGATTAAATTGCTCCTAGTATTGCATTTGTGCTTGACTACTCGAACCATCTATATTTTTGTCTGGTCCAACATGTGTTTGATTGCTATAAAGCTTCCCTATTCATCTCTCACAATTTTTCTCCATTAGATGTCCAAACCCAATAATTTGGCCTAAAACCCACTCTCTCCAAGTGTCGTTTCACTTCACTACGGTCACTGATTATATTTCTACAACCACACTTTAAGCATGGAAATCCTACCCCTCCATCTCTACGATACCATTCGTGAGTAAACGCATATATGAGAAACATATCAAGTCCTTCCTTAAATTGTGGGTTTAAGCCAACGTCTTCCCGAAAATATTCTATCATACATCTAACTATGGTAGAATTGATAATATTTCATACTGCACATGTATAACATTATTTATATTTAAATTTATTAGACAAAAGGGAGAGTAATAATATATCAACAAATT